>JAFEMH010000649.1:0-676736 GCA_022495995.1 Adenophora triphylla var. japonica
GGAGCGATTGGATGGATGTAGTCGAAGGCATTGAAGTTTAAAGTTAAATCAAGGGTACAAAAATTCCTTTTGCGAGAGGGAGTTCGAATATTTCGGGTTATCGTGGTGTTCCTATCGAGGGTATTGACTCGAGGGCGGAGTCTTTTTCTAAGGAGGGGAGGATGATACGGAGTATGACGGAAGGCGGCTAAGTAGCAACAGGAAAAGAAGATGTGCAGAGGCCGGGAAAAAGAGGTGAGGCGTGCGCCTGGCCCAAGCCGAGCCCGAGGCGGGCCCTTTGCACGGAGAGCAAATGTGGGCCGGACTTCAAAGCGAGCAACGAAGCGACGGACATCGGTTAACGGGCTAGGGGCTTCAATGTCTTTGGGTTGGGGGCCTTAAGTGGGTTAGGGTTTTAATGTATTATTAGGGTATTTTAGTCTTTTGTCATTCTAATGCATTTTAGGGTTTGGTAGGGTTCTAGAATATTCTTAGAGTAGTATTTAAACAATGTTAGGATTTTATTTTGAGGCAGTTTTTGATGATTGAATAAAGTAAAGAAAAGCTTGAAGCTTTCATAAATTGTTTCTTGTCAAAATCGTTCGGTAGTTCTATTCTCTTAGCCTCCGTTTGCTATCAAATAGGCTTAAGAGGAATAGAATGACCGAACGAATATGACAAAAATCAATTTGAATGCTTCAAGCTTTTCTTTTTCTATTTCATCAAATCAAAGTCTGCCTCAAAACATAACCCTAACATTGTTTAAATACTAATTTAAGAATATTCTAGAACCCTACCAAACCCTAATAAACTTTTCCAAATAAAAGACCAAAGTATCCTAACTTAAAATTCATAAAACAAATGTTTAAAGCCCTAAACTCAGCCATATTGAAGCCCACGGCAAGCCTGTTACGTCTCATTTTTTACGAGCCGCCACGTTTCTCTTTCTGCTGCACCCTACTGATGCCCAGGCGCTCGCCTGGAATTTCTTGAGGCCCCCGCCTCAAGCTCAGACACCATCCTCTGTTTCGTTGTTGCTGCTCGGTTGCTGCTGCCTTGAAGCCCATATCATACTGCATCACTGGGAGTAGATATTTAAAAAAGTTAGCTTTAAAATAAAAAATAGACAATTATTTTGATACGAATAAAGTAATAATATAATAGTTTGTGATTAGGGTTTTTTATTATTTTTTCTGTATTGTATTTGGCCCCATATTTTTTGGCTCTCTATCCACCTAATATTAAAATTCAGCGAATTCAAACTGCATCGTAAACTTGAAGACTAATGTCTGGAATCTCAATAATGTAAATACGTCAATGAAAAAAAAAATAATAAAAAAATTCTTTCAATTATACTATAAGTTGCTGTGGATTAGGTAACTAGGTATGGACCTTATGGTATTTTTCACGTGTGTAGGACTTTTCCGGATCTGCCAGCCTGTTCAAAGATTATTAATTAATGGAAACTCATTTCTGGTGTTAATTATGTGTATTTTAATAATCGTTATGGTAGAGCTACTGCTGTCGTATTAATTTGATATCACTATTTATTCTCTATAGGTGTGCATAATATTATACGTTTCCTTTAATTATAACTAGCGTTGTTATACGTGTGCATTAAATGTACGGACTAAAAACTATTTTAACGAAAGTTAAGATTTTAACCAACTATTTATGTAAAAAAAATATAGACGAAGATAAAAATAATAACTTTAAGATAATTATTTTTCATAAATTGATACTAATATTAATGAATTAATATTACAAATTTTGAAAAATTTCCTAGAGAAAATCGTATCAATCTTTTTTTTTTTTTTATGTAAGAATGTATAATGTTTATTTTGGTAAGATAACAAAATAAAAAAGCACGATAGAAGAAATATTTTTTTTTTTTTAAGTAGAATAAAATATGACTTCAAAAAAAAAAAAAACTATATCTATATTATATATACTCGTATAAAAAGAGGGTTGTATAATAGGAGAGAAAACGTGGAGAGTCGATAAATTATCCGGTTTATTAAAAAAATATTTTATTACTACTGTCTCCCCGTCCCAAAATAAATGACCTTTTTTATTCTAAAATAAATAACTTTTTTGTTCTATATTGTGTTCATAAATGATTTTTGTCAATTTATATTGCCAAATTCTTGTGAAAAACTAGTTTTTCGATAACATAAGAAAAAACTAGTTTTTAAACACTAAACCTAACTAATAAGAGGGATGAACAAATGAAAACTAGTTTTTTTTTATAATATTTTGAGAAAACTAGTTTTTCACAAGACCTACTCATTTATATTTTATAGTTGCATAATGTATTTTTTCAAATAATTATTACTTATTTAAAATGATAAAAGAAAGAGTGCGTCTGCTGAGAAACGCGTTTCTCCATAACTATGGAGAAACGTGTTTTTCATAGCCAGAAGCTTTACATTTGATAACCAGAAAAAAAAAACTCAAGGCCAAGACCAAAAGCTTCTGGATATCGTAAGCTTTGCATTTGATAGCCGGAAGCTTTGCAGTTGATATCCGAAGCTTTGTATTTGATAGCCAGGAAAAGGATGTGAAATGTATATCCAGAAAAAAAAACCCAAGGCCAAGACCAAAAGCTTACGGATATCCGTGAAGCTTTGCATTTGATAGCCGAAGCTTTGCAGTTGATATCCGAAGCTTTGTATTTGATAGCGAGGAAAAGGATGTGAAATGTATATCCGAAGCGTTAGGTGCGTATCCGAGCTGTTAGGTATATCCGAGAAATGTGTTAGGGCATATCCGAAATTGCTATTGAAGGTTTTGGATATCAGAAACCTTCAAATGTATATCCGAAACATTTTGAAGGTTTTACGGATATTCATTTGAAGGTTTCTGGATATCACTTTCATAGGTTTCTGGCTATCTAGCTCATTGTCGCGCGACATGTCGGGACCCGTTTCTCCATAACTTATGGAGAAACGCGTTTCTCCCTAGATTTTGTGTAAAAGAAAACTTTAAATGAAAAAGTCGTCATTTTATGTAATATAAAGCGGACTGATAACATATAAAGTAGTTGAAACACATTTTTTTTTAATATAATAGTAGTATTAGAAACTAAGTTAGTTGGTAGTTAGTGTTAATAATTAGAGTCTATTGGCCTACAATCACTACTTATATTATTAGAGTTTTGGAGTTTGAACATGTAAATAAATTAAAAGAAAAAACAATATTTTAGAACCATCTATGTTTTGGAGGGAAAAATTAACACTAAATTGCAGTACTTGTGCCTTTATATATATATATATATATATATATATATATATATATATATATATATATATATATATATATATATATATATATATATATATATATATATATATATATATATATATATATATATATATATATATTGTTGGAAATGGGTAACGGAAAGTCAAGTTTGACTTAACGTTGACTTAGATTTCTAAAGGAAGTTCGTTATGTGTTAACGGAACTAGTTACAAAATGTATTCTACATTTGTTGTAGATTATTAAACTCATTTAATGTCTCAAAACCATTTAGGGTGAATGAGAATTAATGACAATGGTCTTTTGTAACTTAACGAGAGTTAATTAAAGGGTGTTTAGTTTTGTTTGATGTGCTCGGCGGCAGTCTTTGGCACTCGGCCGAGCAGCACGAAGCACGAAATAGGCAAATAGTCCTACGGACTAGCTTGCTCGGGCGAGGCACAAGTATGCTCGGTCGAGCGCAGCTTGATCAACACGGCCGTGCAAGTCTCTTGACTCGGCCGTGCGGCACAGTGCTCGGCCGTGCGAGGTCCTTGACTTGGCCGAGCAGATCCTGAACAGGCACTATTTCAAACAGAAAGTTGTGTCTCTTCGTGGGAAAAGACACAAACCCCTTGACTCTCTATATATACCTTTCCCTCCGAATTTCAATTGACATATATTGTATTTCTACCCTTCCTACCCTCTAGTAAGATAGATTATCATATCCAAATCATTGCATATTGTTGCATTCAATCCGTTCAAGTCCAAAGTTTCAAAACATTGTGTTGTTCGTAGATTAGTTATATTGGAGTGCTCCTTATAACTAATAAAAAGTCGTTTTATCTTACGAGAGTTTTGTCATTCAACCGTAAGCACCTGTGCGGGACAAATAACTCTTACGGAGATTGTATCAAATACAAGACTCGACTTGATTTCTTTTATTCTTTCAATCTCCGTTACTTTTCTCGTCAGTTTTTTCTGTTAAGTCTTAAAGAAGCCATACACAAGTTCCAACAATCGCAAGAGTTATTTTACGCTTCTTCAAGATCATCATGATGGCAAACGAGAAAGACACCACTTCATCTAGTCAAGGGAATGTGACGCCTCCTTCGCAAGGTGATACTACATTCAACCATGTTGCTCCTGCTCCTACAACTCATCACCTCGGTCATGGTGAGAAACCCGCGAAATTCACTGGTGTGGATTTCAAGAGATGGCAACAGAAGATGCTCTTCTACTTGACCACTTTAAGCTTGCACCGCTTCTTAAAGGAAGATCCTCCGGCGGTGAAAAAAGGTGATTCCGATCCCCAAAGGCAAATGGCAAAGGAGGCTTGGGCTCACGGTAATTTTCTTTGTAAAAACTATATCTTGAATGGACTTGATGATGCACTATACAATGTGTATAGTACGGTCGAGTTAGCCAAGGCATTGTGGGACACCTTGAAAAGGAAGTACAAGATCGAAGATGCCGGGTCAAAGAAATTTGTCGTCGGTAAGTATCTTGACTTTATGATGGTCGATTCCAAATCGGTAACAACTCAAGTAGATGAATTCAAAATCATTCTACATGGGCTTGATACCGAGGGAATGATCATGAATGATCCATTTAAGGTGGCTTCTATCATTGAAAAATTGCCTCCTTCATGGAAAGATTTCAAGAACTATCTCAAGCATAAACGCAAAGAGATGTCCTTGGAAGGCATTGTTGTTCGTCTTCAAATTGAAGAGAACAATATAATCAATGAGGCCAAGGTTGCTAAGGGCAAGATGGAGGCTAAGGTCAATCTCGCCGAGGCTAGCACGAGTGGTACAAAGAGAAAGCATTCCGAAACTGCCGGGAATGCTAAGAAAGGGAAGAAGAAGGGCTCGAAGAAATTCAAAGGGTCTTGCTATAATTGTGGCAAACCGGGCCACTTGTCAAGGGATTGTTGTCTCCCGAAGAAAGAGGCGAACAATGTTGACCACATGGACCTAGACTTTGCAGCGGTTGTTTTTGAAGCCAACGTTGCAAATTTGGAAGAGAACCCTAAAGCGTGGTGGATAGATACCGGTGCTACCCGCCATATTTGTGGTAACAAGGAAAGTTTCTCCTCCTATACTCCCATCTCCGGAAGAAAGCTTTACATGGGAAATTCTGCGACCTCCGATGTTCAAGGCATTGGAAACGTGATTTTGAAGATGATTTCCGGAAAAGAAGTAACATTGTTGGATGTGCTGCATGTCCCAGACATCCGTAAAAATTTGGTGTCTGGCGCTTTGCTTAGTAAGGCCGGTTTTAGACTAGTATTCGAATCCGACAAATTTGTACTAACCAAGAATGGTTTGTTTCTTGGAAAGGGTTACCTCGAGGAGGGCCTTTTTAAAATGAATGTAATGACTGTGATCCGCCAAGGTGCGATGAATAAAAGTTGTGTTCCTTATGTTTACTTGTCGGAAAGTTCTAATTTATGGCATGATAGATTAGGACATGTAAATCTCGACACCATTAAGAAATTAGCGAGACAAGATTTAATCCAAAATGACTAAATCCGACTCGACTAATAGGTGCGAAGTTTGTGTTGAGGCAAAAATGACAAAGTCGCCATTTAATGCCATACAAAGAGACACAACTCCTCTCGAGTTAATTCACACCGACATATGTGATTTAAAACTAGTGCAAACTCGAGGAGGTAAAAAGTACTTCATTACATTTATAGATGATTGCACTAAGTATTGCTATGTCTATCTCTTAAGAAGTAAGGATGAAGCCTTAGGGGCTTTTGAGACTTATAAGAAAGAAGTTGAGAATCAACTTAACTTGAAAATTAAGAAAATTAGAAGCGATAGAGGTGGAGAATATGAATCACCGTTTGAAGGATTATGTTGGGAATCCGGCATAATTCATCAAACAACGGCTCCATATACCCCTCAATCTAATGGAGTTGCTGAACGCATAAAACCGTACTCTCAAAGAGATGATGAACGCGATTTTGATCAGTTCAGGCTTACCCGACAACTTGTGGGGTGAAGCAATACTCACTTCTAATTATGTTCTTAATAAAATACCCAAGAAAGGTATTGATAAAACGCCCTATGAATTATGGCATAATCGTAGGCCATGTTTTAAATACCTTAAAGTGTGGGGGTGTTTGGCCAAGGTTGAAGTACCTAAGCCTAAACAAGTCAAGATTGGTCCAAAGACCATTGACTGTATTTTTATTGGATATGCCAATAATAGTAGTGCCTATCGATTTATAGTGCACAAATCGGACATTCGGGATATGCACGTAGGAACTACTATAGAATCAAGGAATGCGGTATTCTTTGAAAACATTTTTCCGGTTAAGGACAGGAAAGATGTAGGTTCTAATAAGAGAACACATGAGTCTACAACCGGTCCTTCTCAAATAAAAGATGAAGAACCGAGACGTAGCAAAAGGGCAAGAGTGGAAAAGACTTTTGGTCCTGATTTTTTATCTTACATGTTAGAAAACGAACCATCAACTATTAAAGAAGCTTTATCCGGTCCGGATAGTTCGTTCTGGAAAGAGGCCATTAACAGTGAAATAGAATCCATAATGCTCAACAATACTTGGGAATTAGTTGATCTCCCTCCAGGTTGCAAACCATTGGGTTGCAAATGGATCCTTAAAAGGAAGTATGAGGCGGATGGATCCGTCGATAAGTACAAAGCTAGGCTAGTTGCCAAAGGTTTTAGACAGAAAGAGGGATATGATTTCTTTGATACATACTCCCCTGTCACAAGGATCACATCCATTCGTGTTCTCATAGCTATTGCAGAAGTGCATAATCTTGAGATACACCAAATGGATGTGAAGACTGCTTTATTAAATGGAGAACTTGATGAAGAAATTTACATGGAACAACCCGAAGGGTTCGTGGTTCCTGGTAAAGAAAGAAAGGTGTGTAAACTTGTAAAGTCCTTATATGGACTAAAACAAGCACCTAAACAATGGCATGAGAAGTTCGATAGAACCATGTTATCGAATGGATTCAAGATCAATGAATGTGACAAGTGTGTCTACATTAAAGGAACATCTGAATCATTCGTTATCGTTTGTCTTTATGTAGACGACATGCTCATAATGGGAAGTAATCATGATTTGATCATGAATACCAAAGGCATGTTAAAGAAGAACTTTGACATGAAAGACATGGGATTAGCTGATGTAATATTAGGGATAAAGATCTCTAGAACATCTGAAGGATTAGTTCTTTCACAATCCCATTACCTAGAGAATGTTCTTCGGAGATTCAATGTCTTTGATGACCCTCAGGCTAAAACACACTGTAGACTTGGCTCTACATTTAGTCAAGAACAAAGGGGAACCGGTTTCTCAACTGGAATATGCAAGAATAATTGGCGATCGATGTACTTAACGAATTGTACTCGTCCGGACATTGCATATTCGAGTAAGCAAACTAAGTAGGTTCACAAGCAATCCTAGTCTTGGTCATTGGAAAACACTAATGAGAGTACTAAGATATTTAAAGTATACATTAAACCATGGGATACTTTACAATAAATATCCAGCGGTATTAGAAGGATCTTGTGATGCCAATTGGATATCGGACACGAAAGACTCTAAATCCACAAGTGGATATGTATTCACAATAGGTGGAGGAGCAAAGTGTCATGGAAATCTTCCAAACAAACGTGTATAGCCGGATCCACGATGGAATCTGAGTTTATAGCTTTGGATAAAGGCGGGGAAGAAAGCGAGAATGGCTTAAGAACTTCTGGAGGATATTCCTTGTTGGAATAAACACATTACTCGCCTTGTTATGATACATTGTGATAGTCAATCGGCAATAGAAAGGGCACGAGTAGTATGTATAATGGTAAGTCTAGACATATTCGTCGTAGACACAATACCATTAGACAGTTGATCAAGAATGGCGTTATCACTATTGATTATGTAAAGTCATGTGATAACTTAGCGGATCCGTTTACCAAAGGTATAAATCGAGATCAACTGTATAAACTATTATGGGGAATGGGTTTAAAACCCACAACAAAAGAACTTATAGCGGACACTCAACCTTGAGAAATGGAGATCCCAGGCCCTTGGTTCAATGAGACAACCAAGTTATAAGTTCTAGTAGAGTTACTTGGAAACAACAACTCGGTTTATTAACCTGGAGATGTTGAATACTCATTCCCAGAACATCCAAGTACAAGCACATGCAGCAGTGGCAAGGATAAGTTGAGAAAACTTTTAATGATTTCTATACCTACGGGTGGAGTAGTGCATGATACTCCTTATAGAATGAATCACCTATATAAGTGAAAGGTAATAAGGCCGCCTCTAAATGAACGCTTATGAATGAGATACGGTTCAGGGCCAAAATAGACAAAAACGTGAGAACAACAATTGTTAGAGCTATTATTATGTGAGTATTACTGTCTTGGTATACATCCGACAGTCACTTGTTCAAAGCGACTCGCTACCAAATGGCTAGTATATCCGATAATATTTCACTAGGGAAGATTCAAGGCCACAAGCTATCTATTCCGATGTAATAATAGTTCACCTGAACTTTGGACGAAATTGCATTCATGCATTAATTGGCATTCATGTGGGGGACTGTTGGAAATGGGTAACGGAAAGTCAAGTTTGACTTAAACGTTGACCTAGATTTTTAAAGAAAGTTCGTTATGTGTTAACGGAACTAGTTACAAAATGTATTCTACATTTGTTGTAGATTATTAAACTCATTTAATGTCTCAAAACCATTTAGGGTGAATGAGAATTAATGACAATGGTCTTTTGTAACTTAACGAGAGTTAATTAAAGGGTGTTTAGTTTTGTTTGATGTGCTCGGCCGAGCAGAGTCTTTGACTCGGCCGAGCAGAGCACAGAAATAGGCCAATAGTCTCTGGACTAGCTTGCTCGGGCGAGGCACAAGTATGCTCGGCCGAGCAACTTGATCAACACGGCCGTGCAAGTCTCTTGACTCGGCCGTGCAGCCTGGTGCTCGGCCGTGCGAGGTCCTTGACTCGGCCGAGCAGATCCTGAACAGGCACTATTTCAAACAGAAAGTTGTGTCTCTTCGTGGGAAAAGACACAAACCCCTTGACCCTCTATATATACCTTTCCCTCCGAATTTCAATTGACATATATTGTATTTCTACCCTTCTTACCCTCTAGTAAGATAGATTATCATACCCAAATCATTGCATATTGTTGCATTCAATCCGTTCAAGTCCAAAGTTTCAAAACATTGTGTTGTTCGTAGATTAGTTATATTGGAGTGCTCCTTATAACTAATAAAAAGTCGTTTTATCTTACGAGAGTTTTGTCATTCAACCGTAAGCACCTGTGCGGGACAAATAACTCTTACGGAGATTGTATCAAATACAAGACTCGACTTGATTTCTTTTATTCTTTCAATCTCCGTTACTTTTCTCGTCAGTTTTTTCTGTTAAGTCTTAAAGAAGCCATACACAAATTCCAACATATATATATATATATATATATATAGAAATAATAAAAATATTTATACATTTTTTGTGAGTTAAAATTTCATCAAAGTCAGCGGGTTTTGTGAGTGAAGTAGAAAATAGTAAAATGCTCAAATATCTTCGAGCTCAATCAGTTGGTTCACTTAACCATCTTTAGGATCTCTACACAATTTTGCATCCCCAAAGGGAAATAGATTCAGGTAACGAACCATAGGGAATGTGAGTACGTAGCAATAAGGCAAGTTTGAAAAAGCCCATATTCTATGCTTTGGAGGATTGAAACTGAGAAGAGAGTTTGAACAGTATAAATCGAGATACGAACGTGGGCTTGTTCGGGTCAGGCCCAAATGGATTGGGCTATAAACATAATCCATATACAAGTTATGAAAAGCAACTATGCGCTTCCTCGGTCTCATACATCGGCATCAACAAAGCTAATCAAGGCCCAATATACAAGTATAAATGCCCCATTACAAGTGCCGAGGATACCCTCCTCGTATGCCGAGAGGTACCTCCTCGGCCTTAACATTATCAACGGGCTCTACATACCACTTTGTCCTTGGCTCATTATGCTTCGAGATGTCAGTAATGACGAGGAGAGAAAAGTTCTTACCTCGGCATATCTTCATATGACGAGGAGACAAAATCATGCCTCTCGGCATAGTCAAATGTCGGCAGATCACCAACTGACGAGTATGCAAAATCATGCATCTCGGCTTACATGCAAATGTCGAGATAAGACATTTATATTCCTCGGCTATCCGGCAAGCAGATTCACCAGTCCTATTCAAACAAGGATTCAACAGTTATTATCCAATCAGGATTGTAACCGTCAACATCAATTTAAGTCAAACAATGACTCCTTAACAGATATAATCCTTTGAGGATTATATCTTATCTCTTTACAAGTTCAATTCAACATGGATTCTATCAATCCATCCCTATAAATACAAGTCACATAGCATATTATTTGGTACGTTACTTTTTACATACAGAAACTCTGTCAATTTAGTTTCTCACCACAAAACCGTGACTTATTCTCACGCCGGAGGGCCTTCGCCGGTCAAGCTCTGGCTTAGTTTACGTGTTTTGTCTTATTTTCAGGCCTAGCAATCTCCGGAGCAGACGATCGCTTGGATTTGAGCTGATTTGACGATTTTGGCATCATCAATTGGTTCCATTGCCGGGAAATTGATTCAAACACCCTTTGTTTGGCCTGGAAAAGTTCACGTGAAGCCTGTTTTTTGCCGAATTTATTCTTAATTCAACGGAAAAATATATTCCGTTTTTTTCTCTGTTCTTGATTTCGCCAGATTTTGCAAAATTTGGTCGGAATCTGCAAATTTCCGCCTGTAGCAACCGTGTTTGGCCGGAAATTTTTGTGGTATCTAATTCGCAATTGCGATTTGGTATTAATGTTCGAAACCTGTCCCAAATTTTGGCTGGAAATTTTGTTCTGTTGAAAATTCGCTGTTAACCAATTTGCTATCTACAATCACTGATTTGCAATGGAAGACGGAAGATTTACAAGTGTAACTGCTGAGGAACAAACTCAAGTGAATGGGATCAACCCAGATGCCGAGGTGCTTCCTCCTCCTCCTCCACCTCAGCCCGAAGGACCACCTCCCCTCGCCATGACTCTTCGTTCCATGGGACAGCCAAATGCCGAGGGTGCAGGTGCTAACCTTCCTCGTCCTACTCGTCCTCGAGGGAAGAGGGTTGGCAGGAAGATGACAAAGAATGCCGACGTCGGTCAAGTGGAAGGCACTCAGCCCGTTGACCGACATATTTTGCTACATAGGCAGATGGAGACCTTGCAAAGAATGTATGAGACACAGGCTGCTCTTTTGCAATTGGATCCCGAAAATTCCATGGCTGAATTCATGCTGCCGTCGATGGGCAACTCTCGTGGAAGGGAGCAAGGTGAGTGACGAGGTCCTCCCCTCGATCCCGCTGTACAACCTAAGCAGGCCCTCCGAGATCCTCCCCGTCCTCGGCATATCAATCAGAAGAAAGACCAGGTAGTTGACCTGAGGAGCCAGTTAAGTTCCAAGGAACAAGAAGTGAACTCACGGGACCTAAGGACGAGGCTCAGTTTGACCAAGCGTTTATCTCCTCCTCGTCTCGTCATGGCACCTCGTCGTCCAGGGTCACCTCGACCCCGTCGACCTCGCCATGATTCTCCTCGTCCTCGAAGAGATTCTCCCCATCCTCGTCCTCGTGAATTTGTACGGCCGAGAACTCCCGAGCCATACAGAATGTTACTTGGTGGCCAAGGGTTAGAGCCAAGGCAAGATAAAGCACCATCTAAACGACGTGACAGCCACCGAAACGACGAGGGACACAGTAGGGTGAATGATCGCCCTAAAGATAAATCGACCCATAGCTCCCAACGCAGCACCCACTCTAGCAATGATAAGGGAGTGGAGACCAGACAATGGGAACTCTTGAAGCAGAGACTTGATGACATGGAAATGGGAAAGAAGGTTGATAATGACGACTATGACTGGTTCACTCGTCCTTTCTCCCAGAGGATAACTGATGCACCACCAAATCCTTACTTTAAGGTCCCGAGCTTTGAAAAGTACAACGGAACCACCAATACGAAAGACCACGTCCAAAGCTTCGAGCAAACCATGAACCTCCTCACCAAAGCTGATGACATGCTCTGTAAAGCTTTCGCGAGCACCTTCTCCGGAACAGCCTTGACCTGGTTCCGTGAGCTGAAAAAAGGTTGCATCGATAGCTGGAGGGGCATGAGGAGAATGTTTTTGGACCATTTTGCTACAGCTGGAAGGAGAAAGATGAGATTGACCGACCTTGCCAATATCGAGCAAGGGAAGGGGGAAACCACCCTTAGTTATTACAACTGATTCCGTAAAATGGCGGAACAAGTGGAAGAAAGCCTCACTGACAGGGAGGTTATTGTTTGTTTCAATTCCGGATTGAGATCCGGTCCTCTCATCTATGAACTGTCCGCCAGAGAACCTAAGTCCAAGGCTGAGTTATACAACGTGGCTTATGCCATTGCCATGGCCGAGGATAAGACCAAGAAAAGGGGATCTGACAAGGCGGAACCAGAAGCAGCTGGCACTCGCCAGAATGAAAATGGGAATGGTAAGGGATCTAAAGGGAAGAATAGAACAAGAAGCACTGAGAAGCCCGAAGTATTCACCCCTTTTACCAAACCCATCACGGAGATCATGCAGCTAGTGAATCTTCCACCACCCCGTCCGTTGAGCAACAAACCAAAATTCCCTCGTGACACTTCCAAGTTCTGTGATTTCCACAAGGACCATGGTCACAATACTGAAGGCTGCTGGGCCCTCAAGAAAATGATCAAACGGTGGGTTGACGAGGGAAAGCTAGATCGCTATGTCATGAAGAAGGATGGCAAGCGAAATCAGAATGAAGAGGAAAGCGACGATGATGATAAGAGCGAAGAGGAACAACAAAGGCCTCCTAGGGCCAAGCTGCATTTGATCCGAGAAGAGACAGTCTCTACTAGACAGCTAAGGAACCAAATCCATGAGCTTAGCAAGGTATACCATGTCCCTGCTTGGGTTCATAAAGAGGAAGAGGTTATTAGCTTTTCTCCTAACGAACTGGCTGGGAGCCGTGCGGTCCGTGAACAGCCCTTGGTGATAAAGGGTCGGATCGATAATGTGAAATCGGAAAGATTGCTTGTTGACACGGGGGCCTCCCATGACATTCTATACTACTCTGCCTTCCAACAAATGGGCTTGAAAGAAACCATGTTGGAACCTTATCATTGAAGGTTGGAAGGCTTCACCAACCATAAAGTTGGTGCGAAGGGAACTGTGGAGCTAGAATTTGAAGTTGGCGAACATCCCTTCCGATCCATGGCTACTGTCAATTTCGTAGTCATGGATTTGACAAGTGATTATCATGCTATACTGGGCATTCCAAGTCATGCAAAACTTGGGTTGGTCGCCTCCCTTCCTCACCAACGTGTCAAATTTCCTACTCGTTTTGGGATCGGATGCGTGAGGGCGACCGCCAAGGACTTCTTGGAACATGTTGTGCAAAGTCGGAAGAAATCTAAAAGCATGGAGATAGATACCCCTGAGGACAATATCAAGATCTCTAAGTCCTTGAAAACTACCCATACCAGCTCTAAGGTGAGATACATCCGTGAGGTACTTGACGAAGAGCCTATGGTCCTAGAAATTGCAGATGACCAAGGCATAGTTCCGTCCGTCTCTGAGGAAGATCACATTCTCGTCAACGGCCAGAACTCGGGGGCCAACCCTGACTTGAGGATGGTCGATATGCCCGACGTAGACGTACTAATGGAAGAGGAAGGCCTCAACATGAACGATAATGAGGGTAAGAGGATTAGAGAAATCATCATTGAATCCCTGGAATTCCGAGACGGTCCTCAAATGGAGCCCGTAGATGAACTGGAAGAGGTGGTCATCAATCCTGACTATCCTGAACAAAAAATTAAACTCGGGGGCCAGCTATCTCCGGAAGAGAAGGAAGAAATTATCTCCCTCTTAAAAAATAGTCTCGACGTCTTTGCTTGGAGAGTCGAAGACATGAGGGGGGATCAACGAGGAAGTAGCACTTCACCGCTTGGAAGTTGATCCATTGGCGAAAACTATCTCACAGACAAGGAGAAACTTCGCAAGAGACAAGGAGGAAGCTATTAAGGAAGAGGTACAAAAGTTACTGAGCGCCGGAATTATTCGTGAAGTCAAGTACCCCGTTTAGTTGGACAATGTAGTAATGGTGAAGAAGCAAAATGGGAAGTGGCGAATGTGCATCGATTTCACTGATCTTAACAAAGCCTGCCTTTAAGACAGTTATCCTCTTCCCAGAATTGACAAGCTGGTTGACTCCATTGCTGGACACCGTACACTCAGTTTCCTAGATGCCTATTCAGGCTATCATCAGATCAAAATGGCGGAAGAGGACATCGAAAAAAGGGCCTTCCAAACACCCGAGGGAAATTATTGTTATTTCATGATGCCCTTTGGGCTCAAGAATGCGGGTGCCACGTACCAACGGATGGTGAATCAAGTATTTGGCACACAAATAGACCGGAACATGGAGGCCTACATCGATGATATGGTCATTAAGACCAAGGAGGGTAGTCACACCCCTGACTTAGAAGAAACAATAAACAACCTCGAGCCAACAACATGAAGCTAAACCCAAGCAAGTGTGTATTAGATGGAAAGTTCTTGGGCTTCATGGTATCTCAAAGGGGAATTGAGGCAAACCCTGAGAAAATTAAGGCATTAATTGACATGAAGGAACCTACCAACATCAAGGAGGTTCAAAGATCAAATGGAAGAATAGCGGCATTGGGAAGATTCATCGCCAAATCCGCCGAGAAATCATTACCATTCTTCAAGGTTTTGAAGGGTACCAAGAGCTTCTCCTGGACTCCCGAATGCTCCGAAGCATTCCTCCGGTTGAAGGAGTACTTGGGTTCCCCTCCCTTGCTTAGCAGTCCGATTACCGGTGAGATACTGTATGTATTCCTAGCCGCCACTGATCACGCAGTCGCAGCTGTTCTAGTTCGGAATGAAGAAGGAACACAGAAGCCCGTCTACTATGTCTCTAAGGCATTATCTGACGTGGAGAGTAGATATTTCAACGTGGAAAAGATAGCGTACGCACTAGTTATTGCCTCGAGGAAACTACGTGCCTACTTTTCTGTGCACCCTATCACTGTATACACCAACGAACCATTGAAGAAGATCCTGCATAAGTTGGACAGCTCCGGACGTCTCCTGAATTGGTCTATCGCTCTTACTGAGTTTGATATCACTTACCAACCAAGGAAGACCCTCCTGGCACAGCCCTTGGTTGACTTCATGGTTGAGACCGCCTTTATGGGTGAGCACCTCCCCACTTCCCATAAGTAAAACACTGCGGAAAAGGAAGAGTCTCCCATCGAACTCCCACCCAACTGCTGGATCTTGTACACGGACGGATCGGCCACCAAGGAAAGAAGCGGAGCTGGAGTTGTACTAGCAAGTCCGAAAGGAGAGTACACCATGCAAGACATCATCCGATTCAAGTTCCCTGCCTCCAACAATCAAGCTGAATATGAAGCTCTAATATTTAGTATCGAGTTGGCTTCCTTCTACGGAGCAACCAAGGTGGCGGCATTCTGTGACTCCCAACTAGTTGTCAAACAAGTAAAGGGAGAGTATAACACCCAAGACCCCACCCTTACCAAATATAGAGACCTCATCCTAGATATGACGAAGAAGATGGAATTCTTTGAACTCAAGCAAATTGGCAGGGAAGATAACCAAATCGCAGACGTTCTGTCCAAACTAGCGACTATTGATATGTCTAAGTCTAAGACCAATCCATACGTAGTTTATGCTGAGGAACCTGATATGAAAGACTACAAGTCATGCTCCTGGATGGAGAGGAGAGATGTTGGATCGATGACTACATTTACTACATCGAGAAAGGCCAACTCCCGAAAGATGAAACACAAGCTAAACTTATTAAGAAGAGGTCCCCAAGGTTCGTTGTGATGAGCGGAGTCCTCTACCAAAGATCTTTTACTAAGCCCCTGCTAAGGTGTATCTATCCCAAGGAAATTGAGAACCTCTTGGCAGAAGTACATGAAGGCGTTTGCGGCGGACACCCGGGGGCCAGGACCTTAGCTGACAAGATCATCTCGCTAGGTTACTATTGGCCAAACCTGAGGGAGGACGCGCACGCCTATGTTAGAAAATGTGACAAGTGCCAAAGATTCTCCGACATTCCTAGACTATCGGCAGTTGAGCAGACACTTGTGATGCCTACGTGGCCATTTGATATGTGGGGGATCGACATCATCAGACCCTTCCCTCCCGCCCGTGGTAATTGCAAGTACGTGATAGTAGCTGTTGATTATTTCTCCAAGTGGATTGAAGCCAAAGCACTAGACAAGATAACGGAAGAGAACGCAATCAACTTTGTCCACGACTACATCTGGTGTTGATTTGGCCTTCCCCACACAATTGTTTCCGATCATGGACTCCAATTTTCTACGGCATTTACAACAGAATTGGAAAGAGTCAAAGTCCGCTATGCAAAGTCATCAGTTAGCCGGACCCAAGGCAACGGTCAAGCAGAAGCTGCCAATAAACTGGTCCTAACAGCCCTCACCAAGAATCTTGAAGGACGCGAGGGTAGATGGTTGGACGAACTGCCCTTAGCCTTATGGGCCATTCGCACAACCACCCGGGGGCCAACCGGGGAAACCCCATTCGCATTAACCTTCGATTCTGAGGCTATGGCACCAGCCAAAATGGCCATCCCCACTGTGAGAAACTCCCACTACGATGAGCAAGTCAACAAGGTCAATAGACTCCTAGACCTAGACCTGGTAGATGAAAAGCGACTAGCTGCGCAGATGAGGATGGTAAACTACAAACAAAGGACCAAGGCGTATCACGACAAGAGAGTCATCAGAAGAGTATTCCAAGTAGGCGATTGGGTACTTAGAAAAATTGAGGCAACTGGTCGGAAGGCAGAACAGAACAAGCTCTCCCCAAATTGGGAAGGTCCCTATACCATCACTCAAGTCATCCGAGAGGGGACCTACAGATTGAAGACTAAGGAGGGGAAGGATCTCAAGCATCCATGGCATTCCGATAATCTTCGAAAATATTATCATTAGTCTATTTTATTTTGTAATAGATTAGTTTCCCATTTTCAATCTTTTATTTCTTAGTTTGATAGGATTGCAGTTCGATGTAATCACGTTTCAGCTTGTGAAAGCAACTTCTTCCAACATGTAAAGCAACTATCATCTCCTGACACAACACCAGAAGACGAGGATCTTATCCCCGACTCTTCAAATACATGCCTTACATCTTGACAAGGGTCCGCCTTGACTCAATGACTATATTTTCCTAACAGCCAACACGAGGACCCTCCTTCGACATACTAGCTTACCTTACATCCTGACAAGGGTCCACCTTGATTCAAGGATTACAAGGGTCACAGTCAAAGACCGAGGACCCCTCCTCGGCCTATTGGCTTGCCTCACGTCATGACAAGGAAACACCTTGTCACTACGACTAACAGGCATCACGTCTGAAACCTATGCATGAGTCATCTTCCTTGGCATAAGGAGACGAAAAAGAAGAAACATCCAACAGTCAAAGCCGAGGAGCCCCTCCTCGGCTTATACGACTTGAAGTGTAGTCAAGAGCGAGGTTCTTCACCTCGAACGAACAACTCACTTTATAACCGAGGGACGAGGGACCCTCCTTGACTTCCTCCCTACAAGCCTTGTACCTGTACATAGCATACAAATAAGCATCCAAACTATTCATTAAAACACAACATGAATTGAAACAAAAGGATTTGTTCATTGATATTTCAAAGGAAATTACAAATCCTAGCCACTATTACAACAAAAGAGAAAAGAAAAAAAAACCTAAGTCTGGGCATCCTCGAAGGGCTTCTCCAGGAATTCGAGGGTGGCAGCATCAGGAGGGGGAGGGATAGTTTGTTCAGTTCGAGCATTAGCCTCCTCGGCATCTCCCCTCTCGGCCTCGATGTCGACGTCCATCCCTTCATCCTCAATTGCCTCCACCAAGGCCTTGAGATTGTTGGGATCAACGGACGGAGGAACCCAAGCTTCACGGTTGGCTTTGGCGTCCTCCTTGGCCATGATGCCCAAATTGTAGTCAGAGAAGGGGACGAATGGTGAAGGGCCCTGGCTTCCTCGTCATACTGACTCTTGCAGATCAACTGGGCAACGGTATTTATATCCAAGCCCAAGGAAGAATCAGCCAAGATACGACAGGTAAGGTGGAGATAGCCGTCCTCAAACATGGTGGCCGTCTTCTCGTCCACGGCGTCTTGGAAGGCCCGACTCTCCTTGAAGCGGGTCACAGCCTCCTCTTCCCTTGAAGGAAGGGTTGCTTCCATTCCTCGGCACTTGGCCTCAGCTTCCTCGGCCCTCACTAGGACCTCAGCCTTGAGCCTCCTCTCCTCAGCCAGCTCGGCCTCCTTCTGCCGGAGATGTCCTCGGCTTTCGTACAAGCCTCTTGGGCTTGTCCATGAGCCTCCTCGACTCTCTTTACCTCGGCGTCAACCTTAGCTTGAGCAGCCTCCAGCTCGGTGTCTTTGGCTTTCAGTAGCCTAACCAACGAAGCCTTCTCGGTCTCGCCCTTCTTCTGGGCAGCCCTAGCTTCATGCAATTGCTTGGCCGTATTCTTGGCCAAGACATTCTCATAGACTGTAACAGAAGCAAACTGCAAGATAAATCAATGTCAAATATTTTATCAAGTATAGAGTTACGAGATCAATAAGATTAAGGATACGAGATAGTCACCTCGGCCAGCAAAAGTCCCTTACGGCACAGAAAGTTCTCCTGGCTTGGCTTTTCTGGAACTAGCTCCTCATAAGCCTCCTCATCCAAGGCCCGTTGAATGGGAGCTCGACCCAGCCTCAGTAGAGGACCCTTCCTATTCTGAAGAGGAATGCCCCTCAAACGAGGAACGTTTGCCACCATACGCCGGGCAAGCTCCTCGGCATCATCATGGTTCTTGACTGTTTGAATAGTGAGGACGGGAGGAGTTTGGGGGTTGGAAGACTCCACGGCAGCCCTCTTAGCTGCAGGCTCCTCGGCAGGAGCCCCTTGGGGCCTCTTAGAGCCAGAGCGCTGTTGGACGAGGTCGGTGTCCTCGGCTGGCGGGATATCCGCCTCCACAGAAACATCAACATGGGGGCTATGCCCCTCTACAGTTGGTGTGGTTTCTCGGCCTTCGGAGGCCCCTTCCTCGGCATTGACCTCCTCGTGCAATTTGATGGGGAGAGGTTGATCCCCCTTGGTATTCAAGATGAGGTTGCGGCGGTTAGCCTCCTCCTTCCTCTCGGTCAAGGCCGATTGCTTGGCCTGCCTCCTCTTCCTCTTGATCAGTTCAACGACACTCAGCTGCTCCATTTCTAGCTCAGCCTCCTGTTCAGGGGATAAATCTACAAAATACGAGGAAGAGAACGTTATGATACGAGGAAGAGCAAAACAACATGCAAAAGACACTAAGTATCAAAGATGAGGGAAAAACAATTACATCCTGCTACATTATCCTCTCTCAGGCATTGGTCGACTGGAGGGAGCTTGCACCTCGCACAATCTTCATGGAAGACAAGTGTAGACACCCCATTCTGAACCAATAATTCATGATTACACTACTCTTTATCTCTCTTTTATGTTTTGATGAAAGCATATCAGTTTCGTCATGTTTCGTTAAGTTTCTAACTAACCTCGTTAGTTTTGGACCTAACTGACTAACGGAATAAACTGAAGAGGACAAAATAGTCAAATGACTAGTTATCTCGTGCGGAATAGCGCGTCTTGTGCGAGACAACCCCTCGACAGGATGTGCAAAATCACAATCCTTCTCCGTTTCAAACTCTTTTCTTGATAAAATCTTATCCCATCCGGTTCCCAATCACATCTGAGTGCTGGAACCTTCCTAGGAGTGTTTTACCTCTCCACCTCTACCTCCTAAACCCCTATAAATACCTGATGACTTTCAATATTTCAGGAGAACAGTTTTTGGATTGAGAGGTCCCCGACCACGATCGAAAACACACAACACACACAATTTTTTGGTTTCTCTCCATGAAAGATTCCTTCAAATCACTCACAAACCACCCTAAAATCACATAAAAGTTTGTTTATCAACCTTGTTGATCAACAAACATCAAAGCCCGAATCAAGGATTGAGGCGAAGCTCTGTCCGCATCAAGATTTGACTCTCATATTGAGTCGAAACTCTGCCCAAATCACTTCTCGACCGGGAAGACATCTTAGAACCACGTTCTAAATCAAATCCTCCCTAAACGCTAGGTAAATTCCTATACTTTTACTCTCTTCTTCTCAATCTCTCTCTATTGACTTTTAGAGTGGTGTAATCACATCAAAAGGATTAGCCTAGAGTCCCTTCAATCGATGAAGGTGATCTCGAAGCGTATAATCCGACATTCCTAATCAAGAAATTGATTAGGGTTTTCTTGTTCCTTTATTTTATTGTTAAATTAAAAAGATTGATAATACTCGATTGGCAAGACCGATCTTCGGATTGGGTGGAATGGGTGCTCCTCGACCTTCCCATTCCATAACTTAACCCCCGAACCCTCAAATCTCTTTAATAAAGGTTTTTCTTATTGTTTTCCTAAATAAATAATAAGTGGCGACTCCGAGATGTTAAAAATTCACGCATCGCTACAACAAGACCAGGATGCGTTCTCCAGTCATTAAACCTTCTCCCTCTCTTAACATCGACGAGGGGAACCACCCCGTCCTTCGGTCCCGACATCAAACCTGCCTGGATATAGTAATGATCAGAGGCCTCCAAAGCCGACCAATCAAGGAGCCCTACCTCGGCAAATTCCTCGAGGCGTTTGATCAGATCCTTAGTCCACCCATACTTTTGAACTGGACCCGACGAGGTTGGATCATCATAAGGGGAGGGAAACTCCCAGCCTTGCCGGCTCTCAACCCTTATCACATGGTTATCCCAGCCTCCTACCTTGCTGGACGTAGGGAGAAGTATCTTCGGCTTCTTAGATTCACTCAGAATGACGAGGAGACGAGTACCCTTCATGTACCCAATAGAAAAGAAATTACGGAAGGCTCCCATGGTAGGCTCATAACCTAAACTATGGCAAAGTACGATGAAACTAACGAGGACCCTGGTCTCGTTAGCCCCCAGCTTAGCCGACACAGCCCTCACATCACCCAGAAATTCGTTGAAAGGGTCCAATGGGAGACGAAGACCTTGCTGAAATTGCTTGAAGTAGAAATGGACATGGTTATCGTTGTAGTAGAAACTCTTCTCCTCCTTGTCATCCTTAAAGACGGGTTTGCCAATATAAGTTAGTCGAAACTCGTCCCTATCTACCCCGTACTTGGTATAGAGCTTCTCTAACATGGGATCCCCGGCCTTTGGTGGCCTCTCTCGTCCTCGTCCACCTCCTCGGCCTCCTCTTCCTCGGCCCTTCCTTCCATCAACTTGTTCGCCCTCCACGAAGGCATTGACAATGTTGGTAGACGAGGAGGCTTCACCCCCTCTTCCCGTCATATCTGCAAAAATGCCAAGGATCCAAAGTTAGTCATTATCCAAGGCCAGGCTTACGACGGGGAAGAGGGATGCCCATCCTCCTCATTAAAGTTAGGCCGAGGAGGGAGCCTTACCACTCAGACACTCGCGAGCAATACGATTCGAGGACGGGTAGAACAATTCGATGTGCTCCATCATCTCGGCCCTATCCTCAAACAGAATAACATTGAGGGACGACGAATCAATCCTATCTATTCTTGTGGTATCTGGGTATTGAATGAACATTCGAGTACGTCCATAGTTTCTCAACATCTTTCCTATGTCATCCAAGTTCAGCATCAACCATGGTCCTCTCTCTCTCCGGTAAACTCTCAGATTGCCCTTGTGATATCCAAAGCGAAATCGGGGGGAATGGTCCCAAGAATGAGCCATTTCTATGGGGAAATCAAGGATCAATGGGAAAACTCATACAAGATTCAAAAGAATTCATGCAAGATTCAAAGGAGTTCATACAATATGTAAAAGAAAATCAAAGTTCATAAAGGAAAGTTTCAAACTTGACAATGGCAGTTTGAAAACGCAAAAAATCGTACCAAAACCCTAGAAACTGAAGATTACAAGCAGATATACCTGTTTCTGGTGTTATGGATGGTCGGAATCAAGCAATGAGGATTACCATGCCGGAAAACTAGGAATCGCCGAAAACTGGGTTCGCAAGCTCGAGTAATACGCCGGAGGTTCGTGAAGCTTCTGGTATACTCTCTCAAATTCAAGATTGTGAAAGTTTCAAATGAGAAGGGATTTTTGGTTTTATACTTACCAAAAACGGGTTAAACCCGAAACTAAAACGGACCGCTGGGTATGGCCCCCCAAACATTTAATGCCAACAACAACTTTCGAGGCCTGTCAGACTTGGGGGCCCACCACTCATCATCATGGCAATAACCGGCAGAAAATGAAATGGCGCACTACGGAAACGACACCGACGCATGGCAAACCTGTTCGTATTCCGTAAGCCGAGGACGAGATGACTTTCTCCTCGTCCTAGGCCGAGCTAGAAAGTCGGGGGCCACTGAACAGTATAAACCGAGATACGAACGTGGGCTTGCCCGGGTCAGGCCCAAATGGATTGGGCTATAAACATAATCCATATACAAGTTATGAGAAGCAACTATGCGCTTCCTCGGTCTCGTACATCGGCATCAACAAAGCTAATCAAGGCCCAATATACAAGTATAAATGCCCCATTACAAGTGCCGAGGATACCCTCCTCGTATGCCGAGAGGTACCTCCTTGGCCTTAACATTATCAACGGGCTCTACATACCACTTTGTCCTTGGCTCATTATGCTTCGAGATGTCAGTAATGACGAGGAGAGAAAAGTTCTTACCTCGGCATATCTTCATATGACGAGGAGACAAAATCATGCCTCTCGGCATATTCACATGTCGGCAGATCACCAATTGACGAGGAAGCAAAATCATGCATCTCGGCTTACATGCAAATGCCGAGATAAGACATTTATGTTCCTCGGCTATCCGGCAAGCAGATTCACCAGTCCTATTCAAACAAGGATTCAACAGTTATTATCCAATCAAGATTGTAACCGTCAACATCAATTTGAGTCAAACAATGACTCCTTAACAGGTATAATCCTTTGAGGATTATATCTTATCTCTTGACAAGTTCAATTCAACATGGATTCTATCAATCCATCCCTATAAATACAAGTCACATAGCACATTATTTGGTACGTTAATTTTTACATACAGAAACTCTGTCAATTTAGTTTCTCACCACAAAACCGTGACTTATTCTCATGCCGAAGGGCCTTCGCCGGTCAAGCCCCGGCTTAGTTTACGTGTTTTGTCTTATTTTTAGGCCTAGTAATCTCCGGAGCAGACGATCTCTTGGATTTGGGTTGATTTGATGATTTTGGCATCATCAGAGTCTTCTTCATTTTGGGGTGGTGTTGCCGGCCGGCCTATTTTTAACTGCAAAAGCACAAGCGACTTGAGCCATGTTGTACCACAATTTGGATTTGTAGCCAAGAGGATATCTGTGGACTGGGCCTTAAAATTTTGTTGTGGAAAAATCCTATTTTTTCAAAAATTACGATGAATATAAAATAATATATATACTACCTCTATCTCACATGTGAGTATATAATTTTGGGCACAATAACTAACGATTTATAGAATAACAAAAGGAGAGAGAATGAATGTAGGGGTGTTGTGAATATGAAAAGTAAAATACGAGATAGAGATAGAATGAGTGGGAAAATAGTAAGTATATTGTAGTATAACAATTGGGTCTCATTGTATATAAAACAATAAAAATATTGTCATTTTGGTTAGTGTACACTCACGTGGACGGATGAAAAAAGTATATACTCGTATAGGACAGAGCGAGTATATATATATGTTTATACAGAATGTATCTCGTACGCATCAGCGCGTATGGATTTTGGAAAAAAAAATGCAGCGACAAGGGGATGACAAAGAGATTGCAGGGAGAAGAGATCTTATCACCATTTTCGATCCAATTGATGTCTACTGTCATCTTTACATCATCAATTTCCATTTTCCTAAGGTTTTTATCATTTGCAGGGGAAGAAAAATCAAGAATTGCTTGAAATTAATCAAGAAACAAGGTGAAGAAAGAAGAGGGCGACGTCCCGCTATAGCTCGTCTACCCCTGCGATCTATTTCTTCTTCCTCTTCATTCTTCACCTTTGTTACCTTCAAAGCAAGCAACTAGGGTTTCAAATTGGGAAATTTCTTCAGCAGCAATTAGGTAAAATTAATGTCGTTTTACACCGTGCGCCGCCACCGGTAAGGCATCCCCTGCCTTTTTCTTTTCACCCACCTGTAGATCGTCGCCTCCAGTTACCTCATGTCACCATTTTCCAGGTAAACCAATCCCCCAATTTTATTCTAATTCCCTTGTTTCTTGATTAATTTCAAGCAATTCTTGATTTTTCTTTCCCTGCAAATGATTAAAACCTTAGGAAAATGGAAATTGATGATGTAAAGATGACAGTAGACGTCAATTGGACCGAAAATGAAGATAAGATCTCTTCTCCCTACAATCTCTTTGTCATCCCCTTGTCGCTGATTTTTTTTTCCAAAATTCGTACGCACTGATGCATACGAGATACATTCTGTATATCAGAGCTGTTCTCATACGGATCTATCCATACGAACTTGGGCGCAGACTGAAAAAAAAAGGTGAAGAAAGAAGAGGGCGACGACCCGCTGTAGCTCGTCTCCCCCAGCGATCTATTTCTTCTTCCTCTTCTTTCTTCACCTTTGTTACCCTCGAAGCAAGCAGCTAGGGTTTCAAATTGGGAAATTTCCTAGTAATTAGGTAAAATTAATGTCATTTTACACCATGCTTTCGCCGCCGGTAAGGCATCCCCTGCTGTTTTCTTTTCACCCACCTGTAGATCGCCGCCTCTAGCTACCTCAGGTCACAGTTTTCCAGGTAAACCAATCCCCCAATTTTATTCTAATTCCCTTGTTTCTTGATTAATTTCAAGCAATTCTTGATTTTTCTTCCCCTGCAAATGATTAAAACCTTAGGAAAATGAAAATTGATGATGTAAAGATGACAGTAGACGTCAATTGGACCGAAAATGATGATAAGATCTCTTCTCCCTGCAATCTCTTTGTCATCCCTTTGTCGTTGATTTTTTTTTCCAAAATTCGTACGCACTGATGCGTACGAGATACATTCTGTATATCAGAGCCGTTCTACGGATTCATCAGTACGGACTTGGGCGCAGACTGAAAAAAAAAGGTGAAGAAAGAAGAGGGTGACGGCCCGCTGTAGCTCATCTCCCCCTGTGATCTATTTCTTCTTCCTCTTCTTTCTTCACCTACCTTCAAAGCAAGCAGCTAGGGTTTCAAATTGGGAAATTTCCTCAGCAATTAGGTAAAATTAATGTCGTTTTACACCATGCTTTCGCCACCGATGCCTTCGCCCAAGTAAGGCATCCCCTGCCGTTTTCTTTTCACCCACCTGTAGATCGCCGCCTCCAGCTACCTCATGTCACCGTTTTCTAGGTAAACCAATCCCCTAATTTTATTCTAATTCACTTGTTTCTTGATTAATTTCAAGCAATTCTTGATTTGTCTTCCCCTGCAAATGATTAAAACCTTAGGAAAATGGAAATTGATGATGTAAAGATGACAGTAGATGTCAATTGGACCGAAAATGATGATAAGATCTCCTCCCTGCAATCTCTTTGTCATCCCCTTGTCGCTGCATTTTTTTTCCAAAATCCGTACTCACTGATGCGTACGAGATACATTCTGTATATCATAGCCGTTCTCATACGGATCCATCCGTACTGACTTGGGCGCAGACTAAAAAAAAAAAAAAAAGGTGAAGAAATAAGCGGGCGACAGCCCGCTGTAGCTCGTCTCCCCCTGCGATCTATTTCTTTTTCCACTTCTTTCTTCACCTTTGTTACCCTCAAAGCAAGCAGCTAGGATTTCAAATTGGGAAATTTCCTCAGCAATTAGGTAAAATTAATGTCGTTTTACACCATACTTTCGCCGCCGATAAGGCATTCCCTACCGTTTTCTTTTCACCCACCTGTATATCGCCGCGTCCAGCTACCTCAGGTCACCGTTTTGCAGGTAAACCAATCCCCCAATTTTATTCTAATTCCCTTGTTTCTTGATTAATTTCAAGTAATTTTATGAGGGTCTCATTCATTCAATTCTTTAAAATCAAACCATCTATTAAAGAAGTTTGGGAATGGAATGATAAATGTCATCTATATCTTATTACAACCAACTGCAGCGGTGTATGTGGGTACGTCATCATTGACGCCACCGCTGCCATCTAAATCATTATCAGAACCTTGAATTTATATTGCTAGAGGGTGTGAGTTCTCAGGCATAACCTCTGCTTCATTCTCATTGAAATGCTCCTCAGCCATTTTCTGGAAAAGCAAACCAACTTAAGTGTGTGCAAAAGTATACACTATATCACAACAACCACACAACCACAAATATATACAATTCGCAAGCATGTACACTTGCATACACCAACAAAAATATCCTTTTAACGGCCTACAATACACAAACAAACAAAAAAGAATTTTGATATTTGGAAAAAGCATAACATAATTATTACCGAAACGGGTGTTCAAGTGAAGTAGCACATATTATTCAGTAAAAGCAATATCAGGCAGTGACAATAATCTTGCAAGACAATTGACAAGCAATGGCAGTTAACATAATACTTGCATCTTTACCTCTCTCAAATCCTTTGAACCGAATGAGAAGAAAAGAAGAGATATCTATTGGTGGATAAAGGTAGCAAAAGAGCTGATCACAGCTTTGTCGACATACGTTCGGCTTCCCGAGGCCGCCACTTGATAGGGACAATTGTTCGACTCGTTGGGGAGAATACTGATTTAAAGATCGGAAACCTCAACACTTTATATGAAGGTCTTGAAAATCTATCCTCAGACAAATGTTTTTGGACAACAGAGGCGCAAACCCCGTCTTTGCGTAATCCAAGAAGCTCATCCGACAGCTACTGCAGTCAACTTGAACTCAATGTAAAAGAAACCATACCCACCAAATACTTCATGTGTAGGAACTGGACATATTGTTGCGCCAAGAGAGAAGACATTGCAGTTTTCAGCACATGCAACTCTGCAAATTGCAGCAGTAGTGTGAAGTTGAATTTGGAGGTCTCATGCAAGTGGTCTCATGCCAAATCATATTACTTATAACATATTACTGATGGTTACTGATGGTCTCTACAAAGCCCATCTAGGAATATGTTATTAAGAAACAATTTCATTCACAATTTTACATCCACTTTTCTTTATCTCCCTCGCTTGTCCTTCTCCATTTGTTCAGCAAAGCTAGCTTCAGTCTCCCCGAGAGCCGCTACTAATTGCATAAGTTTTCTTCCAACTATATTTCTGTAAAAAAAATAAACAGTCATAACCGTATCATCTACACAACGTGGTGGCATTTTCTGGCATATCAAATCAGTTATGTCGTTCTCATTATCACTTAAAATAAAAAAAAAAATCCCCAAAAGTCAGTGTCATTGTACAAAGTATTGCCTAGAATAATCAAGTTACTCAAGTTGCAGTTGGAAACCTTGGTTTCTAGGTCTCACCATGTAGAAATTGCAACCTTAACTGTGACTTTCTAAACACCCCAATTGATGAAGCCTAGAAACAGCAGTTTCCAACTGTGACTTTTTTGTTATTTTGGGCATTACTTTCTCTCCACAGTGACATTTTGAGATAAATTTCAATTTATATACTGTATATGCAAATATATGGAGAGAGATGGGTCGGTGTACTCTACTAATGGTGACAAATTCAGTCACCGTGGGGCACAGTTATATGGCAATTTTGGCCATCTCCTTATCACACTAAATATACTCCACCCAAAAGAAGTGATCACTTACTTCAGATCAACGGGAGTAATAAAAGATAGACTGGACATGATATCAACAAAACTAAACTCACAACTCGTACAGGATAACCTTTTCGACAACTGACCCGTAAGGCCTCATTAGATTTCTCAAACTTCTGATCAAATGATTGTGTCTTGTTTGTCCTTTTATTTCCACTGAGGTCTCTTCCACCACTGTCAACCAGCAACATAGTTAGAGGTTGAGAACATAAATCAAACACAAAAATATAAGATGACAACAAACTGGAAGTTCAATACCCATAAGGAGAAGGGTTAAACTGAGAACGCATAATTCAAAATCCACCCAAATTAACACATCACACAGCTGAAGCCTTTTCATAAATTTACAGATTAACATGGAGAGAAATTACACAATATCTTAAAGTAAGAGATGTTGAAGATATCAGTCAATAATCTAACTGCCACAGGTACACAATAAAAAATCCCTAACCCCAAACCATTAGTCTGTAATTTCTTCAATTACCTTTTTTCTTAATTTGCATGCCGAACCAAAATGGTGAAGCTCTTATTGGGACGGAGGGAGTATCTATATAATATATGCTAATATTATTCAAAGAACTTATTTATATGTAAATGATAAATAATTCCTGAATGTAAATTAGAAAACTACTAATAAATCATTAATTAGTTAATTTCAAGGGGTTGAGTAGGAGGGGAGAGAGGTTAATGGGATAGAGACAGAAAGAGGCCATCCATTCTCAATAATCAGTAAGCCTAAGGAAATAATGTGATGTCAGTAGATAAGAAAATTGTTAAGTGATAATATATAAGATGACTTACCTGCTTTCCAATGTTGAATGGGACATATTTGTATTGGATCATGTGCATAATTTGGCGCTTCATGTTTAGGGAAAATAGAACAAAGCAGTAACATAGTAATATTGGACAAAATAGAGGCACATCAAATATGGAGAAGAAGGTCATCAGAAATGCTACACAGAAGCCTTTGTTATGGCATACCTGAAACCACCACAAAACACCATGAGAAGTGAAAGCAACAAAAAATAAAAACCAACTATAAGCTGAAATGAGTAGCATATGAAAAATTTTGGTCAGTAGTGTTATATACAGAGACATCTACAAGTTATCACATCCAAATTGTTCCAACTTGCATAGGATTCCCAAGCCAATAACAACAACAACAACAACAACAACAGAGCCTTAGTCATAAAATAAATTGACATTCAAAAACTGTAATACTCTATCCGTCCCTAAATGAATCAATGCAACGGTGAAAGTTCATAAATTTTGGATTACCTCATAATTTTTGAAAAACTTCATTATAGACCACATTAGTAGTAACCTCGCTCGTTTTACCATCCTTTTCACAAATCAAAACTTTGAGCCCATTTTTGCTTGTAACTCTCGAGATTGCCACATACAACTGCCCGTGACTGAATACAGGTCGAGGAAGGTAAAGCCCAACATGAGAAAGTGACTGTCCCTGACTCTTATTTATAGTCATAGCGAAGCAAACATTTAATGGGAACTGCCTACGTTGGAATTTAACAGGAAATTTTGTCATATCTGATGGGCTCAACATCATTCTGGGCACAAACACCTTCATTCCTTTATTCTTTCCTGAAAGCATTCTTGCTTCAACTATATGTTTTCCCAGATTTGTAACGATCATTCTCATTCCGTTGCATAATTCTGAAGCTTGATCAATGTTTCTGAGTAGCATCACTATTAAATCGTATTAAGAAATTCAACAGAAAATACATCCTCGTGGCCAGCAATATCTCCGTCCTCCTTGCTGATGCTATCAGAACTCATATACAACACTTCATCACCGGGCAACATCAACATCACATAATCATTGATAGTATCTACTATCTCATTAGTTGGCGCCAAAATTGCTCTATCCTGAAAAAATCCATCAATGCGCATATTGTGTAATATGTCAGGATACGTGTTTTCAACGATGGTTGCAATAGGATCAGTTGTATCTCTTATCAAAATATCATCGGGTAACTTAATGTCAACTTCTCCATCATTTTCTTCACTGACATCCCCATCTCCTACCCATAATATCCATTCAGCAAAATTTTTGATCTCTAGAACATCAGAAGAAGAAGAGGAACGTACCTACATTTAGGCAATGAATGAGATGAAACATTTAGTTTCTGCAACATGGAAATGTAATATGTAAAGAGTTTTAAATTAGATCATTTACCTGCAATCTCATGTTTTTTGTCAATTTTAGGACCTCACACGAATTCCAAAGTTTAGATGAACTGATGGCAGCCATGTCGGCTTCCTTTAGGCACAACAGGCAATATTTGCCTAAAATATCCTCCAAAAGCAACAACTAATCCACCAAATGGCTTATCAGAGCAATGACCATCATGAGTACGGATAATGTCCCTCAAGCTCCGGTCAAGCGCCTCAAAGCAGTGCTTGTGGGCCATCGGAGCCTCATCCCAAATTATCAGCTTCGTTTTCTTTAGGAGACCACACAAATCAGAACCTGGCTTAATCTTGCTGCAAGTTGAGCTTTCATCAACTTGTATGGGTATGCCAAATCTGGAGTGAGAAGTCCTACCCCTCGGAAGTAGCAACGAAGCTATACCGCTAGAAGCCACTGGAAGAACTATATCCCTCCTACTTCGCAAGGCAGAACACAATGTCTTCCATATGAAACCATACCCATACAAAAAGAATACTCCACCACCTCCTCTATCAATAGCCGTCATGATCTTTTCATAAACCATCCTTTGTTCTTCAGTCAAACATTTATGTAATCTAGAGTGCTAAGCCTTCATCTCCTCAACATCATACGACATTTCATCCAATATTAGCATATTCTCCGCATCAGAAATTACAGAATTGCTTGGTTGAGGCATATCTTTAAAATTTTGTAGACCGCTGCAATTCGCTGCCAATAACTCATCAATCTCAGCCAATGCACAATTTTTAACTTGCTCTTCATTGAGTGTTAAACCTATGTATAATAAAATAGATTGACATCAAAACGAAAAATGATTAAAAAAAAATGATTAACTAAATACTCCCTCCGTCCCAGCAGAAGTAAAAATTTGAGAAAACTTGATCAAACTTTAACCACTAATGTAAATACAATATAATCCCTCAGTAACAAAATAGAAAGTAGGATTCTTACTTTGGGATGTTTTTCAGGCAGAATTTGTTATTGATCTGTTAACTGTTAGTCAAAGTTTGATCAATTTTACCAAAAGTATGCCTTCTTCTAGGACGGAGGGAGTATAGTTGAAAAACTAATCAATAGAATAAAAGATTGACCAAGATTTTTAGTCAAAGTATGATTTAACATAATAAAGTATTTACCAGTATTGTTAAAATTCTTTTGATGCTTGTAGTTGACATCATCTGACAGAACTTGCCAAGTTTGATTCCAGACATCTTGTGGCCTCGACATACTATTAGATAATAGTAGCATCGCGAAAAGTCTTCTTAGATAATCCGGTGACCCCCATTGACTTGCTTCTTTTATTCCATCAACATACTCCTTATCATCGTCTAACAATCCTAGTGCATAACACGCTTTTTTGTAATCACCGTGCACTATATTATTTACAGTTCTCAAATCATCGTAACACGTAGCACCAGCAATGTGATTTAACATCAGCCTCAAATAGTAGATATCGCCTGAATTGATGGGGACATGATAAATTCGTCCAATTGATGTGCCTCTCCTTCTAGGACGCCATTCTCGCTTTGACTTATCCCAAAAAAAATGTTGCGGAAATTCGTAATACTTGTACTATCGAGCCTCTGGATTCTCACGATTGATCTTCATCCACTGTAAAAATTGTGATTGGCCAACAGTAGGCTTACCCACAACATTCGTAAGATAAATCGTCATCTCTGAAAGGAATGGTTTGGTCTCCCTCTAAATGGAAAGATAAGCGCTCTACAGCGGGTGTCCTGTAATGGATATCAAATGCAAATATTCGCCACATCGCTTCACATGCAGAGACATATCGACAATTGATATTCCTTTTAATTTCATCATTCACTTCAAAACCTACCCCTATTCTGTCACTTCCCTTGCTGATATACTTGAATAAGTACTTTATTGATTTGCTTTGATTACAGTATTCCACGTTGATGTGAGCCCGGTACTTCAACAACAGTTGTGGATTATAAGACACAATATACCTATTATCAAGGAAAACTCCGTTTTTGTCTACATTTGCCCCAGTGTCTCTCCTCCGGTAAACATAATATCCGTTCTCGTCAACGGAAGTGCCTTCATTAAAGCTTTTGGGGAAGTTCTTCGTGCATCTTTAGTTATCCATGCAAGGAGATTTTAGGTTAGCAACACCACAAGGACCATGCACCATATATTCTTTCACGGCTTCGTACAATTCCGGATCAGTTTCTTTATCAGGGATCTCAGCACTTATACACTTGTTGACATCCTCAGCGATTAGTGCTTGGTCTTTACTTTTGAAAAAAAGAAGAATATGAACAAATCATGTAATTTCTAGCCACTTTGGATTGCAGGTAAACGTGATAAAGAGTGATGGATATCCTGTCCATCTGCAAATAGCTAATGCATCTTGGAAATTCTGAGTCATCCACCTCTGTCCACCGGTGTATGTTGACGGCAACACAACTCGTCTACCTGCAGACGATGGATTAGTATCTCCTCTTGAAACTGCATCTGTAAGTTTCCTATAAGATTCAACCCTAAGAGCGGGTTGATTATGACGAATCCACTGAAGCCTCTGTGTGTCCATCATTATATACGCATCAACCATAAACTGCTGTAGTAGTCTTCCACTTCTCATAAGTTGGTGCCCTTCTGCAGACCTCTCCTGTAGTCAAAATGATAAGAACTCTTTCAAAGAAAGATTGGGTCGCTTTGACATTGGAGGCATATTTCTAGGAACATCGGTATAAAACCCATCTTCCCCATAAACAAACAACACCGGGTACTGAAGAGGAAGATAACATGGGTTGAACTCGTGTATTTGTTTAAAGTCACCACACCGCTTTTCAACTATAATGTCTCTCACATCAGGTGTATCTTGAATATCACCCTCGATATGAGCTGCCACTTCAGAAGTTGTTGGCAAATTATACGTTCTTCCATCCTTAGATCGCTTTCCTATCAGTCGAAGCTTTACCTCACTCGAACCTCTCAAAGAAATACGCTCTGCAGCTGTTCTGTAAATCTTCGCATACGGGTTGTTTTCATCAACCATTTTTCTTAAGTCCGCTACAATCGAGTAGTCAAATTCTGAACTCCTCTGTTTACTGTAAATTATATGCGCAAGCAATATATAATTAGTCAATATAATAACACGAAATATATAGACAAAGCACGAATGATAAAGTACATAAAGAAACATACCTGACAGCTTTTATTATGTTATCAACTTCGTTTTCAGTGTCATAAATATAGAGTTGGGAGAATTGTGGCGGAGCTCCTTCATTGGGCAACAATGATCCGATTCGATGAACATTCTGACCTCCCATCTTAAATGCGTATGGGCCTCTTCCTTGATTTACGGTCCTATCAATCGTCCCACCCATTGATGTAAATGCGTACATCATGTTGTAAGCACGTATGTTATCCATAAAATTTTTGCTTTTTTCGTGCGTTTTATCTAGGAGATCACGCAACAACTCGGGCGGATGTTGCAAGAGTGGAAGTTGTACTTGCCCATGCATGCAACATAATGAGAATTTTGGAGTCTAATATTCTATTGGGGATATCAATTGACGCCTAGATTGGTGTTGTTTCAATCAGTTTGGAGTCTAATATTCTGTTGGAATTGTTTAAGCAATATTGAGTGGATATAGAATTCAAAACTATTTAGACACTGAACCTAAGTGTACAGTTCTCACACCAGTTGAGGATTATTGATAGTTTCTTTCGTTGTTTGATTAATATTTTTGTGTGATTATGAGTTGGTAACATGTTATTTGTTTTCAATGGTTAATTTTTGATTGTCGGTATGAATCTGGGCAACTTCTAGTTTCTTTTGCTGCCAAAGGCTAAATATGTTGCTTTATATTGTTCGTATTCTGTTCGCTTTTCATCATTACCAAATTAGTAAAAGTTTTGACCGTGCCAATTTTTTGTATATTATTTCTGTTTTTTGCTTTTGGAAACTTCTTGTTGATGAATCTTATATTTTCTGTTTTCAGGTTCAGTCCATATAATTAATTCCACAACTTTGAGCAAACTAAATCTGTCATCAAATCTGTTATCAGGTTCTTTGCCAACTTCTCTTGGAAATTGTGGCATTGTTGATTTGAGCAAAAACAATCTATCTCGTGACATAATGGCTATTCGTAGTTGGGTCTATACTCCGTAGCGCCGCATTGAAGCCATTAAATCCTTGCTTAGTTGGAGTACGTTATTGCATTACATTTAAACGTAGATTTTGGTGAATAATATATGTGGAAGCACCTACTTAATAATTTGATTGCCAATTGCTATGTAACTTTATTCAATGGGCAAGAATTATACTTTAAATAGGATCATAGCATTGGGGATATCAATTGACGCCTAGATTGGTGTTGTTTTCGAGGTTGTTGCTGATCCAATCTGTGTTGAAGCAGTCAGATTCTCTCAGGTTGTGTTGGATTTTTGAGAATGCTAAATCTTGGCTGCACATTGCTGGTTTTTGGCATCAGGTAAAACTCTATTACTTTCTCCTAGACCTGATTAATTGGTTTATGGCAGTGAGGCATCAGTATGTTGGTAGCATTTTGTTGTTTTGGATCAATTGGCTGCTTTGCACTTCTTCATCTATGAGTCAGAATATGACTGGTATTTAGCATCATTTTTTTGGCTTAAGGCAATGTTGGGTTATGTTTTTGGTAGCTTTATTCAATGGGCATGATTTGAATTGGTTAATTGATTGTATAATTTGATTGCCACTTGCTATGTAGGTTAAGACGACGAATCCTAAGAAGTATTGTGTTCAACCGAAAACTGAAGTTGTTTTGCCTCGATCAAAATGCGATGTAATAGGTACCTATGTATATAAATATTTATATTTGGTTACTGAGAATGAAAGTATGAATCTTTAACGTATTGAAGATGTCATTTAAGCTTTAAAGTACGACTTCGTGTTTCAACTGGTAATAGTGGGAACTTTTTGTTTCATTTCATAATTATTTTGGTACAGTAACAATGCAGGAACAGAAGGAAGCTCCTCCTGATTTGCAATGTAAGGAAAAGTTCTTCCTTCAGATTGTAATCACAACCGCAAGTGCAACACCAAAGGACATCACTCCAGAAATGGTTAGTGCACTTTGACTTTATATTTTTTGTATTTTTTTAAGGTCAGATTAGTAGAGTATTTGGTTTATCAATAATAATTTTAGGTTAAATCAAGAATTATACTTTACATAGAATAATAGGATTGGGGATATCAATTGACGCCTAGAACCACCTAGCATTCAAGGTCATCAATAAGATTCTAGGCATGTCCTTAAAGTGAAAACATGAATAAAGTTAATGGGGTTTGATGTTACCTTTTCTGAGAGTTGGTGGCGGAGGTGTTATTGGGCAGAAGAGATGCAAAATTTGGGTGGTGAAAATGGCTTCTTCCCTGTAAAAAATAGAGAAGAGACTTGAAGAAAATTATATAGAGGGAGATATTCACAGCTAAAAGAGAAATAAATCATCAAATCTTGGGGATAAATCTGAATTTTTGTCAATTATATCACTTTATAAATTTAAATTCATATATAAATCTGAATCTATGCCGAAAATTTATGAATAAATCAAATAATTTGAAATCTTTTTTTTTTCAATCTATGATTGCCGAAAATTTAGGAGCTGATTACTTGAATTAACCTAATACCTAATTTTTAGAAAATTTGATTCACTTCCTCTTCTTATTATTATTTTGTTCAAATTGATCCGATTACTGATATTTTCTGTTTCAGTTTATCAATTGTTTTTTATCAGAATTTGATTAAGTACTTGAAAATATATAACTGTTTTAAAATACTAAAAATGATTTTGTATTTGAATATAAATGTTTTCTTTTTTATCTTTTTATTGTAGTTGTTAGATTAGATTGAGTTATGAATAAATCAAATAATTTGAATTTTTTTTTAATCTATGCCGAAAATTTATGATTAAATCAAATAATTTGATTTTTTTTTTTTTGAATCTATGATTGCCGAAAATTTAGGAGCTGATTACTTGAATTAACCTAATACCTAATTTTTAGAGAATTTGATTCACTTCCTCTTCTTATTATTATTTTGTTCAAATTGATCCGATTACTAATAAATCAAATAATTAAATTGTCTTAGAGAATTTGATTCACTTCCTCTTCTTATTATTATTTTGTTCAAATTCATCCGATTACTGATATTTTCTGTTTCAATTTATCAATTTGTTTTTCATCAGGATTTGATTAAGTACTTGAAAATATATAACTGTTTTAAAATACTTCAAATGATTTTGTATTTGAACATAAATGTTTCCTTTTTTATCTTTTTATTGTAGTTGTTAGATTAAATTGAGTTATGAATAAATCAAATAATTTGAATTTTTTTTTTGAATCTATGCCGAAAATTTATGAATAAATCAAATAATTTGAATTTTTTTTTGAATCTATGATTGCCGAAAATTTAGGAGCTGATTACTTGAATTAACCTAATACCTAATTTTTAGAGCATTTGATTCACTTCCTCTTCTTATTATTATTTTGTTCAAAATCCATAAACTTTGCCAAACTCATTACCATTTAAAAAAATAAAATAAAAAAACTGAATTATTATTACAGTCACATTGCCTAAATGACCACAAATGAAAATGGTATACAAAACTCAGCCTTGCATAAACCAAAAAAAGAAAAAAAAAACTAAAAACTGAATTATAGATGACATCAATTCGAATTATAAAAAAAAAAATTTAAAAATAAAATAAATTCATGAGTAACATTATTCCTAATGATGAACTTGATTGTTGTCGACATGAGTAATGCGCACTTGATCTTTATAGATGACATCAATTCGAATGTGACCATGAGGTAGTCCTCGTTTGAAAAACTCCACGGAGATGATAGAGACGACAACTGCATAGATAAACAAATATATAATTACAATAGAGATGTTAAAAAAAAACTGCTTTCATCAAATAGAACTTAAACTAATAAATTAAAAGAATTACTTACATGAATTGAGGTTGCTAAAACAACATTCTTCTTTCAAATCTCTTATAAGTTGCTTGAATTTAGTTTTAAAATTATCATGCAATACATCAGGGATATATTTCGGTTCAAGGCCCGAACTGTCTAAAAATTTTGGGACTTCTGGCAAAAAAAGAGTAGAACCAAAGTTGATGAAATGTCAGAGAATCAACCGACTGTTTGTTTCATTGATCTGTGAAATTAACAAACAATAGATTCAGCCCAAATATTAATCATAAACCATGTTAGGGTGAAGAAAAAACGAATACTTGTTAGAGTGAATAAAAAAAATAGGATTACCTTCACGACGGATTCTCTCACAGTGAACAATGGAATTGATGGCTCTGATTTTCTGGCTCTTGTGAAGGACCTGTCGCGTGTGAGAAGAACAAACAGATGGAGATATGTAAGTGCGAAAATTGAAGCTTCTATGATGAGTTGAAACGAAAAACTGAATATTAAAGCAAACCTTGCAGAAGCTGATCTTTTATAGTAAGCAAATTTAATTTTCGGATTATAATGAACTTGAATTTTGAAATTCAAATTTACTCTTTCAAAATATGTTGAATTATCCGAAATATTAGAAATTAGGCTTTTATTTTTTTTTATTTTTAAAGTTTGCCAAACTCATAACCATTTAAAAAAAAAAAAAAAAAAAGCGAATCGGATTTTTTTGATAAGTAGGTGACATTTTTTATTCTTCTTTTTTTCTCGAAAGATTTTTTTGAGATATATATATATATATATATATATATATATATATATATATATATATATATATATATATATATATCTTACATAATCTTTTTGATAAATATTAAGGATGAGTTATATATATATATATCAGATTATATGATTCATGCTAGCCTCCAAATTCATGCTAAATATTTGATGTATATATATCTTTTTGATAAATATTTGATAGAAAAGATTATAATTAACTTGAAATCCGCAAGCAGGGTAAAAAAAAAAACTGATAATTAAATATTATAAAACCAATCGGTTTTGAAATTCATGCTAAATATTTGATGTATATATATCTTTTTGATAAATATTTGCTTAATTTTAGAATTGGTTTGTTGAGATTTGGAATTTTGAAAAATATATTCTTCTTCTTTTTTTCTGAAAGATTTTTTTTGAATTTGCTTAATTTCAGGAAGTAAATGTTTCTTTAATTTGTAATATTGAAGGAAGGTCATCAGGAAGTATTACAATCTTTCGGAATTTATATATCTACTTTAAATACAAAATCATTTTAAGTATTACATAATTTTTTTTGAACAATCTGGATTCACTTATTTTCTGAAAGAGTATTACATAACCTTTTTCAGAGAATTAAAACTTATTGAATTTGCTTAATTTCAGGAAGTAACTGATTCTTTAATTTTGGATTATTTTAATTCATTCCTAAAATAAACTCATTTTATAACTAAAAATTCAAATTTTGAAATTCAAATTTACTTTTTCAAAATTTATTGAATTATCCGAAATAGTGGCATAACATTTGCTGCTGTTGATAATTGCAAATCTAGCTAAAAGAGTCATTGTGGCCGTTCTATATTAATTTTGTAGAATAAGTTGTAATTAGAATTCAAATACTTAAATATTAATGTTTTCAAAAGAAGCGACTATATTTCACAATTGACAAATCTCAAAGCTGTGTAGATAGAGATAATTAGGATTTAAATTCAAAAAATTGATTGCACGTTGAAAATAATAGGTAAACTAAATTTGAAATGTCAAGAGATATATACGTTGCCAAAAAAAGATTAGATATAAAAATTGAAATAAGGTTTTGCTATATTTTAGGCAAATTTGAAATCAGTGATTCTTTAATTTTGAATTATTTTAATTCATTCCTAAAATAAACTATTTTATAACTAAAAATTCAAATTTTGAAATTCAAATTTACTTTTTCAAAATTTATTGAATTATTCGAAATAGTGGGAATTAGGCTTTTATTTTTATTTTTTTAATTTTCGGTGATAGGGGCAAAAAATGGCTGACCAATTGAGAAATGCCATGTGGCTTTCCACGTCATTATGCCACGTGGCGCAGTGTGAAGGCTCCAAATTCTTTTGCTTTCATATATTATATAGATTTCGACGATATGATGTTCCACCCATAGGCGCTTAAGTAATTAATTTCAAAGATACGCATAATCTCACCATCTCCATTTAAATAATTAGTTTGGGGAAAATATTTTTCGCATTATTTGGTGTTTGGTAAGAATCGAAAAATGGAAAAAATATTTTTTGGAAAATATTTTTCCCACTTTTCTAATTAAAATTATTTACAGATTTTTCTTCGTATTTTATTTTCCGAAAAATGTCAAACTCTTTCTCTCACACACACACCTAACTTTCCATACATCCCCACATTACCAACCCCCTACCCCACCCTCCTTGTAAAAAAATTAATTGTATTAAAATAATTTTTTACAACTCTTCACCGTCCTCTCCCCTCACCCTCACCACCCTCTCCCTGGTCAAAAAATATATTATTTTTTTACTCATTTTAAATTTATTATTAACAAGACAATAAATCTATAACACTTTCTTCGTCTCGAAAAATCTTACCCACTTATTGTTTGGAATGTGAATTAAAGAATAATGTTATAAAAGCAGATGTCGTGAATGGGTAGCAGAGAGAAAGTGGGGTAAAAAATTGTAAGTGAATAGTTATTGTGAATATAACAACTGAATTTCATTAATAAAAATGTATTATATATTTTTCTTTTTTGTAAGTGTGATTTACGAATGAGACGCTCTAAATGACAAAGTATGTGGGACTGGGGAGTAGATATTTACAAAAAGTAAGTTTTAAAATAAAAAATAGACAATTATTTTGATATGAATAAAGTAATAATATATTAATTTGTGATTAGGGTTTTTATTATTTTTCCTGTATTGTATTTGGCCCCATATTTTTTGGCTCTCTATCCACCTAATATTAAAATCCAGCGAATTCAAACTGCATCGTAAACTTGAAGACTAATGTATGGAACATCAATAATGTAAATACGTCATTGAAAAAAAAAATAATAAAAAAATACTCTCAATTGGAGTATATAAGTTGCTGTGGATTAGGTAACTAGGTATGGACCTTATGGTATTTTTCACGTGTGTAGGACTTTTCCGGATCTGCCAGCCTGTTCAAAGATTATTAATTAATGGAAACTCATTTCTGGTGTTAATTATGTGTATTTTAATAATCGTTATGGTAGAGCTACTGCTGTCGTATTAATTTGATATCACTATTTATTCTCTATAGGTGTGCGTGATATTATACTTTTCCTTTAATTATAATTTAAATAATAAAAATATTTATACTTTTTTTGTGAGTTAAAATTTCTGCAAAGTCAGCGGTGAACAGTATAAATCGAGATACGAACTTGGACTAGTCCGGATAGGGCCCAAATGGATTGGGCCCTGAAACATAATACATCAAGTCTCATATACACTTACACGAGGAAGGAAGGTAATAGGCTTCCTCGTACCAATGCACCTCGTCATTTCCTTAGGTCGACCTAGACTTAGCAGGCGAAATGACTAAGACACAACTCAATACCGAGGGAAACCTCCCTCCAAGATCGAGCTGAGCTCCCTTGACGATGAGGAGGCCTCCTCGGCTATCAAACCACCAGGAATTGGTTCCCCAGTTCCTTCATATCTCCTCCCTGGCTCAACGTAGGCCGATCAGACCACATATTATGAGGAGAGTTCAGCTCGGCTCACATGCAGAAGTGCAGTTTACGTAATCCTATTCAAATTGGGACATTGAGCAGTTATAATCTCCATAGGATTGTAACCACCTCACGTACAAATTCAGATTCAACAAGGACTCAACATATATAATCTTCTTAGGACTAATATCTTATCTCTTAGCAATCCAATTGAACATGGATTATACATTGCTATACCTATATATACAAGCCATAATTCACATATTTTGGTACGTTATCTTTTGACTCTAAACTCTTGTCAATTGATTTCTTTCTCTCTCAAAGCAAATACTTACTCTTACGTCGGAGGGCGTTCGCCGGAGACACTACCAGAAACAGGTCATTTAGCGACGGAATTATCAGCGACGGACAGATTCCGTCGCTAAATAGCGGCGGAATATAGGCTTTAGCGTCGGAAAATTTTTGGCGTCAAATTTAGCGACGGAATTTAATTCCGCCGCTAAATTCCGCCGCTAAAACGAATATTCCTCGAATATTCGTTTATTTCCGCCGCTAATTTGGCGGTTGATTTACCGACGGAATATTCCGCCGCTAAATCTTTATCAGCGACGGAAATATTCCGCCGGTGAAAATATATCATTTTTTTATTTTTTTATTTATCAGCGTCGGAAATATTCCGACGGTGAAATTAAAATATTTTTTATTTTTCTTTTTGAAATATTACACCGACGGAATATTTCCGACGGTGAAATTAAATGTTTTTTTTTTTTATTAAACACCGACGGAATATTTCCGCCGCTGATAATTTAATATTTTTTTTATTTATCAGCGACGGAAAATTCCGTTGCTGATAACAAAATGTAATTTTTGTTTATTTTTAGAACTAATTAACAAAATAACAAACTAAAAAACATTAAAATATCATAAATATTTATGATATTTTTGAAAAATAAATAAATCATAAATATTTATTAATTTTAATTTTTAATGCCATTATAAGTACCACATTCACTAAGCCGCTTATTCATCCTTGTGAGATCCCGAAAGTTGTGGCGTCATCATGTTCTTTTTTTTTTTGTTTTGAAACGAACATTCATGTACGTTTTTGTTTCGACAAAGAATTTAAATTTTAATTTCGCCACTTATCATTTATTTAGGAAAACAATAAGAAAAACCTTTTTGATTTTAAAGAGATTTGAGGGTTCGGGGGTTAAGTTATGGAATGGGTAGGTCGAGGAGTATCCAAAATAAAACAAAAACAAGATTAGTCCAAAACAAGGAACTAACCAACTATTAGACAACACTGGAGATTATTGTCTCATAAGTCATAACTAAGATATCCGTAAAACAAAGACCCACATCATTACCGCCGAGCACACCGTACTCTCGGCCCCCACCACCGCGCATGTCATCATCTACATCGTAAGCTTCAATGTTGACATCGTGAAGGGTTGTCTCCTCGCACTCATCATCAAGCTCCATATCTCATCCGCGATGAAGGCTTAGGAGGCAAGACACCCTCTAGTGGCCTCGCATTGTTCTGAAGTCAAGGAATCTGGGAAGTCGAACCCGCATTCGGACCTGCACAGGAAGGGAGAGAATTGAAATGTGGAATTACTCGAAATTAAAGATGAAATAGCACTGTGGTAAGAGCGGCTCGATATTTGTTTTTTTCAAATTCAATTGCTGGAGAGAGAAAGAGAGAGAGAGAGAGAGAGAGAGAGGATGGGAGAGAGGGATTTAGAGGTGTCTGATTAAGTTGGTTTGAAAGTTTGAAAAGGATATTTAGCCCCTAACAAATATGTCACCTCTCAGGGACATCCAAGGAGAGGTGCCCGAGTGTTAGGGATGGGGGATTACGGGCGGCAATGCCCGTCGACGTCGACCGGCCGTCGGCGAAATGTAGCCCAGCCCACGTTTCATGATCCGAGGGTCGACACTGAGGCCGCGCTGGAGGAGGAGAAACGCGAGCGGGCAAAGCTTGCGATGCTGCGCTCGTACGCAGATGCAGTGAGGAGAACGATCGACGTCATGCAGCAGATTCGTAGACAAAGCATGCGAGACTCAAAGACAATTGGCGCCGTTGATGGCTCATCTCGGCCAGGACTCCTGTGGTAATTTCCCGCCTCCCCAAGTTGATTGCGGACATTTTTAGACATTTTTAGACATTTTTGTATTAATTTATACTTGTTTGTAAACATTTTTGACATTTGGTACCCGCGGAGCCCCTCCCCGCCTCTCCCCCGCTCCACCCCTCTCCCCCTCCCCTCTCCCTCTCCCCTCTCCCCTCTCTCCCCTCCCCCCTCCCCTCCCGAATTGGTACTGGTATTTAGTTTTTATTTGGTACGCTGATATTTGAATTTTAGTTTTTATAGTTTTAGTTTTATAAATTGAAATGTTATATCGTGTACAAAAAATTTTGGTTTATTGATATTTTAAATTATTTTTTTAAATTTATTTCAGAATCGCCGACGGAATTTTCCGTCGCCGAAATTAATGCCGAAATTAAAATTAATTAAATAAATTAATTTCACGGAATTTCCGCCGCTATAATCATTTAATTTTTATTTAATTTTTAATTTCAAGCGGAAATTTCCGTCGCCGTAATAAAATTTAAATTAAAATTAAATAATTTCAGCGACGGTAAATTCCGTCGCTGAAATAATTTAATTTTAATTTAAATTTTATTACAGCGACGGAAATTTCCGCCGCTGAAATTAATTTAATTAAATTAATTTTTATTACAGCGACGGAAATTTCCGCCGCTGAAATGAAAATTTAATTAAATTAAATTAATATAGCAATGAATTTTCCGTCGCTGAAACCATTAATTCACCGGCGGAATTAATTTCCGTCGGTAAAAGAAAAAAATAGCGGCGGAAATTGACCCGTCGGAGCACTGCGACGAGCTGGTAGCGGCGGACCACCGACGGAATTTTTCCGTCGGTGATTTATTTTAGCGACGGAAATATAATTTTAGCGGCGGAAATTTCCGTCGCTAAATGACCTTTTTCTGGTAGTGAGAAGCCCCGACTTAGTTTACGTGTTTGTTTCTCTGTTTCAGGCTATTCAATCGCTGAGATATAACCTACCATCGAATTTGGGCTGATTCGAACGTTTTTAACAGCATCAAGCGAGTTTTGTGAGTGAAGTAGAAAATAATAAAATGCTCGAAGATAAGTTGGTTCACTTAACTATCTTTAGGATCTCTACACATCATGTACACAATTTTGCAGCCCGAAAGGGAAATAGATTCAGGTAACAAACCATAGGGAATGTGAGAGGCAGGCGGGGTAAGTTTGGAAAAGCCCATATTCTATGTTTTGGAGGATTGAAACTGAGAAGAGAGTCTTCATTTTGGGGTGGTGTTGTACCACAATTTGGATTTGTAGCCAAGAGGATATCTGTGGACTTTGCCTTAAAATTTTGTTGTGCAAAAATCATACTCCCTCCGTCCCAAAAGGTCCTACTTTTCATTTTGGTCCGTCCCACTTCAAGAGTCCCTTCCAAAAATGGCAAATATGATTTTACAAACATAATTCAAAATCATATCATGACGGTGCTACTTTGATTTCTCGCCGAGACGAATACAATGGTGTTTTTCAGATTTCTTTTTCGACATCAAAATTTTAAAGTTGTTGAAGATTTTTTTTAAAAAAAGGGACATGTTGCGGATGCTGTGCGCGCGGGTAGAAACTTGGGCGGGATGAACCTAGGCGGGTGGGTGGGGCAGCCCGTATCATGGGGTGAGACGATCTCACCCAAGTTCTTGCCCCATATGTTTGGGATTTATTTTTGAATTTCGAGGTACAAATTCTTAGAATCTAAATTAGGTAAGAAAGTGATAATTCAATTCCATATGTTTGAGATAATTTTGGATTTAATTTAAGGTGCAAATTCATACAATCAATATTATGTAAGAAGTAGAATAAGGTCGTTAAGTTAAGTTAAGGGTGAGCCTGAACTTGGACATATAGAAAACTATATCGAAGGTTTTTCATCTTATAATCAACTAATGAGTAATTCGTTGAGATTCGACGGGCATATTAAGACTTATTATTACTTATTGCTATAATTTGTAATTTCATTTAAATAAACGAAAACAATATGTTAGATTTATATACAACAATAAAAAAATGAGACGATCATTTTGAGAGAGAGAGAGAGAGAGATTCTTTAGTAAGAAACTGAAGTTTGATATAAAACATTTATTTTTGGAGCATCACTCTTTGAAAATATTTTTAAATTCATATTTATAAGACTCTTGTATGTATATAGATCATTACATTAAGCAGTACACCAATTCATATAAATCTTGTTGCTTACTTCACACATTTATACTATATTCTAATGATGAGGCATGCAATCTGGAACACAACGGACAACACTCTATAGATTATCATTGAGCAGTGCACCAATTCATATTAATCTTGTTGCTTAGTTCACACATTTATCACAGTTAGAATGGTTTCACACACATCCAGTATAAGTCTATGATCCCATTACTATAAGGAAAAGTATGAAATAAATCATTTTAAATAAACTAAAACAATATGTTAGGTTTATATCCAAGCTTATTTGCATTGTATACAACTTACAAATATGAAAATAAATAAGTCATGGCATCCATATGCAACACTGAAATGAAAACAAATAAACTTGATAGTTTTAATCAGATTATTAATCATAAATCTCAAATAACCAAATGAAATAACAAAATAGCAAAGAAAATATTTGTTAACCATCCCCCTCACTCTACCCACGATAATGTCAACTTGGGAAAAATAGCAAAGATTGTTTAGGAGTATTAAACCAATACATCATATTTATTTGAAAAACCTAAAATTGATAGTCTGAAATAAAAAGCACGACTTTCCTTCATTCCTACTTGTCCAATTTCTCCTGTTTGATTTGCTTGATTCCCTTAGTCACGGATAGTTGTGCCTCCTCATCATTGAAAATAATGTCTAGCGAACGCTTTTAAGGAGTAATGTCATTATATAGATCGTTGTTGAAGAACTTTCCCCCATTGATTTCAAGGGCTTATCCTACATAAGGAAATAACCAAAATAACAAAGTTAAATAACATGTACACTTTAATAATTATTAATTAAATTATTCATTATACTATGTTTACTTGCTTACCCCAACAGTATCATTCAAAATTGACATATTTCCATCATCTATGTTTAGCTTAGAAGCCACCTCCTGCAATTTAAAAGAATGAAAAACTCACAGGTGATATTCCATAACAATTCATGAATTGAGAATGTAACGTGGGTTTGAACTTACATCAGAATTAGTAAGTGATATAAACTGAGTGATGATATTGGCATCCTCGATTAATTTCTTCACAGTAAAGATTCGATTCTCATCAGCAGTATCCTTGGTTCTTTCATCGATTGCCACTTTAAACAGGCATTGCCTTCCAATCAAAGCCCCAAAAGAGGGGGGCAATTGATCGGGTTAATCATCATACATTGATAATAGCTTAAATTAGAAAACATATTATAATGAATATTTCTTAAGATCAAATAATTACGCACCTCTGAAACTTCTGCAAGGACTTTGATAGCAGATTTCTTAAGCAAATAAGAAGCAGTGCTATCAAACAGCACAAAATGTGTAGTAACTTCATTCACATCGGTGACGTTAATCTTAAATTTGAATCTAAGAAGCTAAAAACATTATTATTAGTCAAAATCACAATATTTAAAATATATTGAATGTAGATATTATCAAAAAAACATAGATCAACAAATACCTGGGAGTCGGGACATTGTTAGCATAGGATGTACCACATTTTCTGCAGTTATTTACACCCTTATCAAAGCCCTTATTACATTTAGCATTGCTGCAAGCATCATAGTACCACCTACCAACCGAATCTACATCAAATATGGTAGACAACGTGGTGTAGTCACCAACCTGTGAAAAAATATGAGTATTTGAGTAAAACATAAACTTACTTATCATATATTTAAATATTTACTAAGGCATAAAACTTATAGGTTTTTTAAACAATCAACGAAATACCTCATTACAGTTGAGCAACTCGGTAGTTGCTCTATATTCTTCCATTTTAAACCATCCATTGCTAATAACATTGGTGTCATTGGTGATAGTAGTCAACGACCGGCTATTGGATGAGCTTTTTACACCGTGCCTTTAAATTTAGGTATAATATGTACATATGTAAGTGTAACCTGAAATAAAATAATGTCATGAAAATGATAAGCTGTAATTTAAGTGAAAGGTACAATATTTGCTAATAAAATTCATTTGCTCACGAACAGTTGGATTGTTGTGAAGTTTGGATGCATGCTTCATAGTAGAAACACGAATATTTCCTGTATAAAAATTATGAATATTATATGAATGACAATAACATTGATTCTAAAATATATAACAATCTATATATACATTTATGGCAATAACATTCATTCAAAACTATATAACAATCTATATACATATAAGTACTCAAAAAAGTTTACCTCGATATTTCGATATCATTACAAATTGTAGAATCAGTATTATCGGATCATCAGCATTGTCACCTCTACTGTCAACAAAAAAATTGAGCTCATCTGCATATGACTCCCACAATATGCAACACAGTTGCAATCCCCTGTCATTATATTAAAAAAAATTATATATAAATATAATACTAAAATAACCTGCTTATAATAAAAATTTTAATCAAATGATGATATTTAGATTAACGTACTCATTATCAACCAATGTCACATCCATTTTCCTAGCATTGCAGGTAGCCACAACCTCGAAATCTCCTAGAGGCAGTATAACCTCGCCAATAACATCTAGTAATATTTCAAGAAAAATAGCATAACTGTGAATCTTATGATTGCATTAAGATTTTGAATAAAAATAAGATATATTCTTACCCAAAACAAATTAATCAGGATATTTACTTAAATCATTAAAGGGAGTGAATTGAAAACCATTGTCTGAGATCCGAGTAGGAATCTCAACTTCAGAAACTTTCGTCGCTAAACTTAAGATTATCTTCCATGCATGATTAATTTTCGCCTTTTGATTAATAGGATTGTTTTGCTCCACACCGAAATTAGAAATCATCCTGATTTGTCCTTCACTAAACTTTTCCTTCTTTGTTGCAAACAAACTTGTTGGGACGGTAGCTTGAATTTTAGACCCCTAAGTAAAATAATAATAAGATATTAGAATTAAAATATAATTTTTATTTCTTACTTTAAACTGTAAGTAATGCAAATTGTAAGTTAAAGAAAAAATATAAACAAAGAAGAAATATATATCTTAAGCACTAACCTCATCATCAATCAATATCATTTCAAGCGATTGTTTTTCAAACTTATTTTTTGTTGTCCAAACTTTCAAATTACGCACAACTATACTGCGAAGCTTACTGTTCTTTTCGATTGAATTGATTGTAATCACCGGACTGTTTGTTTCCATTGCTCCTATTGCCTCCTAAAATAGTAATCAAATTAATGTGAACGTACAAAAAAGAGGAAAGACAGACTGAGAAAAACAGAAGGTGAATACAGAATCTACAATTACATAAGTTTCACCTTTGCCATTTTTTATTGTCCAGAAATGATCGTCCCATTTCCAAAATTGTTGGGTTAAAATAATTAAACTTCCAAAATTTTCAATCAAAGAAGGAGGGAGGAAGGAGAGATTGAGAGCCAAACAATGACATCTCAAGGTATCAATGTCATGCTATATGCTCCCAAACATAGATTAACTAAAAAGAAGGTTCAGTTTTGATCAAGTTACGTTAATTATGCTTCAGTACTTAATGGTCAGGTAAATTTGGCTTTCCTGACAATTGAGGTTATCTCGTGTTACGACAATCCTCGGTTCACTTAGTAAACCTCAAACCTAAATACATCAAGAATTTCAGCTCGATAAAGGTCAGAGCCTAGGAATGGTCAAAACCTTCGAATCAAGTTGACATGCAATATTACCATTCTCATTGAACAGACCAACTCTAGTAGAAATCAGTAGCCTTCAGGTTAATCTAAAAAGGAATCTTTCAAATTTAGAATATGTTTTTAATACTTTTTTATTTATGAATATGTTTTAATACTTTTTTATGTATATCATGTACTCTATATAGGTTTCATTAGTTTAGGACTTTGATTGTGAGTGATTTATTCAAATTTTAAACTGTTAAATTTTGATAAATAGGGTAATAGATAAATATAGTTAAAATATTTGGTATACATTTTGAATTTTCGAAATTCAAGTTCTAAACTAAAATTTTGAAATTTTGATAAATAGGGTAATAGATAAATAATACATCAAATTTCTGATCCTATTTGCTAAGAGAACAGAAAACTGAACCATGACTCAACCCAACTCTTAATTAATTCATTTGGAATCCCCTACATGAATCCTTTATCTTTATTCGCTAATAAGAGAAGCTATATAGCCTTTTGCTCAAACCTAAATACATCAAGAATTTCAGCTCGAAAAAGGTTAGAGCCTAGGAATGGTCAAAACCTTCAAATAAGGTTGACATGCAATATTACCATTCTCATTGAACAGACCAGCTCTAGTAGAAATCAGTATCCTGCAGGTTAATCTGAAAAGGAACCTTTCAAATTTAGAATATGTTTTTAATACTTTTTTATTTATGAATATGTTTTAATACTTTTTTATGTATATCATGTACTCTATTAAAAGATGAATCAGTATTAGGTTTTCATAAAGAGGAATCAGTATTAGGTTTTAATAATTTAATGCAGTCAACAAGGCACTTAGATTAATCTTCAATTAATCACAATATCAATAATGAAACCCTAATCTAATCTCATGAGTTTCTAGGGTTTTCTAGATTAAAGATCATATTAAAAGATAATTGAATACTTACCTTGGTGTTGAATCTATCAAGCAATGAAGAAGAGTTCTTCTTCTTCTTCCTCCCAAGGCTCGGCTGACTCCTTTCCTCTGTATGAAAATCTCTCTGCCGAAATCTCTCTCTCGGCTGCTCCTCTCTCAATGCAGCCTCTCTCTCTAAATCTCTTGCTAGGATTTTAAAATAATGAGGTATCTAGGGTTGAAAAATTAGTTTGTTACATGATTTATATAGAAGTTTGGAGTCTGGTCATCAATTATTAAAGATTATTTTCTTATACACAGGATTAAATAAAATTGCATTATTTAAGGACATTACTTATATAACTATTGATTGTATCTAAATTTATGTACAAATTTAGGATTTAGAAATTAGAATTTATAAGCAAGTAATACTTAGTTAAGGAAAAGATTCATAAAATTATTTGAAATTTAAAATTAAATTTAATAACATATACCATACGTTTAAATTTAATAACAAATAGTAGTTCAAATATTTATCTACTTTAATAAAAAAAATCAATGAAGTTAACAAAAATAATTATATTTTTTTATATTCATTTTGATGTATTATTTGATTGGTATTGGTTTAAATATGTAACAGTAAATTCTTTCTATATAAGTTCCATTAGTTTAGGAGTTTAATTAGTCTTTCTTTATTTATTTTGATGTATTATTTGATTGGTATTTGTTTAAATATGTAACAGTAAATTTCTTCTATATAAGTTTCATTAGTTTAGGAGTTTAATTAGTCTTTCTTTATTTATTTCGTACATATCTAGATACCAAGTAGGACTCCTACCATAAGTTTATATATATCATGTACTCTATATAGGTTCCATTAGTTTAGGTCTTTGATTGTGGGTGATTTATTCAAATTTAAAATTTTAAAATTTTGATAAATAGGCTAATAGAGAAATATAGTTAAAATATTTGGTATACATTTTGAATTTTCGAAAATCAAGTTCTAAACTAAAATTTTAAAATTTTGATAAATATGGTAATAGATAAAAAATACATCAAATTTTTGACAAAATATTTGTAGGAGTAAATGAATCTTATTAATTGCCGAAATTTAAGGCTAATTAATCTTTTTTAAAGGACTAAATGAATCTTATTAATTGCCGAAATTTAAAGCTAATTATTTTAAAAAAAAACTTATTGGATTTATTTTAATGTATAAGTTTAATTAATAATTAATTTCATTTAAATAAACGAAAACAATATGTTAGGTTTATATACAACAATAAAAAAGTGAGACGATAATTTTGATATAAAACATTTATTTTTGGACCGTCACTCTTTGATTATATTTTTAAATTCATATTTAAACGAAAACCCTATTTTTCTTTCATAATCTTAGCATGCAATACCCTAGTTTAAAACATATAATCACATCATCAAGCTTAAAGATGGAAATTTTAAAGCAGCCAGCCGAATCCTCATTTTACAGACCTGCTCAGTTCAGGAACATTGTAATCGCTGAAAACTTATTCATCTGAATCCTCATTTTACACCTACACAATTCTAGGGTTCCTAATTGCTAAGATACGGTGAGTGAGACGGGCTTAAAAACCTTAATCTTGTTTATGTTTTATCTAGTCAATTTAAGCAATATGAAACCTAGTGGTTGAGAACAAAAATAAAAAGATTTTTTTTGTAAGATTTTGAAAGCTTAACAACCTTAATCTTGACCCTAACAAACACAAAAACCTACAACAACAACGACAATGTTCACATTGGAAGAATAAAAAAAGTGGAAGACACCACCAATAAACATCTCTGCTGCAGAGAAGTGAGCCCATAGAAAAAATACACCAAGAGCCAAGAACCTAGAAACCCATAAAGACACCCAAATAGATGTATTGGGAGAGATTATACATACTATTGTGCGTAGCACTTGATGAAATAGAGCACTTGCGAGAAGCAGTTGCGTAAGGTTTCGGCTTCAAGATTACCGGCAGCCAGGGCAACGACAAACCGTGTGTAGAGAGCCACAACCGATTCACTACGAACACTGGCCCATAAGAATAGGCAAGGACAAACAGGCGGTTGAGAAATTCGATGGGTCTGACTACGGATATTGGAGGATGCAGATTGAGGATCTCTTGTACAATAAGGATCTCTATAAGCCTCTGAAGGGTGTAAAACCGGAAGAAGAAGATCAGGAAGAATGGGAACTCATGGATCGGAAAGCCCTAGGGGTGGTCAGATCTACTTTGTCAAAGTGGATTGCAAAGACTACTAAGAAGGCGACAACCACCAAGGAGCTATTGGATTATCTTACTGAGAGATTTGAAACTCTATCTGCTGCAAATAAGGTTGATTTGATACGCAAGATGGGTAGTCTCAAGATGCAAGAGGGAGGATCCTTGGCTAAGCACATCGATGAGTTTATGGATGTTATAGACTCATTGACTGCGGTGGAGATTAAGTTCGATGATGAGGTTCATGCGTGCTTGTTGCTAGCTTCTTTACCAGCAAGTTGGAGCGGAACGGTGACAGCGATCAATGCTTCAGCAGGTAAAAAGAAATTGAAGTATGATGATGTTAAAGACATTCTTTTGGCCGAAGAAAATCGCATGAAGAAGTTGGGGACATCGAGTGCTTCGGGATCGGCTTTAGCTACTACTAGCAAGGGGAAGCCGGGTACTAGCAAACAAGGGAGAACCGAATCTAGGGAGAACGTGGTGAGTGGTAAGGGCAAGACCGGGGAGACCAAAGACAAACCAAAGGTTGCAAAGGGATCTGTTCAGTGCTATTATTGTAAGGAGTTGGGACACTACAAGAGGGATTGTCCCAATCGTAAGGGCAATTCGGTGAATGTGACAGTCGAAGGTGACGATGTACTGGTTCTGAGTGTTAGTAGTGCACTAGAATCATGGGTGCTGGATTCGGGGGCATCATTCCACTCTTGCGGGCATAAAGAAGAGATGGAGAATTACACTTTCGGTGATTTCGGTAAGGTCTATCTGGCGGATGGCGAGCCTTTGGAAATCAAGGGGAAGGGGGATGTCAGAATAGGAGCATCGGACGGGAAGGTCTTACATTTGAACGGGGTCAGACACATTCCGGGTTTGAAAAAGAACCTACTTTCAGTTGGGCAGTTGGATGAAGAAGGTTACAAGGTGACATTCGGCTGCAGGAACTGGGTTATTACCAAGGAGGATTGTGAGATCGCTCGGGGTAATATGGAGGGTACATTGTATTTGACAAACAACACCAAGGATAGTATTGCGGTGGTGGCAGCCAAGGGTGATACTGATTTGTGGCACTGTCGATTGGGTCACATGAGTGAGACGGGGATGAAGGTGCTTTGTTCAAAGGGACTACTACCGGTTTTGAAGACAGTCAACGTGGGGATCTGTGAAGATTGTATGTTTGGCAAATAGGGGAGAAATAATTTCTCAAGGACAGGTAGGGGTTTGAGGGAAGCAAAGTTAGAATTGGTTCACACGAATTTGTGGGGGCCATCTTCGGTAACGTCTCTGGGTGGTGCGTCATATTACATGACCTTTATTGATGATTCTACAAGGAAGGTTTGGGTCTATTTCTTGAAGGGGAAAGATGAGGCTTTCGAGGTATTCAAGAAGTGGAGGGCCTTGGTGGAGAATCAGACAGGACTTAAGCTTAAGTGCTTGAGATCAGACAATGGTGGGGAGTATGAGCTCGGGGAGTTTAGGGAATATTGTGCTGCGAATGGTATTCGTATGGAGAAGACTCCAAAACGGACACCACAACTCAACGGGGTAGCAGAGAGGATGAACAGAACATTGAATGAGCGGGCTAGAAGTATGAGATTGAAGTGTGGACTTCTGAAGACGTTTTGGGCATATGCAGTTGACACGGCGGCTTTCTTGATCAATCGGGGACCATCGGTACCATTGGGGAATGGAATTCCAGAGGAAGCTTGGAGTGGCAAACAGGTAAATCTGTCATTTCTTCGCATATTTGGCTGCGTTTCTTATGTTCATGTTGATTCTGCTGAGAGAACTAAATTAGATGCAAAATCTGTTAAGTGTACGTTTATTGGGTATGGCGGGGATGACTTCGGGTATAAGTTTTGGGATGACCAAAACCATAAAATTATTCGTAGTCGAGATGTGGTATTCAATGAACAGGTATTGTACAAGGACAGAAAGGGGGCATATGATGACACTAGTTCGGAACCGGAAATTGTAGAGGTGGATATTCCAGACTCGGGTGGGAGCAGAACAGTTCATGTTGACCATGGTCAGGAGGTCACTGAAGATGAACCACATACTCCAGAACCGGATATTCCGCTGCGTAGATCCAGCAGGTTGCGTGGATCGCCTGACAGGTATACTCCTTCCAATTATTATTTGTTGTTGACAGATAATGGGGAACCGGAATGTTATGCGGAGGTTGTTCGTAGTGCACTTTGTAACAAGTGGAAAGCTGCGATGGATGATGAGATGGACTCATTGAAGGCCAACAAAACTTGGGAGTTGACTGAACTACCTAAGGGGAAGAAGGCACTGCATAACAAGTGGGTTTACAGGATCAAGGAGGAAGCAGACGGTAGCAAGCGTTACAAGGCAAGACTGGTTGTAAAAGGGTTTCTAAAAGTACGGTATTGACTACACCGAGGTATTCACTCCGGTTGTGAAGATGACCACTATCAGAATGGTTCTGGGGATAGTAGTGGCGGACAACTTGTTGCTTGAATAGATGGATGTGAAGACAGCCTTTCTTCATGGGGACTTGGAGGAAGAAATTTACATGGTACAGCCAGAGGGTTACTTGTCTAAGGGTAGCGAGGAGCTAGTTTGCAAATTGACTAAGAGCTTGTATGGCCTTAAACAAGCTCCTAGGCAGTGGTACAGAAAGTTTGATGGGTTCATGCACGACATTGATTTTATCAGATGTGAGGCGGATCATTGTTGCTACTTCAAGAACACGGACAATGGGTACATTATCTTGCTGTTATATGTGGACGATATGCTAATAGCGGGCTCTAGCAGCAGAGAGGTAAACAGATTGAAGGCTCAGTTGTCAGAACGGTTCGAGATGAAGGATTTGGGGGAGGCCAGAAAAATCTTGCATGGGCATGCGGATTGACCGGGATAGGGAGTCGGGCAAGTTGGTTCTTTCACAAGCAGAATACGTTGAAAAAGTCTTGGCAAGGTTTTGTATGGAAGAGGCGAAGCTAACAGGGACGCCATTGGGTTTGCACTTCAAGCTATACGAGAAGGACTCACCTATGGGCAAGGAGGAGCGTGACAAGATGGAGAGAACTCCATATGCTTCAGCAGTGGGGAGTCTCATGTATGCAATGGTGTGTACAAGGCCGGACATTGCACATGCGGTGGGAGTAGTCAGCCGGTTTATGGGCAATCCAGGAAAGCAACATTGGGAAGCGTTAAATGGATCCTGCGTTACTTAAAGGGTACTGCTGGTAAGGCTCTACGTTTCTCAAGCAAGGAGGTGGTGTTAGCGGGTTATGTTGATGCAGACTTGGCATCAAGTGATCTTGATAAGAGGAGAAGTACTACGGGTTATGTGTTCACATTGGGTGGTACGGAAATCTCCTGGGCTTCCAAATTGCAAAAAATCGTGGCTCAGTCGACTGCAGAAGTAGAATATGTAGCAGTGACAGAAGCAAGTAAAGAGATGGTATGGCTGCAGAACTTCTTGGGTGAACTTGGGAAGACGCGAAGTGGTAACGTTCTCTACAGCGACAGTCAGAGCGCAATTCACTTGGCTAGAAATCTGGCGTTTCATTCGAGGACGAAGCACATTGAACTGAGGTTTCACTACATCAGACATCTCTTGGAGGAGAAGATCTTGAGGCTAGAGAAGATATTGGGATCGGAGAACCCGGCTGACATGTTGACAAAGGTTGTGAATCTTGAGAAATTGAAGCTGTGCAAAGCTTCAATTGGGGTTGGAGAATAGGAGAAGAGGATGGCACTACCATGATCGAGGTGAGCACTAGGAGGACACCAAGAATGAGTTGAAGAACGGATACGGGGCTTGTATATGCGGTTGATCTCTAGGTGGGAGATTTTTGGGATAGAGGACCAACCGGACTAGACTTCGGGGCAAAAGGGAAGAATTTCATCAGGGGTTTCTGGACTCAAGAGCGGCCGCGCAGGTGGTGTGCGCGACCGCGCTCTTGGACAGAAACATGTGGCCCGGTGGGAATTCTTCGAGGGCGACCGCGCTGAAAGGGAGGGCGACCGCGCTGGAGAATTATTCAAAGGCGTTGGAGTTTCTGGATGGTAGCGCGACCGCGCTTCTGCGGAGGGCGGCCGCGCTGGGCCCATTTTCAGCAGTCCGGATTTCCTTATTTGTCTAGGGTTTGGCTTGTTTCCCTAGGTCATATATAAGCAATGTTCCGCCCCTTTTCTTATTGTAACACAAATTTACATATTATAGTGCAAGATCCTGGCTTGGTAGTGCCCCCAGACGTAGCCAAACATATTGGTGAACTGGGTTAACAATTTCTTGTATTCTTCTTTGTGATTTATTTCTTGTGCTTGGTTTTGTGTGCTCTAATCGTTCTTGTAGGTTTGCTTGGTAGTGGAGGGCCATATTCACAACAGGCTCGGGCATCTCCAAATCGAGTGCCCCAATCGACATGTTGTCGCATTGGTTGAGGATGAGTTATAACCTGTTTATGATGAGTCATCGCTGAGTCAGCTGATGAGACTGACGAAGTGTTTGCTAATCAGGGGACAACCTTGGTGGTCAGGCATGTTTTGAATGTGACTGCTAAGGATGACGAACAATGGATTCTCCAGAATATATTTCAGACGAGTTACACCGCCAAAGGACAGGTATGTAAGGTAATTATTGATGGGGGTAGTTGTGAGAATGTCGTTTCCACTACAATGGTTAAGAAGTTGGGTTTGAATAGTGAAGCACATCCCCAACCTTACAAGCTCTCGTGGTTGATCAAAGGCAACGAACTGAAGGTGAATAAGCAGTGTTTGGTGCAGTTCTCAATTGACAAGAATTACAAGGATGAGGTTTGGTGTGATGTAGTGCCTATGAATGCGTGCCATCTTTTACTGGGCCGACCATGGTTGTTTGATCGTTGGATTAAGCATGATAGGTTCAAGAATACATACACGTTTCGCAAGGATGGGTTATCTATTTCATTGTGCCCTACTTACCCGCGAAAGGAACTTGACGCAGAAAATAAATCAGTTGGTCATGTAGGCCATCAGCTGTTGAGTCATTCCGAGTTTGTTGACATCACGAAACAGGAGATGAGATTCGATGTGACACCGGATGAGATTCTCCCGGGCTTACCACCTATGAGAGATATTCAACATTGCAGTAATCTTATTCCGGGAGCGTCAATTTCGAATAAGGTTGCCTACCATTTGAGACCAAAAGAACATGAGGAGTTAAAGAGACATGGTGCGGGGGTGTTCTCTAAGATCGATCTGCGAATCGAGTATGATCAGATTCGCGCCAGGTCGGGCGATGAGTGGTAAACTGCTTTCAAGACCAGAGATGGTTTGTACGAACGAATGGTTGGTGATGCCGTTTGGGTTGTCTAACGCTCTGAGTACTTTTATGACGCTTATGAACCAGATTTTCAGACCAATTATCGTGTTCTTGGGTGTATTAATGACAATGCTTACAGGATTGATTTTCTAAGCCAGTCCAATGTCCCCACAACCTTCGATGTTTCGGATTTGTCGGGTTATCGTGGTGATCCTACCGAGGATATCGACTCGTGATCGAGTCTTTTCAAAGGAGGGGCGGATGATGCAGAGCAACGACAGGATAATTTTGGCGAAAAAGTGGCCTCACGGCCGCGCGTTGGAAGTGGCACGCCCGTGCGAATTGGGCCGTGATTTCTGCGTGTTTTGCACGGCCGTGCAAGATAACACGCACGACCGTGCAAGACGGAAATCATATTAGGTATTTCAATCTATACTGATTTTTGAATAATTACATTAGGGTATTTTAGTCTTTTTCTTTTCAAGTCGTTTTAGGGTTTTGTTTAGAGTATTTAAAGTTGTTTTAGGGTTTGAAAAACTCAATTTTTTGATTTTATGAATTAGAGAAAAGTTTAAGCTTTCAAATATTGAGTCTTGTTATTTCGTTCGATATATAATCTTTAGCTTACGGCATCATAAACGGTACACTAATATTAAACAACACATCAATTACAAAATAAAAATAACCAAAATTGAACAGTTACTAAGTTAAACATTTCATTCAATAGTTTTGCAAACAAATAACAGAAACTCAGATCATTTCGCGAGCAACTGGGATAGCAACCAGCGGCTTTGCCTTCTGTAAGGTGAGCCCGAAAGTAACATTCATGTCCAAATCTTCAACTGAATGAGGAAGCTTCCAGTCAAAATGGTACACAAATGAAGCAATCATCAAACTCACAACCCTTTGTGCTACAGGGATTCCTGGGCAAATTCTTCTCCCCGAGCCAAATGGAAGAAACTCAAAATGTTGACCCTTGTAATCTATTTCAGAATTCAAAAACCTTTCCGGTGCAAAAGAAGTTGGTTTTTCCCAGTACTTGGGGTCCCGAGCTATGGCCCACGAGTTCACGAGTATTTGTGTGTTCTTAGGTACAGAGTAACCGGCCAACGTAACGTTTTTCTCAGTTCTGTGAGGAATGAGAAGTGGCACGGCTATATGAAGTCTCATTGTTTCTTTAATTACCGCGTGCAAGTAGGACAGGTTCATGATTTTCCCTTCATCTAAATTTCCATTCTCCGTTACGCTTTTAGAGACTTCTTCCCGGCCCGTACCTTCCCAAATATCTTGGGATGACGTAAAAGTTCGGTCATTGCCCATTCTGTTGTATTTGAGCTTGTTTCTGTTGCTGCAAGGAACAAATCCTGAACCAAAAAATTCAATTTAATTTATACTTTCTTAATATTATAGGAAAATTGAAATTGCTATTTCTGTAATATCAATATTTGCATATATATATATATATAAAACTTCTAGGAGTCAATATCAAATTTCTCTTGGAATTTTAAAGATGCAAGTTCTTCGCCAGTTATAATTATAGCAAGGGCGAGTTGCTAATTATAGCAAGGGCCAGTTTAAAGATGCAAGTTCTTCGCCAGTTATAATTATAGCAAGGGCGAGTTGCATACTATCAAAAATAGTAATATTTTCTTGATCAGCAAGAAACTATGGAGCAACATGCGGTTCCAAACCCTACATGTGTGTGTGTGTGAGAGAGAGAGAGAGAGAGAGAGAGAGAGGTTACCGCCAATAGAACTCTGATGTGTCTGATACTAAACTCAGATTCATTTTCTTGACTATAATCAAGAAGTGAATCCAACATATCACCATATCTTGGTAATCCAGAATTCCTATGCTGCAATCTCTCATTAATGAACCCTTTAGCAACCCCATCAAGCCACTCATACGCCACCATTCCTCGCCTCTGCAACTTTTGTGGATCCAAAGGCTTGAGTATAGGAAATACATCCGCAATATTAAACTTTCCAGAAACTTCCATAATCGTCTTTACCGAACTCTGAAACCCTCTGACATCCTGGGACTTATAATCAGTCACATTTTGTGAAATACAAGTGTTTGACATTTTGTTTAAGGCCGTACTAAAAGCTAGCGTACCAATATCCACACCTTCCCCTCTTTCGCCCGCTTCCTTGACAAAATCCACCATTTCTCCTACAACTTTGTGTCGTAGGTCCCGCAATGTATCGAGCTTATGCTGATGTGTCAAATACGTGATGAGGGCCTTACGGATGTTACGCCATGTTTTATGCGCGGATATCCATACCATTGCCACGTCATGGTCTTTTAGGCCGCTGACGGCATGGGGGATTATCCGGCCGGAACATGCCTCGTCATTCTTCTGAAGTATTTCTCGAGCCATCTCGGCAGAAGAGGCAACGACAGTTGTCATGCTGCCGAGACGGATGGTCATTAGTTGGCCGTGTTTTTTGGCTAGGTTTGCAAGCGCCTCGTGGGGTTTTGGGCTGATTTCGAGGAGGTTTCCGATGAGAGGGAGGCCGATTGGGCCGGGAGGAAGTTTTCTTTGGCGAAATAATTTGAAGCAGTGAAGGAAGAAGAAGAAGAGGAAAAAGGAGAAGACAAGTGTAAGGAACACCATCTTTGGGAATTTGGATGAATGAATAGCTCAACCATATGCTCCTATTTATAAGTCCCAAGTTTGTGTTGGAAATATTTGTCTAATTATCGTAGTCAACTATTTTGTCTTCAAATGAAAATTAATACTCCCTCCGTCCCATGATAATATATAAACTTTCCTTTTTGAACGTCCCACAATAATATATACTTTCCTAAAATGGAAAGGAATCTTTACTATTCCCTCCACTCATTCTCTCTCCTACATTATTTTAATACTCACATCACCATTATAATTTACTATTCTCTTCACTCATTCTCTCTCCTATTTTATTTTCACACTCACAACGCTTTCAATATAATATTTCCTCCTTAATTCCTGTGCAAAACCCAAAAGTCTATAAAAAGATGGGACGGAGGGAGTAATGTATTTGCAAATTGGGATTTAAGCTATTTGATTTTATTTGATTTTACGTAAAATCTAAAATCTAAGGATAAACACGTTTCTTCTTACTGTATGGAGAAACGGGTTTTTTAATATCTAGAAACCTTCAAAATGAATATTCAGAAACCTTCAAAATATTTCTGGATATTCATTTGATGGTTTCTGGATATACATTTGAAGGTTTCTGGATATCCAAAAACCTTCAATAAGCAATTTCTGGATATGCACCTAACACATTTCTGGATATACATTCACATACTTCTGGATATGCACCTAACACATTTCTGGATTGTCAATTTAAAGTTTCTGGATATTCATTTTGAAGGTTTCTGGATACTCATTTTGAATATTTCTGGATATTCATTTGATGGTTTCTGGATATACATTTGAAGGTTTCTGGATACTCATTTTATAGTTTTTGGACATGATCAATTGTGTGTTTCTGGATATTCAATTTGATAGTTCTGGATATTAAAAAACACATTTCTCCATAACTTATGGAGAAACGCATTTTTTCGGAAACCTACTCTTGATTTTATGGTAGAAATCCATAGTTCGAATACTCGTAGTTGGTATTATTCGAGTTAAAAGATATGGAAAATATTTTGTATTTTTGTATAATTATTTTGGATTAACGGTAGTCCAATATAATTAAAGTACAATATCTTCTAGTCCTCTTTTATGGTTGAATAATCTCTTTGCTTTTATTAGAATTAGTTAGCAAACCGTCAAATTTGACGGACATATTAATATTAAGGCTAATTATGTAATTAGAAAATATAATTGAAAATATGTATTTAAAAGGACAATAAGATTAATTAATAAATTGTAATTTTATGTATAGTCACTATACATATACATATACATATATATACAGAGAGATCTATACATATAATTAGTATATTAATATCTTTTATTGCCTAACTATGAAAAAAAAAAACTAACGATAATGTATTGTTTTTACAATAAAAAATAATAAAATGTATATTATCTAATAAATTTGAACTTTCTATTGATGATCAATGAAACAATGTAAGAGCTCCTTAATTGAAATGCATTGTATCCGGTATATCAAGCAAAACAATATAATTTGATCCAGCTATTGTGACCTGTTAATTTATATTTTGGTGAATATGTACTTGTTTGACAATCAAACAAAATTCTTATTACCACACTCTCCTTCTAAAAAAAACATTTAGAAAATTAATTTGATAAAGAAAATAATTAATATGATCATAGACCAGAAAACATTTAATACGGAGTATGAAAATAACGAATCATAAAGCTCTAACATCTGAAAATCCATTTTGTTTCTCGGAATATATGAATTCTCATTAATTGTCGTCGATGTTTTGACACCTGCAACATCAAAAATAATTAAGTTAAATAAAATATATAAATAAATTTTAAATGCAATAAAAAAATCAATCAAAATTTTGAAAATTTGAGGTTTCCATCAACACGTAAATAGATAGTAAAGGAAACATTAATTCATATATGTGGTTAACAAATGTAATAGTGGGAGCATGTATGTTGTGTTTAATAAACAAATAGTAGTGATATATAATCCCAATTTGGGTAGGGACAAATCAGAGAAAGTGAAAGAGATATGAGATATGAAATGTATCACTATATAAAGAAAACTTAGAGAATGGGGGGGGGGAGAGAATATGAAACCGTATTATCTCCATATATTTGTATATATCTAATTCAAATTTTAAATATTTTCAAATTTATGAACAAACTAACCTAATCTAATTGTATTTATTTTAACCTTTGAGATTTTGTTGTTATATTTAAGCAATTTTAAAATTTGAATTGGGATGTAAAAGCTTATTGAACAAGAACATGTTGAATGCCACGTGGATTTACATGTAATAAATCCATATGGCAAGCTATGAGAATAGAATAGGATCTCCTATACTCCCTCCGTCCCACCAAGAGTGTCATCCTTTTAGGGGTGGCACGCAAATTAAGGAAAAAAGGGGGAAGAAAAAATGTTGTGAGTGTAATTTGAAAATAGAAGAGAGAATTAGTGGAGGAAATAGTGAATTTAAAAAGTGTTGTGAGTGTAGAGGAGAGAGAATTAGTGGAGAGAATAGTGGATGGGATAATAGAATATTAATAAAATATTTCCTTTTTAGGAAAGGTGACACTTCAAACGGGACGCCATTTTGGATAAAAAGTGACACTTGGAGTGAAACGGAGGGAGTATAATATTTATAGATTCTAGTTAACTACCTTGCTACACACAGAATTTTATATTTATAATTTTTTTATCATTGAAATAGTTGTTTTTTGGTCGATTGAAGTAGTGTTTGATCAAAAATATCTTTGATGAATAAATTTGATTCTCATAATCTTTTAGTAGCATTTAAAGATGAATGTTTTATTAATTATCTTTTGGGACTTTGGTAATCTACATTTTACTTTAGTTCATGAATTATTTCATATTAAGTTATATTATTCATTTTATTAAAGATGAAAGTTCTAATAATATATTTTATGAAGTAAATTTTGCAATCTAGATTTAATATTAATTAATTGATTTCTCTATTTTTATTAAAAATATTTAGCTCTAAAGTTCAATATATTTATTACGCATTCTTCATGAAATAATTGAATTGGGGAATTTTTTTTTAATTGATTTCAAATTACATTAAGTTCACGTAATATGTAAGTTATATTAATAATATATAAGTTACGGACTTTTGATGATTTCAACATTATTTCACCAAATGTTTTATATCCTTTTACGTACATCAATATATTAATAAAATCCTATTTATTTAAATTAAGTTACATTAATATAATAAATTAGGATATTTTTTATAATCTCAAATTTTTGTTACCCAGTGCTCCATATTCTTTAGAGACTTATTGGAGAATTTTTTTTTTTTTTCCAAAATATAGCTTTTAAAAAAATTAAATACTAAAATAACTTTCACCAAAACTGATAGCCAAAAGTCAAGAGAAATAGCCGAACGAAATTAATAACCAAAGTTCTGAAGAAAAAGCTTCAGCTTTTCTTATGAAAATTCAATCAACAAAAACTGCATTAATCCAAGCTAAAAGATGTTTAAATACTCCGTCCAAACCTTAAAACAAAGTGACAAAAGAAAGACCAAAATATCCCCATTAAAAGTTCAAAACACCAGAGAAAACGTGCATAAGGAAATAGCAATACGTAAGTTAGGAAAGTGGATCGACGTGAGGCGCCCGCCCCGTTCTCTGTGAGGCGCCCGCCTCAAACCCCGTGGCTTGATCCAAGAATGATGCGGCCGCCTGGCCTATCTTGAGGCGTACGCCTCGCCACCAGAAGCTTTGCCCGTGATACTCCCCTTTGAGGCGCACGCATGGTTTACCAGGAGGCGCCCGCCTCGGCCTTCAGCTACCTGGATAAGTCGTTGGTCTGTATCATCTGCCTGGGCATCTCTCTGGTCTGTATCATCCTCCCCCTCTTGAAAGAAACTCGACCTCGAGTTGGCATCATCGTCATTGTCTCCATGGTAAGCTGATAAATCCGCAACATTGAACGTGGCAGAGACGTTGTACTCACCGGGCAAGTCGATCTTGTACGCATTGTCATTGATCCGCTCCACTACACGAAATGGACCATCAGCCCTTGGTTGTAACTTGCCAAAGCGACCAGCTGGGAATCTCTCCTTTCGCAAGTGCACCCACACCAAATCTCCAACCTGAAACACAACCCGTTTGCGATGCTTGTCCACCCGCTGCTTGTACATGTTGTTTTGACGAATAATGCGCTTGCGAACCTGCTCATGAAGCTCTTTAATCTGAGTTGCACGCGCCTCTGCATCAGAACTGTATTGACTGGTAACCGGAAGAGGAATGAGGTCCAATGGACTGACTGGGTTACGGCCATACACAACTTGGAAAGGGCTTTTGCCCGTAGTGCTGTTTTGAGAATTATTGTAAGCAAACTCGGCCTGTGCAAGTGTCAAGTCCCACTGGCGGGGATGGTCACCCACCAAACTGTGCAATAAATTACCCAAACTACGATTAGTTACCTCTGTCGGGCCATCCGACTGCGGGTGATACGAGCTACTGAACTGTAAGCGCGAACCCATCTTCCTCCACAACGTGCGCCAAAAATGGCTAACGAACTTGACATCCCTGTCAGAAGTGAGTGATTTTGGAATGCCATGTAACTTCACAATCTCCTTGAAATACAAGTCTGCCACTTGTGTTGCATCAAATGTCTTACTGCAGGGAACAAAATGGGACATTTTTGAAAAGCGATCCACCACCACCATAATGGAATCCTTCTGTCGTTGTATACGGGGCAATCCCAACACAAAATCCAAGCTAATGTCCTCCCACGGAGCAGTAGGAACCGGCAAAGGAGTATAGAGGCCTGCGTTGGACTTGCGAGTCTTGGCTACATGACACACACGACATCTTTCCACAAACCGAGCAACATCATGCCCCAACTTTGGCCAAAAAAACTGCTCGCCTACAAGTGCCAAGGTTTTATCCTTGCCAAAGTGTCCTGCAAGTCCCCCTTTATGACTCTCAGAAATAATTAGGTCCCGCAATGAACAATAAGGGACACAAAGCTTGTTACCCTTAAACAGATAGCCATCATGAATCAAGAACTGCAGAAAATTACCTCAGGAACACTTTTCCCACACATCCCCAAAATACGGATCATCACGATACAAATCACGAAAAGTGTCAAACCCGCAAATCTCGACCCGCAGTGTAGCTAACAAGGAATGCCGACGGGTCAAAGCATCTGCCACACGGTTCTGAACTCCCGCCTTATATGTAATGACAAACGTAAAAATCTGAATGAATTCCACCCACTTGGCATGTCGGAGATTAAGCTTATGCTGTCCTTGAATGTATTTGAGTGCCTCATGATCGGAATACAACACAAACTCCCGTGACAATAGATAATGTTGCCAATGCTCCAAGGTGCGAACAATGGCATAGAATTCCTTATCATAGGTAGAGTACTTCTTCTTAGCATCGTTCAGTTTCTCACTAAAGAATGCGACAGGCTTCTTATTCTGACTCAACACTCCGCTAACACCAACATTGGAGACATCACAATGAACCTCAAAAACTTCATCAAAATTAGGCAAAATAAGAACAGGGGCTTGTGTTACCGCCGTTTTCAAAAGCTGAAAAGCATCATCTGCTGCCTTATTCCACACAAACACACTCCCCTTGATGCAGTCAATCAGCGGGGCAATAATACTGCTGAAATCCCGAATGAAACGGTGATAAAAGGAAGCCAAACCATGAAATCGCCTAACATCATGAACATTCGTCGGTGTAGGCCAGCTAGTAATAGCTTCCACCTTCGAATCATCCATACGAATACCCTCCTTGGTAACAACATACCTCAAGAAAGTCACTTGCTCCGTCAAAAAGTGACACTTCTTACGATTAGCATATAATTTCTGCTCACGCAGAACATCAAAAACCTGTCTCAAGTGTACCAAGTGTTGTTCCACATATTTACTATAAATCAAGATATCATCAAAATAAGCAACAACAAATGTACCAATGAAAGGTCTGAAAATCTGGTTCATGAGTCGCATGAACGTGCTAGAAGCATTAGAGAGCCAAAACGGCATCACCATCCACTCATACAATCCATCCCGAGTCTTGAAAGCCATCTTCCACTCATCCCCCGGTCTGACACGAATCTGGTGGTACCCGCTCCGCAAATCAATCTTGGAAAACACCACCACACCATGTAACTGGTCAAGCAGATCATCGATCCGAGGAATGGGAAACCTGTACTTGTGTGAGGTCCTATACTACTTCCTATATGACCATCCAATGGTCTTATAGCTTTGTATATAATGTTGCCAGGTCATATACCATTTGCTATAGGACCATTCAAAGGTCTTATAGTTGTTTATATTATGTTCCCAGGTCCTATACCATTTGCTATAGGACCATTCAAAGGTCTTATAGCTGTATATATTATGTTCCCAGGTCCTATACCATTTGCTATAGGACCATTCAAAGGTCGTGTTATTAGTTCTTATAGTACATGTATAAGAAATTTTCAGGTCTTATATCACTTGTTATCGTTAAATATATTCATTCGATATAAGAGTAATAAAATATAAGAGTAATTATAGTCATATACCTTTAGTTATAAGACTAATTTTAGTCTTATTTTTTAAGGTATAAGACTAATTTTAGTTTTATACATTTAGGTGTAAGACCGACGGGGAGAGTGTATAAGACCGACGGAGTGGAGGTACTGTATAAGACAAATTTTCACATTTTAAAGAAAACGTAAAAATTTGTGGTTTTTTTTTTACTCTTAAATTTTAAGATATAAGAGTAATTCTAGTCTTATACCCAAATATATACTTAATTAAATTTTGAATATTGAATCTCATTAATTAATTGTGAAATCTCATTTTTTTAAAATTAATTTTCCTCCACAGTTTATACTAATAAAATATATTGCAAAAGTAAATGTAAACAAAGCATTGGCCAAGCGGTTAAGACCTTGGTTTATAGTGGAGGGTATAGAGTTCGAATTCCACACTCTACATTTTGATTCAATTTTTCTAAAATAACATAGAAAAGGACGGGGTGGGCTGGGCGGTTGGGCGCGGACTCTACATTTTGATTCAATTTTTCTAAAATAACATAGAAAAGGACGGGGTGGGCTGGGCGGTTGGGCGCGAGCTGTTTAGGAACTGGACAGGAAGGAGGGGTATTCTAGGTATATTAATTATAGCGGGTTTCTGAGGGATTTTTGATCTCGATTGGATATTTATGAGTTTGTGATCTCACTTAGGGGTCTTAGGGTCCTTGGCTCCACAAATAACAACCTCAAATATGTCATTTTGATTTTTTATTTTGGATTTTTGTGGTGATTTTATTCATTTGATTGTTATGATCCAAATTTCTGACTTTGACTTGTAACGGTCCATCTTTTTCAACCTAACGTGGTGTATTTTGTTTGGCTCAAATCTCAATTGAAATCAATTTCAATAGAGATATATGCCAAACTTTAAAGCCATTTATAACCAAAATGGCAGCCTTGGAAAAAGCGGGGCAAAAGTACTTTACCAATTTTCAGATTTGGGTTACGCTCTCCCTGTAATGTCTGCACCAATGGCCACAAATTAACAAGTTTCCAACAACAGATCATCCAAAACCCAGTGACCGGATAATAGATTTGGCAGCTCAACTAGTGGGTTAATTAGAGGTATTGAATTTGACTGGTATCCATCAATCAATAAGAGATATCTCTGTTGGGGACGGATTTTTCACTATATGTATATGGTTGGCATCTTAAGCAGGTCAACATGTCAAGACGCCTCAGTATCCTGATCTCCACAACTTGACCTCTACAACTTGACCTCCACAACTTGGTCCACAACTTGGACCGACATCTTGGCTCAACGTCTTCATCAACATCCTGAAGCTGGAACAACTTGGGAGCAGTTTTACGGTTCCTATTTTCTAGGAGATACTTGTGCACTCATAGAAGACCAATTCAACCATGATTTTTTCCACCATCAGCAGTCATGCCCAGAATTTTCTCCTCAAGTAACTCCATTATGCCTAATTTTTAGGGATTTTTGGTTATTATCTTTTTATTTTACCTTTATTATAAATAGGGGTATGGAAATTAGGAAAAGACACATGTATTTTCACACACTCACACTCTTGTAATCTCTCTCCATACTTCCAAGCTTGTAACTCACTGATCATAGTAAAACTTTGGTCAAGGTAGGTCTTCCAAAACCTCCCGAGGTTTTATGCCGGCGAACAATTTGTTCAAGGGCTTTCCTCGTTAAAATTCCTTTGTTCTTTGATTATCACATACACAAATCTATATTCCATTGCACCCAATTCTTTTCTTGAAATATTTGGTTATTATATAATCACTTGTCAAAATTTGACCAAAACAATTTGGCGCCGTCTGTGGGAACTTTGGTTTTTTAGATTTGTTTAGAACATCAAAATGATCAATCCAACTTCGGTCGTAACCTCAAGAACCTCCGCGGGCCGGGCAGGGCGGCCAGGGGGCGGCGAATACACCTCGAGAGATGACTGCGTCTGAAATCAATCTTGGTTTCGTGACTAATATGGCAACCATGTTGAATGAACTGAATAAGCGGATGGATGCTCAGCAGGGTACCAATACTATGATTTTCAATGCAATTGAGAATCTGCGAAAAGGGAGTCAAGTTGAGTCTCAAGTTGTAACTCCATTATCGCCATTATTTTCTAGAACACTTTTTGGTGCAGGTACTGGGGGCAATCTTGGAGACATCCCCATGGCGAGTGCAGTACAGACTGATAGTACAACTGTGATAACTTGTCAAGTGGCCCAACATGGTCACACCTTCCCATTCAGCCAACCTGTGCCATCATCTTGCTACACTTATGCCACTCCGTCTTTAGGAAAAACAGGGAGTTTTATAATGCATTTGATCACTCTGCTTCTCAATTTTACACTAACACTTTTGTAGAAAGCCAAGTTGCTAGAGAGTTACAGCAGATCAAAGAGATGCTTATGAACTTTCCTGGAGTTGCTTTGCCATTTCATCAAGCTTCTCCAACTTGTTACAATGAGTCTCGCTTTGTTCCAAAGAATAGCCAATATGGAGATCCCGAAAGATTTGCGGTGCCCCACATGAAGAAGTACGACGGGAGCACGTATCCAAATGGAGCATGTGTTGCTATACCAAGAATTAATGGACATTATCGGCATTCCTTCAATCTTCAAAGAAGCCTGTCTTTGTAGGGGCTTTGGTTCCACCTTGTCTCGGACCGGCCTTTGAAATGGCTAACCTAGCCTATCCCTAAACTCTATATCATCTTATTCTCAATTAGTCAATATGTTTGTGAATCAATTTTCATGTAATAGAGCTTTTGAGAAACTAACTAGTGACCTCTTGAGGTGGTGCAACAACCTCGACGAAAGCTTGAAAGACTATTTGAACAGTTCAACAAAGAGGCGTGACTATCCCCAACTTGAACATGTCCACCCACCGAGGCATTCGCGATTGGGCTTGAAGGAGGGGTCACCTTATTATGACGAATTGGTCATGACTCCATGCAAGAGACTTGAAGATGTCAGGACGAGAGCTATTAAATTCATCAGACTGGAAGAAGATAAGCTCATAGTCCTAAAATAACCACAATGAGGTTGACAAAATAAGAAAAGATGACCGCATATCTTCAACATGTCAAAATATTAGCAAAAAAGTACCTCAAGTTGTATTTCACGTAAGTTGTCATTTTTTCATAAAAGCAAACTCCAAAAACAGGTATGATTTAAGTTTTGTCAAGTCATTTATTTATGTTTGTCAATTCTTATGTTATGCTAAAAACTCTTACTGACTTAAGCATCGGAGAATCCTAACATTAATTTGTTTTGCAAGGTATACAACTTGAACAAACAGCTTAGGCTCAACATGTTGACACGCCGATGCCGATACATGTTGAGACCTAAAGCCGGAGCAGTCAAACATGTTGACACGCCGCAGGCGATACATGTTTGAACCTGGGAGAAAGGCTCAACATAAGTTGACACGCCGGTCACGGCCGATACATGTTGAGACCTAAACTGGAAGCGAGTCAAATAAACATGTTGGACACGCCAAGATGCGATACATGTTTGAACCCGGGAAGAAAGGCTCAACATGTTGACACGCCGCACGGGCGATACATGTTGAGATCTAAGCTGGAGCAGTCAAACATGTTGACACGCCGGGACGGGCCGATACATGTTTGGACTAAGAAGAATTTCAACATGTTGACACGCCGCACGGCCGATACATGTTGAAACTTTAGTCGGAGAGGATAGAACATGTTGACACGCCAAAGACGGCCGATACTTGTTCTATTTCTTCAAACGAATTAAGGTTTCGACACCTTCGCACAGGGCGCACGTTTTCCACACTTATTCAAGTTGTGAACTATTGGTTGTAACATTAACATGTTACCAAAACGAATTAAGGTTCCGACACCTTCGCTCTGGCGCACGTTTTCACACTTATTCAAGTTGTGAACTATTGGTTGTAACATTTTCATGTTACCTACGGTTTATAACATTTACATGTTATCTAAAGAACAAACAAAGTGTCTCTCAAAGACATGCCAAATCAAATATAAAAATTTTGAGGACCAACCCTCATCTAACATTCCAAATTTCGTACATCTTAACTAATATTTCTTAAAGCTTTATCTTTGGTTTCTATCAAGGACTTAGAAGCATCATTCAAGGCGTTCGACAACTCTTTGGCGTAATCAACCGCTTCCTTAATGTTGATGGGGAGAGTAGCGGTTTAAAATTCCTTGAATCTCCAAGTTTTCTCCGATTCAAGAAATTTTGGGGGCAATTGTCAGGACGAATTTTTCACTATATGTATATGGTTGGCATCTTAAGCGGTGTCAACATGTCAAGACGTCTCACATCCCGATCTCCACAACTTGACCTCTACAACTTGACCTCCACAACTTGGTCCACAACTTGGACCGACATCTTGGCTCAACGTCTTCATCAACATCCTGAAGTTGGAACAACTTGGGAGCAGTTTTACTGTTCCTATTTTCTAGGAGATACTTGTGCACTCATAGAAGACCAATTCAACTATGATTTTTCCACCATCAGCAGTCATGCCCATAATTTTTCTCCTCAGTAACTCCATTATGCCTAGTTTTTAGGGATTTTTGGTTATTATCTTTTTATTTTACCTTTATTATAAATAGGGGTATGGAGATTAGGAAAAGACACATGTATTTTCACACACTCACACTCTTGTAATCTCTCTCCATACTTCCAAGCTTGTAACTCACTGATCATAGTAAAATTTTGGTCAAGGTAGGTCTTCCAAAACCTCCCGAGGTTTTATGCCGGCGAACAATTTGTTCAAGGGCTTTCCTCGTTAAAATTCCTTTGTTCTTTGATTATCACATACACAAATCTATATTCCATTGCACCCAATTCTTTCCTTGAAATATTTGGTTATTTACAATCACTTGTCGAAATTTGACCAAAACAATCTCGAAACTACTTAGGCTCTTGTAGCGATTCAAGAAGTGTTTTCGAGTTCATCCGTATCGCCCAACTTGATTTGTGTGTGATAAAGATTGATTTGGCAAATCGGGGATCTTACGGAGCTCAAAAATCATATCATCCGATCAAACTTCAAAATAAGAAAATGTGATCAAATTTTCGCTAATAACAACAGTTACATCATGCTCACTGGCGAGATTCAAAATTCATCCTCATCATATACTGTCCCAAAGAAGAGAATTTTAGGAAATTTTCTTAGGTCGGTACTCCCTCTTCCTCCTTCCAAAATGAATAACCATTTTGAATTTAAGCGTCAATTTGAATTTTAAAAATGTTGTTTTTTAATAAAATAAAAACATAAACATTTTTTGCAAACATATAATGTACTAAATAAATATTTAAGGACAGATTTTTTTTATTAAAAATTTTAAATATCTTTCGTTTTGTGACAAAAATGATCATTCCATTTGAGACGGATACCTTTTTTTTAAAAAAAAATAACTAAGCCAACACTTAGCACGAAAGAGTTTTTGAATATCATATACTGTATGAAACACAAGTTTTCACTTGAAAGATTTATTCCTTCTTTTGGCCAACAAATTTTAAGTAAACTAAAACAATGATACAAACATGGAAACTAAACTGATGAAGAGCAACAGCAACAGGAAAATTTTGGCGAAAAAAGTGGCCGCACTGCCGCGTGTTAAAAGTGGCACGCCCGTGCGAATTGGGCCATGATTTCTGCATCTTTTGCACAGCCGTGCAAGATAACATGCACGACCGTGCAAGACGGAAATCAGATTAGTTATTTCAATCTATGTTGATTTTTGAATAATTACATTAGGATATTTTAGTATTTTCCTTTCCAAGTCGTTTTAGGATTTTCTTTAAAGTATTTAAAATTGTTTTAGGGTTTGAAGAACTCAGTTTTTTTTTATTTTATGAATTAGAGAAAAGTTTTCAACTATTGAGTCTTGTTTTTTGTTCGTTCTATAATCTCTAACCTCCGACATCATTTGGTATCAGTTTTCGGGACGAATATCAATGGCCGAACGGGGACGCGGTGGTCGTGGTGGACGAGGTGGTCGAGGTAGGGGCCTGTTGTGAATATGGCCCTCCACAAACCAAGCAAACCACAAGAATAATAATTGCACACAAACAAAGCAAAAAAAAAATCAAAAGCACAGAAAAGACACGAGAAATTGTTTACCCAGTTCACCAATATGATTGGCTACGTCTGGGGGCACTACCAAGCCAGGATCTTGCACTATGTATATAAATTTTGTGTTACAATGAATAAAAGAGACGGCACTTTGCTTTTATATGCTAAGGAAAAATAAACCAAGCCCTAGGTAGCAATAACAAAACGGGCCCAAAAAATTGAAACCTTCCCGTCTGGAGACGACGCCAGGCGCCCGCCTCAAGGGTAGCCAGGCGCCCGCCTGGGAAAGCCAAGTCCACGCCCTCACCTACGGCAACCGATGCGGCCGCCTCAAGAAGCCACATGCGTCCGCCTCAAGATCAAGGAACCAGGCCACCCATTCGGCCATCCGTGCGCCCGCCTCGGCCAGATGGGGCGCCCGCCTCATACTGCTCCGAAGAAACCCTCCAGGTTGGTCCTCTATCCCAACAATCTCCCACCTAGAGATCAACCGCATATATAGGCCCCGTATCCGTTCTTCAACTCATCTTTGGTGTCCTCCTAGTGCTCACCTCGATCATGGTAGTGCCATCCTCCCCTTCTATTCTCCGAGCCCAATTGAAGCTTTGCACAGCTTCAATTTCTCAAGATTCACAACCTTTGTCAACATGTCAGCCGGATTTTCCGATCCCAATATCTTCTCTAGCCACAAAATCTTCTCCTCCAAGAGATGCCTGATGTAGTGAAACCTCAGTTCAATGTGCTTTGTCCTCGAATGAAACGCCGGATTCCTTGCCAAGTGAATTGCGCTCTGACTGTCACTGTAGAGAATATTACCACTTCGCGTCTTCCCAAGTTCACCCAAGAAGTTCTGCAGCCAAACCATCTCTTTACTTGCTTCTGTCACTGCCACATATTCTGCTTCTGCAGTCGACTGAGCCACGATCTTCTGTAACTTAGAAGCCCAGGAGATTGCTGTACCACCCAATGTAAACACATAACCCGTAGTACTTCTCCTCTTATCAAGATCACTTGATGCCAAATCCGCATCAACATAACCCGCTAACACCACTTCCTTGCTCGAGAAACATAGAGCCTTACCAGCAGTACCCTTCAAGTAACGTAGGATCCACTTAACCGCTTCCCAATGTTGCTTTCCTGGATTGCCCATGAACCGGCTGACTACTCCCACCGCATGTGCAATGTCCGGCCTTGTACACACCATTGCATACATGAGACTCCCCACTGCTGAAGCATATGGAGTTCTCTCCATCTTGTCACGCTCCTCCTTGTCCCTAGGCGAGTCTCTCTCGGATAGCTTGAAATGCAAACCCAATGGCGTCCCTGTTGGCTTCGCCTCTTCCATACAAAACCTTGCCAAGACTTTCTCAACATATTCTGCTTGTGAAAGAACCAACTTGCCCGACTCCCTATCCCGATCAATCCGCATGCCCAAGATTTTCCTTGCCTCTCCCAAATCCTTCATCTCGAACCGTTCTGACAACTGAGTCTTCAACCTGTTTACCTCTCTACTGCTAGAGCCCGCTATTAGCATGTCGTCCACATATAACAGCAAGATAATATACCCATTGTCCGTGTTCTTGAAGTAGCAACAATGATCCGCCTCACATCTGATAAAATCAATGTCGTGCATGAACCCATCAAACTTCCTGTACCACTGCCTAGGAGCTTGTTTAAGGCCATACAAGCTCTTAGTCAATCTGCAAACTAGCTCCTCGCTACCCTTAGACAAAAAACCCTCTGGCTGTACCATGTAAATCTCTTCCTCCAAGTCCCCATGAAGAAAGGCTGTCTTCACATCCATCTGTTCAAGCAACAAGTTGTCCGCCACTACTATCCCCAGAACCATTCTGATAGTGGTCATCTTCACAACCGGAGTGAATACTTCGGTGTAGTCAATACCGTACTTTTGCTGAAACCCTTTAACAACCAGTCTTGCCTTGTAACGCTTGCTACCGTCTGCTTCCTCCTTGATCCTGTAAACCCACTTGTTATGCAGTGCCTTCTTCCCCTTAGGCAGTTCAGTCAACTCCCAAGTTTTGTTTGCCTTCAATGAGACCATCTCATCATCCATCGCAGCTTTCCACTTGTTACAAAGTGCACTACGAACAGCCTCCGCATAACATTCCGGTTCCCCATTATCTGTCAACAACAAATAATAATTCGAAGGAGTATACCTGTCAGGTGATCCACGCAGCCTGCTGGATCTACGCAGCGGAATATCCGGTTCTGGAGTATGTGGTTCATCTTCAATGACCTCCTGACCATGGTCAATATGAACTGTCCTGCTCCCACCCGAGTCTGGAATATCCACCTCTACAACCTCCGGTTCCGAACTAGTATCATCAGATGCCCCCTTTCTGTCCTTGTACAATACCTGTTCATTGAATACCACATCTCGACTACGAATAATCTTATGGTTTTGGTCATCCCAAAATTTATACCCGAAGTCATCCCCGCCATACCCAATAAATGTACACTTAACAGATTTAGCATCTAATTTAGTTCTCTCAGCAGAATCAACATGAACATAAGAAACGCAGCCAAATACGCGAAGAAAGGACAGATTTACCTGCTTGCCACTCCAAGCTTCCTCTGGAATTCCGTTCCCCAATGGAACCGATGGTCCCCGATTGATCAAGAAAGCTGCCGTGTCAACTGCATATGCCCAGAACGTCTTCGGAAGTCCACACTTCAATCTCATACTTCTGGCCCGCTCGTTCAATGTTCTGTTCATCCTTTCTGCTACCCCGTTGAGTTGTGGAGTCTTCTTTGGAGTCTTCTCCATACGAATACCATTCGCAGCACAATATTCCCTAAACTCCCCGAGCTCATACTCCCCACCATTGTCTGATCTTAAGCACTTAAGCTTAAGTCCCGTTTGATTCTCCACCAAAGCCTTCCACTTCTTGAACACCTCGAAAGCTTCATCTTTCCCCTTCAAGAAATAGACCCAGACCTTCCTTGTAGAATCATCAATAAAAGTCATGTAATATGACGCACCACCTAGAGACGTTACCGGAGATGGCCCCCACAAGTCCGTGTGAACCAATTCTAACTTTGCTTCCCTCAATCCCCTACCTGTCCTCGAGAAATTATTCCTCCCTTGTTTGCCAAACATACAATCTTCGCAGATCCCCACGTTGACTGTCTTCAAACCCGGTAGTAGACCCTTAGAACAAAGTACCTTCATCCCCGTCTCACTCATGTGACCCAATCGACAGTGCCACAAATCAGTATCACCCTTGGCTGCTGCCACCGCAATACTATCCTTGGTGTTGTTCGCCAAATACAAAGTACCCTCCTTATTACCCCGAGCGATCTCACAATCCTCCTTGGTAATAACCCAGTTCCTGCAGCCGAAAGTCACCTTGTAACCCTCTTCGTCCAACTGCCCAACTGAAAGTAGGTTCTTCTTCAAACCCGGAATGTGCCTGACCCCGTTCAGATGTAGAACCTTCCCGTCCGATGCTCCTATTCTGACATCCCCCTTCCCCTTGATTTCCAAAGGCTCGCCATCAGCTAGATAGACCTTCCCGAAATCACCGGAAGTGTAATTCTCCATCTCTTCCTTATGCCCGCAAGAGTGGAATGATGCCCCCGAATCCAGCACCCATGATTCTAGTGCACTACTGACACTAAGAACCAGTACATCATCACCTTCGACTGTCACATTCACCTGATTGCCCTTACGATTAGGACAATCCCTCTTGAAGTGTCCCAATTCCTTACAATAGTAGCACTGAACAGAACCCTTTGCAACCTTTGATTTGTCTCTGTTCTCCACAGCTTTGCCCTTACCACTCACAGCGTTCTCCCTTGATTCGGTCCTCCCTTGTTTGCTAGTACCCGGCTTCCCCCTACTAGTAGTAGCTAAAGCCGCTCCCGAAGCACTTGATGTCCCCAACTTCTTCATGCGATTTTCCTCACCTAAAAGAAAGTCTTTAACATCATCATACTTCAATTTATTCTTACCTGCTGAAGCGTTGATTGCAGTCACCGTTCCGCTCCAACTTGCCGGTAAAGAAGCTAGCAACAAGCATGCATGAACCTCATCATCGAACTTGATCGCCACCGCAGTCAATGAGTCTATAACATCCATAAACTCATCGATGTGCTTAGCCAAGGATCCTCCCTCTTGCATCTTGAGACTACCCATCTTGCGTATCAAATCAACCTTATTTGCAGTAGATGGAGTTTCAAATCTCTCAGTAAGATAATCCAATAGCTCCTTGGTGGTTGTCGCCTTCTTGGTAGTCTTCGCAATCCACTTTGACAAAGTAGATCTAACCACCCCTAAAGCCTTCCGATCCATGAGTTCCCATTCTTTCTGATCTTCGTCTTCCGGTTTGACACCCTTCAGAGGCTTGTAGAGATCCTTGTTGTACAAGAGATCCTCAATCTGCATCCTCCAATATTCGAAGTCAGACCCATCGAATTTCTCAACCGCCTGTTTGTCCTTGCCCATTCTTGATTGCTTGAACAACTCCCTTGATCTTGAACCAAGAGCTCTGATACCAGTTGTTGTGAATATGGCCCTCCACAAACCAAGCAAACCACAAGAATAATAATCGCACACAAACAAAGCAAAAAAAAAAATCAAAAGCACAGAAAAGACACGAGAAATTGTTTACCCAGTTCACCAATATGATTGGCTACGTCTGGGGGCACTACCAAGCCAGGATCTTGCACTATGTATATAAATTTTGTGTTACAATGAATAAAAGAGACGGCACTTTGCTTTTATATGCTAAGGAAAAATAAACCAAGCCCTAGGTAGCAATAAAAAAACGGGCCCAAAAAATTGAAACCTTCCCGTCTGGAGACGACGCCAGGCGCCCGCCTCAAGGGTAGCCAGGCGCCCGCCTGGGAAAGCCAAGTCCACACCCTCACCTACGGCAACCGATGCGGCCGCCTCAAGAAGCCACATGCGTCCGCCTCAAGATCAAGGAACCAGGCCACCCATTCGGCCATCCGTGCGCCCGCCTCGGCCAGATGGGGCGCCCGCCTCATACTGCTTCGAAGAAACCCTCCAGGTTGGTCCTCTATCCCAACAGGGCCGTGCTGCGGATGCCCATGAAGATGATCATCATCGCGAACAAGACCTTCGTGATATCGAGATGGATGAGATGAGAAGACAAATTCAGATACTCCAGAATCGCATGGCACGCGTGGAGCCTCCACCGAATATGGGTTCTGATTCGGATACTTCATCCGAGTATATGGAGTATAGAGAGGGGATTAATCCCTTCGCCCAAAATCATGGACATCAGGTCAGGTATGCGTGTGATGATGTGTCGCCATTTTCGCGGGAAGAAATTCGATTTTTTCGCGTTTCTTTGAAAAAAACCAAATAAAACCCGGGAAAAAGAACGGAGTCGCCACGCCATTTTTGTTTTAAGGGCCAAAACTTTGAAAAAAGCCCGAGATCAGAAATTTGGGTTCGGAGGTCATGTTACACGCCGGAAGGACGTTAGTGTGCACCCGGAATGCCTCGTAAAACGAGTCTTCCAAGCTGAAAATCATTTGTGTGTGTGTGTGTGTGTTTTGGCCAAAATAATTTGAAACTCAGAAAAGTAAAAATTGGGATATCTTTTTATGACTTTAAACTGATCCCATGATTTTTTGGAAGATTTTTGGATTGAGATTTGGTACTCAAAATACCTTTTGAAGTTGAGAGCCACTTCTGCCAGAATGAAAAAGGCAGTGGACCTTTGATTTTGAAATGGATTCAAGGGTCTTAAAACTTCATAATCTGGATAAACTCAGAGAATTAAAGTTGTTCCAGACACCTTAAATAAGATTTGTGCGAAGGAATTTTCCATTTTGGAGAAGATTTGAGGGGTCAAAACTTTCTGGAAACCTCAGATATGAGATCTGGATTCCCAGAAGCTGATGAACTAGCCTCTGAAAGAAAATTTGAAAAGAGGAGTTTTACTCACCCAAAAAATAAAGTAAAAATATGTATGGAAAGATCTGGATGTTGGCTACAAAAAGTGTTTTGTAGTCAACACCAAATTCCACATTTATCTGTGTCCAAAAAATTAGACCATGGACTAAGGTCTGAGAAAATTGCTACTGGACAGCAACTTCTCAAGAAAGAAAATATGATTTTAAAGGGGGTTTTGCATCCATGCTTGTCCCCATTTCCCTAGGTTTTGGTTAGTGATCACTTGACATTTTAGTGGTGAATCAACTATACCAAACCATCCTTGGGGTACATTAGGACTAAGCATTTCATTTGCTTGGGAAGGGGATTTTTATCCTTTGAAAATGAGATTTGATGCTTGAAAATGATTTTTAGAGTTTTGAAAATGATTTTTCTTTGCAAGAAAGTAAGAGAACTTGAAAATAATTTTGATCTTTGTAGAAGATCATCCATGGAGATAGTCTTCCATGGTGATCTTCTTAGATCTAAAGCAAGAAGATGAAAGGACTACATTTTGTAGTTTGCAAATGCATGCATGGTTGGAGTTTAAGGTAAGGAGAAGGAGGGTTTACCAATCTTCCTTGTGTTCTTGAGTTTTTGGCTTGAGTGTATGAGTGTTTAAGGCTTAAATATGAGAGTGAGTGGATGAGTGTGAGTTGGGAAAGATTGGAGAGAAAATGGTGACAATTCTTGAAGAATTCTCACTGTTTTCTCTCTATATTTCGCCAGAGGTTCGGTGCAATTGGTGTTGTGGCTCCTTATTTTTGTGACTGGAGGGCTCAATTTATAGCCCTCCTGAAAATGCAAACATGTCCGCGCGGATAGGATCCTTCGCGTGCACTGTTCATTAATTGCTGCTTCAGGCTTTGGACAAGAGGAATATTTCTTTTGAAAATTCAAATTAACAGCCAGTTTATGTTTCCAGCCATTTCTATTTTTGGTTTTCTTCCTTTGTTTTGCTTTTTAAGATTCTTTTTGAGGTTTAACCTTAAATAATAATGCCCATTTTACCCTCATTTTGTTAGAAATGTTAGGATTGTTAGGAATTGTTAGAAATGTTATAACTTTCGTTAATTTTCTAACGAAAATTCTAACAAGCTCAAATTGGAGCACTTACAGTAGCCCCTCGGCGACGGCGCTTTCGAAGGAAGCGGGGTCGTCGATAAGAGTAAGGCTCCATATTTGGCGGGATGATCGAGTGATCGGGTGGCTGAACCTAGCGATAGGCTACCTACGTATCCCGAATAGGAATCAAGCCAGTCGTAGTTCGGGTCTTTGACCCTGATGATGGCGTTTTAGGTGCCTTGAACCTGATGAGCGAGTTCTGCAGTTGGTTGCTGGAGAGAAACTCTGCTGGGGATAAGAGATGACCATTTTTGGCCTGATGGCTATCCGTTCTGCTGGGGATAGGAATGAACATTTTCGGTCTGATGGCTATCCGCTCTTCTGGGGATGATTGCGATTTATCGCTTTCCTAGTGACAGCGTCTTAGGTGCCTCGAACCTTGATGATGGCGTTTTAGGTGCCTCGAATCTTGATAATGGCGTTTTAGGTGCCTCGAGCCTTGGAGATGGCGTTTTAGGTGCCTCGAACCTTGGAGATGGCGTTTTAGGTGCCTCGGACCTTGATGATGATGGATTTTTAGGTGCCTCGGACCTTAATTTGAAATGGCCTTTCGGTGGACTTCGTCTGCTGCCGAAGGAGAGGGTGACCGTTTTGGTCGAGGGGCTGGACCTAATGATAGGCTACCTACGTATCCCTAGTGGGAATCAAGCCCTTTCGTAGTTCGAGATCTTCTCGAGAATCCGTTGGCTTTTGGGATTCCGTTAACTTTCTTTGGGGATTTTGTTAGCCTTTCTTTGGGGAAAATCGGACGTATTCGTGCAGGAAATCGGTCTTACGTTTGATTTGCCGTTGGATGATTTTGATGAAAGATACGGGATCTCGTCATCTTTCTCAGGGAGATCGGACTTACGTTTGACTGCCGGGGAATGATTTTGATGAAAGATACGGGATCTCGTTATCTTTCTCGGGGAGATCGGTCTTACGTCTGACTGTCGTTGGATGATTTTGATGAAAGATACGGGATTCCGTTATCTTTCTCGGGGAGATCGGTCTTACGTCTGACTGCCGTTGGATGATTTTGATGAAAGATACGGGATTCCGTTATCTTTCTCAGGGAGATCGGTCTTACGTCTGACTGCCGTTAGTAATTTTGATGAAAGATACGGGATTCCGTTATCTTTCTCGGGGAGATCGGTCTTACGTCTGACTGCCGTTGGATGATTTTGATGAAAGATACGGGATCTCGTTATCTTTCTCGGGGAAATCGGTCTTACGTTTGACTGCCGTTGGATGATTTTGATGAAAGATACGGGATTCCGTTATCTTTCTCGGGGAGATCGGTCTTACGTCTGACTGCCGTTAGATGATTTTGATGAAAGATACGGGATCTCGTTATCTTTCTCGGGGAAATCGGTCTTACGTTTGACTGCCGTTTGATGATTTTGATGAAAGATACGGGATCTCGTTATCTTTCTCGGGGAAATCGGACTTACGTTTGACTGCCGTTTGATGATTTTGATGAAAGATACGGGATCTCGTTATCTTTCTCGGGGAAATCGGTCTTACGTTTGACTGCCGTTGGATGATTTTGATGAAAGATACGGGATCTCGTTATCTTTCTCGGGGGAATCGGTCTTACGTTTGACTGCCGTTGGATGATTTTGATGAAAGATACGAGATTCCGTTATCTTTCTCGGGGAGATCGGTCTTACGTCTGACTGCCGGAGATTGATTTTTGATGAAAGATACGGGATCTCGTTATCTTTCTCAGGGAGATCGGTCTTACGTTTGACTGCCGAAGATTGATTTTTGATGAAAGATACGGGATCTCGTTATCTTTCTCGGGGAAATCGGACTTACGTTTGACTGCCGGGGATGATTTTGATGAAAGATACGGGATCTCGTTATCTTTCTCGGGGAAATCGGTCTTACGTTTGACTGTCGTTTGATGATTTTGATGAAAGATACGGGATCTCGTTATCTTTCTCGGAGAGATCGGTCTTACGTTTGACTGCCGGGGAAGATTTTGATGGAAGATACGGGGTCTCGTTATCTTTCTCGGGGAGATCGGTCTTACGTCTGACTGCCGTTGGATGATTTTGATGAAAGTTACGGGATCTCGTTATCTTTCTCGGGGAAATCGGTCTTACGTTTGACTGCCGTTTGATGATTTTGATGAAAGATACGGGATTCCGTTATTTTTCTCGGGGAGATCGGTCTTACGTCTGACTGCCGTTTGATGATTTTGATGAAAGATACGGGATTCCGTTATTTTTCTCGGGGAGATGGGTCTTACGTCTGACTGCCGTTTGATGATTTTGATGAAAGATACGGGATCTCGTTATCTTTCTCGGGGAAATCGGTCTTACGTTTGACTGCCATTTGATGATTTTGATGAAAGATACGGGATCTCGTTATCTTTCTCGGGGAAATCGGACTTACGTTTGACTGCCGTTTGATGATTTTGATGAAAGATACGGGATCTCGTTATCTTTCTCGGGGAAATCGGTCTTACGTTTGACTGTCGTTGGATGATTTTGATGAAAGATACGGGATCTCGTTATCTTTCTCGGGGAAATCGGTCTTACGTTTGACTGCCGTTGGATGATTTTGATGAAAGATACGGGATCTCGTTATCTTTCTCGGGGAAATCGGTCTTACGTTTGACTGCCGTTTGATGATTTTGATGAAAGATACGGGATCTCGTTATCTTTCTCGGGGAAATCGAACTTACGTTTGACTGCCGTTTGATGATTTTGATGAAAGATACGGGATCTCGTTATCTTTCTCGGGGAAATCGGACTTACGTTTGACTGCCGTTTGATGATTTTGATGAAAGATACGGGATCTCGTTATCTTTCTCGGGGAAATCGGTCTTACGTTTGACTGCCGTTAGTAATTTTGATGAAAGATACGGGATTCCGTTATCTTTCTCGGGGAAATCGGACTTACGTTTGACTGCCGTTTGATGATTTTCTTGACAAGGGGCTAACTTTGGTTAACTCTGTCAAGTTGGGGACTAAACTGCAGAGTCCCGGATTTTTAAAGGGCAGAAGGGTCATTTTGACCCTTACAATCCTGTCCGCGCGGAGAGGGTTGAAAAGTCAGGGGTATTAATGAGGGCCAACGCCCTTCTCCTTCCCCATTCAGTTTTTTGAAATTGTCGAGAGCAGAGAGAGAGAAGCCGAGGAGAACCGCCATTGTTGCTCAAAAAGCTTCAAAAATCTTCCGTTTTTCTTCGATTTTCAAGCAATGGAACACGGGAAAGGCGTTTTTCAAGGCCAAGGACGTGGCCTGGTAGCGGAGAGACGATTGGAGCTCGTCCGGTTGAGGAGACATTACAATCTTTCGCAATCGGTTGCGGAGGAGCATTACCCCGATGCTTGGAACATTGGGCTTCGGATTCGAATCTCCAAACGGTATACTTTGAAACCCTTTGATCCCTTTGTCGATTTTTGCTTGAAATTGATTTTTAGGTGATTTTTATTTATTTTTTTTTTCGAAAATTATGCAATGTTCATTGTCTTGGATTTGATTTTGATGCTATGCATGTTGCAATGAATTTGTTGGTGTCCCGAATATGCATTTTGCTTGGGAAAAGAATTGGCATTTTTGCCACACATTTTTTTTTGTATCCGAAAATTGCATGTGAAAATTCGAAAATTGTGATGATGATTTTTTTTTTTTGAAATTGAATATTGATATTGATGAATGATGCAATGCATGCATTTTGTTTGGAAAGAATGGGCATTTTGCCAATATGAGATGTATGTATGTTTAGGATTTTTTTTTTTTGAAAAGTGGGACGGATTTTTCCTCCCGTTGCATGTATGCATTTTTTTTTTGAAAATGGGACGGAGTTTTATTTCCGTCGACTTCTTGTAGGATATGCATGTATGCATTTTTTTTTTATTTTATTGAAAATTGTTGAATGGGATTTCTTGGCTTGTCTTTTCTGTGAGAAAAATGGAGCTATGTCTATTGCATGCCGTTATGCTGCCGAATTTTTTTTTTTTTAATGCATGTGTATGCTCTTTTTTTTTGTGCAAATGCAAATGCAATTTTTTTGACATTTTCTCTCTTTTTTTTTTTACAGGGCGGAAACCGTTTTGTGTGGAGCGGTGAACAAAATGAAGACTTGAGGATCGGTGGAGTCTGTAGTTGACTTGTGGGACCGGCTTCCGAATGCGGGCCGAGGAGCTTTGCCGAGTCCGAGACAGATTGTTGTTGAGACGGGGCTTTGGGAGTTCGTTGAGTGCTTGAGGGGGCTGGTCAAGTTCCCTAAGAGCAAGGGCCTGATGTTCGCTTTGGCGGAGCATTGGTGGGGCGCGACCCACACCTTTCACTTCTTCCGGGCGAGGCTACGGTTACGCCCTCTGATTACGCTGCGATCACGGGTTTGTCCTTTAATGGACGCGGCATTGAGTGGCGGGGCGGCTACGGCGATGCCGTCTGCGAGGCTCTTCGGGATTTTCCCTATTCCCAAAAAGGGGATGGGGATGGGTATGCGGTGGTCTACGGGAAGATTGTGGAGACCAATGTGAGCTATGAGGTGGGGAGGAGAGGATAGGCGCCGTCGAGTTGCCGGGGCCTTCTTGTGGTTTGCTTTTTCGAGCACCCTCTTTGGGCATGCTTTGAGGAGCGAGTCTTTGCCTTCTTGAGGTCCTTGGAGGACATGGAGATGGTGGAGACGTCTCTGGGGAGAGGCCGGTGGCAGAGCTTTATTTTGCTCTTGATAGGTACAGCCGGAAGAGGCTGTGAGCTCCTTTGTACTTGCTTTGAGTTTACCACTGGAGGTATAAGCTCTCTTTTGCTTTCCCTCTTTTTTTTTTTTTGAGCACACACTTTTTCTTTTTGCCTTTGGATTGATTGGATTTTTACCTTTCGCAGGTATGGGCGTTGGAGTTTTTCCACGTCACGATGTGGCGGCGGCCCGGCGGAGTACGTCGGGCGTATCCGGCCATGTGCTCTGGTCTAAGCATGCCCGAGAGAAGATAAGCTTCGGGCGTACGACTCTCGAGTACGCGGATTGCCTTCCTTTGACGGAGGCCGAGACGGATGAGGGGATGATATTCTTCCCACAGGATCGCTTCGAGGTGGCGCAGCTGAAGGGCGCTGAGATTTGGACTGTGCAGCGGAGGATTCTGAGAGGTCTGACTTGCGATGCCTATTATCTGGGAGAGAGGGTGATGCGCCAGCATGGCGTGAATTCGCCTTTGAGGACACCGGTGGAACCTCCCGCCGATATGATGCACCCGAGTGACAGATCTGTGACCTGAGATGATTACAGGGCTGGCCAACACTTCTCGGCATTTGTGGCGACTGAGCCGTACCCCGTATTTGTTTTGAGGAGGCTGAGGATGCCTCAGGTTCTGGATAGAGAGGGGCTTGGGATCCCGCGGTACCCTCGGACGGATTTTTCATATATCCAGGATGGGGTCCGATTGAGGGTGCAGATCCCTCAGCCTGAGCGGCTTCCACGAGCTTTCCGACCTCGTCCGGGTATGAAGGTACGGCTTCACCTTTTCCCCTTCTTTTTTCTTTTGCTTTTGTCTTTTCTTTTCTTTCCTGTCATCATTTTTTTTCGCTTCAACTGTTTCTGACGCTTTTGCTTTCGTGCAGTTTTCGGAGGTGGTCGTCGAGAAGCTGACGAAGCAAGTGATCGGAGCCAAGAGATTCATCAGGAGGATGGTCGCTTGCGGGGCTCCTCGAGCTAGAGCGAGGCGACCACGGCGGCGCACTGTCGGACTTGAGGCTTCCCTATTCGCTCGTAGACTTCCTCGCAGACTCCTCTGTCTCCTCTCCCCTTGATCCCCAGCGGTCTTTGCCGCCGGATCACGTCATTCTCGGGGATCCACACGGGCGGGGACACGTGCGCGGCATGGTGGGTCGTCTTCGTACGTCCGGGAGTCCGACGCCTTCACCTTCGGATATGATTTTTCGCGAGATCTTGGCTTGCCCTATCGGAGCGTCTTTGGTTGGTCTGACGAGCCTCTTTCGGAGACGAGGACGATTGAGCCCGAGATTTTTCGGGGCTCCTGAGGAGGCGGGCCCGAGTCGCAAGAGGCAGGGACAGGCATCGGGCGCTAGGGATTACGATTGATTACCCACGATTTTTTTAGGCGATTTTACGAGATTTTGAGATTCATGGCCGGGATTGAGATTTGTACGGCTTATGCACATTTTTTTTTTTTTTTTTTTTTTTTTTTTTGATGTAATAATTTAGGATTTTATTGATGTTTGTTTGTTTTTTTTTTTTTATGCACTCTCTTTCTTTGGAATGTAATAATTTAGGGTTTTATTTTATGAATGCAATGCGGTATGAATGCGAGTGTTGCATGAGCCTTGTTTTTTTGGCAAGGGTGTTTGGTATATGGACTGGTTTGGGGAGGTTTTTGCACAGGTTTCGAGCAACCGGGACGGAATATTCCTCTTTTGGTGTAGCAGCTTGGGCTGTTGCAGATTTCTCTGATGGAAAGCGATCTCATCCGCGCGGAGGAGTCACACATCGACAGTGTCCTTTAATTTTGCTTCGGATCCGGTCTCACTTTATTTCAAATTCAAATATCCTCTTGACCTCCGAGTCAACAGCCATTTTCGGGAGAAAGAGAGAAAAACCATGGAAAACCTTAGAAAAGCTCCATCAAAATTGTCCCAAGAATCCCAAATGTCATTCTTCAACAAGTTCAAGGATTGGTCTGGAGATTATGCATGAGAGGAGGCCCTTCTTTGAAGAAAGGTATAAGGTGAAGTGCTTATGGTCTCTCAAGGAATTGATTTCGGATTATGAGCTTTTGAGGGCTTCTTCCTCATTTTCGGATACTAGGAGGCATGTATTTTGCCTTTCCTTCAACGAGGTTGTTCCGACTGTGGAAGAATTTCGGGCCTTGCTTGGTGGCCCGGAGGTGGAAGAGATTGCGGTTCCCTTGCCCGGAGGGGCTTCTTTTGTTGACAGATTGTGCGTCCTCCTTCATCTTTCCCCGGAGGAAGCGCAAGGTATGATCCGCGGTCCCGATCATTTCGATATTTCCGGTCTTCCCAGACAGATTTAGGGGCCTAGGCTTGGATGATGCCTATTGGGATGCTTTTGCACTTTGCATGTTTGGCACCCTGTTCATGGTCTATTCCTTTGGGATTTGCCATCGGTCTTTCTTGGATGTTGTCGTTCACTGTCGCACAGGCGAGAGATGTCGTTCCTTTGATTACAGGGGAGACTTTTCATGCTCTAGATAGGCGCTACCGGGAAGCGGTATATGCGCAGGCGGCCCGTTCCTCTTGACCACATGTGGCGATGGAGCGTTTGGGGATTCTTCGGGAAACTCCCGACATGATCAAGCCTTGGACATTTGCCGGGAGGGGGTTCTTTGTGGATTTTGATGATCGGGGCTCATGGGAGCGTTGGATGGCTGGTCTCCGGACGAAGATATCAGATGGTCGGTGCCTTGTTGGCGGGTGGAGACTCGCAGAGTGCTTGAGATGGGTCTTATGTGGTCATGCTTCCGGGGCTTTCTCGGTCCGGCTTCTATATTCCGGCTTTAGTTACGAGACAGTTTGGCACAGGAGCAGGTTCCTTTGGGGACTTTGATGATATAGCCACCGGGGTGGTGGCTCACTGTTTCTATGGATGATCCCTCGGTGTTTCCATTTCTTTCCCGAGCATGGAGGTATGATGCCTTTCCTCCTCGGGTTATTCTCGAGCGTCAGAGACCGGTGTTCACGATCACTTGGTACTGGATTGGTATGAGAGGCATCCAGGAGAGACTCGAGGTGGCTATTTTGAGACGGCGTGAGGCCATTGTGGGTGCGGAGGACATTTGTTTCGAGAGGAGGAGGGCCGAGGCGAGGGCCAACCCTCATGACGGGGAGCGGAGACGCGCGGCCGACTATGAGGCTTACGTCAAGAGACGGGAGAGGAGGGCTCCTATGCTACCGGCTAGGCTACGGGAGATGAGAGATGACGCTAGGGCTACTAAGGCCCTGGCGAGAGGCTGGTTTGATAGATCTGTTCCTATACCGGAGCTTGGTAGGAGGAAGACCGACATTTTTCCGGTTCGAAAAAGAAGACTCGAAGGGGAAAGAAGAGGGAGAGGCCGGATGCGAGTGGCTTGGAGTGTCTACGAGTTTTCCGAGTATCCCTTTCTTGCCATGGCGAGACACATTAGTTTGATTATGTATCTTAGTTTCTTTTAGCGGGTTGCCGGTTGTAGGAATGAATCGGGCTTAGACTCATCAAAAGTTTTTAACTTGTAATGAATATTTGAATTGCTTGAGTTTTTCGAGACGCTTTCATGGTCCGATCAATTGTATTGATGTCAAAGTATGACTTTTATTTGTATTTTAGACCGAACCGTTTCCGCCGCCTACGTTCCCCTCATTTTGAGGAGCTCGGGTCTTCGTAGTTCAACTTTGATTTTTTTTTTTTGTTGTTTTTTTTTGTTGTTTTTTTTTTGTTTTTTTTTTTTGTTGTTTTTTTTTTTTGTTTTTTTTTTTTTTTTGTGTTTTTTTTTTTGTTTTTTTTTTGTTTTTTTTTTGTTTTTTTTTGGTGCAACCCTGTTTTTACCTAGGCGCCCTTCTTGGATTTTCAACCTAGTTGGGTATTACTCTTTTAGCACTCTTTTTTTTACGCGTAGTATCTGCGCAGCTTGTCACCATTCACTGGGTGTACAAACAGGGGCGGAGCTAGGAATTGGCCGAGGGGGGGGCAAGATTACACGGGGGTTCGGGGGCAGCGCCCCCGAAAAAAAATTTTCGGGTCGGACAAGTAAAAAATGGGTCGGATCCATGAAATACAATGTATTTTAGTTAACAAAAATGATAAAAGTAAATAATTCAAAGAACGATTGAAATAATGTTGAAGTATTTAACGCAAACAATTTATTAAAATATATTACTCGTACAAAAAAGAAATTCAAATTTGCTAATTAAACTTGGGATAATAGGAAGAAAGACCAAAAACAAAAAAAATGGGAAAAGCCTAACGAATTAATTAAGATTGAAAAAATGTGAGGAAATTAGGAGAAAGAGAAAAACAAAACTGTTAAGAGAAAGAATAGCAAAGATGGAAGACAAAATTAATTGAAAATGTAGGTAGCAGGGTTCGAACATGGATTTGAAAGAAAACACCAAAGGCTTTAACTTCACCCCTTCTACCGCTGAACCACACCACTCACTGGTGTTAATCTTGAAGTTAATTATATATATACACATATATAAAAAAAATATGGTGGGGGCAAAAAAAAAAAATTTCCACTGCATTTCCGCCGCTGGAGGGGGCGAGTGCCCCCACCTGCCCCCCCTGGATCCGCCCCTGTGTACAAAGGGATTCCCGTCGAGGTCTGCAAGTTGCATGGCTCCTCCGGAGAAGATCTTCTGGACGACATATGGCCCGACCCATACAGGCTCCCATTTGCCGAGGGGGTTGATACGGACTGGGGGCTTTTCTTTCAAAACGAGATCACCTTCTCGGATCTCCCGATGCTTTACTTTCTTGTCGAAGGCTCTGGCCATTCTTCCCTGGTAGGCTCGGATGTGTTCCATGGCCTTCAGTCGGCGTTCATCTAGTAGGGCCAATTCATCATGGCGACTGCGGAGCCATTCGACCTCGTTGATCCGGTTTTCCCGCCGGTATACGGAGCGAGGGTATTTCCAGCTCGATTGGGAGTACGGCTTCCATTCCGTATGTGAGGGCAAACGGTGTTTCCCCGGTTGCCGTTTTGACCGATGTTACGTAGCCCCGAGTGCCCGAGTGTAACTTCTCGGGCCAATCTACGCCTTGGGCGGCCATTTTCCGGATGATATTTTCCCGAGTCTTGTTTCTTTGCCTCGACGGCTCCGTTGGTTTTGGGGCTGTAAGGAGATGACTTGTGACGGGTTATTCGGAATTCTGCGGCATCCTGTCGCATTCCCCTTGAAGTGGGATCCATTATACGAAATGATTTCGGCTGGCAACCCGTATCTGCACATGATGTTCTCTTTGATGAAGAGGGCTACTTTCTTTGAATTGAGGATTTTGTAGGACTTTGCAGAGCATCCTTTCCAATTCCTTCGAAGAAATCACCAATCTGCGTCTCTTTAGGCTCTTCCGCAGTTCCCAAATTCACACTCGTCAAAATCTCTTCGGCAGCTTGGGCTCGCTTTTCCTCTGTCCAGGACAACTGCTTAAAGATTTTTTTTGTTGTTTGATTTTTTTTCGTTTAATGTGTCTGCTTCTTTATCTAATGAATTATTATTAAGTGTTTTTTTTTAATTCGTCATTAGTTAAAGTGGCAATCAAGGGATACTCAGAAAGGTTCGTCATTTCATTGAAAACGAAAGGGAATACAGTGCTTGCTACAGACTCGTAGTCTTCAGGCGTAAGGCCATCGGACGACCCTAGAGACTCGATCTTAACAAAGAGACTGGGAGGATTTGTCCTAGATTGACACAAAGGGACGGGGGACCAATCCAAGCTTGGTGATCATTTCCTCCTTGGACGCGGACGGGCCTGAGAGGTTTTCCCAATTTTTTAGCGGCTTTGCTGTTGGTGGCCTCATGACTCAGAACTGTGGCCGTTTTTGTTTTCCTTTCTCAATTGCTGCTATCATCTCTTGGACCGAGCCGAGATCAATCAGTCCGGCACCTGGACTTCTTCTTCGAACAATTCTTTGCATAACGAGACCATCCCAAATCATCCGAGGGAAATTCCGTGGCCTTAGCTTTTGGCACCGTCAATTCGAATTCGGTGTTTCGGATCTTCTGGGCGTAGGAATAGTGGTTGTGAGCTTCTCGAACTGTTCCACCGAGTCGGGCACGCCTCGAAGGTATACTCACTCTTCATGGTAGTGGTAGCCCTGTGTATCTTGGGTAGGTCCAGAACACTCTACGGACCGGGTTAGCCTTGGTTCCTCTAAACTTGTTGAGGCTATCCTGTAGCTTTAGCCATCCTGCCGTATGAGTGGGCTCTGTGATGTTTCCTGGTTGTGTGGGACCCTTTACAAAGTAGTCAGCCAAATTAGGACTGAAGGGGAGAGATTTAGGGTTGTCGACCGGGACCTTTCCTGTGGCAGCTTCAAATCTTTTTCCTTTTGCAGTGTCCACTGAGGAGGCCTCATATCCCAGGCCGTGGCGAGTATTCTGTCCTTTCACCTCGACGAGTTTGTGAGTTCCTTGTTGGTGTTTCCCCAGACCGAGGCCAGGTAGATAGCTCATCTTTCTCATCATTTTCAAGACCGGAGGGATTTTATCTCGGGTGATTGTCAAATCTATGTTGCACACTTGGGCTTTGGGAGGCTCGACTGTGAAGCCTGTTAGCATGAGACCTTCCTCATCATGTTTGATTTCCAGATTAGGTATTCCGCCTGTATCTGTGCCCTCTAAAGTGACTAAATCTCCATAAATGGTCGTCAGATCCCCATTCGAGACGAATTTCACACACTGGTGGAGGCTTGAGGCGACCCCCTTGACTTGATGCAGCCAAGGTCTTCTCAATAAGGCATTAAAAGTAATCGGGATGTCAATAACCTGGAATTCCACAGGTATCAATTTCTGGCCAAACCAGAGGTCCAAGGTAGCAACTCCAAGGACTGCTCGAGATGTTGAGTCATAAGCTTTGACTGTGAGGGAGGAAGGCTTCAAGTCTGTAGTCTTGATATCAAGCAGGCTCATGATCTTTGCCGGGAGAATATTCATTCCGGACCCGTTGCTCCAACCCAGGACCCGAGGGAGGCGTCGTTCATCCAATTGGACCGTGATGAAGAGAGGCTCGTTATGATCAGGCCCAAATTGAGGAGGTCGAGATCTCGTGAAAGTGATTATGTTCCCGTAGTGGATGTTTCCAATCACCGTATCACGTCATCGGGAGTAGCATCAATAGGCACGAGAGTGCGAGCGGGCTTTCTTCCGGCTTCACTTATGGGGATAGGACGAAGTGAGTAGAGACCGAGAGGGAAATGTTGGCCTGTGTTTGCTTCAACCGGGTGAGCACGGGATCCTCTTTTCGGGATCCGGAGTTTCACTGTCTTAGCATAGGGCGGCGATCTTCTTTCGGTGCTTGATCTATGGCCTTCTTATCTCGCCTTGGGATTTCCTTGGAAGATCTCGCCCGCATCGGGTCAACGGATTAACTTCCTCATCAGCCGTCTCTTGACCGGATTTCTTCAATGCCGCTAAGGTCAACGGGGAGCCCTTTTGGCTATTGGCCACCGGTTGACGAGCCTAGCAACAGTGGCCGAGCCAGATCGCTCCTTCCCGGGCGGCCCTTATAACCGCTTCCCAGTCACCGGCTTTTGAGTTTGGGGTTGTGTTGTTGCCCTGGATGGCCCACAGAGCTAGGGCGTCCTCCGATTCACTCTCATGGCCTGCCTTGCTCATAGTTATCATGCAACAAGAGTCGCCATTGTCGGGGCTCTGGGGCTTTTCGATTTCATCCTCGGCATAATGCAGCCATTCTGGTTTCTTTACGTAATACTCGAGTTGGAGATAATTATAGCGTTACGTGTGGGAGGCGCATCCGGTATCATGCCGCTTCTAGGACTTCTCCGAAAGCCGACATACATTCGGGGAAGGTGACCTCTTCTTGGGTAACCCCGACAAGGAGTGTTACTTTGTTCTGGGTGGATTTGATCTAACCATGGTTATTTTCTCATTTGGGCGGATGGGAGTTAGTTTCCCTCTCTCTATCGTATCTTCGACTATCGGCCGGATCCGACGCCCGAAAACCCTTTCCCCAAAGCATGGTAGGCGGTGTTGAATTCTAAGACATCCACGTGCTCGAGATCCAAGAAACCTCATGGCCTTCATGTCGTCGGTTTCATATTCGTCTCCCGAAGTATCTTCGCTGCCGCTTGCCGACAACCAACCATTGTGCCTGGCTCCCATGGGCTCATTTCTCGGCATGATTGTTCAATTGTTTCCGGATGCTGGGGTCTCGCTGACTCTTCACTCGTCATCATCATCGTCGTCGCCGTCATCGGAATCATCTTCCCATACTACCGGGATTTCGGCGGAGAGGAACGCCGGTCAAACCCGTTAGGGGAATATGGGTGTGTGCACCGCAGAAATTGTCATATGCTCCCATTCCGGAAGTGGCAATTGTGACTCGGCTTCTCCTCCCGTAAATTGCGGGGAAGAGTGAGAGGGTGGCACGTATTTGACACCGAGTAGGATATAGAAGGAATCCTCCTCTTCCGATTCTTCGCCGTTCTCGGGATCATATTCGGGCTCTCCGAGCCAATTTGCAGAAGTGTACTAGCTCCGCATGCTCTTCGGCCTCTTTGCCGATAAGCCCCAAGACAGCGTCCGCCTAAGCTTTTTGTTCGATTCTTCTTGATTGTTCCAACCATCTTGTGTAAATGGTTCTTTCATGTTCTCGAGCGGAACGGCCCAGCTTCTTCGGTATCGGTTTTCCCTTTATCCGAGAAATAGCGGGCCTCGTATTCTTGCAAGGAGTCTCCGACATGAGACCAAGATGGGTTGATTCGTTCGATATCCTCAAGGCCGAGGGGAATCCGACCGGGATCCTCGACGAGGTTGGCCACGGGTATTTGGGGACCTTCATCGGCATCTTCACGGGCATGCGAAGATTCTCCGCATTCAATCATATTCACCTGATTATGGTTCCTTGGCAACGGATTTTTGATCGTGTTAGGCCCCTTCGGGGCCTTCCAACTTTCCTTGCTCTATTAGCCCTGGATTGCCTTTTTCAGAATAAAGCGGTTGTCGCCGATGTCCGTGAGCTTGATGAAAAGCACAATACTTTGTAGTATCCACGGGAGCATTCGGATTTACGGGTTGGAAATTCTCCAAAGGCCGCAGTAAGCCTTCCTTCACCGGTCCCCTAAAGATGTCATTCAAGGCATTCCAAAGTTTTCGAGATTCATGACTCGTGGTCTGGGCTCGGCTGGTTTTCTGGGAGCAAAAGGAGCCGTGTTGTTACATTCCTGTCCCGCATAGTGAATCATCTCTTTGCCTTTAGCGTGAGCCGGGCGGTGTTTGCAGGAGGAGCCCGATATCCGTAGGCGTGCAGCAGCCGGGCCGATTGTAGGCCTTTTCAAACTTAGCCGCAGAGTTAACCATGGCCCGTAAGTCTCGAGTATGGGAAGTGAGGCTGAGGGAGGCTCTCGATGTGGTTTCAAGCATGACCGGAAGATGTCCAGTTGTTCCTCTTCGGAAGGAGGGATGGCCATTTCACCGAGTTTCGGATTCCACCGCTTGTAAAAGTCCCCAACATTCTCATCGTGGCGCCGCACCGTTGTTTGTAGTCAACTCTGTTTGTTTCCCATTCCAAGTTGGCCTTATATTTTTCTCGTGAAGGCATTGGTAATCTGGTCCCATGTAGCCCTGGCTTCAGGTTTCAAACGGAAGAACCACTTTAAGGCACTGGACTTCAAGGATAGATCGAAATAGTCACCTAACCGCCGATTGGTACATCCTTTGGCTTTCATCGCCAAGGTATATGTGTCCAAATGGGTTTTCGGGCATGCGGCCCCATCAAAGAGATCCAGATTAGGCATCACGAATTTGTGGGGCGTAGGAACAATGGAGTCCGGTTCCGTAGGCCTAAGGCGAACTTCTTGGCGGTGCCCGCCGATCCGCGCTTTCATTTCCTTGTGCCGCTCCATGAACCAGCCGGATGAGGGTCTTGTGGCGGAACCATGGCATTCAAGCTAGTGGCCGAGCTAGAGAGAGGAGCTACCACCGGAGGCAGACCGGTGGAGGGAACGGCCGATCCGGGGACGTAGGTGAAAACCCGTCCCGGGCCGAGTTACCCTGGGAGCGTGAGTAGGAGCTTGAGCAAAAGGATAGAACCTTGCGGCTTCGTTGATTTTCAACCGGCAAAGTAGGTGGAGGCAGCCCCGATGTAGCCGGATAACTTGGATTTCCAGAGTGGGGCCCGTAAGTAGGCTTGAGTGCGGGCCGTCGTCCTGATTGTTGAATTGCATGGCCGCTCGTGGTGAAGGTGTGTAACCCTCGGGGTACTGCGGTCCCGGTGATTTGGATGACACCGGGATGGAGGCTTGGTAACCCATAGAAGTCCGGGAGTGAGGAATGGATTTGTGTGAGGAGCAATAACTAGTACCGTTCTCGAGGAGGCTCCCGACCGTGGCCCGTAACCAAGTTGTGGCGGCATTCCGAACCGTGGCCGTTGCCGTGAAGGTCCGGATTGATCGGTTCCGAACCGAGGCGGGATCCCGATTAGCCGTGGCATTCCGAGATAGCCCCAACCATGAGAAGACATTCCGTACCGATTTTGCCCCCACCGATTTGTGCCGTCGGGCCGCATAGATCCGGTGGTCTCGTGGTTGGGAGCCGGGCCGACCCGAAAATCGAGGAGCATGGGTTCTGGGTAGTGGCACCATAGGAGGTGGGTGGCGGCATCCCGGTGTAGTCGTGGCGACCGAGAGTGGGGTTGGCATCCTCGTCTTCTTCCACGGTGAAGGTGCCATCTGGATTGAGGCCGGCGGCCGCACCGTGACTCTTAATAGCCTCCATAAGGCCGTTTAGCCGTGCTTCTGTCGTAACCTCATCTCGTTCTCGCTAACTGATTCCACTGTTGCTCTGTCTGAGGGGTCCCAGGAGGCGGAGTGACGTTATCTCCATCATTACCGGCCGATGCAGACATTCTGAAACCCGGAGTCGGAACAAACGGCGAAGCTGACGATGCGCTTGACTCTTCCCAACTGATCAAACGGTGACCCGGTGCCCGAAACCAAGCTTTGTGCGGAGCTGCGGGGGAAAGACACGAGGGTTCAGATGGTGGGATTTGAAGGAAGGTAGGTGTTTAGGCTTAAGGCTCATGCAACATGCGATTATTTGTTCACGTTTACTTAAAACATGCTTTATTAACCTAATCGGTTGGAAAAGATTGCTCTTCTTTTTCGCAAACTACTCTGGATCCCGGATCAGTGGGCCCCGTCACTACGTCTATAAGCCCCTCGTATTCCACCTGTATTTCGACCTCCCAGGTGGATGCCCGGCGAGGGTCCTATAGGGCAAGCGGGTCCCACCGACCGAAAGAAAAACGATCCTAAAAGTCTGGCGGGTAATCGAGTCTTAACGAGCATTCGATGTAAATTACGGACAAAGCTGACGTCAAAAGTCAAGATCATGTCCGAGGGCTCGACGAAAAGTCGGCATGATTTGGACTGATAAATGTCCACGATTGATCTTGATTTGTTGTCAATTAGGCCGTAATTAGGCATGGAATAATCATTAATCCTTGATGACTCAAAGGTCAATGCCGGGAGTCGTGTATAATTTGTGCCGGCCGAGCCGAAGTCAAGGCGCCTGGTCAAGATCTTGGTCAAAGTCAGCGGCGGAAAACCGGCAGAACTTCGACTGATTAGGGTCCCCGAAAGACATTGAGTCGGTATGCCGACAAAGGCTTGAAAGGAAAGGTCTATACACAGACAGGGCATGACACAGACCAGACTAAAAACCAACCGGGTCTCGGACAAAGTGTGTCACGGACAAGTGCATGGTCGACACGAGGCTCCATGGGATGTTTGGGTAGTCCTGTGCTCATCCGAGAGGCGTAATAAGACCAAACGGACCGCGACAAGGATTTTCCCGGGTTAGGGACGTAGTGTGCAGTGTACGGTCACGTGCGCGTAGTGTGCAAGCAGTCTATATTCTTTTTCTGAGTAAAATAGGAATTTTTCATGTGTCTTAAAAATATGATGCATGATGATTTTTTTTTGAAAATTTTCCTTTTTTTTTTTTGAAAATCCTTTTTTTTTTTTGAAATTTAATGAACACATAAGCACGTAAGCACGAGAATTCCGACAGTTAGGGACATTATTTCGACAGTCAAAATTTTGACTTTCTCCGAGGCGGCCAAAACAACACGAAAACTGTGCAAAAATCAACACACACACAAAAATGATTTTCAAAGCCGGGACGGAAGCTTGACCCTCAAAAGCTTTTTTTTTTGAAAACGGTGATACCGGTACGTGGGATTGTTAAACCACAATTTATCCCCGACTCGTGTTAGGAGGCGATAACGGGAAGTTTAATGGTTTCTACCAATATACCAAGTATCATTTTTTTTTAGAAAAAGCTTAAATCCCCAGCGTAGTCGCCACTGTGATGATGTGTCGCCATTTTCGCGGGAAGAAATTCGATTTTTCGCGTTTCTTTGAAAAAAACCAAATAAAACCCGGGAAAAAGAACGGAGTCGCCACGCCATTTTTGTTTTAAGGGCCAAAACTTTGAAAAAAGCCCGAGATCAGAAATTTGGGTTCGGAGGTCATGTTACACGCCGGGAAGGACGTTAGTGTGCACAGGAATGCCTCGTAAACGAGTCTTCCAAGCTGAAAATCATTTGTGTGTGTGTGTGTGTGTGTGTTTTGGCCAAAATAATTTGAAACTCAGAAAAGTAAAAATTGGGATATCTTTTTAAGACTTTAAACTGATCCCATGATTTTTTGGAAGATTTTTGGATTGAGATTTGGTACTCAAAAGACCTTTTGAAGTTGAGAGCCACTTCTGCCAGAATGAAAAAGGCAGTGGACCTTTGATTTTGAAATGGATTCAAGGGTCTTAAAACTTCATAATCTGGATAAACTCAGAGAATGAAAGTTGTTCCAGACACCTTAAATAAGATTTGTACGAAGGAATTTTCCATTTTCGAGAAGATTTGAGGGGTCAAAACTTTCTGGAAACCTCAGATATGAGATCTGGATTCCCAGAAGCTGATGAACTAGCCTCTGAAAGAAAATTTGAAAAGAGGAGTTTTACTCACTCAAAAAATAAAGTAAAAATATGTATGGAAAGATCTTGATGTTGGCTACAAAAAGTGTTTTGTAGTAAACACCAAATTCCACATTTATCTGTGTCCAAAAAATTAGACCATGGACTGAGGTCTGAGAAAATTGCTACTGGACAGCAACTTCTCAAGAAAGAAAATATGATTTTAAGGGGGGTTTTGCATCCATGCTTGTCCCCATTTCCCTAGGTTTTGGTTAGTGATCACTTGAAATTTTAGTGGTGAATCAACTATACCAAACCATCCTTGGGGTACATTAGGACTAAGCATTTCATTTGCTTGGGAAGGGGATTTTTATCCTTTGAAAATGAGATTTGATGCTTGAAAATGGTTTTTAGGGTTTTGAAAATGAGTTTTCTTTGCAAGAAAGTAAGAGAACTTGAAAATAATTTTGATCTTTGTAGAAGATCATCCATGGAGATGGTCTTCCATGGTGATCTTCTTAGATCTAAAGCAAGAAGATGAAAGAACTACATTTTGTAGTTTGCAAATGCATGCATGGTTGGAGTTTAGGGTAAGGAGAAGGAGGGTTTACCAATCTTCCTTGTGTTCTTGAGTTTTTGGCTTGAGTGTATGAGTGTTTAAGGCTTAAATATGAGAGTGAGTGGATGAGTGTGAGTTGGGAAAGATTGGAGAGAAAATGGTGACAATTCTTGAAGAATTCTCACTGTTTTCTCTCTATATTTCGCCAGAGGTTCGGTGCAATTGGTGTTGTGGCTCCTTATTTTTGTGACTGGAGGGCTCAATTTATAGCCCTCCTGAAAATGCAAACATGTCCGCGCGGATAGGATCCTTCGCGTGCACTGTTCATTAATTGCTGCTTTGGACAAGAGGAATATTTCTTTTGAAAATTCAAATTAACAGCCAGTTTATGTTTCCAGCCATTTCTATTTTTGGTTTTCTTCCTTTGTTTTGCTTTTTAAGATTCTTTTTGAGGTTTAATCTTAAATAACAATGCCCATTTTACCCTCATTTTGTTAGAAATGTTAGGATTGTTAGGAATTGTTAGAAATGTTATAACTTTCGTTAATTTTCTAACGAAAATTCTAACAAGCTCAAATTGGAGCACTTACAATGCGGATGACCCTTCTAAGGACGTCGATGTGAGGATCGAAATTTCGAAGTTCGAAGGTAAGACACATCCTGATGATTTCATTGATTGGATTAATACTGTTGAGCGTGTGTTTGATCTAAAACACATGACTGATTATAATAAGGTGAATGCAATTAAATTGAAGAAACATGCTTCAATTTGGTAGGAACATGTTAAGAAACAGCGGGCTCGAGAGGGTAAATCCAAGATTCAGTCTTGGGTAAAGATGAAGAAACTGTTGAGAAGGAAATTTCTTCCTGATTACTATCGTCAGGTGTCCTTCAATGAATATCACAATCTAAAACATAGTGATATATCGGTTGAGGATTTCATCGGGGAATTTGATCGCTTGCGGATGCGATGTGATGTTGCTGAGGAAGATGAACAAACAGTTGCTCGTTTCCTTGGGGGATTGCGTGTTGATATCTCAGAAGTGGTCCAGTTACAACAGTATTGGACTTATGAAGATGCCTGTCGACTTGCTTTAAAGGTTGAGAAACAGATGAAAAGGATTGGAAGAGGGGAGTAAATCGTTGGCAGGGTAAAGATAGTGCTAGTAGTCGAGGTGGAAGCAGTTCTAATGTTCCTAAAGGGTACACCGTCGGATCTGAAGACACCGGTAGCAGCGAAACCTACGATTACTCCAGAGACTCCTAAGAAACGACAACCAGCTAGATGCTTCAAATGTCCTGGGCTCGGGCATCTCCAAACCGAGTGCCCCAATCGACATGTTGTCGCATTGGTTGAGGATGAATTACCTGTTTATGATGAGTCATCACTGAGTCAGCTGATGAGACTAACGAAGTGTTTGCTAATCAGGGGACAACCTTGGTGGTCAGGCATGTTTTGAATGTGACTGCTAAGGATGACGAACAATGGATTCTCCACAATATATTTCAGACGAGTTACACCGCCAAAGGACAGGTATGTAAGGTAATTATTGATGGGGGTAGTTGTGAGAATGTCGTTTCCACTACAATGGTTAAGAAGTTGGGTTTGAATACTGAAGCACATCCCCAACTGTTGAGTGACTCTCAATTGTTGACAAAGGAGAATGGCATGTCCTGGCAAAAGGGTTTTTGCGGTTTGGCTGTGTGGTTTGCCTGTGCGGCTGATCGCATGTGCGGCTGACCGCATGTGTGGGTTGGCTGGGCCGGGCCTTGGGCCTTGTGGCTGACCGCATGTGTGGGATGGCTGGGCCGAGCCTTTGGCCGAGACTTTGGCGTCGTTTCGTCTTGTTGACGGGCTGGGCTTGATCTAGGGTTTAGGTTGGTTTTTCTTTTCCCTTGTAATATAAATAGATCCTTTTGTCATTGTTCCGTTTTCATGCCTTGGATAGAGAGAGATAGAAACAAGCTAGGTATTCACCATTGAGAGATTGTGAGATTGTGTGATTGTTTTTCACCTTGATCATCTCCTTGTACTCTTGATTGATATAGTGGATTGTTCTCCGTCGCCCGTGGTTTTTTACTCCTCTTGTTTTGAGGGGTTTTCCACGTAAATCTTTGTGTTCATTGCTTGTTATTATTTTCGTATTTCTATTTCATATTTGTGTTCATCTTTGCATAGCAATTATAGGCCATTGTTTCCTAACAATTGGTATCGAGCACAGTTCGAAGGGTCCTATATTGCTTGATTGATTAAAGATGTCAGGGAAGTATGAGATTGAGAAGTTTAATCGCAAGATTAACTTTGGGCTATGGAAAGTAAAGATGCGAGCAATTTTGGTGGGTAAAAATTGCGTCAAGGATTTGCTTGGGAAGGCGAAGAAACCGGCAAGTCTGACGGATGAACAATTTGATGATATGGATGAAAAGGCTTTATCTCTCTTACAATTGAGTCTCAAAGATGAGGTATTGAGAGAGGTTGTAGAAGAAAAGACTGCGGCAGGGCTTTGGCTTAAGCTTGAGCAATTGTACATGACTAAGAGCGTTAGTAACAGGTTGCTACTATTGAAGAAACTTGAGGAGTGTAAACTCAAAATGGGTGGGTCCTTGGAGGAACATCTTGATGAGTTTGATGTCTTGGTCATGGACTTGAAGAATGTCGATGTCAAAATTGATGAAGAACAATTGGCGGTAAAATTGCTTTGTTCTCTACCGTCGGAATACATGCACTTTCGCGAGACTGTTTTGTATGGCAAGGAAGAGATTGATTTTGAAGAGATCAAGTCTGCTTTATTAAGTCGTGAGGTTATCGAAACGCACTTGACTTCCCAAAGTGCTGAATCTCAAGGTGAAGGCTTAATTGCTAAAGGCGGTAAGAAGTCAGGGAAAGGATCAAGTTCAAGAAGTTCTGGTCAGTCAAATTCAAGTGAATGGCAAAAGAATGTGATATGTCATAGTTGCAAGGAGAAGGGACACATTCGAAAGTATTGCCCTAATTGGAGAGGTAAAAGGGAAGAGGATACAACCGCTAAGGGCAAGGGTGAAGCTGGAGTGGTGCATGAAGACACTAGTGATGACAGTGGCTGTGATGCTCTTACTGTTTGTGATTCAGGCTCCAAAATCCGTGACAGTTGGATTTTGGACTCGGGGTGTTCTTATCATATTAGTCCTAATAGGACATGGTTCTGTTCCTATAAAACTATTACTGGTGGAACAGTTTTGATGGGGAACAATGCTGCTTGCAAGGTTGTCGGAATTGGGACTATTATGGTTAAGATGTTTGATGGGGTAGTCAGAAAGTTGCACAACGTCCGGCACCTTCCTGATTTGAAGAAAAACCTGATTTCCTTAGGTACCATGGATAGCCTTGGATATAGGTGCATCATTGCTAATGGTGAACTATTGGCTACTAAAGATGAATTGGTTGCATTGAAGGGAAAGAAGGTGGGAACATTGTATGAACTGCTTGGGTCTACGGTTGTTGGGGATGTGTCTATTGCAAAGGGATCTATGACTGAGGCGGAGACTACTCAGCTGTGGCACATGAGATTGGGTCACATCGGCTTGAAGGGAATGACTGAACTTTCGAAGCGCGGCTTATTGGATGGACAGAAGACAGGGTCTATGGATTTCTGTGAGCACTGCGTGCTTGGAAAACAAACAAAGGCAAGCTTTGGACAGGGAGTACACACGTCTAAAGGTATTCTTGACTATATTCATTCTGATTTGTGGGGTCCTGCTAGGAAATTATCTAAGGGTGGTTCTCGTTACTTGTTGACTTTTGTTGATGATTATTCACGAAAGGTGGTTGTCTATTTCTTAAAACATAAGAATGATGTGCTTTTGAATCTTAAGCAGTGGAAAGCCTTAGTTGAGAAACAGACAGGTAGACCTATAAAGAAACTGAGAACAGATAATGGCCTTGAGTTTGTCGAAAAGGAGATTACTGAATTTTGCAAAAATGAAGGTATTGGTCGACATAGAACTTGTGTTGGGAAACCACAATGTAACGGTGTTGCTGAAAGAATGAACCGCACTTTGTTAGAAAGGGCTCGGTGTTTGTTGTCACAAGCAGGTTTGGGTAAAGAATTTTGGGCGAGGCGATTAGTATGACCGCTTACTTGGCTAATCGTTCTCCAAATTCTAGTATTGGGATGAAGACTCCAATGGAGATGTGGTCCGGCTCTCCAGAGATTACTCAAGATTGCGTATCTTTGGGTGCCCCGCATATGCTTATGTCAACAATGGAAACAAATTGGAGCCAAGAGCCAAAAAGTGTGTCTTTGTTGGCTATACCGCCGGGAGTGAAGGGATTTCGGTTATGGGACCCGGTTGCATCTAAGTTCCCGACGAGTAGAGATGTCACATTTAATGAGTCTCTACTTCTCCATGAGAAAGGTGGTTCTCGTAATGCATACACGTATGTGTGGAGCTAGATGGAGATGATAGGGTGGAACTTGACTTAGATGCGGATAACTTGTCTCCTGATGAAGCACCTCCTACCGATGCTTCAGTCGGGAGGAAGAGACTACGGTGCAGGTGGAGACTACCAAGTGATCGTGGTAGGGGTAAGAGGGATAAAAGACCTCCTATTAGATATGGGTTTGAGGAGGTGGTGGCTTATGCACCGTCCGTCGCCGAAACCGTTGATGTGCATGAACCAATCTCCTACAAGGAAGCTATGTCTTGTGAAGATTCTCGCAAAGTGGTCGGTTGCTATGGAAGAAGAGATGGTATCTCTTGCGAAGAATCGACATGGGAAACTTGTGAGGCCTCCACCGAAGAAGAAGTTAGTCACCGCAAGTGGGTCTACAAGTTCAAGGAAGCTTCGGGGATTGAGGAAGCAAGGTATAAAGCAAGGTTAGTTGCTCGTGGCTTCACTCAAGTCGAAGGGATAGACTACAATGAGATATTTTCACCGGTTGTTAGATACACATCTATTCGTACCTTGTTGAGCATTGTGGCAATGAAGGATCTTGAGCTTGAGCAGTTAGATGTGAAAACAGCGTTTTTACATGGGGAACTTGAGGCGGAGATCTACATGCGCCAACCCGAAGGGTTTGTGGTCGAGGGAAGGAGGATCATGTCCGTTTGTTGAAAAGATCCTTATATGGTTTGAAACAAATACCTCGACAATGGTATAAAAGGTTCGACACTTTTATGGTAACCCATGGTTTTGCTAGGAGTGATTTTGATAGTTGTGTCTACTTGAAGGGTCAGTAGTGATGGGTCATTAATCTATCTTGTGTTATATGTCGATGATATGCTTGTAGCTGTAAAAGATATTAATGAGGTCAACCAGGTGAAATTGATGTTGAAAGGGGAGTTTGAGATGAAAGATCTAGGTGCTGCGAGGAAGATTCTTGGCATGGAAATTGAACGAGATCGGAAAAAGGGACTACTTTACTTGTCGCAAGGAAAGTATGTACAGAGGGTCTTGGAGCGGTTCAACATGAAGGATGCCAAATCTGTGAGTACACCTCTAGCTTCTCACTTTCGGTTGTCTTCTTTAGATTGTCCCAAGTCTAAAGATGAGGAAGAGTATATGTCACGTGTTCCGTATTCGAATGCTGTGGGGTGTATTATGTATGCTATGGTTTGTACTCGGCCTGATATTGCTCAAGCAGTGAGCGTAGTAAGTCGATACATGGGGAATCCGGGTAAAGAGCATTGGAATGCTGTGAAGTGGATTCTTAGATACTTGTGTGGTGCACCGGATTTATGCATTGTCTATGGTAAGAATCGTGATGGTTTTGTTGGGCATGTTGATTCAGATTGGGGCGGTAATCTTGATGACAGAAAATCTACAACGGGGTATGTATTTTGTCTTGGTGGTTCCGCTATTAGTTGGAAATCTGGACTGCAGGAAGTCACAACGTTGTCTACTGCTGAGGCTGAGTATATGGCTATAACAGAGGCTGTCAAGGAAGCTACATGGCTTGGTGGCTTGGTTCGTAAACTTGGTATGGTTCAAGGTGCTCCTGAGGTTTTCAGTGATAGCCAAAGCGCTATCTGTTTGGCGAAGAATCAGAATTCTTTCCATAGGAGAACGAAGCACATTGATATTAAGTATCACTTTGTGAGGACTTCAATTGCAAGTGGTGAGGTCGTTCTGAAGAAAGTTGATACAGTTGACAACCCGGCGGATATGTTGACAAAGCCTTTGCAGATTGCTAAGTTCAAGCATTGCTTGGACTTAGTGGGTGTTACTAGTCATTGATGCCCTTCGGGGCGTGGCGGCGGAGATAGAGATGTTCTCTTGGAGATAGCTTGTTTCGGGATTGATCGTCAAGGTGGAGAATTGTTGAGTGACTCTCAATTGTTGACAAAGGAGAATGGCATGTCCTGGCAAAAGGGTTTTTGCGGTTTGGCTGTGTGGTTTGCCTGTGCGGCTGACCGCATGTGTGGGTTGGCTGGGCCGGGCCTTGGGCCTTGTGGCTGACCGCATGTGTGGGATGGCTGGGCCGAGCCTTTGGCCGAGCCTTTGGCGTCGTGTCGTCTTGTTGACGGGCTGGGCTTGATCTAGGGTTTAGGTTGGTTTTTCTTTTCCCTTGTAATATAAATAGATCCTTTTGTCATTGTTCCGTTTTCATGACTTGGATAGAGAGAGATAGAAACAAGCTAGGTATTCACCATTGAGAGATTGTGAGATTGTGTGATTGTTTTTCACCTTGATCATCTCCTTGTACTCTTGATTGATATAGTGGATTGTTCTCCGTCGCCCGTGGTTTTTTACTCCTCTTGTTTTGAGGGGTTTTCCACGTAAATCTTTGTGTTCATTGCTTGTTATTATTTTCGTATTTCTATTTCATATTTGTGTTCATCTTTGCATAGCAATTATAGGCCATTGTTTCCTAACACCAACCTTACAAGCTCTCGTGGTTGATCAAAGGCAACGAACTGAAGGTGAATAAGCAGTGTTTGGTGCAGTTCTCAATTGACAAGAATTACAAGGATGAGGTTTGGTGTGATGTAGTGCCTATGGATGCGTGCCATCTTTTACTGGGCCGACCATGGTTGTTTGATCGTCGGGTTAAGCATGATAGGTTCAAGAATACACATACACGTTTCGCAAGGATGGGTTATCTATTTCATTGTGCCCTACTTACCCGCAAAAGGAACTTGACGCAGAAAATAAATCAGCTGGTCATGTAGGCCATCAGCTGTTGAGTCCTTCCGAGTTTGTTGACATCACGAAACAGGAGATGAGATTCGATGTGACACCGGATGAGATTCTCCCGGGCTTACCACCTATGAGAGATATTCAACATTGCAGTAATCTTATTCCAGGAGCGTCAATTCCGAATAAGGTTGCCTACCATTTGAGACCAAAAGAACATGAGGAGTTAGAGAGACATGGTGCGAGGGTGTTCTCTAAGATCGATCTGCGAATCGAGTATGATCAGATTCGCGCCAGGTCGGGCGATGAGTGGTAAACTGCTTTCAAGACCAGAGATGGTTTGTACGAACGAATGGTTGGTGATGCCGTTTGGGTTGTCTAACGCTCTGAGTACTTTTATGAGGCTTATGAACCAGATTTTCAGACCAATTATCGTGTTCTTGGGTGTATTAATGACAATGCTTACAGGATTGATTTGCCAAGCCAGTCCAATGTCCCCACAACCTTCGATGTTTCGAATTTGTCGGCTTATCGTGGTGATCCTACCGAGGATATCGACTCGTGATCTAGTCTTTTCAAAGGAGGGGAGGATGATGCAGAGCAACGACAGGATAATTTTGGCGAAAAAGTAGCCTCACGGCCGCGCGTTGGAAGTGGCACGCCCGTGCGAATTGGGCCGTGATTTCTGCGTCTTTTGCACGGCCGTGCAAGACGCACGGCCGTGCAAGATAACACGCACGACCGTGCAAGACGCACGACCGTGCAAGACGGAAATCATATTAGGTATTTCAATCTATACTGATTTTTGAATAATTACATTAGGGTATTTTAGTCTTTTTCTTTCCAAGTCGTTTTAGGGTTTTGTTTAGAGTATTTAAAGTTGTTTTAGGGTTTGAAAAACTCAATTTTTTGATTTTATGAAGTAGAGAAAAGTTTAAGCTTTCAAATATTGAGTCTTGTTATTTCGTTCAATATATAATCTTTAGCTTACGGCATCATAAACGGTACACTAATATTAAACAACACATCAATTACAAATAAAAATAACCAAATTGAACATTTACTAGGTAAAACATTTCATTCAATAGTTTTGCAAACAAATAACAGAAAACTCAGATCATTTCGCGAGCCACTGGGATAGCAACCAGCGGCTTTGCCTTCTGTAAGGTGAGCCCAAAAGTAACATTCATGTCCAAATCTTCAACTGAATGAGGAAGCTTCCAGTCAAAATGGTACACAAATGAAGCAATCATCAAACTCACAACCCTTTGTGCTACAGGGATTCCTGGGCAAATTCTTCTCCCCGAGCCAAATGGAAGAAACTCAAACTGTAGACCCTTGTAATCTATTTCAGAATTCAAAAACCTTTCCGGTGCAAAAGAAGTTGGTTTTTCCCAGTACTTGGGGTCCCGAGCTATGGCCCACGAGTTCACGAGTATTTGTGTGTTCTTAGGTACAGAGTAACCGGCCAACGTAACGTTTTTCTCAGTTCTGTGAGGAATGAGAAGTGGCACGGCTATATGAAGTCTCATTGTTTCTTTAATTACCGCGTGCAAGTAGGACAGGTTCATGATTTTCCCTTCATCTAAATTTCCATTCTCCGTTACGCTTTTAAAGACTTCTTCCCGTACCTTCCCAAATATCTTGGGATGACGTAAAAGTTCGGTCATTGCCCATTCTGTTGTATTTGAGCTTGTTTCTGTTGCTGCAAGGAACAAATCCTGAACCAAGAAATTCAATTTAATTTATACTTTCTTAATGTTATAGGAAAATTGAAATTGCTATTTCTGTAATATCAATATTTGCATATATATATATATAAAACTTCTAGGAGTCAATATCAAATTTCTCTTGGAATTTTAAAGATGCAAGTTCTTCGCCAGTTATAATTATAGCAAGGGAGAGTTGCTAATTATAGCAAGGGCGAGTTGCATACTATCAAAAATAGTAATATTTTCTTGATCAGCAAGAAACTATGGAGCAACATGCAGTTCCAAACCCTACATGTGTGTGTGAGAGAGAGAGAGAGGTTACCGCCAATAGAACTCTGATGTGTCTGATACTAAACTCAGATTCATTTTCTTGACTGTAATCAAGAAGTGAATCCAACATATCACCATATCTTGGTAATCCAGAATTCCTATGCTGCAATTGTTGTTGGGACCGCGACCATCCCCACCACTCCACATTAGTATGATATTGTCCGCTTTGGGCCCAGCCCGCACGGATTTGCTCTTGGGTCAACTCCCAAAAGGCCTCATACTAATGAAGTGGGTGGACACATTTATATATTATGCAATTCTTCTTTCAATTGCCGATGTGGGACTTGGGTTGATACCCCAACAATCCTCCCCTCAAACCAAGGACCACCTCTAGCGAATCTTGTACCGCCGCTATTCACCACTTGCGGGACACGCCGCCTGATTTATCACCAATATCAGGAAGACTTTCGACACAAGGCACACAGTGCTCCATTCGCGAGGTCACACCACTAGAGGAAATTCCACATCATCCACACACGGTCCACTGCGTTGCGCCCATCTACTAACCAGGCTCTGATACCAGTTGTTGGGACCGCGACCATCCCCACCACTCCACATTAGTATGATATTGTCCGCTTTGGGCCCAGCCCGCACGGATTTGCTCTTGGGTCAACTCCCAAAAGGCCTCATACTAATGAAGTGGGTGGACACCTTTATATATTATGCAATTCTTCTTTCAATTGCCGATGTGGGACTTGGGTTGATACCCCAACAACTTGGTTAGGATCGCTCACCCATACAAGAAATCCGCATCAAGAGAAAAACAAACAACACACAATACGAAATAAAGACAAAACACACAATATTCCATGGTTCGGCTAAAAGTCTATTCCACCCAAAATATAACTTCTATATATTTCTTGATATTACAAGAATGGAGACACCCTCTCTCTCAACACTCTTGAATATCCTCACCAATCGCATACAAGCGTACAATTTCTCTCTCTAAATTGTAAACCTATGCTAACTCTCTCAAGTTCTCTCCAGTTCTATCAAAACACTAACTAGTGAAGCCTATTTATATAGGGAAGGCACACCCACTTTTCCCCTCTTCCTCACTCTCTCCCCTAAGGGGAGCCCCTCTTGGTACCACCAAGGCACACCCTCAATTACAAACCATATACCCTTTATATAGGCATATCAAAAGCCTTTTCCTAATACTTTTAGGAATATCAGCTTTTCCTTCACCAATAATGACTCATAATTTCCACTCCTACTTGCATTAGGATACAATTTTCTTCTCCTAATTCAATAAGGAAATATGATCCTCCACATAATTTTCACAATCCAATTTGGAATAGAATTTGAGCCAAAATCCCAACAGCAATCTCTCATTAATGAACCCTTTAGCAACCCCATCAAGCCACTCATACGCCACCGTTCCTCGCCTCTGCAACTTTTGTGGATCCAAAGGCTTGAGTATAGGAAATACATCCGCAATATTAATGATGACGCCAAGCTTTTCAGGGTCAGGAGCGGTTCAAGGATATTTGGCTAGGATATTTAGTGGATGGATGGTACCTAGATCACAACACAAACAAGCACCGTTAAGGTCAAAGTTGGATGTTACTCCAACTCAGGCCTTCGGGTGTGAGAGTAAGAATACTGAGTAACAAGGCTTTGAATACCTTGGAGTGTGTGTGTGTTTAGGGTTTAGAGTAATATGGCTTACTTAATTGTATATGGAACTTACCTTGCCCAAGGGGGTAAAGGCCTTCTATTTATAGGCAATGCAATGGTGCTTGTTGAGGTAAGCAATGAGATCAGCCCTAGGGGGCACTTTGGTATTTGATCAGCTACACGTGTCCACATCTAATTGGTCCTGTCAGGGAGGGAACATTGACTGTCCAGGGGACATGGCTGAAAGGGACATGAGCCGTGTAGCCGGCTTGGAGCATTAAATGGAATAGTAGGCGCCTGTCTGAGCCGCATTAAATGCGTGATGGGGAAGCCGGCAAGTGGCCTGTCAGAGCTAGTAAGCTAACTTGCTCAGTAAGACTTGACATTAACCGGGAAGCAGACATGTGCCCGCGGTCAACATTGTGGCCGCAGTCAAAGGTATATGACGCGAGCACGGTTGACGCGGTCATGACTCCTGCGGGCACCAATCCAGCGGGCAGGATCCCTGCGGTCCTCGATAGGGATAATGCGGGGAGGGACGCGGTCTTGACCTCAAGGGCCTATTTGTCCGCGGCCTTCCCCTCAGTGGTCCGAGCTGCCACGTCGCTGGTTCCTTAGTCCCGAGCCCAGAGCGCGGGCCGGTCCGGTAGATCCGGGCTCATCATTGGCCCCTAGCTCCAAGCGTGATTATTTATGGTGCAGTGAGGAGCTACTTGAAGCTCGGTTTGTCAGTTGCTCCTCGAGCGAGCACCAGTGTTGGCGTTTTTGTTGGTTGTTGCTTGGCCTTATGGGCATATGGGCTCGTTCGGGAGGCACCAGTGAGTGACACGTGGCCCCTTGCATGCTGTGCCTCCCGGTTTAACAGGTGGGCCCCTTGGCAGATGAAAAGACGGGTTAGTGGTACGTACAAGGGTACGTGTCGATCATCTAAGAGGGCAATAAATGCAAAATGTCTTTAATTTTCGAATTTTCAAACGTTGGAGACGGTTCGGGGTCCGAGGTTGGATTTGTGGGCTAATTAATACGGGTTAGCGGGTTAACCCGTATAGGTAGGCCTTATAAATACCAAACCCTTAAACCTCAAACCCTTTTTACCGTTTCCAAACCATCGAAGAGCTTTAGAGAGAGAATTTTCTTCTTTGCGAACTCCGTGCTACCGTTTTCCGACTCCAACTCTCGAAGCTTTCCTTCGTAAGTAATTTTAGGGTGTTTCTTCTTCATCCCTTTCTATTTTTCTTTTACGGGTTTTGAAAGATGACGACTCGCGAATTTGGACCCCGCCGTCCCATAGAATTAGGAGATGGAGCCACCCACGATATTTTTGCCGTACGTAAACGGGTGGGGAGATTTTTAGGAAGGTAGGTTTGGGGTGGCTAAGGTTGTCCCTTCGTTGCTTTTTGTATTTTTGTGAGAAGTCGATTGGGGGCCGTTCGTCCCACCCCGGTTGTGGGAGGCCAAGAGAAAATATATATTTAACCGTGACGTATTGGTGTTGGGGGATACCCGTAGGCTAAGAAATTTTGTCATGGGGGTTTTGTGCAGGTTTCCCCGTGAGAGAGATCAGGCCTTGAACGTCGTTGAACTAGTGAGGAGAGCGATTCGTGTCCCCGAACAAATAAGCTGCAGGAGAAGTGTGAACTAATGGATCCCGATCAAACCAATGAGATGCGGGCACCGAGCACCGGGGACCTGAATGACCCTTTAGATGTTCTGCCCCTGAAAACCATCTTTCCCAATGTTGTGCCCGCGGCCCCTGGTGCTAACCCAATTAAACTGAGTAGTAGTGAGGAGCTGGAGCCTCTGAATTTTGAGGTGACCGGAGGCGGGGGAAATGAACCTGAGGTAACATCTGCCCGCGGTGACGCCACCGGTCTCTTTGGCCCGACGAGCTCGGAGACCGAGGAGGATGACTGCGAGGTCGAGGATAGGAGGGCTGCGGGGACCTCTAAGAAGGCCGCTGAGACTACGAACATTGTTGATGCTTTTTCGACCACGACTCCGAGGAGGAGATAGAGGTGGCCCTTGCCGGAATAAAGGCGAGGCACTGCTGCGAGGTGAACCACTGGCGGCCGTGGCCGCAGTAAGAAAGCCAAGGAAGTGGTTACTTTTGACTGGGAGGAGGAGATTTATGAGGTATACAATGTTGGTCGTAAGGCCTTCCGTGTCCGCACCCTTGGGCACGTTCATTTGAAGGACAAGGACAAGGCTGCGGCCGAAAGCTTGATGCAGATGTCCGCGAGGACAATAGGGCTGCGTTTTTACGGTGCCCAATTTGAGAATGGCACGAGATTGCCCTGGACCCCTTCTTCTACTTTTTCTTGGAGTTGGCGCCTCCCCATGCACGACTCCCAATGCCATTAGGGCTATAGTTTCCTTCATCACGGTTTTGCGGATTCCATGGTTATGAACCTACCACTGGCCGGAGCTTTATGCTTATTATCGTAACCGGATCAGTAGTAGTATTACGAGTTTGAAGGCTAGGAATTACTCTACCCGGACCTTCTCTCCCCCATCAAACAAATTTGACCAATGGAACCAGAAGGATATCTTTGTCATCGAGTCTAGGTTTGGCTGGCCCTTCTCCAAACCCTCAAGTCCGATCCCGATGAAGGTGGCCGCTAGTAGCTATCCGGACCCCTCTTACCAGCGATGTCATGCGGCGTGCCATAGAGAAATATCGGCCAACTATTTGGACGGCGGGGAGAACTTGTTTATGATGTAGGCTCCATAGTTGAAGATGAGCCACTATTGATCTACTCGGGGGTGGCTCCTCGCAGGGAAGGCGCCCCACATGCCCCCAGAGTAGAAATAGAGCCTTTGTCCCGTGACCCTGATTGGAGGGTGCACGAGCACTACTAATTTGAGGCTGACTGTCAAACCTGTATGCTGGGCGCTGAATGCGATCCTCCAGAACTCATCGGTCTCTAATTTTTCCATAGAACTGTTGCCAATTTATCTTGTCTTGTATTTTTTCCAACTGCATTCTAACCATTTTTCTTTCCCTCCAGAGTAGATCCAGAAGAATACAATTTCTGATGGCCCCTCTAAATGCCGCTCAGTTGAAGGCCAAAAATATGAAGGCCAATAGGGATGCTGCTGCGAAGAGGCAGGCTGACTTGGGGGGAGCCCCAACTAAGGATAAAACTATTCCTGTAGTTAGCAGGAAAACGGGGGAGCCTCTGACCAGCTCCAAAACTATCCCTACTACAGGGAATCTGCCTCCACCCCTAGGGGTCCTCCTCCTGCCCACGCTCTCCGGGCGACCTCCCCAGGCCGCACCATTTCTTCCGGCCACCAAGTGGATTCTCGGAAGAGAAATGAAAGGGATGGAGAGGCGGGGCAAGTACACAGGAAGCTCCAGAAAATCGGGAACGTTCCTCCTCGGACCACCACTGCTCCTGCTGCGGTCTCATCCTCTTCTCCCATTGGGGGGTCAATCTGCTCAGTGGCTTATCCGGTGGCCCCTCTGACCACCCGCGAGGAGACGCTGGCCGTCAGAAAGAAGCTATCTGATGTGCCCACTGTAACTGGGGTGGACATTTATGCCCGGAGCTCAGCCAACGCCTCTGTGGGGATCGGGCTGGTGAACCGTCTATACTCCCCAGACTTCTATAAGAATATAGTTGTCGAGGAGAATGCCTCTGCCATGGTTGGGGATATAGGCCTCGTCCTAACCGAGGTAGATAATCGCCTGTCCCTTTTTGGCTTCACACTTTCACCCTCTCTCTTTCCCCGTAGGTGAGCAATAAAGTACTGCGGCTGCGGGAAAGCTGCGATACCCTGACCGCCGAAGTGGAGAACAAGACTTCCATTTTGGCGGCCAAACTTCGTGAGCTGGAGGAGGCTCAAGCGAAGATTGGGACCTTGAACTCCCTCATGGATGACAAGGATAAGGCTTTCGCTCAAAAGGAGTCTGATCTGAAGGACTTCTCCGACCGACTGGCCGTGGTGGAGAAGGACCTTGAAAGGGTGAGGGGTCAGCGGGATGAGCTCCGCGGGCACAAGGCTGAGTGGGAGCCTAGGAATAAAGAGCTCGCGGCCAAGCTGGAGGCTGCCAAGGTTGATCTGGAGGCCTTGGAGAAAAAGGTGGACGAGCTGTCCGAGCAGCTGCTCCCCTACAAAAGGTTGGAGGCGGAGGGGAAATCCGCTCTGGATGATGTCCGCAAGGAGGCGATGGAGGAGTATAAGAACTCCCGAGAGTTCAAGGACTGGCTCATTGCTGAGAATCTGGCTCAGTATGAGGCCGGGGTCCGAACACAGATTCGGAACTTCGCGGCCACGGGCAAGTTTTCCGTGCAGGAGTTGGCCGTGATCGGCTCACTGGTTGCTACTGACACGGAATGCGTGCCCGGGCATGCGTTCGTTCCCTTGTCCGAGGATGAGGTCAAGGGCTTGGAGGCTGTCATTGCGGCCTCCTTGCCTCTGTGGCGAAGTAAGCGCCCTCGGCGATCGGCGAGCTGGATGAGCTGCGGTTTGGGGAGAACCCGATATCACTTGGGGATGCCCTTGCTCGCGTTCTTCCAGATGGGCCTGCCATAGGAGATCTCTTTCCTCAGCGGGCAACTCCTGCCCCGGTCTCTGCTGAGCCCTCCTCTGACCCTATAACAGAGATTCTGATGACCCGTCTTCCTTCTCCCACTCCGGCTTCAGAAGCGGGCACAGACGGTGCGGCCACAGAGAATGCAGATGCGGCGAGGATGCCTCCGAGGATCGAGCTCCAATAGTATAGGTTTTTGTTTCTTTTTGTAATAGATTAGGACTTTGTAAGTATTTTTCAGTATTAATAGAAGAATTTTTTCGTAACTATTCTCTTAATTACTAGTCTCGTAGGCTATTATGAGTGTTCGCAATTTTTGAGTACCTTGATACTTGCATTCTTGCTCTTTCTCTAGCTTTTTGACTTGCAATTAAACTTTATACTCTCCTTACTGCGGTCAAAAGCTTGGTAGGCCCTTTGCCCGCATTTTTGAGTTTTCCTAACTCTTTATTCAAAATCACTTGGATTTTTCGTGAGAGTCGGCCTTATTCGTACGTGATCGCGTTTGTTTGGCCTTGTGGCAAACTTTGGGGCCTTAACCCCCTTTGTACATTTGGCTTTGTAAAACTCTTTTGATCACTTGTCATCCATTTACACTTATTCCCGGCCTTGCGAGCCGTGGTGTAAGTCAAAAGCGACGAGGCAAGCTACCTTCATAGGGCATGCGAGTGTGGCCGTGAAGCTATAGTCCGCGCAACAGTAGGTAGGAGCATATTTAGCATAGCGGCCACTTTAACCTCTGCGCATCTGTATCCACTTATGGTGGTTCACGCTTCTTTGACCCTTTATTCAAAATCACTTGGATTTTTGTGTGAGGGTCTTGTGGCGATACAGTAACGGGCTTATATGTAGGCCTTTGTCACATACGAGGCATACGAGTAACGGCCCTAACGAGGACCTTCGCGCATTGAGCGGGGATAAGGGCCTTGGCCTTTGTCTCGGCGGCATCTATATCCACTTATTCTTGGTGGTGTCACGCGGGCAGGACAGGGTATCCTCCCCGCGATCGAGTACGGATCGTAATGGATCTTTGTACTCATATAGGCTTGCGGATCGCGAGAGATCGTTGCGCATCAGTAGGTAGGAGCTCATATGTTGGCTCTTGAACCTGCGGCATCCGCTGCGGGCATCCACCTCGGCTTTTGAAATTTGGTGGGAATAGGTTTTTGCATCAAAATATGATGATAACTTCTCATATATATATATAGGTCTATACTCCTTCCAAAAATTACAAAGATATCAAAAGAAGTACTTTCTGAGGTGATCGCTATTCCAAGCGTGCTTAAGCTCTTCTCCCTCTTTTGGTCGCAATATGTAGGTGCCCTCCTTGACTATTTTGGTGACCTCGTATGGACCTTCCCATTTCGGGGGCAGTTTGTTGAAACCGGGTTGGGTCCCTTGGACCTCTACGCTTACAGTACCCAATCTCAAGCGAAAAACTCCTCCTATTTACTCTCTTGTCGTGGTGCTTCTTCGCTTTTTGCTTGTAGTTCACCATTTTTCATTTGCAGTATTCTCTTTTCTTCGAGATCGTCCGAGTCACACCTTTGTTTGTCTCATTTTGAGACTCATTGAAGTAAGTGACTGCATGCGAGGTAGGAGCTACCTCCCTTTGGAGCCATTGCCTCAGGCCCGTACGTGAGCGAGAAGGGAGTTTCTCTGTAGAATTTCTTATCGTGGTTCGGACAACCCATAATGCGATGCGGAGCTCGTCCAACCATCGTCCTCCTCGTCCTTCCAAATTTTTCTTTAGGGCGGTCAGGACTAGCTTGTTTGCGGCCTCAGCTTGGCCGTTTCCCCGAGGATAGGCAACTGCGGACTTACGGTGTTGCACCTTCATTCTCGCACATTCGGCGGTGAATTTCGCGAGAGAATTGGGTGCCATTATGCAGAAATAATTGCTCGGGAACCCCAAATCGACAATAGATGTGATCGTGGACAAAATTGATTGTATTCTCCTCGGAGATAGTGGCTAAGCCCTTGGCTTACGTCCACTTGGTAAAGTAATCCACGGCCACCACGGCATACTTAATGTTTCCTCTAGCGGTTGGGAATGGTCAATGAGATCAATCCCCCACGTATCAAACGGCCACGATGGTACGACCAAAGTTTGCTCTGTTGATGGTAGTGCAGGGATGTACGCAAATCTCGGCACTTATCACACTTTCTCACATACTCCTGTGCATCCCTTCTCATTGTGGGCCAAAAGAATCCTGGGAATTTGATCTTGTCTGAGAGGGTGCGAGCACCTGAATGTCCGCCACAAACTCCTTCATGGACCTCATAGAGTAAGTTGGGGACCATGTGAGTTTTGACACATCTCGGCAAAGGCTTGGTGAATGATCGTCGAAAAGTACCCCATCGAGGACGAGGTATTTCGCGGACACCGTTACGATGGCTCTAGCCTTTCTTGGATCCTCGGGGAGGATACGCTTCTCGACGTAATCCTTCATCTCATCTACCCGAGTCCCTTATTTGATCCTCAATATTGTTTATACGAATCCGATCTATAGCAGGTCTCTCTGTGAATTCAATCTGGCAATCTGCCTCCAACTCATCAATTTCTTGATCTGTTATTCTGGAGAGGAGGTCTGCTTCCACATTATCCTCTCTCATGACTTGGCTCAGCTCATAGTAGGTGAAATTTTTAATGAGGGTTTTGCGAGGCCGCGATGCTGAGTTAGCACTTTGGGTTGATAGTATCATACTCCCCACGATTTGATTAACTATGGTGAGAATCACTTTGTTGATCTCTATGTTACGAACTCCCAAATCTCTTGTCAATTCCATGCCTGCTATAATTGCTTCATACTCGGCTGATTGTTTGATGCTTCGAACTTGAACCTCAAGGCTCTCTTAAATTTCTCCCCGCAGGGTGCGATCAGAAGTATGCCCGCTCCACTAATTAACTTGCTCGCTGAGCCGTCCACGTATAGAATCCATATTTCTTCCGGGCGCTCCTTTGGCGGTACTTTTTCCGTGCCCGAGCTATCAGGGGCTTCTTCTGATACTGCTCGCTTTCTCTTTCCAAGGTCGCTGTCCGTCAATTTGAATGATGATTCTAACACAAAATCAGCTAAGGCCTGCGCTTTGATTGTCTTTCTCGGGGAGTAGGTGATCTGGAACTCAGTGAGTTCAATAGACCAAGCTAGCATTCTCCCCGAAGACTCTGGTTTGTGTAAAACCTTTCTAAGCGGAGCCTCAGTTAGTACAGTTATAGGATGTGCAGAAAAGTAGGCTCTTAATTTTCGAGCAGATACAAGCAAGGTGTAAGCTAACTTCTCTATATTAAGATAACGCCCTTCTACGGCGGTGAAATAGCCCGGATCCGAGAAAGGCCTCGCGGCCCCGGCATCTGGCAATCTTTCGCGTTGGAGCGGTTTTCGTTCTCGCCGCTTTGCTTTCGCATTTTGTAGAGTCGCCACGCCGTTTTTATTAAGCCCAAAACATTGAAAAAGGGCATCAGTTTAAAGGTAATTTTAAACTGTTTTTGTGTGATGAGATTTTGAGTTCGGAGGTCAGATGACTCCCGGGAAGAGAATATTAGAATATTAGAGCTCACCCGAGTAGCCTCGTAAAATGAGTCTTTCGGATACCCCTAATATCCTTTAAATGTTGTGTGTGTGTGTGTGTGTGTGTGCTTTTAAAAATGCATGCTGTATCGGATGTCTACATTGTATGCTAGGTATGAAAATGTATTGAAATAGTAATGGAAGGAAGCCTTACCAATGTTGGTTCGCGTCTGTCTTCCGCTGGGGAATGGTGTTTGAGGTCGGAGTAGCGTTCCGGTACGGATCGGGATTGCTTCGGGAGGGACCGGTTGTCTGCGGGCGAGTTTCGGCGTGAGTTGAGGTTGTAGGCTGCGTTCGGGCGAGAGGTTCGGCGTGCGTGGGGATCGTCGGGATCACTCGGGCGAGTTCGGCGTGCGTTGTGGTGGCGGAGTCACTCGGGCGAGAGGTTCGGCGTGCGTTGTGGTGGCGGGAGTCACTCGGGCGGAGTTTCGGCGTGGTTTGGGATCGTCGGTTTGACTCGGAAAGAGCCGGGACACCGTGGAAAGACCGAGGCAAGGCCTCGGAGTACCACGAGGGGCCTCGAGTACCTCGAGAGTGCCTCGGGGCGGCGCGGGAGCGTCTCGGGAGCGCTCGGGGAGGCCGGAGCACCGCGAGGGCTCGGAAGGCCTCGGAAGGATCAGAAAGGGGCCGGGAATGCCTCGAAAGGACTTAGAGGGAAGCCGAGAAGGCCTAGGGAGGAAGAGAGAAGTGGGAGGTGTGTGAAAATGAGGAGGGGAGCCCTCTATTTATAGTGCCGAGATTTGGTGCAAAGAGGTCCGTACGGACCTCCACAGTAATCCGGTTTTTGGTTTTCCTCGATTTGAGGAATGCGTGATGATGGAGGAATATTTGCAATTATGGTGTCCCTGAGCAATAAGGTCCGTACGGACCATCTTGCATGCAAAGAGGTCCGTACGGACCAACTCTGCGAGGAGTAATCATTTTCCCGGGATTTGAGGAATATTGTGGACTTTAAGGAGATTGATAATTATGACAACAAAGAGGTCCGTACGGACCAATATTGCTTTCCCAATTTCACTGAAAATTCCCGAAAGGTCCTTTTGTCCCTTTTATCCCGAGAAAGGCTCCTCCCTTGGTTTGGTTGGGGGTTTGGAGAGGGTTTTGAGTGAGAGGGGTCGTCGAGGCTGTGTTGATGAGTCTGCGGTGTTTCCGTGTGTGTGAAAGGGTGTGATCAGTTGGGGTACTTACGAAGCCCCTCGACGACGTCACTTATGAAAGAAGTGGGGTCGCCGATAAGATAAGGGTCCTAATCTGGATCGCGTGCGGGAGAGGAAGTGGCCGTGGAGGTCGGTGTGAGGACGCGGTGGTGTCCTTTTGTGTGACCGCATAGAGTCGGTAATTTGGACCTGTGATAGGATTCCTACGTATCCTGGCGGGAATCAAGCACAGTCGTAGTTCGGGTGTGGGGTGAGTGTTTTGTGAATGTGGGCGTGGTGGTGCCACGAAGTGTCGCGTGACCGCCGAGGTCGGTGGTGAGGACGTGGTGGTGTCTGGGTGACCGTATAGGTCGATGGGAAGGGCGTGGTGGTGTCCTAGGTGACCAGTATAGGTCGATGGCTGGACCTGTGATAGGATTCCTACGTATCCCTGGCGGGAATCAAGCACAGTCGTAGTTCGAGAGGTCGTGAATTTGTGAGTGTATGTGGGCGTGGTGGTGCCACTGAAGTGTCGTGTGACCGCCGAGGTCGGTGATAAGGACGGGGTGGTGTCAAGATGTGGAGACCGCCGAGGTCAATTGTGAGGACGTGGTGGTGTCTGGGATGGAAATTTTACGATTTTCCTAATCGGGTGGTTTAAGGCCTTAGGGCCGGAGATAGAGTGAGGACTTGAATCGTCTTCGATTGCGGTTGGTGCCACGGCCAGAGGACTTTGAATCGTCTTACGGCGGCGGTTGGTGCCACGGCCAGAGAGGACTTTGAATCGTCTTAGCGGCGGTTGATGTTATGCGCGAGGACTTTGAATCGTCTTCTAGCCGCGGTTGATGATGTAATGCGCGAGGACTTTGAATCGTCTTCTAGCATGGTTGATGTAATGCGCGAGGACTTTGAATCGTCTTCTAGCCGCGGATTGATGTAATGCGCGAGACTTTGAATCGTCTTCTAGCACTTGATTGATGTAATGCGCGAGACTTTGAATCGTCTTCTAGCCGCGGTTTGATGTAATGCGCGAGACTTTGAATCGTCTTCTAGCCGCATTTGTGGAGCGTGGCTGCCTTGTGCTTTGATTGCGAGAGGCGTAGATGCCTTTGTGTTTTTGCATGTTGAGTAGAAGGTTGGACTTACGATGGCTGCCGGTGCTTGCGTTGCCGTTGAAGTGGGCGAGATGACGGCGGTGATTGCTTCACCATTTGGCATTTTGGAGCGCTTCGTGCCTTGGGACTTGTACTCGGAGGTGTTGGCTCCTTCTTGTGCTTGTTTTGCCGTTGAGTGGGCAAGGATGATGGTCGGTCTTTGAGGATATGCGATCTTGTATGACTTCCCTTTGACTTGTTGGGGAGGAGCTCGGGCTTACTTTGATGGCCGGTGCTTGCTGCCGTTGAAGTGGGCGAGGGACCGGTCTTACGTTGATGGCCGGTGCTTGAATTCTTTGAGGATGCATGACCACCAAGGGGCCACTTTTACATTGGGAAGATGACTTGGACCTCTTTTGAGGCGATGGTTGAGAGTTGTCGTTGAGCGTTTGGAGCGTCTTGTGCCTTGATATTCGTCTTGGGAGGTGTTGGCTCCTTCTTGAATTGCCGTTGAGTGGGCGAGGACCGGTCTTCTGGAGCGGCTCGTGGTTGAATTGCCGTTGGAGTGGCGAGGACCGGTCTTACGTTGCTGGCCGGTGGTTGAATTGCCGTTGAAGTGGGCGAGGACCGGTCTTACGTTGATGGCCGGGGGTTGAATTGCCGTTGAAGTGGCGAGGACCGGTCTTACGGCGACGGCGGTGGTTGAATTGCCGTTGAAGTGGGCGAGGACCGGTCTTACGGCCCGACGGCCGGTGGATTGGTGCCGTTGGAGTGGCGAGACCGGTCTTACGGCAGCCGGTGGATTACCGTTAGTGGCGAGACCGGTCTTACGGCGGCCGGTGGTTGAATTGCCGTTGAAGTGGCGAGAGGCCGGTCTTACAGCCGGTGGATTGAATTGCCGTTGAAGTAGGCGAGACCGGTCTTACGGCCCAGGCCCGTGGATTGAATTGTCGTTGGAGTGGGCGAGACCGGTCTTCTGGCCCGACGGCAGGTTGAATTGCCGTTGGAGTGGCGAGACCGGTCTTACGGCGACGGCCGGTGGATTGAATTGAAGGGTTAGGGACCATTACGCACTTGGATTTCTTGGAAAAGGCCTTAGGACGGCCGGGGGCAAAGATTATAAGGGCGGGAAAGTAATTTGGCCACCCCTTGCAAAGAGGTCCGTACGGACCAACACGGATGCAAAGAGGTCGTACGGACCACCTTTGTTTACGGTTCCCGAGGTTTTGACCGAGGCTTAAATGCCGAGGCTCCCAGCTTCTTCTTCCTCGGTTCGTGAACCGGGCGAGAGAGAGAGAAAAATCCTCCATTGTTAACCAAAATCAAAAATTTTTGCTTGAATTGCTTGCCATGGGTGAAGGATCTCGAAGGAGTCGTCGTCAGCCTTGATCGAGGTGGTCGAGCAACGGATGGAGCTTCAAAGGAATTGGATTTCGTTCGTTCCATCTTGAAGAACCGGATGTCTTGTATCCGAATCCGGAGGTGCACAATCGTCGCTCTATGAACGTCGGGGAGGTAAGAAATTTCGTTCCGTTTTGATTCCACCTGCTCGAATTTTTGAATGCTAGAACTAGGTTTTAGTTTTTCGCATTTTTGAATTTTTGTTATTATTTTTTTTTTATGCCTTTTTGTGAAATTCTTGATGAATTGTTGAAAATGGACATGTAAAAATTGTGGGTATGTGTATTTTGTGCAGAAATGTGTAGATTAGCTTTTATTTGTGAAAATAAAGTGCCTCTCTAATGAAATGCATGCTTTGGTGTTTTGTACCGTATGCTATTTATGTATGTACATTATGAGAAAAATTATCGTGTAGTGATAATTTTTGTGAAAAAATGTGACATGTGCCGTGTTTTGTGACGGGTTTTGTCTGAAAGTGTGTGCCGTGTAGGGACGGATTTTTTGAAAAATGTGTTATGCATATGTGTCGTGCCGTGTGTGCCATGTTTTTTGGGTGACGGACTTTGTGGGGAAAATATGTGCAATATGTGCCGTGTGTTTGTGACGGGTTATATGTGCCTTTGCCGTGTTGGGACGGACTTTTTTTGAAAATGTGTCGTGTAGGATTTAATCCCCCCCTTTTTTTTCTTTTGAGAAAATGTGTACAGTGTGTGTCGTGTTTTTGTGACGGACTGCATGGGAAAAATTATCTGTATGATATATGTGAAAATTATGTGCGACATGTGCCGTGTTTTGTGACGGGATATATGTGAAAAATATGTGCAATGTGTGCCGTGTTTTGTGACGGGTTACATGGAAAAATTATATGTATAATGTATGTGAAAATTATGTGCAATATATGTGCCGTGTTTTGTGACGGGTTATATGTGCCTTTATATTAAATCTTGTGATTGACGTACCTTTCTTTGTGTTTACTGCGGGATGCGGGGCTTATGGCGGGAAGGCCAAGAGGATGAAGACTTCGGGGATCGCTCGAGGCATTGTTGGCTATGGCGGCGGATGCACGATATTTCCGTGGACGGTAGGCCGAGTCCCGGAGGCTGGTCTACGCTTACGGCACAGGGGTGTTCGTCGAGAACACAGGCGGGGTTTCGACACGAGGAAGAACAAGAGCGTCTTCCTTGGCCTTTACGAGTGCGGTGGGATACCACTCACACCTTCCATACGAGTAGGGAGAGGTGACGGTGACGCCGAGGCCGACTTTCTTTGCGATCGCGGGCTTTCCTTGAAGGAGGGCCGGTGCGGTGGAGGATATGATAGGCTCCGATGTGGTCTTGGCCAGAGCTGTTGGGCTTTGAGCCTCGTCCTCGCGAGGGGCTGGGCATGTTGTATAGTGACGTGGAGGCGAAGATTACGGCCGGTATTGGGGCCTACATCAGGGGTGCCGGCCGAGGTGGACGGCGGAGCGATTGGCGCGCTCCTTTTGTGGTATGCATGTCAGAGACTTTGTTCTCGAACCACGCGACCGCGGCTCCCTTTGCTCTGTTGGAGAGCTTGATTGATCTGGATAGGAGTTTGTGACATTGCTTGGGGCGAGGCGAGGCTTGGCGAGCTCTACTTCTCCTTGGACCGGTTTAGCGGGGTGTGGCCGGTTCGTTGGCTGTTTTGACTTCGCTTTGGAGGTATGAGTTTATTGCTTTGTTTTTGATTTAGCAACTTGTCTTTTCTCCGTTTTCTTTTGCTTGAGCCTTCTGTTTTTGTCACGAGTGTGGTTTTATGAGGTTTTCCAGTGTTTCCCGTGGGATAGAGATCCTGGGGCATTCTTTGCGTACCACTGCTATCTTTGAAATTTGGGCTCGTACGGCGAGGAAGAGGAGGACCCGCAGGGGAAGCTCACCATCGCCTACGGGGATGTGCGGGAGCGTCTGGAGAGGGGTAGCCGGAGGAGGGTTCGTCTTGTTCCCGTGGGCTCGGTATGAGGGGATGAGTTTGAGGGCTCCGAGGTGACGGCGCGGCGGAAGATCTTTGCGGGGCTTGACTTGTGATGTCATGTATGCAGGAGAGCGGGTCTTACAGCGGCATGGCCGGTGTGCTTCCGTGGCTCAGGGACCCTCCCTTTGGGATGCTTGATTCCGGGACATGGGACGTGCTCGATTTCGAGAGGTACCTTGGCGGTGTCGGCGCAGGAGTTCATCTTGTATGGAGAGGAGTACGGGGCCTTCGTGAGGAGGAAGGCGAGGACGCCGCAGTGCGCGCGGGAGAGAGAGAGAGGCGCCGCGAGCTCCCGAGGTTCCGATGCGGGACCGGATTTCACGTATGTCAGGGGGACGGATCGAGGAGGAGGGTGTACTGCCGTTCGGAGCGAGCTCTGCTTTGCATCTGAGTGGACCCCAGATAGATCGGTGAGTGTGCTTGACTCTTTTCCATCTTGGCATCTTTTACGTATTTTGTCTCTTTTTGTTGTTGAGTATAATTGTATTCTTGAGCGTTTCCTTGGGCGCTTGTTGGTGCGGAGTCCGGGGAGAGCTTATGATATGTTGACTCGCCGTTACGTGGCGATGAGGTCGTTTGCGAAGAAGATGGCTTCGAAGATATCTTGCCGGTCTTCGCGACGCGTGCGGCGTACGAGCCTATGCCTTCGAGGCACTGCTGCAGACGTTCCTCCGCCTAGAGCGGCGGAGCCGCAGCGGGGAGGGACCTTTGAGGCGGCATAGCATGGATGCCGGGGCGTCTTCGGGAGGCTGCGGGGCCTTCGAGGAGCGGCCCTTTTATCGGTTCATGCCTCCGCATGGCGCACGGGGTGAGGGTTCCTCGAGCCTTCTTTCTTTGATCCTTTCGCCGGATTTGATCCTTGAGTACTTTTCGTGGGAGCCTCGGCGGGTGCTCGGTATTCGGCAGACGAGGATGTGACGGGCGAGTTCATTTGGGATGCCCGACTTCTCTCTGGAGGACCTTGGCGAGGATGATGATCTTTGAGAGTCGATTAGTATTCATTTGCTTTCCCTCTTTTCATATCCCTCTTTTTTGTTTAGCAGAGACATTTATGGGTACTGTAATAAAACACTTGTATTTGCACGGCAAACGGCATTTTATTTTAAGATGTAATGTCAATTTTGTGATTCCGGGAATTGTCCTAGAAATTGTTGCTATTATTATTTTTATTTTGTGCATGCCACGTGAGTGAGAGTGTGTTTGTGGGTAGTGTTTGTTTGCGGGAATGGCTTTGTCCGGTGTTTGGGCGGTTTGGAGCAAGGTTTCTTGAGGACGGTGGTTGTTATGCTTGTTTCTTTGAGGAAATGGGTTGTTTGCAAGGAGGTCCGTACGGACATACTTAGCATGCAAAGAGGTCCGTACGGACCAACCTTGCTTTTGGGAAGGACATAAATGCTTTCCGGTGTCTGGTTCTTCCTCATTTCCCCATTTGCAGCCATTTTCGAGCTTTCTTCCCCATTTTCTCTAGGAACCTCCATTTTTGCCATGGATTCTTCGTACGTCCCTAGAATTTTGCCGAGGCTTTCGCGAGAGAGGCAAGCACACTTCCTTGAGCGGTTGAAAACGTGGATGCGGCGCCGTATGAGGCATCGAGACGGGCTTTCGAGGTAAGGTTTCGTCTTTGCTCGGTTTGGTCTTTTAAGGAGTTGGTTCTGATTGGGATTTGTTGCGGGCTGCCGCGAAGTTACAGGATGTTAGGAGGCACGTGTCTTGTTTCTCCTACAATGAAATGGTGCCCACTTTTGAGGATTTTCGGGCTTTGATTGGAGGGCCCGGAGGTGGAGGCCATCTCGCTTCCTTTGATTGGTGGTCTTTGCGGTGAGCGTGAAGCTTGCGAGCTTTCTTCGTACTTCGTTGGAAGAAGTGCGGGGCATGATCCTTGATTCGGGTCATATCGACATTTACGAGCTGCTGGGAGCGGTTCATGGTTGATGATGAGTGATGTCTCTTGGGATGTATTTGCCTTGTGCGTGATGGCGACGCTTTTACAGTCGGTTCCCTTGGCATTTGTGATGGCGCTTTGCTAGATGTGGTAGGGCGCTTTGCAGTGGAGAGGATATTGTCCCGTTGGTCTTTGGGGAGACTCTTCATGGTATCGGCCGTCGCGGCAGGGATCGTTTTATGAGAGGGAAGCCCCGCTTTGCTCACCTTGTGGGCTGCGAGAGAGACTTCGGGCCATGCCAGAGGCTCAGGCGTCGTTTAGCCCGTGGTCGTTTGCTCGGCGACCTCTTGTGTTGGATATGGATCGATCCGCTGGGAGAGATGGATGGCACGGCTTGGTACGCATCGAGATCCATTGGTGGGTTCCTTGGCTGGAGGATTGAGACCGGGAGGATCTTGCGGGAAGGGTCCTACGTTGTCGAGTTCCGGGTTTGTCTTGGTCCTCCTTCTATATTCCGTCGCTTGTTTCCGGCGGTTTGGGATGAAGCGAGGCCTTTGTTGGTGGGATGACCTTGCTCTGCGGAGGTAGTTCCTCTTTGTATGGCGGCTTCGGGTGCCTTCTTGTATTTTACGAGGGTATGGAAGTATTCCGCTTTCCCTCTGTGGTACTCCTTAGACGTCGGGAGAGTGTCGTGTTGACGACTCGGTATCGGCTTTGGTATGAGCGGCGTGTTGGGCGATCCCAGTGGTCTTGGAGAGCGGCGTGTAGCGATTACAGGACCGGTTGCCGTAGTAGCTATTGCCTTAGGAGTTCCGAAGCACAGTCGACCCTTTGGATGTGACGGGAGACACTTTGTTTGACTACGAGACTAGAGTTGACCGGCCGACGGGGAGAGGTCCTCTTTTACGGACTCGCGGGGAGGAGATCAGCCGAAGCACGGGCGAATGAAGCCACGAGAGCTCTTGGATTGTTTGACTCTACGGGGAGGACCCCGGATCTCGGGCGAGAGACGCGAGTTGGTTCACGTGAAGCGAAAGAAGACTCGCGGGGACGAGGAAGAAAGGAAAGAATGGCGAGGGACAAGCGCGAGATGGCGCGGAATGACCTCCTAAGTATCCATTCATTGCATTGCAAACACATTATTAGTTAAATGTATTAAAGTTTGTCTTTTAGCATGTTGTGAACTTGAGAGTAGACCGTGCTTGAACTCATCAAGAAATGTTGTAACCGTTAGTGATTTGTGATTTACTTTTAAAGCTTTGTCGAGACGCAAGATCTCTTGTTTGCCTTTGCTTCTGTTGTGCACTTTGTCGGCGTCCATCTTTGGACTTTTACATTGCATTTGCGGACTTGAAGCGATGCAGGCTCGACGGCAATCCCCTTTGCTGAGGCTTTGTGCTTGGCTGAGAGGTTGAATGCTCCCTTGACAAGTCGTTTTGACGGTCTTTTTCGTAGCTTCCTTGCCTCTTGTTGGCGTCGGGCTCTTGACCACTTTTTTTTGCAGCTTCTGCTTGAGCTTCTTTTATTTTTTTTTGTGAGGCCTTGCTCGAGCTCTCTTTTTTTTTTTTGTGAGCCCTTGCTCGAGCTCTCTTTTGTTTTTTTTTTTGAAGCGCGTGAGGGCGAAGACAACATGAGTCAGTCGTTTGATGATGAGTGACCCTCGGATGTCCTTTGATGTTGCCGCCGTCGTTTGTCTGGGTCAAGGTGACGGTTGGGGCGTGTTCTTGAAAAGTGCGGAGCTTGATGGAGGTCTTGATTGACATTCAAACTTTTGACTTTTTGTGTATTTTTAGGCCGGACCAATTAAGGTTGCCTACGTTCCCCGGACTAGAGGGCTCAGTGCTGCGTAGTTCGACACTACATGGAGTGCGAGATGCACAGTTGTTCTTCTTTAGGCGAAGTATCTGCGAAGTTTGCTTAGTTATTTGGATTCATGAAGGGATTGCCGTCTAGGTGCATCGGCTTCATGGCGCCTCGGAGAAGATCTTTTGAACCACGAAAGGGCCGATCCATGTGGGTTCCCATTTTCCCAGATGGGTTGGTTCGAGTGGGAGGCTTTTCTTTGAGTACAAGGTCACCTTCCACGATGTCTCGGGATTTGACTTTCTTGTCGAAAGCTCTAGCCATCCTGCTTTGATAGGCTCGGACGTGTTCCATGGCCTTTAGTCGTCGCTCGTCTAGCGAGCCAATTCGTCATGTCGGCTTCGGAGCCATTCGACTTCGTTGATGTCATTTTCCAGCGGCACTCGGAGTGAGGAATTTCTAGCTCGATGGGAAGGGCCCTTCCATCCCGTATGTCGGGGCAAATGGGGTTTCTCCCATGGGCATTACGGCGATGTGCGGTAGCCCCAAAGTGCAAGATGCGGCTTCTCGGGCCAATCTCGTCCTCGGGTGGTCATTTTCGGATGATCCGTTCGAGGGTTTTGTTTCTTTGCTTCCACGGCGCCGTTTGTTTGTGGCCGGTAGGGAGAAGATTTGTGGCGTGTGATCTTGAATTCGGCCCGGCGGTCTATCGAATTCCCCTCGAAGTGTGAACCATTGTACGATATGACCTCATTTGGGATGCCGTATCGGCGAGATGATGTTTTCCTTGAGGAAATGCGCGACCTTCTTGGAGGTGAGTACTTTGTAGGACTTGGCTTCGACCCATTTGGTGAAGTAGTCGATGGCTACTAAGATGAACTCGTGGCCGTTCTTTGCTGGCGGAGCGATTTTCCCGATGACGTCAATTCCCCAAGTGGCAAAGGGCCAAGGTGTAGTCATGCGGTAGAGATCGTGGGGCGGCGAGATGATTGAGGTTGGAGAACCGTTGGCACTTGTCGCGGCTTCGGACAAAGTGGATGCAATGCGCCTCCATGGAGATCCGGTAGTAGCCCATCACGAGAATGATTTGCATCGGGGCTCACGGCGTTCATGTGGGGACCGCAAGCCCCATTGTGGACTTCGTTCATGAACTTGCTTGCTTCTTCTTGGGCGACGCGGCGTAGGAGTGGCCCGTGGTAGTGTTTCTTGTATAGCATGTCCCCGAGGATGACGAAGTGAGAGGCAAGGCGTTTTAGGGCCATGATGCTCTTGGTTTTGACCCCTTTTGTGTGTGGGTCTCCCTTGTTCATGAGGGTGGTTTCCCCGTTCTTGAGGTATTGGAAGATCTGGTTTGTCTTTGGAAACGGCGTCGGACTTGCGTCTCTTTGGCTCTTCGACAATCTTGCAAATCGTTGTGATTAAAACCTTCTCGGCAGCTTGGGCCCGGTTTTTCTCTCGTTTGACAACATGCTTAAATGTTTGCTTGATGCATTTACTTAATTAATGTGTTTGCCTTTTGTATAGATGAATTGTTATTAACTTGTTTTGATTAGTTAATATCATCATTTGTTAAAGATGCAATGAAATGGTTTTTTTTTTTTTAGGAAGGTCGGACCTTTTATTGAAAGCGTGAAGACTGTACATTGTTGATCAAAGATTCACAATCGTCGGGCGTAAAGCCGTCAAAAGACTCAAAAGATGTGAATAGACAGACAACAAGACTCGAAGCTAGACTATAGGCGACGAGGGATTGGACCGAGCTTCATTACTCTCGGATGGGCGTAGCTCTAGAGGGAGTGGTCTTTGGTTCGGGTGGCCAATCTTCCCTTGGCATGAGTCCGGAAAGTAGCTTGCATGCGGTTCGATTTCAAACCGGATCGCGGAGGTTTTTGGCTGCTCCACGATGATGTCCCTCCATTAGTGTTGCCACCGATCCTTGGGGGTTTTTGATGATAGAAGTCGGCGAGGGCTACTTCTAGGAGGGCGAAGCATTCGGCGGTCGGAGTGGATTCTTGCTTGATGTTGATCACTTTCATAGAATCTGCCTCTTTATGCAGGATCTTTGCTTGGACGACATTTACAATGTACGATTCGACGGGCATGCTATATCTCCTTCCACTGATTAAGCCTTGGAGGAGGTTGCGCCACTGTTCGTCCGGAGTCGGACAGAAATGTTGAATTGAACTAAGGCTGTGATGGCTGTCCCCAGTAAGATCCGAGAGTGTCGGCTAGAGGGTTGTCTTGTAGGGGATCGGTGATGAGCCGGTTGCAAGAGGGTTTTCGGCGAAGTAAGGGTCTACTCCTCGATCAATCTCCATTAGGGCATCCGTCTCTTGATCCTCTCTCAAGCATTCTTCACGATCGCATATGTCGAGTTGTCATCACGACCCATGAGTTCTTCGACTTCCGGCTCGTCGCGGCTTAGAGCGTGGATGTAAGGATCCACTTCGTAGCGGGACGGGGTAGGAGAATCATCAGGGAAGAGTATTCGGTCATGTCGGGACCTTCTTACAGGTCATAGCTTGCGGCCAAGCACTTGCCATTGCCTTTGCTTCCGCGGATCACTTCGATCGCTCCATTAGCATTGATGAATTTCACGCATTGGTGAAGAGTAGATGATCTTTGCTTTCATCGATGTATCCAAGGTCGTCCCAACAAAGCGAGAGAAGGTGGGTTTGATTTCCACGACTTGGAATTCTACCGACTCCGGTTGTACGTCGAATTGGATCCTCAAATTGATGACTCCTACGATTGGTCGTGCGGTGGAGTCGTAGGCTCGGATTACCGAGGTGAAGGCCTTATCGAAGGAACGGTCGATGCGGAGTCGTTTCGGTGTGCTTAAAGCGATGATGTTGGCTGCGGAGCCGTTATCAATCAAGACGTTCGGGAGGAAGAACATCTCTATTTTTATGAGGATGAGGAGGGCTTCGTTATGCCGATTCTCACATATTGGCAAGTCATCGTCTGTGAAGGCTAAACCGCTTCCCGTGCTACCGTTGGACTCGGTCTCTTACGGGGAACGTTCGATCCATCCATTTGTATGCCTTGGGGGGCAAAGATCGTAGGGAGACGGTTGCCCTTGGGCGTTCTTGTCGGAATTCCCGGTCACGAGATCTCTTGACTCTGGTTTCACGCTCCCGATCGTAGCGGGACAACATGTGACGGTCTCGGAAATTGCGGGGGTGCTCTCGCTTGGAGTTTCGTCGAAGGCTATTGAGTTTACCACTGTCGTTCGGGGGAATGGATTTCCGATGGTATTGGGACCACGAGGGCGTTCCAATTTTCCCTCCTCAATGAGCCTGGACCACTGCTTGAGCACGAAGCAATTGTCGGTGGTGTGGCCGGGGTAGTTGTGGAAGGCGCGGTGTTTGCTCATATCCATGTTGGGCTTGAGAGTCTTCGGTTGGAAATTCTCGAGTGGTTTGAGAAGATTTCGCTTCACCAAAGCCTCAAATACTTGACCCAAGGGCATTTCCGGGTTATCTAAATCTTTGGGCTGTGGGAAGCGAGGGGGTTGTTATTCTTTGGGGCTGCTTGATCGCGGTTTACTTGAGCTCCGTTACGAATGTAGTGTCTTGTTCATTTGCTTCCTTTCCTTTGGCCGGGGCGGGAGTTGAGATTGCGGAGTTTGTTCGATAGTGAAGTTGCCGAGTTTGTTCGATAGCGGTAAGATGAGGCGGGGGTTCTTTGTTGCCTTTTGAAGACTCGAGTCTTTTCAAACTTTGTCCGGCGTTGACCATGGCACGGAGATCCGGATAGAAATGGTGGGCGATCAAGGTCCTCAAAGAAGGCTTGAGGCGGGAATGGAAGATGTCCATCTGCTCTTCTTTGGAAAGTGGATCCATTATCTCGCTTAGCTTCCAGTTCCATCTTTTGTAGAACTCGCCCAGCTGGTTCGTCATCCTTTTGTTCGGTGGCTTGCGGGTCATGGCGGTTTGTCTCCCATTCAAGGTTGGCGCGGTACTTCTCCGGGAAGATTTCAGCGATACGATCCCATGTGGAGCGGTTTTACGCCTTCACGTTGAGGAACCACCTTAGTCTTTGTGGATTTGAGGAATGCGAAAGTGATGCGCCATCTGTTGAGGGTTGCCCCTTTGGCTCTCATACCCGGGGACGTAGGTTTCGATGTGGGTTTTGGGCATTGTGCCGTCAAACTTTTCCATTTAGGCATCCTGAACTTTGGAGGGAGAGGGACCACTTTGTTCGGATCGGTAGGCGGAGGGAGTCCTTCCGAGAACTAGCTAGCTTGCCTTGCATGTCTTTCATTTGTTCGATCGGCCAAGCCATGTGAGGATCGGTATGCGAGGTGGGTTACCGTTTTCGGGGACGGAAAGCCGAAGATGGAGGTGGATTGGGCGATGGGATCGCCATTCGGGAGTCTTGGGGAGGTAGTTGAGTGTATACCAACCCATACCACAGGGTGTTGAAGTTGAGGGCGTGATTGCCGGGTCCGCTAAGGGTTGTGTTTGGGAAGCTGGGAAACGATTCGTTAGCCCCAATTGGCGGACTAGCGAGGTGGCAAGCTTGAGATGTCGGGATATCCGCTCGGGATGCTGTCCACCTGGTAAGAATGGGGACTTTTGATTGTGGTTGCGAGGCTCGTATAGAGGCAAAGGATTGAATCTGGGGATACCGAGATGCATTGGGATACGGCGGAGCGAGCACGTATGTGTCTTTGTTGAGTGCGAGCTTGATGTGCGGGCCGGAAAGCCGATCTTTGAGGCGGGCATGTCGGAGTTGCTTGGCCCAGCGCTGAGGAGCTTTGAGCGAGAGGCTGCTTTGCGTTGCTTTGGGATCTCGTAGCTTGGCGGAGGCGGGACCTGCGATAGCTTTGGCAAGGGAGCCGGTATATCTTCATCCTCTATGAGAACAAAGGTTCCGTCGGGTTGGGAGGCTGCAAGCTGTTCCTCGAAGACGCAAGGTGTCGACGATCCGAGCTTGCTGTTCCTCTTGGCGCTTCTTGATGGTTTCGAAGGCTCGCGGCACCTCCTCCATTGTGCGGAGGTTCCTTAATGGCGGGGTTCCGTTTCCCTCACTTTGTTATACATTGATCCCGTCATGGGGAGTATCGGACGGTGCGGGCCGTTGAAGCTGGAAGGGCTATCGGACCTTGTGACCTCAATGCGAAAAGGCGGCTCCCGGGTATTCTCAACCACTCTCGGTTATTTGGAGGGTGACGGGCAAGGTTTAGACACAAGAATGGCCTCTCGGGATAAAGGGGAAAGCTCACGTGGCATGCGGTTTCCGTTTCTTTTATTTTTGATTTTTGTTGTTTTAATTTACTTAAAACATGTTTTCTCAGAATCCTAGGTAGGTTGGAAAAGATTGCTCTTGTTTTTCGCAACTATGCTAGATCTGGGTCGATGGAGACCATACGTGCGGCTATAAGCCCCTCGTTTTGCACACTGTATTTCGACATCCCGGGGTGGACGGCCCGGGCGAGGGTCCTATAGTGCAAGCGGTTTCCACCGGCCTAAAGAAAATCGAACCTAAGGACCGAGCCTATCATGTTCGTTTTGATGCGTTAGCCACGTGAATAGTGAACCGAGCCGGCCGTTGAGTCAAGATCGGGTCAAGAGTTCGGCATGACCTCTCTTTACCTTGCTTGCGCAAGGGATGCAGTGACGTTAGGCGTTAGGCTGGGTCATATCGTCATGGGCGACGTATCAAAGGCGTGATGACATGGTGTCATGCGAGCATGGATGTATATCGGGACGGAACATCGTGCAGGTGTAGCTTCGGAAATCAAGATCGAGTCAAGATTTTAGCATGACCTTTCATCGCTTTGCTTGCGCGAGGGATCTTGAGTTCCGAGCCTTGACTCGAGAAAATGGCCGGCATGGTATATGTATCCAGTGCATGTATGACACGGGCTAGTAAAAACCAGGAGTGCGGACGAGTGTGACTCAAGACTCAAACGTGCGGGGTTGACGCTTGGCTAGGATGGGATGTTTGGAATGATCCCGTGCGCGTCCAAGAGGCCTAGGAAGACCTAACGGGACTGCAGGCGAGGCCACTCCGGGTTGAGGGTTGTAGTGTGCGGTGTATCCGAGGCGGCGGTGCGCGTAGCGTGCGGTGTAGAGGCGGTGTAACCGCGGCGATGCGCGTAGTGTGCGGTCTCTTAAAATTCTTTTACGAGTAAAACGAAGTTTTTGAAGAATTTTAAATGTATGCACAGATGTATATTGATGCATTTTTTTTATTTTTATTTTTTTTGTAAAATAAAAACGAAGCACGTGCACACACACACAACAGTTAAAGGAAGGGGTAAAATGAAAGTTTGACCCTCATCATCGTTTTAAAAATCTTTTGTTTTGTTTAAAAGTTTTTAAAACAAAATATCCCAGTCGCCAAGCCCAGAAATAGCCCGGATCCGAAAGGCCTCGCGGCCCCGGCATCTGGCAATCTTTCGCGTTGGAGCGGTTTTCGTTCTCGCCGCTTTGCTTTCGCATTTTGTAGAGTCGCCACGCCGTTTTTATTAAGCCCAAAACATTGAAAAAGGGCATCAGTTTAAAGATAATTTTAAACTGTTTTTGTGTGATGAGATTTTGAGTTCGGAGGTCAGATGACTCCCGGGAAGAGAATATTAGAATATTAGAGCTCACCCGAGTAGCCTCGTAAAACGAGTCTTTCGAATACCCCTAATATCCTTTAAATGTTGTGTGTGTGTGTGTGCTTTTAAAAATGCATGTTGTATCGGATGTCTACATTGTATGCTAGATATGAAAATGTATTGAAATAGTAATGGAAGGAAGCCTTACCAATGTTGGTTCGCGTCTGTCTTCCGGCCCCGGGAATGGTGTTTGAGGTCGGAGTAGCGTTCGGTACGGATCGGGATTGCCCGGGAGGGACCGGTTGTGCTGCGGACGGAGTTTCGGCGTGAGTTGAGGTTGTAGGCTGCGTTCGGGCAGAGGTTCGGCGTGCGTGGGGATCGTCGGAATCACTCGGGCAGAGGTTCGGCGTGCGTTGTGGTGGCAGGAGTCACTCGGGCAGAGGTTCGGCGTGCGTTGTGGTGGCAGGAGTCACTCGGGCGGGTTTCGGCGTGGTTTGGGATCGTCGGTTTGACTCGGAAAGAGCGGGACACCGTGGAAAGATCGAGGCGAGGCCTCGGAGTACCACGAGGGGCCTCGGAGTACCTCGAGAGTGCCTCGGGCCGGCGCGGGAGCGTCTCGGGAGCGCTCGGGGAGGCTTCGGAGCACCGCGAGGAGCTCGGAAGGCCTCGGAAGGATCCGAAAGGGCGGGAATGCCTCGAAAGGACTTAGAGGGAAGCCGAAGGCCTAGGGAGGAAGAGAGAAGTGGGAGGTGTGTGAAAATGAGGAGGGGGAGCCCTCTATTTATAGTGCCGAGATTTGGTGCAAAGAGGTCCGTACGGACCTCCAGTAATCCGAGTTTTTGGTTTTCCTCGATTTGAGGAAATGCGTGATGATGGAGGAATATTTGCAATTATGGTGTCCCCTGAGCAATAAGGTCCGTACGGACCATCTTGCATGCAAAGAGGTCGTACGGACCAACTCTGCGAGGAGTAATCATTTTCCCCGGGATTTGAGGAAATATTGTGGACTTTTAGGAGATTCAGTAATTATGACAACAAAGAGGTCCGTACGGACCAATATTGCTTTCCCAATTTCCTGAAAATTCTCGAAAGGTCCTTTTGTCCCTTTTTATCCCAGAAAGGCTCCTCCCTTGGTTTGGTTGGGGGTTTAGAGAGGGTTTTGAGTGAGAGGGTCGTCGAGGCTGTGTTGATGAGTGCGGTGTTTCCGTGTGTGTGAAAGGGTGTGATCAGTTGGGGTACTTACGGGCGGACGGTGCCTTTGATACATAATAAAGCGGTTTTGGGAGTTATTTTCCTCCCTTACAAGCGGCCTCTTGCCGGATCGATGCTTGCCAAAAACAGAAAAAGTTCTTCCTCGGGCACTGGGCTGCTGAGTAGAGGTGGCTGCCCGAGGTATGTTTTTACTTCCTCAAAAGCTTGATGGCACTCAGCGCTCCATGTAAATTCATCAGCTCTCTTCCCCCTTTTGAGAGTTTTGAAGAAGGGTAAGCATCTCTCTGCTGACCGCGAGATGAAGCGGCCAAGTGCGGTGATACGGCCATTGAGCTTTTGGACATCCTTCACGCAAGCAGGAGGTTTCATGTCCAATAGGGCTTGGATTTTCTCTGGATTAGCCTCTATCCCTCTTTGATTGACCATGAATCCGAGGAACTTGCCCGCCTTGACCCCAAAATCGCACTTAAGGGGGTTTAGCTTCATGTTATTGCGGCGCAAGTTTTTGAAGGTTTCCTCCACGTCGAGCTCGTGGGAGTTTTCCTTAGTCTTTATAACCATATCGTCAATGTAGGCCTCAAGATTTCTGCCTAGTTGGTTTTGAAGACCGGATTGACCATGCGGCGATAGGTGGCTCCTGCGTTTTTCGGCCGAAGGGCATCATTTTGTAGCGATAAGTCTTGCCGCGGCGATGAAAGCTACAGAGCGGACATCTTCGGGAGCCATTTGGATCGATGGTAGCCGGAGTATGCATCAATGAAGCGTAATACTCTGTGGCCGGCTATAGAATCCACCAATCTGTCAATGCGAGGAAGAGGGAAACAATCCTTGGGACATGCCTTGTTGAAATCGGTGAAATCAACACACATCTTCCATTTGCCGTTGGATTTTTTGACCATTACCACATTGGCCAGCCATTTTGGGTAGGTGATTTCCTTTATTATCCCTGCTTTTAACAATTTTTCCACCTCTTCCTTGATCGCAATTTCTTTCTCAGGGAGAAGTATCTTGATTTCTGGTGAATGTTCTTGAAGGATGGGTCATCATTGATTTTGTGGAGGATCACGTCCTCGCTGATTCCCAGCATATCTTCCACCCTCCAAGCGAACATATCACAATTTGCCCTTAAGAATTCGATCAGGATTATTCTCTCCTCGCTGTGAATTTCCAGCCCAACCTTAACTGTTTGCTCGGGGAAGTGGGGATTGATTACCACCTCCTCGAGCTCGTCGTTAGGTTGGAGGTCGCTGATTTCACGGTTGTGCAAAGAGTCAATGATTATGGTTGGGGGGTTGACCTGAGCTCCAGTCAGTGTTGCCATAGAGTATATGATATCGCGGTCAATCTCCCCCTCTATTCCCCGATCAATATAACCTCCCTCAATAGGGGCCAATTGCTTCGATTTTCTGCTCGTCTTGAGCTCCACCTTCGTGGAATGGAAAGAAAGCATGCCAATTGGTATGGGTGCCGGCGGGAGTGCAAGGGTTTTTCCCTTTTTTGATTTGTCCTCGCCTTTTCCCTCATTCGATTTGTCCTCGCCCTCTATCTGCGAGCAGGATGCCTGGCCTTTCTGTTCTTTCCTTTTTTCCTCAAGTGCTCGGAGGAATCTCCCGGGCTGGTTCTTGATGGTAGCAACCCCGCCCGGGGTGTTAAATTTCACCCATTGGTGGAGAACGGACGCAACTATTCCCAATTCGGCTTGAGCAGTTACGCCGAGAATGGCATTGTATTGGGAAGGAAGATCGACCACCATGAAAGTTACCTTGGCCGTCTTCTGCATGGGCTTTTCCCCAATAGTTACGTCAAACACAATCGTCCCCTTTACCCTTACGGCGTGATTTGTGAAGCCCTCGAAGCATGCCCGCATATGGAAAAAGATGCGCTTGGTCATTCTCATTCCTACCAACGTATGGTAGTAGAGTATATCGCGGGCGGCTCCGGTATCTATCAACACTCGGCCTATGTTTGCCGATTGATTCTCATTACGAGGGTGAGAGGTGAGTGGAATGAAAAAGGGTGGAGGCAAGTTCACTCCTTTTGAACCCAATTTCTTGCTCTTCTTCCGGAGCCATTGCGGGGATGGAGAAAACCTTCTCTAATGTCCGGATTTGGAGGGAGAGCTGTTTGTTGGAGGGAGGTTCTTCTTCGATGAAGTTTATATTGTAGTCTCCGTTGTCATCCTCAAAATTGTCTCTTTCCACCCTCTCGGGACCACGAGGGTTTCGTGCCCGCTGTTGGTTATTATTGGGGGCTTGGTTGTTTCCCTTGATCCATCTGGTTAGTTCCCCATCATTGATTCTCTGCTGAATTATTCTCTTTAGTAGGCGATCTTCGATTCCGTGCCCGTGATCATTATGGTACTCGCAGAACTTTGTCCTACTCCTCTCATTTGGTTTTACGAGCATGGGGGAGGAGGAGGAAAGTACGATGCCCTCATGATCACTTTGCTCTTGGCTCGGTGAGCTCGGCGTAAATTTGTTTCCTCAACTTTTTCCGGAGCTTGTCCAGGCCACGGCCTCTATTCTTGCCTGGTTGTTAACGCGGGCGGCCTGCAGGGTGGTCTCTGAACTTGGCTTATTCTTTCCTTGGGCGAAGCTCGGGAGCGGGCATACGCTCTCTTCGGCGAGCAATGGCGAAGCCCTTTCATATATCTCCTCCTTGTTTTTGGTTGGGCGGAGGCGAAATTCAATTTCGGGAAGGAGGAGGTGAGGCCTCCCTCAAAGCAAAGTCTAATATCCCCCTCTTCCCGGATCCACTATCTCCTCGCTCACCTTTACGAAGCGAGCAATGTAATCTTTTGTGGATTCGGTGGGGGCACCGCTTGACACGAACAAGATCTGTCTTTGGTCTAGCGGGCACCCGGCTCAGCAAAGGCATTAAGGAAAATGTTCTGAAGCTGGTGAAAGAGTTGATGGAGCGGGGTTTGAGAGCCGGCATCCGGGATAGGGCCTTGCCGTGAAAGTGGCGGCTAGAGCTTTGCACATTACGGATTCGTCCGCGGAGAATAATGCCATTTGGCCCTCAAATCGACCCATGTGGCTCCTCGCGTTCTTGGAACCATCATATGTATCCATGCAGGGGCTTCCCCTTACGGATAGGTGCCGCGCGATCTTATCGTGAAGGCATCCATTGTGCGACCACATTTTTGGCGCCTTCGATGGGTCTCCCACATTTTCTGCATGAAATCAACGAACTCAGGGTTCTGGCTATCAACCTTCTGCTTTTTATTACGTGGAGCCACGACCTTCCCCTTGGCCGGAGCCATGGGTAGTGCTTGGGGCCTCGCACGTTGGTTTGACAAAGCCTCTTCCCCAATCTCCTCGCTATCATCTACGTGCACCACACTGCGCTTGGCCAGCTGTCCGCTCAAGGGTTGGTTCAACCCGGTTTGCCCCCGCAGCTTGACTAGCAAGTGATTTAGCGGGAGCTCGTTGGGAGAACCTTTGGGACCCTTGTGGGAACTGTAGCCCTCCATTGGCCTCTATTTCGAACATTTCCAATTGTTGGTCGGCAATTGCCATGGCCTCAGCGACCAGCTTGGATTTGGAGTCCAGAATTTCTTGTCTCCTCAGGATTTGCTCCGGGGAGAGGAGTGTTCATGGTGGTGTTTACGGGGGAGCTTGGGGAGTTTTGGGACTTTTGTTTAGGAGGGCTTGTGCTTTTTCAGCACGTATTTGGTCTGTGAGTTGGTGAATAGCCTTCTGACCAGGGGAGAGGGTGTGTGATGGCTGAGAACGGGCCCCCATCCGGTTGAAGACAGAGTTAGTTTGCTTACCCTTGTTGATAGTGGAGGGTGAGGCTTGGTTCTCATCCTCCAAGGTCAAATGACCAGCGTTTTTCAGTATCTTAGACATATTCTGTAAAAAGATGATGGAAAAAGAAGAGCCTTTCGGCACTTGTTTTGTTTAGGACACGAGAGGTGCCTTGAAAACAAAATACACGGAAAGTAAATAAAGAAAAGATCTAGTTTCCCGGCAATGGAACCACTGATGACGCCAAGCTTTTCAGGGTCAGGAGCGGTTCAAGGATATCTGGCTAGGATATTTAGTGGATGTATGGTACCTGGATCACAACACAAACAAGCACCGTTAAGGTCAAAGTTGGATGTTACTCCAACTCAGGCCCTCGGGTGTGAGAGTAAGAATACTGAGTAACAAGGCTTTGAATACCTTGGAGTGTGTGTGTGTTTAGGGTTTAGAGTAATATGGCTTACTTAATTGTATATGGAACTTACCTTGCCCAAGGGGGTAAAGGCCTTCTATTTATAGGCAATGCAATGGTGCTTGTTGAGGTAAGCAATGAGATCAGCCCTAGGGGGCACTTTGGTATTTGACCAGCTACACGTGTCCGCATCTAATTGGTCCTGTCAGGGAGGGAACATTGGTATCCGGGGGACATGGGTTTGAAAAGGGACATGAGCCGTGTAGCCGGCTTGGAGCATTAAATGGAATAGTAGGCGCCTGTCTGAGCCGCATTAAATGCGTGATGGGGAAGCCGGCAAGTGGCCTGTCAGAGCCAGTAAGCTAACTTGCTCAGTAAGGCTTGACATTAACCGGGAAGCAGACATGTGCCCGCGGTCAACATTGTGGCCGCAGTCAAAGGTATATGACGCGAGCACGGTTGACGCGGTCATGACTCCTGCGGGCACCAATCCAGCGGGCAGGATCCCTGCGGTCCTCGATAGGGATAATGCGGGGAGGGACGCGGTCTTGACCTCAAGGGCCTATTTGTCCGCGGTCTTCCCCTCAGTGGTCCAGGAACTGCCACGTCACTGGTTCCTTGGTCCAGACCGAGCGCGGGCCCGATCCAGTAGATCCGGGCTCATCAATTAAACTTTCCAGAAACTTCCGTAATCGTCTTTACCGAACTCTGAAACCCTCTGACATCCTGGGACTTATAATCAATCACATTTTGTGAAATACAAGTGTTTGACATTTTGTTTAAGGCCGTACTAAAAGCTAGCGTACCAATATCCACACCTTCCCCTCTTTCGCCCGCTTCCTTAACAAAATCCACCATTTCTCCTACAACTTTGTGCCGTAGATCCCGCAATGTATCGAGCTTATGCTGATGTGTCAAATACGTGATGAGGGCCTTACGGATGTTACGCCACGTTTTATGCGCGGATATCCATACCATTGCCACGTCAGGGTCTTTTAGGCCGCTGACGGCATGGGGGATTATCCGGCCGGAACATGCCTCGTCATTCTTCTGAAGTAGTTCTCGAGCCATCTCGGCAGAAGAGGCAACGACAGTTGTCATGCTGCCGAGACGGATGGTCATTAGTTGGCCGTGTTTTTTGGCTAGGTTTGCTAGCGCCTCGTGGGATTTTGGGCTGATTTCGAGGAGGTTTCCGATGAGAGGGAGGCCGATTGGGCCGGGAGGAAGTTTTCTTTGGCGAAATAATTTGAAGCAGTGAAGGAAGAAGAAGAAGAGGAAAAAGGAGAAGACAAGTGTAAGGAACACCATCTTTGGGAATTTGGATGAATGAATAGCTCAACCATATGCTCCTATTTATAAGTCCCAAGTTTGTGTTGGAAATATTTGTCTAATTAATCGTAGTCAACTATTTTGTCTTCAAATGAAAATTAATATTGTATTTGCAAATTGGGATTTAAGCTATTTGATTTTACGTAAAATCTAAAATCTAAGGAGAAACGCGTTTCTCCTTACTGTATGGAGAAACGGGTTTTTTAATATTCAGAAACCTTCAAAATGAATATTCAGAAACCTTCAAAATATTTTTGGATATTCATTTGATGATTTCTGGATATACATTTGAAGGTTTCTGGATATCCAAAAACCTTCAATAAGCGATTTCTGGATATGCACCTAACACATTTCTGGATATTCATTCACATACTTCTGGATATGCACCTAACACATTTCTGGATTGCCAATTTAAAGTTTCTGGATATTCATTTTGAAGGTTTCTGGATACTCATTTTGAATATTTCTGGATATTCATTTGATGGTTTCTGGATATACATTTGAAGGTTTCTGGATACTCATTTTATAGTTTTTGGACCTGATCAATTATGTGTTTCTGGATATTCAATTTGATAGTTCTGGATATTAAAAAACACATTTCTCCATAACTTATGGAGAAACGCATTTTTCCGGAAACCTACTCTTGATTTTATGGTAGAAATCCATAGTTCGAATACTCGTAGTTGGTATTATTCGAGTTAAAAGATATGGAAAATATTTTGTATTTTTGTATAATTATTTTGGATTAACGGTAGTCCAATATAATTAAAGTACAATATCTTCTAGTCCTCTTTTATGGTTGAATAATCTCTTTGCTTTTATTAGAATTAGTTAGCAAACCGTCAAATTTGACGGACATATTAAGGCTAATTATGTAATTAGAAAATATAATTGAAAATATGTATTTAAAAGGACAATAAGATTAATTAATAAATTGTAATTTTATGTATAGTCACTATACATATACATATACATATATATACAGAGAGATCTATACATATAATTAGTATATTAATATCTTTTATTGCCTAACTATGAAAAAAAAAAACTAACGATAATGTGTTGTTTTTACAATAAAAAATAATAAAATGTATATTATCTAATAAATTTGAACTTTCTATTGATGATCAATGAAACAATGTAAGAGCTCCTTAATTGAAATGCATTGTATCCGGTATATCAAGCAAAACAATATAATTTGATCCAGCTATTGTGACCTGTTAATTTATATTTTGGTGAATATGTACTTGTTTGACAATCAAACAAAATTCTTATTACCACACTCTCCTTCTAAAAAAAACATTTAGAAAATTAATTTGATAAAGAAAATAATTAATATGATCATAGACCAGAAAACATTTAATACGGAGTATGAAAATAACGAATCATAAAGCTCTAACATCTGAAAATCCATTTTGTTTCTCGGAATATATGAATTCTCATTAATTGTCGTCGATGTTTTGACACCTGCAACATCAAAAATAATTAAGTTAAATAAAATATATAAATAAATTTTAAATGCAATAAAAAAATCAATCAAAATTTTGAAAATTTGAGGTTTCCATCAACATGTAAATAGATAGTAAAGGAAACATTAATTCATATATGTGGTTAACAAATGTAATAGTGGGAGCATGTATGTTGTGTTTAATAAACAAATAGTAGTGATATATAATCCCAATTTGGGTAGGGACAAATCAGAAAAAGTGAAAGAGATATGAGATATGAAATGTATCACTATATAAAGAAAACTTAGAGAATGGGGGGGGGGGGGAGAGAATATGAAACCGTATTATCTCCATATATTTGTATATATCTAATTCAAATTTTAAATATTTTCAAATTTATGAACAAACTAACCTAATCTAATTGTATTTATTTTAACCTTTGAGATTTTGTTGTTATATTTAAGCAATTTTAAAATTTTGAATTGGGATGTAAAAGCTTATTGAACAAGAACATGTTGAATGCCACGTTGATTTACATGTAATAAATCCATATGGCAAGCTATGAGAATAGAATAGGATCTCCTATACTCCCTCCGTCCCATCAAGAGTGTCATTCTTTTAGGGGTGGCATGCAAATTAAGAAAAAAAGGGAGAAGAAAAAATGTTGTGAGTGTAATTTGAAAATAGGAGAGAGAATTAGTGGAGGAAATAGTGAATTTAAAAAGTGTTGTGAGTGTAGAGGAGAGAGAATTAGTGGAGAGAATAGTGGATGGGATAATAGAATATTAATAAAATATTTTCTTTTTAGGAAAGGTGACACTTCAAATAGGACGCCATTTTGGATAAAAAGTGACACTTGGAGTGAAACGGAGGGAGTATAATATTTATAGATTCTAGTTAACTACCTTGCTACACACAGAATTTTATATTTATAATTTTTTTATCATTGAAATAGTTGTTTTTTGGTCGATTGAAGTAGTGTTTGATCAAAAATATCTTTGATGAATAAATTTGATTCTCATAATCTTTTAGTAGCATTTAAAGATGAATGTTTTATTAATTATCTTTTGGGACTTTGGTAATCTACATTTTACTTTAGTTCATGAATTATTTCATATTAAGTTATATTATTCATTTTATTAAAGATGAAAGTTCTAATAATATATTTTATGAAGTAAATTTTGCAATCTAGATTTAATATTAATTAATTGATTTCTCTATTTTTATTAAAAATATTTAGCTCTAAAGTTCAATATATTTATTACGCATTCTTCATGAAATAATTGAATTGGAGAAATTTTTTTTTAATTGATTTCAAATTACATTAAGTTCACGTAATATGTAAGTTATATTAATAATATATAAGTTACGGACTTTTGATGATTTCAACATTATTTCACCAAATGTTTCATATCCTTTTAGGCAATCAATATATTAATAAAATCCTATTTATTTAAATTAAGTTACATTAATATAATAAATTAGGATATTTTCTATAATCTCAAATTTTTGTTACCCAGTGTTCCATATTCTTTAGAGACTTATTGGAGATTCTTTTTTTCCAAAATATAGCTTTTAAAAAAATTAAATACCAAAATAACTTTCACCAAAACTGATAGCCAAAAGCCAATAGAAATAGCTGAACGGAATTAATAACCAAAGTTCTGAAGAAAAAGCTTCAGCTTTTCTTATGAAAATTCAATCAACAAAAACTGCATTAATCCAAGCTAAAAGATGTTTAAATACTCCGTCCAAACCCTAAAACAAAGTGACAAAAGAAAGACCAAAATATCCCCATTAAAAGTTCAAAACACCAGAGAAAACGTGCATAAGGAAATAGCAATACGTAAGTTAGGAAAGTGGATCGACGTGAGGCGCCCGCCCCGTTCTCTGTGAGGCGCCCGCCTCAAACCCCGTGGCTTGATCCAAGAATGATGCGGCCGCCTGGCCTATCTTGAGGCGTACGCCTCGCCACCAGAAGCTTTGCCCGTGATACTCCCCTTTGAGGCGCACGCATGGTTTACCAGGAGGCGCCCGCCTCGGCCTTCAGCTACCTGGATAAGTCGTTGGTCTGTATCATCTGCCTGGGCATCTCTCTGGTCTGTATCATCCTCCCCCTCTTGAAAGAAACTCGACCTCGAGTTGGCATCATCGTCATTGTCTCCATGGTAAGCTGATAAATCCGCAACATTGAACGTGGCAGAGACGTTGTACTCACCGGGCAAGTCGATCTTGTACGCATTGTCATTGATCCGCTCCACTACACGAAATGGACCATCAGCCCTTGGTTGTAACTTGCCAAACCTTTAGCTGGGAATCTCTCCTTTCGCAAGTGCACCCACACCAAATCTCCAACCTGAAACACAACCCGTTTGCGATGCTTGTCCACCCGCTGCTTGTACATGTTGTTTTGACGAATAATGCGCTTGCGAACCCTGCTCATGAAGCTCTTTAATCTGAGTTGCAAACGCGCCTCTGCATCAGAACTGTATTGACTGGTAACCGGAAGAGGAATGAGGTCCAATGGGTGGCTGGGTTCTGACCATACACAACTTGGAAAGGGCTTTTGCCCGTAGTCTTTGTTTTGAGAATTATTGTAAGCAAACTCGGCCTGTGCAAGTGTCAAGTCCCACTGGCGGGGATGGTCACCCACCAAACTGTGCAATAAATTACCCAAACTACGATTAGTTACCTCTGTCGGGCCATCCGACTGCGGGTGATACGAGCTACTGAACTGTAAGCGCGAACCCATCTTCCTCCACAACGTGCGCCAAAAATGGCTAACGAACTTGACATCCCTGTCAGAAGTGAGTGATTTTGGAATGCCATGTAACTTCACAATCTCCTTGAAATACAAGTCTGCCACTTGTGTTGCATCAAATGTCTTACTGCAGGGAACAAAATGGGACATTTTTGAAAAGCGATCCACCACCACCATAATGGAATCCTTCTGTCGTTGTATACGGGGCAATCCCAACACAAAATCCAAGCTAATGTCCTCCCACGGAGCAGTAGGAACCGGCAAAGGAGTATAGAGGCCTGCGTTGGACTTGCGAGTCTTGGCTACATGACACACACGACATCTTTCCACAAACCGAGCAACATCATGCCCCAACTTTGGCCAAAAAAACTGCTCGCCTACAAGTGCCAAGGTTTTATCCTTGCCAAAGTGTCCTGCAAGTCCCCCTTTATGACTCTCAGAAATAATTAGGTCCCGCAATGAACAATAAGGGACACAAAGCTTGTTACCCTTAAACAGATAGCCATCATGAATCAAGAACTGCAGAAAATTACCTCAGGAACACTTTTCCCACACATTCCCAAAATACGGATCATCACGATACAAATCACGAAAAGTGTCAAACCCGCAAATCTCGACCCGCAGTGTAGCTAACAAGGAATGCCGACGGCTCAAAGCATCTGCCACACGGTTCTGAACTCCCGCCTTATGTGTAATGACAAACGTAAAAATCTGAATGAATTCCACCCACTTGGCATGTCGGAGATTAAGCTTATGCTGTCCTTGAATGTATTTGAGTGCCTCATGATCGGAATACAACACAAACTCCCGTGACAATAGATAATGTTGCCAATGCTCCAAGGTGCGAACAATGGCATAGAATTCCTTATCATAGGTAGAGTACTTCTTCTTAGCATCGTTCAGTTTCTCACTAAAGAATGCGACAGGCTTCTTATTCTGACACAACACTCCGCTAACACCAACATTGGAGGCATCACAATGAACCTCAAAAACTTCATCAAAATTAGGCAAAATAAGAACAGGGGCTTGTGTTACCGCCGTTTTCAAAAGCTGAAAAGCATCATCTGCTGCCTTATTCCACACAAACACACTCCCCTTGATGCAGTCAATCAGCGGGGCAATAATACTGCTGAAATCCCGAATGAAACGGTGATAAAAGGAAGCCAAACCATGAAATCGCCTAACATCATGAACATTCGTCGGTGTAGGCCAGCTAGTAATAGCTTCCACCTTCGAATCATCCATACGAATACCCTCCTTGGTAACAACATACCCCAAGAAAGTCACTTGCTCCGTCAAAAAGTGACACTTCTTACGATTAGCATATAATTTCTGCTCACGCAGAACATCAAAAACCTGTCTCAAGTGTACCAAGTGTTGTTCCACAGATTTACTATAAATCAAGATATCATCAAAATAAACAACAACAAACGTACCAATGAAAGGTCTGAAAATCTGGTTCATGAGTCGCATGAACGTGCTAGAAGCATTAGAGAGCCAAAACGGCATCACCATCCACTCATACAATCCATCCCGAGTCTTGAAAGCCATCTTCCACTCATCCCCCGGTCTGACACGAATCTGGTGGTACCCGCTCCGCAAATCAATCTTGGAAAACACCACCGCACCATGTAACTGGTCAAGCAGATCATCGATCCGAGGAATGGGAAACCTGTACTTGATGGTGATTTTATTGATCGCCCGACTCAGGGGTGGAGCCAGGAATTGGCCGAGGGGGGGGCAAGATTACACGGGGGTTCGGGGGCAGCGCCCCGCGAAAAAAAAAAATTCGGGTCGGACAAGTAAAAAATGGGTCGGATCCATGAAATACAATGTATTTTAGTTAACAAAAATGATAAAAGTAAATAATTAAACTTGGGATAATAGGAAGAAAGACCAAAAACAAAAAAAAATGGGAAAAGCCTAACGAATTAATTAAGATTGAAAAAATGTGAGGAAATTAGGAGAAAGAGAAAAACAAAACTGTTAAGAGAAAGAATAGCAAAGATGGAAGACAAAATTAATTGAAAATGTAGGTAGCAGGGTTCGAACATGGATTTGAAAGGAAAAGGCTTTAACTTCACCCCTTCTACCGCTGAACCACACCACTCACTGGTGTTAATCTTGAAGTTAATTATATATATACATATATAACAAAAATATGGTGGGGGCAAAAAAAAATTTCCACTACATTTCCGCCGCTGGGGGGGGGCGAGTGCCCCCACCTGCCCCCCTGGATCCGCCCCTGGCCCGACTATCCATACACATACGTAATGTCCCTTCCGCCTTGGGAACCATCAAAGCCGGAACTGCACATGGGCTCATACTTTCCCGAATGACACCCTTGTCAAGTAACTCCCTCACCTGTCTTTCCAACTCTTCATGTTCCTTGGGTCTCAACCGATATGCAGCCTTGTTCGGAATAGAAGCACCCGGAACAAGATCAATACAATGCTGAATATCCCGCATGGGGGGAAGTCCCGACGGAATCTCTTCAGGAGTAACATCACCGTAATCATCAAGCAATGACTGTACATCTGCGAGTGTGGACATCCCTGACTCGTTCTCCTCAAGCAAGACCAGAACATAGAACCCCTGCTCCACTGCGATTGCTGAATCAAACTCTGCACGACTAAGGAGTTGGTGACCCACAGCAGTCATCGGCTTATCACTAGCAGTCTGCTCCTGTCTCGAGTCCGTAGGACATAACGTAATAGAGACATCAATCATGCGAAAGGTGTACGTATTCTTGAACCCATCATGCTTAACCCTCCTGTCAAACAACCACGGCCTTCCCAACAAAATATGGCATGCATCCATTGGTACCACATCACACCACACCTCATCTATATAGCGCTTGCCAATAGAAAACTGCACGAGGCACCGCTTATCCACCTTGAGCTCATTGCCCTTGATCAACCAAGACAACTTATATGGCTGTGGGTGTACAACCGTAGGCAAACTCAGCTTGTCCACCATTGTAGTAGAAATAACATTCTCACAACTACCACCATCAATAATAACCTTGCACACCTTACCCTTGGCAGTGCACTTTGTATTGAAGATATTATGGTGAAGCCACTGATCATCATCTACAGCTGTTGTGTTCAACACACGTCTAACCACCAAGGCCGGACCCTTATCTGCATAAACCACCTCAGTCTCGACGTCGGACACCTCGTCTTCTTCATCATAGACCGGCAACTCTTCCTCAAGTAAGGCAACAACGTTCCTGTTGGGACACTCGGCTTGAAGGTGACCAATACCCTAACATTTGAAGCACCCGCAGGCTGCCTTCCCCTAGTATTTGTTGCAGTGGTACCCGAATTGGCTGCAATTGGTATCTTAGGAGCAGTAGGGGGAACCCCTTTTGGTGTGCTAGAACTACCAACGCCTCTAGTATTGGTAACATCTCTGCTCAGCCAACGATTCACCGCTTTCTTTCGCTTCAACTGTTTCTCAACCTTCAAGGCAAGTCGACACACATCCGCATAGGTCCAATACTGCTGCAATTGAACCACCTCCGACACGTCAACACGTAGGTCGCCAAGGAAGCGAGCAACGGTCTGTTCATCCTCTTCGGAAACATCACACCGCATCTGCAAACGATCAAACTCGTTGATGAACTCCTCGACAGTCATCTCCCCCTGTTTCAAATTATGATAATCAAGAAAAGCCTCCTGTCGATAATGTTCCGGAAGGAATTTCCTTCGTAGCAACTTTTTCATCTTATCCCAAGAATGAATTTTCGATTTCCCCTCTCTCGCCCGTTGCTTCTTAACATGTTCCCACCATATAGAAGCATGCTTTTTCAATTTGATAGCCACAACCTTAACCTTATGACTATCGTCCATGGGTTTCAAATCAAACACATGTTCAACAGTATTTAGCCAATCAATGAACTCATCTGGGTGTGCCTTACCTTCAAACTCCGGGATGTCGATCTTCATGCCGATATCCTTCGAAGGATCAGCCCCAAACTTGTGTCCACGTTCATGACCACGAGCGAAGGGATTGCGCCCGTCTGCAAAGCCTCCTTCATCAGACGAGTCGTCTGACTCAGAGCCCACATCAGTGGGAGCCCTCATATTAGCAATCTGCTGTTGGAGCCGCTGAACTTGGTTTCGCAATTCGTCATTCTCAATATCGCGTAGGTCTCTATCGCGATGGATTTCATCCGCCTGGGGGTCTGCACGACGGCCTCTACCACGCCCACGACGACCATCTCGAGCACCACGTCCGCGTTCGGCTGTTGGAGCCGCTGAACTTGGTTTCGCAATTCGTCATTCTCAACAAAACTGCATTAATCCAAGCTAAAAGATGTTTAAATACTCCGTCCAAACCCTAAAACAAAGTGACAAAAGAAAGACCAAAATATTCCCATTAAAAGTTCAAAACACCAGAGAAAACGTGCATAAGGAAATAGCAATACGTAAGTAAGGAAAGTGGATCGACGTGAGGCGCCCACCCCGTTCTCTGTAAGGCGCCCGCCTCAAACCCCGTGGCTTGATCCAAGAATGATGCGGCCGCCTGGCCTATCTTGAGGCGTACGCCTCGCCACCAGAATCTTTGCCCGTGATACTCCCCTTTGAGGCGCACCCATGGTTTACCAGGAGGCGCCCGCCTCGGCCTTCAGCTACCTGGACAAGTCGTTGGTCTGTATCATCTGCCTGGGCATCTCTCTGGTCTGTATCAAAAACTTATGTATCATAATAGCATTTTATTAGAGTTCCGGGTTTGGCAAAATCGAAATTATGTTTAAATCCGGTATTGCCATTATCGGATTTAATTTTTTTTATTTTTTTTATAAACTGATTAATGTTTTTTTTAAATAAAAAATGTAAAGCCGGTAGTGACAAAATCGGGATTAAATTTAAGTTAAATTCGGGTTTGTCAATACCGGGACTAAAGGAGAAAAAAAGGCGTTGTTGACTCACGTGGGTGACTTGTTTTATTGTATTTGTTCCTTCGTCTCACATTATAAATACACCCACTTTTATTTTGTTGACTTTTCAAAAAAATAATTTAAGTCATTCAACATTTTAAAAATACTATATTTATAATTTTTTAATATCATAATCAAATTGTATTTAAATATTTTTTACTAAAAAATAACAAGTCTATTGTTTAATATCCACTAAATTTTTTGAGTTCATATGCACTTGAAATCAAATGTTGCACAAGTCAACACTTGTGAGTAGGATAAACCAACTCAACACAAAATCCAAAACAATCATGCCTGAAATAACAATTGCAATGATAATTCTTTTTTTAGCTTACTCATGTAGAAAAGGAAAAAAATGGATGTAACTTGTGACAAAAATACTACACAGATTAGACAAGAAGAGGGAGGGAATTGAACTTTACGACAATCCATTGTATTTAAAACTAAAACATATGTTCTCCAAAACAATGCACTGTCACTTGCATTTCAGTATTTCACGTAATGGGCAACGTGAAAACAGATGCTACTAAACATTCTCTTATAAGCAACTATATTTAGGTAATGATGCATGTAATGATATTAAAATGACCAGCAGTGGCTAACAAAGTAACGCACAAACATTTTTTGGATCTCAGCTTGAAATCAGCATTAACCAACTACAGTTCAGCTCATAAAACCAATATACACTTCAAAACTAAATAATATAAAAACCTACAATTACAATCCAATTAAAATAGCCCAGTAGCTTAAAAATGATCAATAAGAGAGATCACTCACTGAAACGATCATATTGCTGGTCAAATGATATAATACGAGGTGGGAGAAGACCGCGAAGTGCAAGTCAATCTCTTTCTGTCAAGGGAAAGCCAGTATCCTGTATTTGAAAATCAACCCGTAAAAGAATCAGTAGAAGGAAAAAATTAAGTCATCAGTTCAGTGGTTCATCTACTTGCAAATGGTAATTTAGTTCATTTGGTAACTTTATTTTAAAAAGCAGGGCGGTTACAGAGCCACAACTCCTTAAAGCACAAAATATACAGAGGCCACATCAAGTATCCATATTATAAAGCATTTGTTGTCATTGAAATATCACATAGAAGTTGCTAAAATTTTATGCAATATTACAACTATAAAAACTTATAAGAAGTATAGCTTTTTTTTCTGGTCAGTTTCAAAATACTTGTTATTTTTTAGTAAAAAATATTTAAATACAATTTGATTATGATATTAAAAAATTATAAATATAGTATTTTTAAAATGTTGAATGACTTTAAAAAAATTGAAAAGTCAACAAAATAAAAGTGGGTGTATTTATAATGGGAGACGAAGGAACAAATACAATAAAACAAGTCACCCACGTGAGTCAACAACGCCTTTTTTTCCCCTTTAGTCCCGGTATTGACAAACCCGGATTTATCTTAAATTTAATCCCGATTTTGTCACTACTGGCTTTACACTTTTTATTTTTAAAAAAAAACATTAATCAGTTTATAAAAAAAAAAACTTAAATTCGGTAATGGCAATATCGGCTTTAAACTTAATTCTGATTTTGCCAAACCCGAAACTCTAATAAAATGCTATTATGGTTCATAAGTTTTGGTGAAAGTTATTTTGGTATTTAATTTTTTAAAAAGCTATATTTTGGAAAAAAAAAAATCCTTATTGGAAACACAATATTTGTTACATAATTTTATATTTGAATTATTTTAATTCGGGATTAATAGACTTTTGATAATCCAATAATTATTAAAGTACGAGACTTTTGATAATCCTAAATCTTCTCTTAGAATTTATTAGATGCACTTATATATATTAAATAATTTTCTTTTAGTTGTTTTAATTAATGATTAATTTGCGTATTCATTATTTAATATTTAAGTTGTACATTAGTTAAATCTTATTCGTCTTTTGATAATCTCAAACTTATTTAACTTAAGTTACATATTTCTTTATGAGTTATTACATGTACATATTTTAAATTCGGAGACTTTTAATAATCTCAAAATTACTTTACACAATGTTTCAACTTATTTATGGACCTATTAGATGCACATATATTTATTATATGTTTTTATTTTTAATATACTTTGATTTATAATGAAGAGACTTTTAATAATTCAAACATTATTTTACCTACTGCTTCATCTTTTTTTAGGATTTATTGCATGAACGTATATTTATTGAATGTTTTTAATTTAAAAATAAATCTAACTTTTAATTTTATATCACTTAAAATTTAGTTAATATTTAAGTTATATTAATAAAAATAAATTATGAGACTTTTGAGAATCCCACGTTCATCTTCTTTAAAGACTTATTACCAAATATCCATCTTCTTTTAGGACTGATTACATGTAAATACGTTTATTACATGTTTTTATTTTTAGTTATTTTGATTCTTGATGAATTTTCTTTTTCATTTCATATCATATTTAATTCATTTAGTACAATATATATTAAAAAATCAAGTTATATGTGATGCTGCAGGAATTGTGCTTATCAGTAATCCTCCACGTGGCAGGACCAATCACCTGGCTCCTTGACCTGAAATCAGAACCCACGACTAGCCGGATGTGTCTCCGGCGAAGACGCTCGGGCGTGAGAGTAAGATAACGGTTGTATATAGCTCAAAATGTATTGAATAATGAATTCAGATAACAAAATGGCAGTTACCTTTCACCGTTTGGTAGTGATGAAGTATTTATAGGCAATAGTGGTGTATTTTTTGGGAGGCGACATGTGCTCCGAGATTGTAGCGGCGGTTATTGGTCATGTGAACGTGTCTATAACGGCCCCTGATTTGTAGGGATGTGATTATGAGAATTGTTCAACCAAATACGCCGTCAAGTGTCAGGTCGTCACTTGTTGTTTAGGTCGAGGTCGCCATTTGAGGAATTGTCGATCTGACTGACGGGTAGAGCATGGATCGTACCCGTATTAGAGCTTGGATAGTGAGGTCGGACTAAGTTAGGTCGGGACCTGGTGGGTCGAACGTTGGGCTTAGTCGACTGATATGTGAGACGGGTCGTGGGCTTTGCATTGACTGGGCCTGGCCCCCTTGATAGGCTGGGGCAATAGTTGCTTTGAGGATTGGGCTTTGCTTACTTGGACCAACTCGACACTTTTGGTATGTTCAGTGGCCCCCAACTTTCGAGTTGACTTTGTCGACTTGGAAGTTAAGAAGATCTTTGATGAGAATTACTTCACTCGCAGGTCGCTGCTAGTTTTTGAGGTAAGTCGACCATCATGACATGGCACAATCCTGGACGTTGGCGATGAACGGTCAGATCGGAACGAGCGCCGTTTTCTTGTCATCATTGCTACTCTGACGCTTGGTAGTCCTTCTCGAAAACCGCTTCGGATTTTAATTTTGGAAAATCAATTTTGAATTTCTTTTCCCTTTCCAAATTTAGGAAAATATAAATACTCAGAATCCCCTTCAGATTCGAATTCTTACCGTCTTCAAACTCTCCTTCTCCGGCGATAATTGCGGAATTGCGGCAGGATTTAATCCAAGTTCACGACTTCAGCAACGAACTCCCTTTCTGCAATCAATTAAGGTATTTCCCTTGTATATTTGCTTTAGGGTTTATGATTCTGTTTACACTTTCGCCATAGCTAGAACCTTCCGTAGTGAACCTGGTGCTTGGTATGGGTACTGCACTGTTAACCGTAGGGTGTATAAGAACGTGAACAGTGAGTGGAGAGTGATGTCCTTGGATGAATGCACCTCTATTTTGACCAGGTGGGAATTGAATTTCAGTGAGATAGGTTTGCCCATTATAGGGGATATTGAAAACCTAGTAGTCGATGATTCAAATATCCTCACTTTCCATCTGTTCCATGAACTACTCGACCATATCACCTTGTTTTATGTTAGGGATGTCCACAAACCCTCCTTCCTTAGGAACAGAATAGGTTTTCCAGGGGAGTCTAGGTCGCCCTTAGGTAGGTCGACTGAATGTGATCGTAGGACTGACTCCCCTGTTTTTCCTTCTTCTTGTACAGATATGACAACTCAAGAAGGAAATGCTGCCTCGACTTCTTCAGGTCCCAGAATTGTGGACGCATTTGACGATTCAGTTGTTCCTGGGAAGAATGAGAGAGGTTATGCTCCTTCTGGGCCGTTGCGTGGAAAGAAAAATTTGCCCTCTAGGTATAGCATGATTCGGGAATTTTGCGAAGTCAGCAAAGAGGACTACCAAGTGACCATCTATACCCAGAAGGAATTCATGAATCAATTTAGGTCGACCTTCACCAGGGATGCCACCAGGGTAGCTTTCTTTTATGGTCAGTTCGTGGCTGGCCTTAGGTTGCCACTTGACCCCTTTATCAACGAGTTCTTGGAATGTGCCAATGCCCTACCCCTTCAGCTTGGAGCCAATACTTGTAGGGTTCTTGTGTGCTTTGCTATGGTGTGCAGATTCCTCGGGTATGAACCTTGTATGAGGGTATTCAAGGAATTTTTTACGTATTAAGTATAGTGGGGAGGACACGAGCATCGGCCTCCTTCTAAACCCAAGTCTCCCAAACTTTTTACTAACCTTCCCAAAGAAGCATAGCGGATGGAATTCCCATGTAGTGGTGGTAGAGAGCAGATTAGGATGGGAGTTCCCGTTGCCCAACGATGAAACAGAAACCATGGATGAGAGGGATTATTGGGAGCCATCCTAGCATCTTAACTTGTACAAGGTTTTATGTCGATTAGTTGCCAGGGGGCCCATCAGCTGGGAGAGTCTGCTCACTACCAAGTATAATTTCATCCAGGCTGGAATGATGTCTGGAGATGGAGTGGTGGAGCCCCTTATTCCTGTGTTGAGAGGCCAAGTATATCCTGACTGGGTTACTCATTCTCTTGGTAGATTTGGAGATAAATGTCAACGTTGTAGGAAGACAGCAAACTATTGCAAGGACAATGGGGAGCATGTTGGTGGTAAGATATCCCTGCTCAGCTTTTCCTTTCTTGCCTTTTATAGGTATACTTGTATGTATGAATAATTTGTCTTGGATGAGCTGGTCATAGGCTGGACCCGTAGTTCGTACATAGCTTGCTCGTACGTAGAGATCTGCCTGTAGAATAATTAGCTCATCCATGATTAGCTCGTAGCTTATTAACTCGCGTATAAGATGGTCAAATCGCTCATAATTTGCTCGTACATAGAACTTTTGCTCGTATATAGAACTTTTTGCTCGTATATAGAACTTTTTGCTCGTATATAGAACTTTTGCTCGTATGTCGATTTAACACTTTTCTATTTTGATTTTGTTGCAGTTCTAACATCCGACCAAGAAGCTAATATGGGTCGTATCGTTGGCGTCTCTGATAAGAAGAAAGCTAAAAAAGCTCATGGAACTGCTAATGCTCGAGCTCATAGGCAGAGGGAGGCTACGGTAAGGACCAGCTTGCTGTCAAAGGATAACATTGGGATGGTGCCAATGGAGGGGGTTGAAGAAGATGACCCTCTGCAAAGCGGTACCCAGTCTGTGGATGCTACTGATGGAGGTGACGAGTCCACCAGGTCGGCCAAAGGAAGCTTAAGCTCCGACCCAATTCAGGAGGTTGATGCTGTGACCTCTGGAGCTGAGATTGCAGGGGCCAGCCCCTTGAATTTTGTGGTTGTTGAAGATGATGACATGGAGATAGATGCCGACGACCAACCTCTGAATGCGAGGAAAAGGCTGCGATCTGAGAAAGGGAAGTCAATTTCTTCAAGCCAAATGCCTCCACCAGCTTCTCCTCCTCCCACCAAAGAGTCTCTTGAGGACCAGATGAGGAGGTTGAGTGATGTTCCTCCACTCGTAGGGGTCAACAGTTTAAGCCGCTGTTACCCTGACATGAGCCTGGGCCAGGTCGTGGTCAGGAGGGCCATCGATGTCGACCTCCTAGCTCATCTTGCTGATAAGGGGATTACCCCTGAAGAATTCTCTTCTCGTTCTGGGATGATTCAATGCGAGGTAATTTTTCACTTTCTCTTTCATTCTAGTCGTTTGTTATTTTACTCGATCATCTTGAATTACGAGCTAACACTTATTCGGTTTCTTTGAAATGTAGAATCTCACCATGGTCGAGCAGGTCAAAAGCTCTTGGAGAGCCTCTATTGAGAGGGAGAGACAAGCTCTTCAAGATTATGCCAAAAAGGCGCAGGAGCTGGCTGATATGAAGGAAAAATACAACGATCTCGATAATTCCTTCGAAGCAGCGGATATGGTGAAGAAGAAGGCTCTTTCAGATCTTGAAGCTGCTGAGTCCAAGCTCAAGGAGGTGGAGGTAGAGAGAGATGCTGAGAAGAAGGAGTTGGAGAAAACCAAGACGGAGCCGGCAGGTTTCCAAACCTTTGAAGGATAAGGATACTTTCCTGGTCGAGCTGCAGGAAGAGCGTCGACTTGAACGGGGAAAATGGCAAGAAGACCTTCGGAGTATTTATTCTTCTTCTTTGCTAAGGATCTTCTTGAAGTTTGCCATTGATCAATTCAAAGAGGGCGATGAATACTATAATACCATCGTGGCCAAGGCGCAGGATTTTCTGGAGGTAGGCAAAAGACATATGGCGCGTCGAGCACTGGTGGATTCAACAGCTACAGTTACCATTGAGCAATTAGCTCGCTGGTTCTCTGATTCCCAGTACGACATGGCAGCTCGTAGGGGTCACTCGCTCGTTCCTTATCTTGAGAACGACCTAGCCTTCATCGTTCAAGAAGACAAAGAGGATGGTTGTGAACCGTGGGTGGCCCCCGAGATTGATGACAGAAACATTGATGTCGTCTTGCAAGAGCTCGAAGATGCTGACCTTATGGAAGAGGAACCTGAGCAGCGAGTGTACTCTGAATCTGGTAGACCTCTGGATCCTCAGCAACAAAGAGATGATGGTGAAGGTCGAGCTGCTACTGACGACCAAACTGATGCTGGCCTGGACCCTTGAGTCATTTGTTTGAATTGTAATGAACAAGTCCTAAACAACATTTTGCTTTTTTGTTTTGAAATTTATTTGAATGCCTTGGCCCAGTTTTTGGGAGGCATAGAAACATGTAATCATATTTTTGCAAGTCTCAGCCCGCTTTTGGGAGACTTAAACATGTTTAATCTTAGCTGACTTCATATCCTTGTATGTTTCATGCCTTTAATTTCAGCATATATATGTTGAGCTAGATATAGTAGGAAGAGTCGACCTAAGCCTTGTAAGAATTCAGAAACGAGGTTGATTTAAGGTCGAACCTGTTTAGAGATGGCATAGGGTAGAGCTCATTAGAACGAAATCGACCTTGGATCGGACTTGTTATGAGACTAAAGCTGACTAAGAGTCGAGCTAATTTGTATGAAGCCGACATTGAGTCGGACTTGTTAAAAGAATAAAGCTGATTAAGAATCGAGCTCATAAGAACGAAGTCGACGTTGAGTCGGACTTGTTACAAGAACAAAGCTGATTAAGAATCGAGCTCATAAGAACGAAGTCGACGTTAAGTCAGACTTGTTAAAAGAACAAAGCTGATTAAGAATCGAGCTCGTTCGAACTAAGCTGACTGGGAGTCGAGCTAGTTAAAACTGGTGTTGCACAACATTGGTCGAATAAAACAGCATTCTTATTGAAGTACGAATACGCTTACATTAATCTGATAACTAGAACTAAAACAAGCTTGAACTTGGAAGCTGAAAACTAGAAGTAGTATTTGATGAGGTGAGTGGCGTGCCAAGGATGTTTCAACTCTTCTCCCCCAGGATGAGCTATCATGTAAGTTCCTTCCTTGACGACTCGAGTGACTATGTAAGGACCTTCCCAGTTGGGAGACAGTTTATTCTGTTGAGTTCTTCTTCCCGTTGCTTCGATCTTTCTCAACACATGATCTCCTACTTGGAATGATCTCGGCTTGACCCTCTTGTCGTGGTAACTTTTAGTTTGCTGCTTGTAGTTAACCATTCGAAGGTAGGCCGTGTCTCGCTTCTCGTCGATTAAATCCAGGTCGATCAATCTGTTGGTGTCATTCTGCTCTTGATCAAAGAAAGTCACTCTAGCAGTAGGGAATCTGAGCTCAGCAGGTGCCATGGCCTCTGATCCATATGTTAGAGCGAATGGGGTTTCCCCCGTAGGCCCCCGAGTGGTTGTGCGAACTGCCCAAAGAGCAAGGGGAAGTTCGTCCAACCAGTTGTTGCGTCGACCTACGAGGCCCGTCTTGAGTGAAGATAGGACAAGTTTATTCGCTGCTTCAGCTTGCCCATTTCCTTGAGGATAGGCGACAGAAGATTGCCAATGCTTGATCCCTACCCGATTCATTTCTGCTTCGAAGGCTCTGGAGAACTGCAGTCCGTTGTCTGATACTATGGCTCGAGGAAATCCAAACCGACACCAAATGAAATCGTGAATGAAGTTGATAGCATTCTCCTCTGTGATGCGAGCTAATGGTTTGGCCTCAACCCATTTAGTGAAGTAGTCTATGGCAACGATCACATACTTGCAATTTCCCCGAGCGGGAGGGAAGGGTCCAATCAAGTCGACACCCCACATGTCAAATGGCCAAGTTGCAATTACTGGAGTCTGCTCGGTGGTAGGCATATGAGGTAAGTTGGAAAACCTTTGGCATTGATCACATTGTTGAACAAAGTTATGAGTATCAGCTCTCATGTGCGGCCAGTAGTACCCCAAAGTGATTAGCTTGTCAGCAAGAGTCCTGGCCCCCGGGTGTCCATCACAAATCCCACTGTGCACTTCATGTATTAATAGGGCGACCTCTTGAGGGTGGATGCACTTTAGCAATAGTCGAGTGTAGGACCTTCTGAATAGCTCGCCTCCTTGAATAACGTACCTCGGAGCTTTCTTTTTGATAGCTCGAGCTTTCTTCTCGTCATCAGGCAGCTCGCCACTTTCTATGTACACCTTCATTTCTTCGATCCAACACTTCTCATAAGCCCAATTTCTCGAGGGATCTTCTACGCATTGAATTTTTACCCTCTCATAAGCTGGATTTTCGAGGAAAGAGATGGGCTCATCATGTGGCTCATCTGAAGTGGCTAATTTCGAGAGGAGGTCGGCTAGCTCGTTGTCTTCCCGTTCAATCCTCTGAATCTCCCAGAATTCCAAATCCTTTATCAGCTCCTTCACCAGGTCGCAGTATTTGATCAGAGTGGAACTAAGCACTTCGTACTCGCCTCTGACCTGGTTGACTATCAGTTGGGAATCACAATAAGCCATGATTTTAGTCGCTCCAAAACACTTGGCGTATTCTATGGCTGCTATTAAGGCTTCGTATTCAGCCTGGTTGTTGGAAGCATCAAACTTGAACCTTAGTGACTCCTCGTACATTGTCCCAGATTCTGGTTCAATTAGCACTATCCCTGCTCCACTGACACTCTTGGTCGCTGACCCATCTGAATAGATCTTCCAACAATCATCGGGTAGATTAGTAGAGACTTGGGACTCTGGCTCTTTCCCCTTGGTTTTCTCTCTTGGAGCTCGCTGTTCGCTGTCTTCCTTGGTGAACGTAAGCTCGACCAAGAAATCTGCTAGAGCTTGAGCCTTCAGCGCCTTTCGAGGTCTATACTCAATGTCAAATTCAGTAAGGGCAATTGACCAATTGAGCAGTCGACCTGAACTCTCCGGCTTGTGTAATATTTTTCTCAAGGGTGCATTAGTCAGTACTACGATAGGGTGAGCCAAGAAATAAGCTCGCAGCTTCCTTGAAGCTACGACTAGAGCATATGCGACTTTCTCAGCATTGTAATACCTGCTCTCTACATCTGATAAGGCTTTGCTGATGTAGTATACTGGCTTTTGAAGCCCTTCCTCTTCTCTGATCAAGACTGCTGCAACTGACTTGTCTCCCACAGATAGATATACGAACAAGGTTTCACCAGTGGTCGGGCTACTCAGGAGGGGTGGAGTAGCGAGGTACTCCTTCAGCTGTTGGAACGACGAATGACATTCGGTCGTCCATTCAAAAATTTTCGTCCCCCTCAACGCTTTGAAGAAGGGGAGAGACCTCTCTGCTGACTTAGATATGAAACGACCAAGAGCTGCTACTCTTCCGTTAAGTCGTTGCATTTCTTTGATACTGGTGGGAGCCTTCATGTCGACTAAAGCCTTTATTTTTTAAGGTTAGCTTCTATGCCCCGTTGAGACACCATAAACCCCAGGAACTTACCAGCTGCTACTCCAAAGACACACTTGCTGGGATTGAGCTTCATGTCGTTTGCTCTCAAGTTGGCGAATGTTTCTTTTAGGTCGACCACGTGACGTCCGGTCTTAGTTTTGATGACCATATCGTCAACGTAGGCCTCCATGTTTCCGCCAATTTGAGAGGCAAAGACCTTGTTCACCATGCGCTGATAGGTCGCCCCGGCATTCTTCAATCCAAACGGCATCATGTTGTAGCAGTAAATGCCTCCAGCCGCCTGAAATGCCGTCTTTACTATGTCGTCCTCATGCATCTTAATCTGGTGGTACCCTGAGTAAGCGTCGAGGAAACTGAGGGTGGAGTGACCAGCAATAGAATCAACTAGTTTGTCGATTCTTGGAAGAGGATAGCTGTCCTTCGGGCATGCGAGATTTAGAGTGGTGAAGTCGACACACATCCACCATTTGCCATTTGATTTCTTCACCATGACCACATTGGCCAACCACGTTGTGTGAGTGGCCTCCTTGATTATCCCTGCACTTAAAAGTTTTTGTACCTCAGTTTTTATGGCTTCCTCCTTATCACGAGCAAAACTTCTCAATTTTTGGGGTCTAGGCTTTATGGTCGGGTTGACTTCAAGTCGGTGAACGGCGACCTCTTCCTTGATTTCCCTCATGTCTTCTACTCTCCATGCGAAGACGTCATTACTCTCCTTGAGTAGCTCAATGATTTCTGCTCGCTCCTCAACAGATAGCTGCTTTCCAATTTGAATTTTTTGGTCGGGGTAGGAAGGGTTAGTGATTACTGACTCTAGCTCATCCACAGCTTCTAACTCTGGACCATCTCTGAACTGTAGGGTTTCAATGATGATTTCTCTGACCCTTTGTCTCTCCTCGGCCCCCAGGTGTGGAGCTTCTTCTGCTATCATATCATCCAGCTTATTTGCAACCTCGCTGGTGGTGGTGGTGGTGGCCCCCGAGTTATTGTCGATCTGGAGGCATAGGTTGCCTATGAGGACTTGGTCGACCATAACTACATCTGGATCGACCTCTGTGGTTTCAAAGTGACGTGTCGACTCAACCATGACCTCGTCATTTGAGCGATAGGTCGACTCCTCGACATTGGTGATTGTTGATAGTCGAGTAGTTTTGGTGACCGACTGGGACAGCTTCAAGTAACCATCTGCAGTCTCAATTTCTAACTCCCTTTTCTTTCTTTCTCTGAGAACATGATCCAGGTAGGCTCGAGCTGTGCCTTGTACACATCCTACTCCAGCAGGTGTGGGGAACTTGACTCGCTGGTGAGGAATTGATGCTACCATTCCAAGCGCGACCTGTCCTGGAATACCAAGTATAGCAGCGTAATCACTGTTCACATCTATTACAATAAATTGTACCTTCGAAACTACCCTGTGGGGGTGCTGGCCAAGGTCGACGTCAAGCTCAATCTGTCCTTCGGCGTCAACTCGATGGTTGGTGAAGCCCTCCAACCTACCATCATACCTTTCGAGCTGCTCATCATTAAGACCCATTTCTTTGAAAGTCTTGTAGAACAAAATATCCTTGCAGGCCCCCGTGTCGACTAGGAGTCTGCTCGTCGTACATCCGTCTATGAGACCTGAGATGACGAGAACTTGCTCCCTAGTCGCCATATTAGTTGCCAGTTCATGGGGGTAGAAGCTGATGGCCTCATCTTTGACATCTCTTCTGGGAGGCACATGTGGGGCTTTACTGAGTTGAAAGATCTTGTGCTTGATGGCAGTGTTACTTGCTTGCTCTGTAATGACCCCCAAGTTCAATCTGGGTTGCCTCGGTCCTTGTTGTCCACCTGCTGGCTGCTCCTCCACCAACTTGAGGCCTTTTCACATATGCGTCGAGTCTTCCCTGTTCGACCATTCTTTGGATTATGCGCTTCAAGCCTAAACAATCCTCCGTGAGATGACCCGTGTCCTTGTGGTAATCACAGTATTTCTTTGTTGTCCCTTACGAACTTGTTGCTGGGTTCATTGGGGCGAGGTGGAGCCAACTCGGCGCATTCAGGATTTCAGTTCGACTCACCGTTAGGGGAGTGAAAGTCTCGGGCACCTTCTCTGTCGCCCTTGTCCTGTTCTTTCCATTTTTATTGTTTCCTCCATTCTTGTTGGAGTCCTTCTTATCATCAGCAACCTCCACCTTGGGGCTTTTCCCATTTATCTTTTCCTTCCTTTCCTCGGCCAGTGCGACATTGTAAACCTTTTCGAACAACTCTTGTCGAGTTGTGACTGTACGAACTGTGAGTTCATAATCCATGTCTGCCGAGGAAATACCACTTCGGAAGCAATTGATCACCTCTCTGTCAGTGAGATCCTCTTCAATCTTGTCAACCATTTCTTTAAACTTGGTGAAGTAGCTCATGGAGCTCTCATTTTTCGCTTGAACCAAGTTGTTCAGATCGGTGACAGTCACTTTCCGAGCTCCAGCCGTCGAGAAGCGATCTAGGAATTTTGTCCTCAAACATGTCCAGGTGGTTATGCTACCAGCTGCCAAACCATTGAACCACGTCAAAGCTGCTCCTGTGAGGGTACTTATGAGGGCTTTGCACATATTGTCGTCTTCATTAGCGACAAAGCACATCGTGGCTTCCAGGTGCGCTATGTGACTCTTGGCATTGGTTGCCCCTGAGTACTTTTCTAATAGGGGCAATCTGAAACTAGGAGGAGGTCGACTATCTCTCATCTCCTTGGATAGAGGTCGAAGAGCAAAATCAACTCGTTCAACTTTTCCAGTATCCTTATTCCTTTCATTCTCCCACTGCTCGAACTTTCTCTTCCAATGGAGCCACTCCCTAGCATCAGGTCTGTCCTCTCCAATAGGGGGAACAACATTCGACCTTTGGCCCTCGCTTCTAGGTGGAGTCATTTGTCTGCTTCTCCTATCTCTGTGGGAAGAAGCTCTTTCTGATCGAACTGGAGATCTTTGTCTGTCATTCCTTTGTGGCGACCTGCGCCTATCATCTCTGGTAGGCGACCTGCGCCTATTACCTCCAAGTGGCGGCCTGCGCCTCTCGTCTCTTATAGGCGACCTGCGCCCATTCCTGTCCCTATGGGATCCTGATCTTTGTGTCCGGGCAGGGGAACCACGTCGGCTTCTATTGGCCTCTAAATGCGTCCTCAAATCTGATTGAGCTTCCTGCTCCCTATTCCTGGTGAGGCTAGCCCTTAAGTCATTACTCGGTACATGGATAGGTGACTGAGGTCGGACTACCATCCTTTGATCAGCATTTTGACCCACACCCTCATTAGGCCTAGCACTCTGGCTTCTTTGCTGTTGGAGACTTGAGAGGGAGCCACTCTTTACGAACGTATGTCGGCACATTACGCTTCCTCCATGGCTATCAAATCGGCGAGAATGCAGGCTCGTTCCAACATCATTTCCTTCTTGCTCATGGGATTGGTTGAGGGACCTGCCCTGTTTCCAATGTTAACCTGTCCAGCTGGACGTTTTGGAGGAGGTGGAACTCCTTGTCCCTCCATATGGCGTTTTCCTCTTCTTGTGTCCGGCAACCCTCTGCCATCAACAACACTGGTAGAGCGCGTTGCTCTACCGTGAGGACGATTTGGTGGGGGAGGAGGCAGATTTACGTTTTCAGTATTGGCATTAAGATCTACGTTGGTGTTAGCATTCACCTCATTAAGTTCATCAGAAGCTTCTGTCACATGCCCATCTGGGGTTACCATTGTTGTAGGTTGATGAGATCTTCGAGGTCAAGCGAAAGCACAGTTCCCGGCAATGGAACCAAACCGATCTTTGCCGCAGGAATTGTGTTTATCAAGTAATCCTCCACGTGGCGGGACCAATCACCTGGCTCCTTGACCTGAAATCAGAACCCACGACTAGCCGGATGTGTCTCCGGCGAAGACGCTCGGGCGTGAGAGTAAGATAACGGTTGTATATAGCTCAAAATGTATTGAATAATGAATTCAGATAACAAAATGGCAGTTACCTTTCACCGTTTGGTAGTGATGAAGTATTTATAGGCAATAGTGGTGTATTTTTGGGGAGGCGACATGTGCTCCGAGATTGTAGCGGCGGTTATTGGTCATGGGAACGTGTCTATAACGGCCCCTGATTTGTAGGGATGTGATTATGAGAATTGTTCAACCAAATACGCCGTCAAGTGTCAGGTCATCACTTGTTGTTTAGGTCGAGGTCGCCATTTGAGGAATGGTCGATCTGACTGACGGGTAGAGCATGGATCATACCCGTATTAGAGCTTGGATAGTGAGTTCGGACTAAGTTAGGTCGGGACCTGGTGGGTCGGACGTTGGGCTTAGTCGACTGATATGTGAGACGGGCCGTGGGCTTTGCATTGACTGGGCCTGGCCCCCTTGATAGGCTGGGGCAATAGTTGCTTTGAGGATTGGGCTTTGCTTACTTGGACCAACTCGACACTTTTGGTATGTTCAATATGTTTTCTATTTTGCATATAAAGAGACATCATTTAAAAATTTGACTTAAAGTTTTTATATTTTAATACCTTTATGTTTGTTGAAATTTTAAAAATTGAACATTTGTATAAATCTTGTCAAAATAATAAGTGAAAATGTTATATCTTTTAAAGATGTTCCGATTGCATTCAAAATTTTATATGTACAAAAATACGAATTATACAATTAATAGTATAAAACCTACCCATTTAAATGTAGACATTCATGCATGTATCAAATGATTTTTAAATATTTTACATTTCATATTCTAACATTTATTATTCTACTTTACACTTAATATTTGTATATAACTCCATTGTCATTGATTAGATACATTCGTGCATTTATTAAATAATTTTTAATTATCTTACATTTCATATTTCAAAATTTATTATCTTAATTGGTTTGAATTAATTAAATAATTATATAGACTATATATGTAATCACGATAATAAATAGTGACTATTCAATTTTCAATTACATTCATTTTCAGGCATATTCAATGGGTGTCACAATCATTTCTCGACAATGGAACCAAACTGATGATGTCAAAAATATCAGATCAACCCAAATTCAGTGGGTCAGATATTTATGGTGACTTGAATAGCCTGAAAATGATGAACAGACATGTAAACTAGGTTGTGGCTTCACTAGATAAGGCCCTCCGGCGTAAGAGTAAGTAATGGTGTGTATGAGAGCAAATCAACTAACAATAGTTCAGAATCAAAGAATGAGTTACTGGAATTTCGTGATTTTATGCCTTGTATTTATAGTGATTAGAGGATGTTTCCTGATTTGGAAAGGAAGTTTAGGAGTGATATAAGGAGTTGAATCCAATCGACTCCTAATTCCTTGTTTTTCTTATTTGAGTAGGACTTGGACTCGTGTTCTGCCATGCGTAAGTCGGGCAAGTTATGCTCGGTGCATGACCTTGGTTGACTTAGGTGGTGTAAGATGGTCCTACTCGACTTATCGATTATACTTTGGCCTTGGTCATTTTAGACTCTGATTGTCTATCGTTGGTAGACATGTCTTACGGTGTTAGTTGTTGTTCGACATTAATTATGTCGAGAGAGATATGATAAGCATAGGTAGGAACTATCCACTCCCTATTTTATCTTTCAGTAATGGTCAATCGACATTTTTAACCAATTTACTTTGATTAAGATTCGTTTTTAATCACTGTTGTTTTTTAACAATTTTAACTTCTGTACTGCAAATACATTTTTATTAAACCTAAACCCATTAACGACATCCAATATCGTTAAAAAATAATTAACTAACATATATAACTCATACATGAATTAGTTGGAAATGAAGAATAATTCCTCTCAAATCCCCATCACCACCACCATTGAACCACCATCCCCTCAACCCCAACCACCACCACAATTGAACCACCATCCCTCTCAACCCCAACCACCACCACCATACTCACCATCCATATCAAACCCAGCAACCCCACCCAATCACCACCCCTCTTCTACCCAACAATGGCATAAACATATACCAAACTCCACAATTTCACCAAACACAACAAATCAAAAACACATATAAATCCAAGAGAAAATTACCTCCTAGTCCCTCCACCTAACCAAATCTACCTCTTAAGACAACAAAAGATCATATTTACGTCCTAATCTCATCCCATAAAATAAAATACCATATAATCCCTCGTACACCCAAATAAAACCCTACCCCTCACCCTCCTCACACTTTCTCACTTTCTCATAGAAGCTTACTCACTCTCTATCTCTTTGACTTTCTTTCTCTACTTCATCTCACGGTCATCTCCCCCACTTTTCCCTAACTCCGGCGACCATCTTCCTCCCCACCTCCGGTCACGCCTTCCCTCACCTCCGGTCGTCCAACAACCCCTCTCTCCATCGACTAGCCCTCGTCCTTCCTCCCTTTCGTCTCTTTCTCTCTCATCCTATATCCACCCTCTCATCCCTACCTTCAATCGAACTCTCTTTGTAGGAGCAAAGAAATTCAGGCCAGATTGGGTTCCCTATTTGCCGGACCAAAGCAATTCTGCCCAGATCTGGATTTTTGTCGATCGCCCGCTTCCGTCCGACCACATTCCAACTCCTGCCAGATCTTTCGTCCATTTTCTCCCTCTGAAGAACACTGTTATCCATTTTCACAATGAAATCTGAAGAAATAATTCTGGGTAAATTGGGTTTTTGTTGGATTGTGTAATTTTTGGAGGTGGTGTTTGGATGCTTGTGTATGGGCTTAATGAGTAGATGATGGTTTTTTTTTTGTTTTGTTTTACAATCATTTTAAGTTAGCTTTATTGTTAAGGTGAAACAATATGACTATGAATATATTAATTAGAAGAGGCTTTAGCCGGTCCAAAAGGGAGGTGGGGATTGAGTTCTTTGGTTGTAAAATGGGTTTGTATTATTAATACAGTTGCATATATGTAGTTTCTATTATTAATACAATTGCATAATATAACGAGTAGATGATGAGCTTATTATATTATTAATACAGTTGCATATATGTAGTTTCTATTACTTCACTAGTAACAAGTGTCGCGTTTTGGTTTTTGTCCATCCTAAATTAAATATTTTATAACCAATTGCTTTGTTTTTCTTCTCTTGAAGTGTGCACGAAATGTTCTACTCAATTTGCAAAATTAAAAAGTGCAACAGTAACAAACCAAACGTCTAGCATTCCCTCACGTTTGACGCCAATGAGGTTTTATTTGAGAGAAAAAAGAAGACTATGTCTTCGCCATATAAAATATGAATTGTAAGTAATATAAGTAATAATAATGCAATAATGCATTTTTAAAACTAATTTTTTATGTGTTCGAAAAAAACAAAATTTTCATAACACTTACTCTTTAACAAATTTGCTTTATGTATTTGGTCGCCGGAGTTGGTGGTCGCCGGAGTTGATCGTGTTCTTAGTAGTTTAGTTGACAACTGAGAACTTACTGATAAGTTCTCAATTGTTTAGTAGCCGGAGTTGGTGATCGCCGGAGTTGATCATGTTCTTAGTAGTTTAGTTGACAACTGAGAACTTACTTATAAGTTAAGTTCTTAGTTGTTTTGTCGCCGGAGTGGTCGCCGGAGTTGGTGGTCGCCGAAGTTGATCGTGTTTTTAGTAGTTTAGTTGACAACTGAGAACTTATTGATAAGTTCTCAGTTGTTAGGTTGTCGGAGTTGGGGATCATTGGAGTTGATCGTGTTCTTAGTAGTTTAGTTGACAACTGAGAACTTACTGATAAGTTAAGTTCTCAGTTGTTTGGTCAGCGGAGAGGTCGCCGGAGTTGGTGATCGTCGGAGTTTATCGTGTTCTTAGTAGTTTATTGACAACTGAGAACTTACTGATAAGATCTCAGTTGTTTAGTCGCCGGAGTTGGTAACCGCCGGAGTTGATCGTGTTCTTAGTAGTTTAGTTGACAACTGAGAACTTACTTATAAGTTAAGTTCTCAGTTATTTGGTTGTCGGAGAGGTCGTCGGAGTTGGTGGTCGCCAGGGAGGTCGCCGGAGTTGATCGTGTTCTTAGTAGTTTAGTTGACAACAGAGAACTTACTAATAAGTTAAGTTCTAAGTTGTTTGGTCGCCGGGGAGGTCGCCGGAGTTGATCGTGTTCTTAGTAGTTTAGTTGACAACTGAGAACTTACTGATAAGTTAAGTTCTCAGTTGTTTGGTCACCGGAGTTGGTGGTCGCCGAAGTTGATCGTGTTCTTAGAAGTTTAGTTGACAACTGAGAACTTACTAATAAATTAAGTTCTCAATTGTTTGGTCACTGAAGAGGTCGTTGGAGTTGGTGGTCGTCGGAGTTGATCGTGTTTTTAGTAGTTTAGTTGATGTTAAATTCTCAGTTGTTTGGTAGCCGGAGTTGGTGGTCGCCAGAGTTAATTGTGTTCTTAGTAGTTTAGTTGACAACTGAGAACTTACTGATAAGTTAAGTTCTCAGTTGTTTGGACGCCGGAGAGGTCGCCGACTTAAAAAAAAAAAGATTCGTCGGAGTTACTGGTTGCCGGATGTATTGACAGGAGAAGATGTGGAGAGGGTGACCTAAGGTGATGATGGTTGAAGAGAAACTAAAATGATTAAGAGAGTGGAATTAGTAATTATAGAAGGGTGTACTTATTATTAAGGGATTATATGATTAAGCAAAATACAACTTATTTTAGATAGTATAGCTTTGTTAGAGGGATTATATGGTAAATGACTCATTGAATTAAATTTGAACTAGTCTTCGATTCTCCATCTTCACCGCCAACCAAATTTCACCCCATCCCCTTTCCAAACCCTAACCCCAATTTTCGTTGAATCCAAGCTCTACATCACTTGCCCAATCGGGGATACAGAAAAATCGAACTGCACATGTAAAATACTGACCGGCGACAAGGGCTAGGAATTGCGTTTCAGATTTGTTAGAACCAATGAACTTTGCCGGAGATGACAATTGCCGCAGAAATTGAAGGTGTCGTAATTGAGAGGGCTGCTGTTCTGATTCAGGCAGGACTAGAGAAGGTGAAGAAAGGAAGGCATAGCTGAGACTTGCGAGGGAGATGGAGAAGGGGGGATGGTTCTAGAAATTGAATATGTTTTTCAACAAGAAAAGGGTCAAATGGGATCGGTAGATAACATGTCTAAAATGACTTGGTAGGGAGTGGACAAGTTACAGGCTTACAACCATGGCGAGTAAACTACCTTTATGGTCCTTAAAATTTTTAATTTTTTACCTTTTTGTCCGCAAACTTTTTTTTTTTTTTTATCTTTTCATCCTTAAACTTGTTTGTATTAGGCTTAATTCGTCCTTCTGTCAATATTGCCGTTAAGTATTGTTGATGTGTCATTTGATGTTTGCTGCCTAGGACATTTTACAACAACATAAGTAGCTGAGTTGGAATTTGATGTGTGGTCAACCCTTACAAATACAACGCTCACCATTTGCAATACACCTTCCATTTCAAAATAATTTTCCTACTTTTTTTTTAATTATTAAATCAACCTATAATTATTTTTTAAAGTTCGGCAAAAAATAGGAAGATCATTTTGGGACGAAGGAAAACGTCAAAATTATTGGAATATTATTTTGGGACGGAGAGAGTGCGACACAAGGTTCGCTGCATCAGATTATTTACTACATAAGGACACACTTCACTTTTTTGTTCTCTAAATATGACAAAATAGTTCTTAAAATCAAATGGGCAGAGTCTCTAGCACATTCACACGCGCGCACACACAAAATCTGGGCATACATCAGTGGAAGAGTTATTTGCTTGTGAATGAGCAAACTTTGATACCCGAATTGTTGTTGAACTCCCTGATGCTCATTAAGCATGGATTGAGTAGTTCTTGAGAAATTGAGGAGGCTGCCATTCCCATCAGAGCAAAATGAACCCAACATATTCTGCATTGAAGGAATATTAAAAGAGGCTACAAATTTAGCATTTGAATTAGAGAAGTCTGTCTTCAAAAATGAAGGAGATGGTACATTTGTTTGCTGTCTTGGCTGGAGTTGATCACTTTGATTTAATAATTTAAAAAAGTGGGAAAATTATTTTGAGACGGACGGTGTATTGCACAAATGGTGAGCGCTGTGTTTGTAAGGATTGACCACACATCAAATTCTAACTCCTCATGTTGTTGTAATGTCCTAATCATCAAATATCAAATACCACATCAACAATACTTAACGGCAATATTGACAGAAGGACGAATTAATCCTAATACAAACAAGTTTAAAAATGAAAATGTAAAAAAAAAAGTTCACGAACAAAAAGGTAAAAAATTAAAAAGTTCAAGGACCAAAAAGGTAGTTTATTCCAACCATGGCTGCTTTTACGAAACTTCTGAGGATCAGCAACATATTGTCAAAGATGTGAGGTAGAAATTATCTATGGTATAACCCGTAAATAACTTTTTCTAACGTTTTTTATGAAGTTAGGGCATGAGGGTAAATCGAGTGCGTATTTGGAGTAAAGAGGTTAAAGCTGCTAAAAAAAAAACAAGAGTGCTTAAAAGCGAAGCTTAACCAAAGTAGAGTGGTTAAAAATGACGATTGACCTTCAGTAATAAAGTGTTGTTCGACATAAGGTTATACCGAGATCATAACTACGACGAGTATATGTAAGAATGCCCGCTCCTTATATCGTCCTTAAGGAGTTGTATCCTTTCTTGGACTAGACCCAAGTTATTCGCCCGTAACTCAACCTAATGGGTCATGTTCAGTTTATATTGTTTAGGGGTAAATTTAGAAATTGAATAATTTATACCTAAAAAAATATTTTGGATCAAATATATTTGGTCCAAAGCGAACCAGTAGCCGATTTAACGATTTTAATCCACTTATGAGTTGGTAGGCTGGGCCTGTGAGGAAACAAACAAAAAAAAAAAAAGAAAAGGAAAACAGCGGTTTCGACATTCGACGTAAGGATCCGACCACATCGCCCACTCGCTATCTCATTCCGGGCTCATAGCTCTCCCTTGGACTACTGCCCGTGCCAGTATATAGAAAGAAAAGAAGAAGCTTTCCTAGACCTCGGATGGAAGAACAGGCCTTTCCCCCACATAGGAGTCAGCGCGAAGGCATAAAATAAGATATTAGATTTCCTCCCATTTACTTTCCTTTTCTGTCGTTTTTAAAACTCCGGAGTGCCAGCGGCCACTTTCCATCCCTGTAAACAATCAGGTCGAGTTCCGAGTCTTCTGATCCTCTCTTTGCAGGTTAGTGTCCGACCCTTATCGACTTTGAAGGTTTTTTAATGGCGTCTTAACCCCTCCCTTAATAAACCCCACAAATTACAGACCCTAGAGTTTTAGATTGTTCTCTAATCGTTTGTACATCACCTTGCTCACAAGGTGTTTGATGGAATGATTATTAGGGGTTTTGACGAGAATTTTAAATTTTGGACTTTTGCGAAGTGTTATGCTCATAAGGTGTTTGACGGAATGTTGCTTTGGGGTTTTGACGAGAATTTAAAATTTTGATATTTTGCAAAGCATTATGCTCATATGGTGTTTTATGGAATGATTCTTTGGGGTTTTGACGAGAATATATTATTTTTAATTTTTGAGAAGCATTATGCTTATATGGTGTTTGATGGAATGTTTCTTTATAGTTTTTGTTAAGAATTTAGTAATTTTAACTTTTGCGAATTTGTTGAATTTCTTACCATGTGATAGGTGTTATTGTTCCGGTCGGTGATCAGAAGAGATGACTTGGTGTAATTATTGTGCGATGGATTGTCAGACAGGTCGTGATTATGCGACCGGCAGCATGTAACAACACCTCTCTCTCTCTCTCTCAATCAAACTTACCTTGACATTTTAACAAATAGTTGCATATAATCCTTGCTCTGCTCCTTCAATTTTTGCAGTTGTTGTGCCGAGTGCGGAAAATTAATCAGTCAAGATGTGTATGTTGACGAGCCTACTTTTGTTAAAGGCCCCGGAGGCGAGGTTTGTTTAATAGATCTTTTATTAGCTTTTGTTCGAGAAATTACCCTAATTTATAGGGGTGAGCGACTGTGCATTTAGTTAGGTTGCTCCATTGTGGCCTTAAGTTCACGGGTTTAATCCAAAGAAACAGTTTAACACCCGTGAAGGTCTGTGATCTCACTTATTAGAGTCATAGCTGGAGGCAGTTATTTACTAGAAGCCAGACAGTCTCTAGCTAGCAAGCTTATGGAGACATTGATCTTTAACTCTTTTGCCAATTATTGTAGGCTAGAATTGAGATCAGGGTAGGGATGGATAATTAATCGAGGCCCAAAGCATATCGTTTTTCCTCCTTGAATTGTACAAGGGTCATTTTCATATTGAACAGATTTTTGATGGTGAAATCTTTGACTTAGTTTTGGGCTGGATGCATTATGTTTTTGATTTTTGTTCTCTAACCTTGATATTTTTCGTCGGAAGAGTTCATTGTTGTGAAAATAGTTTCTAAAACATGACGCTCCAATGGAAAACTATGTTATAACATGGGTTATTATGGTTTATTAAGTATGCTGGTGCTTTTGCCTTCTAATTTCTACGTGTTTGTGTCCAAGCTTACCTTTGTGTACTCATTATTTTTGTTAATTTTTTAGATCCATTTTGGACTTGACTTGACTATCATAATGTGCAGAGTCGGTTGGCAGGCACTTATGTAAAGAGTATTCTTGGTGATGATTCTGATTCACATAGAAGGACTTTAGAGAAAGGTAACTATGCCTATTCATTATGCCTTTCTCTTAGTTCAAAGCCGCTTATATTTTTCAGTGCAGGATTATCATCTCTTCGTTGATTTTCAGTTAAGTGTTTTTCCACACTTTTTCCAACTTTAGTTTCTTTCGTGGTTACTTGCCTTTGGTGGACATCTTCTTCGTCGTATGTTCTTCCATCTTACTAATTTCTGGTTTTTCTAAAGAAAATGAACATATAAAATTAAATAATTCTAGTATTTTCCTTTTAGTATGCTGTCATCTACAGTGCAACTATGCTCCTTTTCTGTGATGGTACTTGAGATTCTTAGGGGACAATGTTGGACCTACTGTATTAATTATAAGGAGCTTCATATTTAGGTGTTGTTAATTTCTCATGGTGCAGGAAATACAGTCATCTATGAGTTGATAGATCAATTTGGAATCACTGATGTTTCGCATGCTACCGCATTTTATCGGGTTTGTGCTTACATATATTGTCCTCATTTTAGTGTGTGTACGTGTGTGTGTTTCCTCAACTTTTTCTAAGATTCACCATTGGCTTCATAAGAATGTTATTTGTCTGATTCTACTTAATAATTGTAGATTGCTGTTGAGCGTAGTTTCACAAAGGGCCGAAGAACTTCCCAAGTTGCAGCAGCTTGCCTATATATTGCATGTAGGTCAGTGACTCTTACCTCATTGTAGTTTAGATTCTTAAAGGATTTTTCAGTTTTGACTGATCATGTATGTCTGAGCATGTGTGTAATTTATAGGCCTTATCAAGATATTTAGTGGCAATGTGATGCTTAATGTAAATGTGGACTATAAAAGATTGTGAAATATCGTAAATATCATGACCCACAAAAAATGCTGACTTCGGTCTATATGGTAATTGTTGAAGATAAATAGAAGTGGAGAAGAAAGAAAATTGAAGTCAATGGGAATCTCTAATCAGTTAGACAGATAGCTGATATAGCTCCTTTAAGTATTCACTCTGTCCCAAAATGAAGTCTATTTTTCATTTAAGGGACATTCTTACAATGTGCTGTATATAAAATTTATGACCAAGATGCATAAATATTATTGCTATCCACTTTCTAAATTTATATTTGCAAGTATAATATGAATAGTGAAAAAAATTGGTAACAAACATTTAGGGACAAATTTCTTAGAAAATAGATGGGACAAAATTTTCTAGAAAATAGACATTCATTTTGAAAGGTGGGAGTACATCATAAGGTTTTATCAAAGTAAAGAGTTGGCTTATGTTTACAAATTTGGGGACTTACTTCTTCTTTGATCTTTTTCATGAATGTTTTTCAACAAGTAGCTTATCCTTGGGAAGCAAATCTGAGTTTTTTCTGCAAAACGTTTATTATCTGTATATAGGATCTTTGTATTTTCCTTTTTGTTGCTGATGGATGTCTTGGCCATCTGTATTTCTCTTTTGAGTTTTATATAATGAATTCCTTTTTCTATAAAAAAATGAAATAAAATAAACTCCCTTTGTCCCTAATTGAATGTCCAAATTAACAAATTTCATTTTAAGGGACACTCTGAAAATGTAAATGTGTGCTTTTATATATTTTAATGGCAAAGATCATAAATATTCTTATTTCTCTGAAAATGTAAATGTGTGCTTTTATATATTTTAATGGCAAAGATCATAAATATTCTTATTATTTACTTTCTAAACATTTAGTTTTACGATTATAAAATGAATAACAAAAAAAAAATATGGGTAAAGAGCGTTTAAGGACAAAGTTTTTTGCAGAAATGACATTCATTTTGGACAAAAATTTCTTGTTTTTGGACATCATTTAGGGACAGAGGGAATAATTGTTACAGAGTACTAAAGAATACTATGAATTATGATTTCTATAGTTTAATGGTACAAAGTAATGTGATTTTGGATCTTGAATCATTCTTTGATTGTGGACTAAGGGAGCTTCTTCAGTGTAAGAGTAGTTTGCGGCATCCAAGAATAGGATTCTCCTCCCTCTCCCCCCCCCTCCTAACTCACCAAGCTTATACCAAGGTTTGAGGCAATATGTCATTATATCCTTTCCACAGGTCTGTGTGCTTGATCAAATGTGCGTTTACAGCATGGAAACTGAATTCCCATTTATGTAGTCATGCGCTAACATCAGTGATATGTGTTTGTGCCCGTATTTGTATTGGCCATGGGTTTACTAATTGTTTTATATATCTTCCTTTTGGTCCACAGGGAAAAGGAGAAATCATTTCTGCTAATTGACTTTTCCAGTCATTTGAATATAAGCGTGTAAGAAACATCATCCACATCTGCTATCAATTAACTAAACTAAACATACCAGAAATGTTATATACTTGGAAGCTCAAGTATTCATATGTTACAAGTCTCTTACCTTAGCTTCTGTTATTTGCCGTTGTCATTAATTATTTGTGATTTATGTGTTCTCCAGGTATGAGTTAGGGGGTGTATATCTACAACTTTGCAGGCTGTTAAGTCTTGAAGAGCATCATTTTATTCAAAAGCCAGTTGATCCTAGCCTTTTCATGCACCGGTTTACGAGTAGTAAGATCACCTTCACCATTCTAGTTTCATTGTCTGTAACATCATATTACACATGTACCATTTGAATTTTTCATCTGAATGTTCCATTGACGGAATGGTTATAGTTTATAAACAATGTTTTATTTTATTGGGTTGCTGAATAGAAACATTTGCAGTGCTTCCTTTTGCTGTTTCTTATAGCAAGTGTTATTACGTGTCGAATTATCTTCAATGGTTTGCTCTTCTTGGTGTATCAGACTAGTTCTTGTCTCCAACAGGCTATTTGGGAGTCCTTGCATCTGGACTGCTCTGTTCAGAAAGAACATTTTAGGCTAGGATAGTGATCAATTTGTTTTCCTGGGAACAGTCTGATTGTTCCGAGTTTGGTAATTGGAAATACAAAACATTTAAAAAAAAAAGATAAATAAGACGCATACACACATTTGAACTTATTAAGTAAAATAATTTGGTGCAAGAAAATGTGACACATTTCTTACTGAAGTTTCCAGGCATTGCAAATATCAATGATGTATCTGGCTGAAGATGCTTCATCACATGCTTAGATATGTAGCCATATGATACTGCGATGAAGGATGAGGTGTCTTAGGGCTTATAATTTCTGGAAGAGCACTATAATAGTTATAATAACAGAATATTACCCAACATGTATATCATCCTCTTTAATCTAGTAATTGGCATGAATGCAACACTTCAGATTACCAAAGTAATAACTGTGTAACTTTGTGATGCTGTCAACTAGAGTGCGTTAGTGGAAAACAGAGAGATGAGAGATGACAGGAATATCCAAGGGGGTTAATCTGATGAACGCCCATATTTTTACTTCTTACTTTTCTTTTCCTTTTCTTATGGCGGTAGAAGCATATACTCCCTCCGTCCCATGATAATATATAAACTTTCCTTTTTGGGCGTCCCACAATAATATATACTTTCCTAAAATGGAAAGAAATCTTTACTATTCCCTCCACTCATTCTCTCTCCTACATTATTTTAATACTCACATCACCATTATAATTTACTATTCTCTCCACTCATTCTCTCTCCTATTTTATTTTCACACTCACAACACTTTTAATATAATACTTCCTCCTTAATTCCCGTGAAAAACTAAAAGTCTATAAAATGTTGGGACGGAGGGAGTATAGTTTTTTGAAAATCACCTCGGGATGCAATTTTCTAAGCCTGTAATTAGAGCAAGGTTACCATGAATTCATCCTTTGATGAGGCTTCTTAAACACTGATGTAGTATCCAGGTCATGCTCGTACCTTTTCAGTTTTTGAGGGTTGCCTAATAACAACTACTAGGACTGTTTTTGGTTATTTTCCTGACCCTGTTTTGATTTGCTTTTCTTCAGACCGTTGATATACATATATGTATTTGATGTATATATACACACACGCACAGTTATTTTTGTGGGCCCAAAATCTTATACTCTCTTGGAACTTGTTGCCAAAGCAACTCAATTTGTGATCAAATCTGACATATGCCGACCAATCTGCTGTACTCAAGTTATTACAAAATGGTCGCTTTCTCTCTAACCAGCCTGGTAGTTGTAGTTGATAGAAGTTCTAATAATTAAGATCACGTTCAAATAGGCAGAGAACATTAGAGGTGTCAATTGATTCGTGTATCATTGCCAATTTCCGATGCCATTCTCTTCTAATTGATCCCTCTTGATTCATGGAATAGTGAAGATGCAAAGTTACACTAAAACAGCTGGAAGAGCTATTATCTAACATGGTTTGGATAGCGAGCGAGAGGTTTGTAATTATGCACAAGTGCACACTTCGCTTCCATCATTTCCTTGTTTATACTTTATATATGGTTAGCCCCGCCCCGCAAAATTGATCATAATGCTGTGTGAGCACCGAGCTGGAACTAGTCATTCAAATAATGTTTTTAGATCATGAATAGCTTGCTTTCTACTGAAGATTCTGCTCTGTAATAGTGTTGCATGTCAGCAGCTTATAATTCTTTTATTGGTTATTTTTTGTTGTAGCTCTTATCAAAGGTGATAATAAGAAAGTCTTACAGACTGCATTGCAATTTGTAGCTAGCATGAAGAGAGACTGGATGCAGGTTGGTTATTCATCTTAACTTGACATTACTACATCCTCTTGTGAACGTGAATAATTTTAGATGGATGTTTGGTGAGAATCATCCCTGATTTACTTCTTTCATTGGCAGACTGGCCGGAAACCGAGTGGGATCTGTGGTGTAGCTTTATATGTCTCTACTATTGTACATGGATTAAAAATTTCCAAGTCAGAAATAGTAAGTATGTGAATGTGTCTTCTATTTTACAGTTTTGTCACTATGAATACTAGGTGGAAGGTTCCTCTTATTCAACTGAGAAAAATCAATAATCCCTCATGTACATGAGAATATTTCCTCTTTCCAGTTTAATCTCTCGAGCATCTATCTTATCCAATAAGCCACTATAGGTGTTGACAAAATATATTAGCTCTTTGAAGTATCATAATTTTAGGAAGTTCCCTAAAAGACTGTAGGAGTTACTTGTCATATTAAAGATCTTTTAGTTGCTTTTTTTTTTATTGAATGCTTCAGGAGATTATAAGATCTAATGATCTATTACGATTGAGTTGGTCTTACAAAAAACGCGTTTTTTTGTAAGCTTAGGAAAAACGTGTTTTTCACTGGCACTTTTTTATACTAACAATGACATTTTTTTATACTAACACTGACACTTAATATACATGCACCGGCACTTTGTTACACTAACACTGGCACTTTGTTATACTAACACTGGCACTTTGTTACACTAACACTTAATATACTGGCACTGACACTTTTTTACACTAACACTGGCACTTTGTTAAACTGGCACTGACACTTTTTTATACTGGCACTTTGTTAAACTGGCACTGGCACTTTGTTAAACTGGCACTGGCACTTTGTTATACATACACTGGCACTTTGTTACACTGGCATTGGCACTAACGGGGAAAAGAAAACACGTTTTTCCTAAGCTTAAGGAAAAACGCGTTTTTTGTAAGATTTTGGTATTACGATTATCGTTACCATTATGTTACATAATTTATCTTTCTATCTGTGGGGTGTCAGTACCTCAAAAATCAATGATAAGTAACTTTCCATACAAAATAGACTTGATATGTTTTAATAGGACCTTTATTTTGGAGATAGCTGCATGACCTCTTTAATAATATCTTATTTATGGTTTTAATTATTGCAGTTAAAAGTTGTGCATCTATGTGATGCAACATTGACAAAACGCTTGATCGAGTTTGAGAATACCAAATCAGGGAGCTTAACGGTAAGTTCTATGCTATTGTTGGAATAACTGGGTGTTATCCCAATTCTCATTCTAACGAGCAAGTGATTATTAGTCATTTTTAGTTTTAACTTTGGCTCAAAGTTTGCATGCATGGCAATGTCTAACCATCAACAATGCTGTGAAACATGTAAAATATTCTATGGAAAAAATTGACGGGGATCAAGATGAGGTCAATATTTGAAAATTTAGGATATATAGTTCACCTACAGGTGGTATGACCTGGATTATTAGCTTAAACCTAATGAAGTCTTATCGTTGTTCTTGAAGTTTATCAACCGTCCATTTAATTTGTCTGTTGCATGCTTTAGGTTTCAATCATGTTTTTCTGGATATAGGTTGCTATGTTGGCCCCATCTATCCTATTGCTCAACCAGTTTTCGTTTACGTTTTAGTAATTCTACTTTCTATTAAAAGTTCAAGTCAATATCTACTTTAAGGAGAATCCATGTAATGCTATTCTAATAAATGTATGCCATCCACTCTCTTTCTGTCCTGCTCTTCTAGAATTTATTGCAGTATGCACTTATTCTGGACTGTATTCTTAACTTGTTCATGCTACATACGCCAGCATTTCAACTGTATGTGATACATAGGCACATAAGACATTCTTTAGAGCTGCACTTTGTAATTGGTTTCATGGTCTTCTTAGATGGAGCTCAATTAAAATCACTTACTGCATCATGTTGCTAAATTGTTAAGAATGATTTTACTACTTATGCTAGGCTACAAAGCATTTCTTAAGCTGATTTTTTTGAATTCTCATCAACTAGATAGAGGAGTTCAACCAAAACGCTGAGGAGTTTGAGAAGGAAATTCAGGTATGCAAACAGTCAGATACAAACTTAAAGGAGCTTGGAACAAAGGAAGCTATTTGCGAGCACAAGGGCAAAGGAGTGTCTGGTTCTGGACTCTGCAAAGTTTGTTATCTAGAATTCTGTGGGGGACTCGAAGGCGGTTCAGACCCTCCAGCTTTTCAACGTGCCGAAGTGGAGAGAACATCTTGTGAATCTGCTGAGGTGGCTACAGAGTCAAACTTGTATTTAAGGCCTCAGCAAGGAAAATGCAGTAGTGAGAATGTATATCTTGCACTCAACTCAATTAATTATTTTTCTTTGTTTTGGAAATATTGACTTATGACAAGTAATGAGGTGTCTCTCTAATGGGCATCAAGTCATCCATTGACTAAAGAGACTGAATCTTTGAGTATAACAGTGTAAGCTTTTTAAATGATATTGTAAGATAACAGGGCATTAGAGCATTGTTCGTTGACTACAAAAGTTGTTAGGTTTGAGTCATCCAACCCCATATTGTTAGCTTTACTTTCCTTAGCTGCTGCTGGATCTGTTACGGAACTTTTGCTTAAGCGTTTGTACTTCACAAATAATTTGGAAATTCTCTGACAGTTATGTAATAATACAATCAAATGAAAAAATAATGATTATGCTTAAGGTGTAAATAGATTTTTTTTGTGAGTAACCGTAATGATTTATTATTTTCTTTAATCTATATATAGGAAGAGCACTTGGTCACTGAAGCTCACCAAGATACAAGGCAAAATGTGAAAGCTTGCTTGTTGGAGCCAGCACATGCTTGTAAGTTCATTTAACTACTGAAAGAATGTGTCCTTTTGAAAATTTCAAGCTATCACTCACTCTTGTATAATACTACACATGCTCTTTTCAGCAGCAGCCCCTGGAAATGAAAACAAAACCGGGGATGCTATTGATAGCTCTAAGGAGATACCTGCTAATGAAGATGAAACAGACACCCTTTCTGATATTGACGATGTTGAGGTTTGTTAACACACATAGCAATCAATCTACATATATTTTTTCATGCCTCTTCTTTATATGGTCAAAATATTATATGTTTTGTTGGTGAATATGATTTGAAATGCCATGGTTCAAGGCCTCAAGCTTATTCTACCCTTCAACCCAAAATGTCTTTTACCACTGATTAACTTAAATATGTTCCTAGAGTGTTGGCTCTTCTAAATTGCATGCCTATTCTCTCAGTTCTGCAATGGTTTCATGCACTTGCTTATGTTAATTGTGGAATTCAGTGTTCGTATCTTTTGCGTTGAAGCTTTAAAATAAGTGACGGCCCAACTGCAACACATATTGTTTTCTGATATAGGTCAATTGCTACCTCAACAATGAAGAAGAGAGCCGTTTTAAAAAGATTATCTGGGAAGAAATGAACAAAGAATATCTTCAGGTAATTATTTTTCTTAAAACCAGATGGTTGTCCTCTATGGAGGGAAATCATGCATGCTCTTCTATATCCAACACAGCCATGACTATTGTAGTAATATCTATACCTATTTTTTTTTTTTTTCAGGAACAAGCAGCTAAGGAAGCTGCCGCTGCTGCTGTTCGTAAACTTTATAGTGAAGCTTCAGATGATGTTCGTTCCGCACAGGAGCTTGCTGCAGCAGCAGCAGCTGCTGTGGCAAAATCAAAAGAGGTCAGTGCTGTGTATTCTTTGGTTGGTGTTTTCACATATGATTTACTGTTATATGATCTTGAGTATGTACTGACTGAAGCTCTAACGGCTGGCATAAGTCAAGTGGAAAAAAGGCATCTCAGATTTGAGATACATCGAAATGAGCTTAATCCTAAATATATGTTGAATAATGTCTCCTCACTCAAATATAGGACCCTCTTTTTTTTTTTTTTGAAAGCAAATATAGCGTACTCTTACTGACAGGAATCTATTGGCTATTATGAATGTTTAATTTGAGTCATATGGGATTAGATTGCACTCTAATTTCTACTTCAACCCCCACTGGACACTCTACATTAAGCATTGATGAGAGCGAGTGGAGAAAGAGACTTAGGTTGTGTTTGATAGCAACAAGCACCAACAAACACTTGATGCTTGTTGTTGAATGTCAATCTTAGAAAACTTGAGTCTTTGTAAACAAGCCATTGTCAATCTTCATGCTTAGCGACTCTTTTTCGGTAAGTGAAAAATATGGACGCTGGTCCGGTAAGAGGAATATGGGATGGTTGTTACAATTCAAGTCAAGTGTCCACCCTTAGTTTGAAGTAGTTGCACAAAAGAAAACCATTCAACAACAAGCATTAAGTGCTTGTTGTTATCAAAACAACCTTAGTCATTGTCTTTATCCAATTTCTGATACCATTAATAATAGACTAAACTGGATACTGAATTACAATATCATACAACGTTATATAAATAAATGATTTGCATAAAGACTCCAGCCTAGTCTTTTCAGGAAGCAAGTGAGTATTAGCCAAAACTTAGTTCTACTTGGAGCTTGCTTGTTGTTGGGCCTCTGTGACATCTTTGCAAACACCAAAGAAATAAAAATTTAACTTAGTTCCATTCATTTCGGTCATGCCTCATTTCATTATGAAATGTTTTCTTTCAATTTGATAGAGATGCAAACATTATACAACAACAAAAACAACAACATTACCCCAGTGCCGCAAAGGCTCCCACCTACAGTGGGGTAAGGGGGGGTCGTATGTACTCAGCCTTGCCCCTGTGTTAAAGCACAGAGAGACTGTTTCCGGATGACCTATGATGAAAATTGCATCGAAAATTGAAATTAGGTTGGGTGGTAAGAGGAACTATAGAAAGTAGCAGGTTTGAATCACTTAAGGTATCACAAAAGCCCATCCTTGGTTTAATAAGCATTGGTGGGACTCGTGTATTCAATCTTTTCTACCCCCTAGTGAACTATTCTTACTGTACGGTCCTCCCCTCGAGTCTTTAAGAAGTTTATACTAAAGTCTCTTCATAACTTGCCACATTGGTGAATTCACCCTTTACTGTTGCTCTCTTGTGCAATCATACCTACCTAGCCTTTTCAGCCTTTTGTCATTCATTACATGTATTTCCGTTTCACAACTAGCTAATAGCTATGGTGCTCTAATTTCTGTTTTCTAATCAACCTCATCTTGCTTCTAGTCGAATAAATCCAGTTGCCTTGTTACTTGTTATGTACTCCCTCTGTCCTATTTGAAGGTTCACCATTTGAGTTGGGCACAAGAATTAAGGAAAAAGGTGAAAAAAAAATGATGTGTTGTGAGTGTAGATGCTTGGGTAGGAGAGAGAAAGTGGAGTAAGCGGATAATTGTTGTGAGTATGACAAGTGGGTCTCATTCCCATTTCAGGAAAGGTGAACATTTAAATGATGACACCCATTTGGGAAATAAGTGAACCTTCAAATGGGATGGAGGGAGTAATTGGGCACTCATACTTCAGCTCAGTAAAGAATAAAAAATGTGTTTGTTGAAGAATAAAAAATGTGTTTGTTGGGGAACTCATACTTCAGCACCAGGCTAGTGGTTAAGATAGATTAGAGTCACCTACAATGCATTGAGGCTGTAGTTCAAGCAGCTATTTTTTTAATTATTATTTTTTCAGTGCAAGAGATCCGTTGTTAAAATCTTTGATCAAAAGCCTACTGATCTTGACTTACTTTTTTTGCCTTTACTTGTGCACGACCAGAAACGGAGACAAAAACGAGCTGAGGAAGCTAAAAATGCTCCTCCTCCTCAAACAGCTGCAGAAGCCACCCGTCAAATGTTAACAAAGAAGGTACACACATAAAAAGACCAAATGTTTTTTTTTTTTTGAATAAGATTCTGCATTCATTAATATAAGAAGGTAGGCTCAGGGCCTATAAAATGTTGGTACATTTTCCTAGCAAACTGAGCATTACTATGAACTTAATGAATTATTATTCTAGAATATATATATATATATATATATATATATATATATATATATATATATATATATATATATATATATATATACTCCCTCCGTCCCACCAATTGCTTCACCATTTTCCTTGGGCACGGGAATTATGGTAATGGGAGGGAAAAAAAATGTTGTGAGTGTAATTTGAAAATAGGAGAGAGAATTAGTGGAGGGAATAATAAATTATAATGGTGTTGTGAGTATTAAAATAATGTAGGAGAGAGAATGAGTGGAGGAAATAATAATATTTTATGTCCAAAAAAGGAAAGGTGAAGCTTCTAACGGGACGCCCTTTTGGGTAATTGGTGAAGCTTTTATTGGGACGGAGGGAGTATATATATACACATATATATATATATATATATATAATATAGAATAAATTCTTTGTGGCACTATCCATTCTTTCAAATATATCTTATTTTGAAAGTCAAAACTTTTGTGTGACTGTCGTATATGTCCCCACAAACTTTGTAAAGCCACCCCATAAAAGAAAAAGAAAATTTTATGCCGCAAAGACTCTTTTTGTGGTTCAGATGGAGGATGCTTTAAGCTTATTACGGGACAAGTAGATGCACAGTTTTATGTTTCCTTTTATTAGTAATTTTTTTTTTTTTTGCAGAAGCTAAGCTCAAAATTTAACCCTGAAGCATTACGCGGACTCTTTGATGAGAGTGTAAGTCTCTTCATCAGCTTCCTCTATTGACATGCTTCTCCACAACCTTTATTTTGAGTAATAAAATGCATGGTTGATCTACTTCTGAGATATTCAAGAAAATAAAAGATCAAAAACAAAATAGGCACGTTGACATGTTGTTTGCGACATTTTTTAAATGCTTGGTTGATATGGAAGACTAGTCAATCCATTTTTTTTTATTTGATTGGCCTACAATATTTTGTTAAACACTTTCTAAATATTGTCTTAAAGCTCTCTTACATGAACAAGTCAATTCCTTGAAGCAGGAACCAACTACTAAAAAGAGTAGGGGCGGTGATGATGAAAATAACAAAGCCACAGGTAAAAAGTTGGGTAAAAAACAAGAAAAAGAAGAGAGCGGAAACTTTGATGAGCAGAATGAAGAAGATGAAGATATGATAGGAAAGGATGAATATGGAGAGGAAAATGAGTATGGAAATGAGCAGGAAATGTATGATTATGAATATAACGAACAAGATGGATATGATGATGAGTATTGATCTGCTTCATAGATATATGAGGTCCCTTGTTACCCCAATCAACATGGACGGTGTCACTTGAATTTTTTGGACTCGGACACATCTTTTGGGCTCGGTTTTGCTCAACGACAAAGTCGTAGAGTTATAACTTTATTACAGTTGTGAAATATATTATGCATAATGCCAGCAGTTTTAGGGAAGCTCAAGACATGGAAGTTCCTTATACCAGTGAGAAAGATGAGGTAGATGGTGGGTCCCAAGTAGTTTGGATAGAGGCTGAGGTTAGGTTTTGTCCAAGTGTATAAGAGAGATGACGGGGGCAGTGGCCCCTACTCGGTTTTTGAAATTGTTTTGTGTTTACCGGATTTCAATTTTAATTCATATATTAACTTTTGAAGAGAGAGCATTGATTGTTGCTAGCTTGGTTGGAAAGACCTTTTAATTTTTTTTATTGAGAATTGTCAAGAAATTGTTATGGACTATCCATTTTAACTCATCAGGAAGAGAGGTTTCTAGCTTTCAGTTTTGAGAGGGAATATTCAACTCCGAACACTTATTTGCAACTCCCATTGATTTTCAGACCTTCATTGATGACAATGAACTGTAATTTCGAACTTTAATTACTTTGCAAGACAACAATGGAGATTAGAGGGAGGGTGCCGACTATGGAGAAGATGGGAGTGGTGTGGCTGCTATGTGGGTGTGATAATTTGCATTGTGAGTTGATGACGGAGAGGAGGTGGAGGAGTCAGCCTTGCGTTTAAGACGAAGAAGAAGAATCGCAGCCGTTGAGTTGAGAGAAAAGAAGAGTGGGTGTTGGGTTTTGAAAAAGAGGGAAGGAGAAAAATAGAGGTCCCTTGGACAATGAACTGTAATTTCGAACTTTAATTTCTTTTAAAAGCTTGTTGTAATGTAGAAATCCAGTAGCCAAGTGAAAGAATGAGAATAATTGTAAGATAACACAATATTTGAAGGTCCCAATGTGCTACCCTGTAAGAAAATATATGAGTATATATATACCACACGCACACACACACACACACACACACACACACACACACACACATATATATATATATATATATATATATATATATATATATATATATATATATATATATAGGATTAAAGTATGAATGGAAGTGTTCTCAATAGTAGAAACGAGTAAGAGAAAAAGGAATGATTCTAGGCCGATTTCCTCTAGGGTCTCTTGGGCGAGATTGAAACCCAATTTAAAAAATAACATTTAGTTAATTCCCCAGACACACCTCCGCCTAATGGGAGCAATCGCCCCATAACATGGCGCGATCGCCCCACAACATGGCGCGATCGCGCGGTGTGACGGGTGGTCTTATAATTTAATTATAAGACTAATTTGTCTCTTATAATTGGCTTATAAGACAAATTTTTCAACCAAAAAAATCAAAAATTTCAATAATAACAACGAATTGCTCTCTTAATTTACACATTTACAACTCTTATAAGTTAATTATAAGGCTACTTTGTCTCTTACAATTGACTTATAAGAAAAAAATTTCAACTAAAAAAATCAAAAATTTCAATAATAATAACGAATTGCTCTCATAATTTACACATTTATAACTTTTACAAGTTAATTATAAGACTAAATCACCTCTTATAAGACCATATTGCCTCTTATTGAAGATTGGCCAAAGGAAATTGTGTAGAAAATGGAGGAAATTAAGCTGAAATTGGAGGAGGGAGCGATCGCGCCATGTTGTGGGGCGATCGCACCCAAAGACCAGAAGTCACCGCACGATCGCGTGTTGTTGTAGGGCGATCACTCACAATTAGGCGGAGGGGTGTCTGGGGAATTTGAATCTGGGGATAACTCCTTATTTGGGATTTACAAAAAAAAATTCTTTAAGGGGAAAAAAATATGGACAGAAAGGCCCTAGGGGAATTTATCCTTAACTGTTATTTTTGGACTTTTCACATATTTAAAGGAAAACAATTATTATCACAAGTTAATAATGAAAGTGCCAAAATTACTTTTATTTATTGTACATGTCTCACACATTCACTACTAGAAAAAACACAATCAGCAACGCCTAACATCCTTGCTAATTAACAAAAGTCGTCGATAGATGAATCATTAGTGACGGCTATGGTCGTCGCTAAAGTTGACCAACTATGGTCGACGACATTGTCATTAATGGCCAAAAGTCATCGTTAATTTGTTCATTACTAAATTAATATGTTGACCTTGGACCAAATTTAGCAACGACTTATTCGTCGTCGCTAATTAAATACTCCCTCCGTCTCATATCTATGTGCACACTTGATGTTTTGCACGTAAATTAAGGAGGGAGTATTATATTGAAAGTGTTGTGAGTGTGAAAGTAAAATAGGAGAGAGAATGAGTGGAGGAAATAGTAAATTATAATGGTGTTGTGAGTATAAAAATAATGTAGGAGAGAGAATGAGTGGAGGGAATAGTAAGATTCTTTTCCATTTTAGGAAATGTGCACCTAGGTTTGGGACGCCAAAATGGCAAAATGTACACGTAGGTATGGAACGGAGAGAGTATATGACAACGACTTATCTGTCGCTAATAATTAGATTATTTTTAAAATAAGTGATTTATTTTTTAAAAAACTTGAACAAATATATGTATTAAATTTATTTTTGAACATACCAAAAGTGTCGAGCTGGACCAAGCAAGTAAAGCCCAATCACAGACAACCTTGGCATTCACATTCTTAATGAGGCTAGCCCATTCACCATAAGGCCCAAAGCCCAATAACAGTATCAGTCGATCTAAGCTCATTGTCCGACCTCCAAGGTCCCGACCTAGCTTGATCCGACTCAATGATTCATACTATAATTCGGGTACGATCCATGATCTACCCGACGGTCGAAATCGACCTAACCCCATTGGGCGACCTCGACCTCAAGCGTCGACCTAAGCGATGTGGGCGCACGTGAGTCAAATCTTTCCATAACTGCATTCCTACAAATCAGGGACCGTTATAGGCATGTTCCCATTACTAATAACTGCCGCTAAAATCTCGGAGTTCATGTAGCACCACCAAAAATACAACGGTCATTACCTATAAATACTTTATCACTACCAACGGTGCAAAGGTAACTGCTATTTTGTTGTCAAAATTCTATTATTCAATACAGTTTAGCTCTCCAATCATCATAGTACTTACTCTCACGCCCGAGGGTCTAAACCGGAGACACATCCGGCTAGTCGTGGATTCTGATTTCAGGTCAAGGAGCCAGGTGATCAGTCCTGCCACGTGGAGGAAGATTGATAAGCACTTTTCTTGCGGCATCAGTTTGGTTCCATTGCCGGGAAGACGTGCTTTAGCTTGACCTCGAAACTTTTCTCACCCTACAACAATGGTGACCCCAGACGGGCATGTTGCAGAGGCTTCTGATGAATTCAATGAAGTGAATGCCAACACCATCGCTACTACCAATGTGAATGCGGATTTGCCTCCTCCTCCTCCTCCTCTTCGTCATCATGCTAGGGCGACACGCTCAAACAGTGTAGCTGATGGCAGAGGATTGCCAGATGCAAGGAGAGAAAAACGTCCCATAGAGGGACAAGGAGTTCCCCCTCCTCCTAAGCGTCCAACTGCTCATCTGAATGTTGGAAATAAGGCAGGTCCCTCATCCAACCCATTGAGTAGAAAGGAAATGCTGTTAGAGCGAGCCCAGATTCTAGCCGAGTTATTGGCCATGGAGGAGGCTGAGCAGGCGGATAGAAGGTCAGAGAGGGTGGCTCCCTCTCAAATTTCCAACAGGGAACAGGCCAGGAGTGCTAGGCCTAATGAAACCGTGGGACAGAACGGTGAGAACATGATAGTGCAGCGGGTTCCATCCCTCATTCATGTGCCAAGTAACGACCTAAGAGCTAGCCTCACCAGGAATAGGGAACAGGAGGCTCAATCAGATTTGAGGACTCACTTAGAGGCCAACCGAAGCCGACGTGGTTCGCCTGCTAGGACACAAAGATCTCAATCTCATAGGGACGGGGAATGGGCGCGGGTCGCCCGTAAGAGAAGGAAAGGCGCGGTCGCCTCTCGGAGATGATAGGCGCGGAGTCGCCTCTCGAGACGAAAGGCGCGGAGTCGCCGCGAGATGACGGACATAGAGTCACCAATTCGATCGTAAAGGGCTCCTTCTCACGAGAGATAGGAGAAGCGGGCGAGTAACTCCCCCGAAGTGAGGGTCGGAGGTCGAATGTCATTCCCCTGCAGGAGATGACGGACCGACGCTAGGGAATGGTTGTTGATGAAAAGAAGTTCGAACAATGGGAGGAGGAGAAGAAAAAGGATACTGGAAAGGTCGAACGAATTGACTTTGCTCTTCGACCCTTATCCAAGGACCTGATTGACAGTCGACCACCTGTTGGTTTCAGATTGCCCCTCCTAGAAAAGTACTCGGGGGCCACCAATGCAAAAAGCCACGTAGCACACATAGAAGCTACCATGTGTTTTGTCGCCAATGAGGACGACAATATGTCCAAAGCCCTCATAAGCACACTCGCGGGGGCAGCCCTAACGTGGTTCAATAGTTTAGCATTTGGTAGCATCTCCTCTGGATGAGTTTGAGGACAAAATTCCTTGAGCGTTTCTCAGCTCTGGAGCTCGGAAGGTGACTTTCACCGACTTAAACAACTTGGTGCAAGGGAAGAATGAAAGCTCCATGAGCTACTACACCAAGTTTAAGGAAATGGTTGACAAGATTGAGGAGGATCTAGCGACGGGGAGGTGATCAATTAGCTTCCGGAGTGGCATTTCCTCGGAAGACATGGATTATGAACTAACGGTTCGTACTGTCACCACTCGACATGAGTTGTTCGAGAAGGCCTACAATGTGGCATTAGCCGAGGAAAGGAAAGGAAAGAAAAGAAGAATGGGAAAGGCCCCAAGGTTGAGGTCGCTGACGACAAGAAGGACTCAGCCAAAAATGGAGGAAACAACAAAAATGGTAAGAACGGGGACAAGGGCGACGGAGAAAGTGCCCGAAGTTTTCACTCCCACGACGGTGAGTCGAACGAGAGATAATGAATGCGGTCGAGTTGGCTCCACCTGCCCCAATGAACCCGAGGCAACAAGTTCAGAAGGGACAATAGCAAGTACTGTGATTACCACAAAGATACGGGACATCTCACGGAGGATTGCTTGGGATTGAAGCGTATCATCCAAAGAATGGTCGACCAGGGAAGGCTCGACGCATATGTGAAAAGGCCTCAAGCTAGTGGAGGCGAGCGGCCGAGGTGGACGGCAAGGACCAAGGCAACCTAGATTGAATTTGGGGGTCATTACGGAGCGAGGCTAGCAGCAGAGCCATCAAGCATAAAATGTTTCGGCTCAATAAAGCCCCACATGTGCCTCGAGGAGAGATGTCGGGGATGAGATGATCGGCTTCTACCCCCACGGGCGGCAACTAATATGGCGGCTAGGGAGCAAGTTCTCGTCATCCCGTGTCTAATCGACGACGAAGCGGACTCTTAGTCGGCACGGGGGCTGCAAAAGACATCTTGTTTTACAAGACATTCCGGGAGATGGGCCTTTCTAACGAGCGGCTTGAAAGATATGATGGCGGATTGGAAGGTTTCACCAACCATCGAGTTGATGCCAAAGGCCGGATTGAGCTTGACGTCGACCTAGGCCAATACCCCCGCGGGGGTCGTATCGAAGGTACAATTTATTGTGATAGATGTGAACAGTGACTATCTTTGCTATACTTGGTATTCCGGGTCGGGTCGCGCTTGGAATGGTGGCATCAATCCCTACCAAGCGAGTCAAGTTTCCTACACCTGGAGTGTGTGTACGAGCACGGCTCGAGCCTACCTGGATCATGTTCTTCGAGAAAGAAAGAAGAGGGAACTAGAGATTGAGACGGCGAGATGGTTACTTAAAGCTGTCCCGATCGGTCACCAAAACTACTGCCTATCTACGATCACCAATGTGGAGGAGTCGACCTATCGCTCAAGCAACGAGGTCATGGTTGAGTCGACACGTCACTCCGAAGTCACAACGGTCGATCCGGACGTAGTTATGGTCGACCCGAGTCATCATGGCGACCTATGCCTCTAGATCGACAATAATAACTCGGGGGCCGCCACCACCGGTGAGGTCGCATATAAGGCTGGATGATATGATAGCTAAAGAAGCTTCACACACAGGGGCCGAGGAGAGAGAAAAAGGGTCGGAAGAGATCATCGTTGAGACCACTGCGGTTCGAGAGATGGTCCGAGTGGAGGCCGTGGACGAGCTAGAATCGTGTCACCAACTCTTCCTACCCCAGGCCAAAAGATTCGGATTGGGAAACAATTGTCTGCGAAGAAAGGCTAGAAATCATTGAGCTATTCAAAGAGAGTAATGATGTCTTCGCATGGCGAGTATAAGATATGAGGGAATCAAGGAAGAGGTCGCCGTTCATAGGCTTGAAGTCAACCCGGACTATAAAGCCCCGGACCCCAGAAGAAATTGAGAAGCTTTGCTTGTGATAAGGAAGAGGCCATAAAAGGCGAGGTACAAAAACTTTTGAGTGCGGGTATAATTAAAGAGGCCACTCATACAACCTGGTTGGCCAACGTGGTCATGGTGAAGAAAGCAAATGGCAAATGGCGAATGTGCGTCGACTTCACCACTCTAAACCTTGCCTGCCCGAAGGACAGCTATCCTCTTCCTAGAATCGACAAACTTGTTGATTCCATTGCTGGCCACTCTACCCTCAGCTTCCTTGATGCTTACTCGGGGTACCACCAGATAAAGATGCACGAGGATGACATTGTGAAAACTGACCTTCCAATTTGGAGGCATCTCTTTGCTATAACATGATTCCATTCGGATTGATGAACGCAGGGGCGACTTATCAACGCATGGTGAACAAGGTCTTTGCTTCACAAATTGGTCGAAACATGGAGGCCTACGTCGACGATATGGTCATCAAAACTAAGGCCGGACTTCACGTGGTCGACCTAAAAGAAACATTCGCCAACTTGCGAGCAAACGACATGAAGCTCAATCCTAGCAAGTGTGTCTTTGGTGTAGCAGCTGGCAAGTTCCTTGGATTTATGGTGTCTCAGAGAGGCATAGAGGCTAACCGGAGAAGATCGAGGCTCTAGTCGACATGGAAGGAGCCAAACCGGCGTAAAGGAGATGCGGCTGACTTAACGGCGGGGAGTGGCGGCCCTAGGTCGTTTTATAGCCAAGTCGGTGAAAGGTCTCTCCCACTTCTTTAAATCATTGAGGGGGACGAAAAACGTTGAATGGACGGCCGAATGTCATTCGTCGTTCCAACAACTCAAAGAGTACCTTGCTGCTCCTCCCCTATTGACGGTCCGATCACTTTGGTGAGACCTTGTTCGTGTATGCATGCATGGGAGACAAGTCGATGCAGCGATCTTGGTTAGAGAAGAAGAAGGTCATCAAAAACCGGTGTATTACGTCGTAGCCTTATCGGATGTAGAGGGCGGATACTACAACGGCGAGAAGGTCGCTTATGCTCTAGTCGTAGCTTGAGGAAGGCTGCGAGCTTATTTCTTGGCTCATCCTATCGTGGTGCTCACGAATGCACCCTTGAGAAAAATATTGTACAAACCGAGAGAGTTCGGGTCGCTTGCTCAATTGGTCAATTGCCCTTACGAAATTTGACATAGAGTATCGACCTCGAAAGGCGTTGAAGGCTCAAGCTCTAGCGAGATTTCTTGAGTCGAGCTTACGTTCACCAAGGAAGACGGCGAGCGGCGAGATCAAAAGGAGAAAACCAAAGGGAAAGAGCCGAGTCCCGGCCCGCCATTACTCTACCCGACGATTGCTTTGGAAGGTCTACTCGGACGGGTCGGCTACTACAAAAATGTCATTGGAGCTGGGATTGTTTTGATTGAGCCGAGTGCAGGACCGTGTATGAGGAATCACTAAGGTTCAAGTTCGATGCATCCAACAATCAGGGGGAGTATGAAGCCCTGGTGGCAGCCATAGAGTATGCCAAGTGCTTTGGTGCGACTAAAATCATGGCATACTGTGATTCTCAATTAATAGTCAACCAAGTCAGAGGCGAGTATGAGGTGATAAACTCCACCTTAGTCAAGTACTGCGACCTGGTGAAGGAATTGGTGAAGGAATTGGAATTCTGGGAGATCCAAAGGATCGGTCGAGAAGACAATGAGTTAGCCGACTTACTCTCAAAGCTAGCTACATCAGACGAGCCGCACGAAGAACCTATCTCTTATCTTGAGAGCCCAGCTTATGAAAGGGTCAAAATTCAGTGCATAGAGGACCCCTCAAAAAATTGGGTCTATGAGAAATGCTGGATCGAAGAAATGAAGGCGTACATAGAAAGTGGCGAGCTGCCTGATGACGAGAAGAAAGCTCAAGCTGTCAAAAAGAAAGCTCCAAGGTACGTTATTCAAGGAGGCGAGCTATTCAGAAGATCCTACACTCGACCGCTATTGAAGTGTATCCACGCTCAAGAGATCACTACGTTGATGCATGAAGTACACAGTGGGATTTGTGGTGGACACCCGGGGGCCAGGACTCTAGCCGACAAGTTGATCACTTTGGGGTACTACTGGCCACACATGAGAGCAGACACCCATGACTTTGTGCAGCAGTGTGACCAATGCCAAAGGTTTGCCAACCTACCTCATCTGCCTACGACTGAGCAAACCCCCGTGATCGCAGCTTGGCCATTCGACATGTGGGGCGTCGACTTAATTGGACCCTTCCCACCCGCCCGTGGGAATTGTAAGTACGCAATCGTGGCAATTGATTACTTTACCAAGTGGGTTGAAGCCAAGCCGCTAGCTCGCATCACAGAGGAAAACGCCATCAACTTCATTCATGATTTCATCTGGTGTCGATTTGGTTTTCCTCGAGCTATAGTATCTGACAACGGCCTACAATTCTCCCAAACCTTCGAAGCAGAGATGAATCGAGTAGGGATCAAGCATTGGAAATCTTCTGTCGCCTACCCCCAAGGTAATGGGCAAGCTGAAGCAGCGAATAAACTTGTCCTATCTTCACTCAAGACGGGTCTCGTGGGTCGACGCAACAACTGGTTGGACGAACTCCCCCTTGCTCTTTGGGCAGTTCACACAACCACTCGGGGGCCTACGGGGGAAACCCCATTCGCTCTAACATATGGGTCAGAAGCCATGGCTCCAGCTGAGTTATTATTTCCAACAGCCAGAGTAACTTTCTTTGATCAAGACCAGAATGATATCAACAGATTGATCGACCTGGACTTAATAGACGAGAAGTGAGACACGGCTTACCTTCGAATGGTCAACTACAAGCAACGAACTAAAAGTTACCACGACAAGAAGGTAAAAGCAAGATCGTTCCAAGTAGGAGATCACGTGTTGAGAAAGATCGAGGCAACGGGGAGAAGGACCCGGCGAGAACAAGCTATCTCTAGCTGGGAAGGTCCTTACATAGTTACTCGGGTTGTCAAAGAGGGGACTTACATGATTGCTCATCCTGATGGTGAAGAACTGAAGCACCCATGGCACGCTACTCACCTCATCAAGTTACTTCTAAGGTTCAGATAAATATCTCAGTTCAAGGATATTACAGTTCCTAAGATTGAAATTTGTCATAGTTCTAGCTTTCCATTGATGTAAACGTTTCCCTACTTCAATAAAAATTGCACCTTTGTTCGACCCGACATTGTGTAACATTAACTTCAACAAGCTCGACTCATAGTCAGTTTCGTTTTAACAAGCTCGATTCTTAATCAGCTTCGTTCGTTTAAACAAGTCCGACTCTTAGTCGACTTCGTTCTAACAAGCTCGACTCTTAGTCAGCTTCGTTTTAACAAGCTCGATTCTTAATCAGCTTCGTTCATTTAAACAAGTCCGACTCTTAGTCGACTTCGTTCTAACAAACTCGACTCTTGGTCAGTCTGTTCTAATTAGCTCGATTCTCAATCAGCTTTACTCCGTAAAACAAGTCCGACCTATGGTGGAAAGCTTCGTTCTAATGAGCTCGACCCTTGGTCGGCTTTGATGAGATGAACGGGATCGACTCTTAGTCAATCTTGTTTCCAAAAGCTATATACAAAGCCTCGAGGTCGATCGAACTCCACAGACAAGTCGACCTTAGTCTTAAGGTGACTCATTTGCCCTACTGTATCTAGCTCGACACCTACATGCTTTGAAATTAAAAGCATAAAGCATACAAGGATACAAAGTCGGCTATGATTATATATAAATAAGTCTCCCAAGCGGGCTAAGACTTGTGCAAAATAAAAGTTACGAAGTATCTAGCCTCCCAAAATCTTGGGCCAAGGCATATAAATAGTTACGAACACTAAAAGCAAAAAAAGTGTTTTGGGCGCTTGTTCCATTACACAAAGTTCAATTAAATTCAAACGGCTTGGTCGGAGGCATTGGAGTCGTCATTGGCGGCTCGTTCTTCATTGATTGGTTCATGCTTGTTGAGGGCTCGAGGGTTTACCCGACTCGGAGAAAACTTTGTTGATCGAACTCACCCTCCACCTCCATCTCCCTCTCGATCCTCTGAATCTTCTAGCTCTGCCGCAAGGCCACGTCAAAGGTCACGGGGGCCAAAGCAGGGCCACCCAAGGCTCACAACCCTCTTCTTGGTCTTCTTGGGCAATGTGGGCTAGATCATCATCATTATAAGGCACCAACGAGTGACCTCCTCTAGCTGCCATGTCATGCGGGAGCATAGGCCCATCGAGCTAGGCTGCTCCCGAAGAAACGTCGGTGTCGGGGTCGAATAAAGCCCGACGGGCCATATGACGCTTACCCAGTTCCAAGAACCCCCTAGCTTTGGCAATAATGGCATTGAAGTACTCATCTCCTTCCTTAAACTTTTCGACAGCATCTTTAGCAGCGGCCTGAAGATCTTCTTGCCACTTCACCCGCGCAAGCCGGTGCTCCTCATTCAACTCGATCAGGAAGTCGTCCTTCTCCTTCAGTAGTTTTGAAACTGTTGCCAGCTCCGTCTGAGTTTTCTCTAGCTCTTTCTTCTCGGCATCCCTCTCCACCTCGACCTCCTTGAGCTTAGACTACTGCCAGGTTTCAAGATCCGTCAGAGCTTTCTTCTTCACCATCTCCAAGGCATCAAATGAGTTATCCAAGTCGTTGTATTTCTCTCTTAGCTCGGCTAGTTCTTGCGACTTCTTGGAGTAATCTTTAAGAGCTTGCCTCTCCCTCTCAATGGAGGCCCTCCATGAGCTTTTAACCTGTTCGACCATGGTGAGATTCTACATTTATGGAAACTAGAGAGGTGTAAGTGCTCCAATTTGAGTTGTTAGAATTTTCGTTAGAAAATTAACGAAAGTTTTAACATTTCTAACATTTCTAACAATTCCTAACATTCCTAACTTTTCTAACAAAGTGAGGACAAAATGGGCATTGCTATTTAAAGATAAACCTTCAAAGGAATCTCAAAAAACAAAATAATTAAGAAAATCCCGAAACAGCAAGTTGAAAAACAGTTTCTGTTTGATTTTTTGAAAAATATTCCTCCTGTCCAAAAGCCGGCCATGCGTAGCGTATGAACAAAGTGCACGCTGTCGAGGAGATCCGCGCGGACATGTTTGCTTCTCACAGGGGCCTATAAATTGAACCCTCCTCTCTCAGTTTACACAACACATTTTACTCACAGAAGCTGTATTCTGGCGAAAATAGAGAGAAAACAGTGGGAATCCTTAGATTGCCACCATTTTCTCTTGAACCTTTCCCAAATTCACTTCAAACATTCTAAAATTACTCTTAAACACACCAAGCTCAAGCTTAAAACACTACTCAAGAGGAAGATTAGGGAGAAAACATAGAGGACTTAAGTGTTATCTACTTGTTTTCTCTTTGATCAACTCTATCATCAAACCCTAAACACATTCAAGCCTTGAATCCACTCAAACACAAATCCAAGCACCAAATCTTGATACTCCTCAAGTCAAACACCAAATCTTGATACTCCTCAAGTCAAATTCCAAGCCTAGGAAGATAGGGTGTCACCATTGGTAAAGCCCTCCTTCCTTAAACCCTAAAACTCCCCTTCAACTCCTTGTTCATCTTGTTCTTCTTACTTTGATCTACTTTATGTCAAGTTTAACTTAATTTTTGACCCAAGATGGTCATCTTGAAGTTCATCTTTATGAATGACCATCTCAAATGGTCCACATTTTTAAATCTCTAGTTGATTTTTCTCTTTAATTTCATCTTTACAAAATTCCCCTTCCCAAGCAAATGAAATGCTTAAGTCCTAATGTACCCCAAGGATGGTTTGATATAGTAGATCACCACTAAAATGTCTAGTGACTACTAATCAAAACCTAGGGAAATGGGGACAAGCATGGATGCAAAACCGCCTTTTAAATCACATTTCCTTCTTGAGAATGTTGCTGTCCAGTAGCATTTCTCTAAGACCTCTGTCCATGGTCTAATTTTTTGGACACAGATAAACTTGGAATTTGGTGTTGACTATAAAATACTTTTTGTATACAACATCCAGAGATTTTCAGACATATTTTTACTTTATTTTTTTCGTGAGTAAAACTCCCTTTTTCAAATTTTCCTTTAAAGGTCAGTTCATCAGTCTCTGGAAATCCAGATTTCACATCTGAGATTTCCAGAAGGTTTTGGTCCCTCAAATCATCTCCAAAATGGGAAGTTCTTTCACAGAAACCTTATTTAAGGTGTTTTGAACATTTTTCATTCTCGGACTTTTCCCAGATTCTGGAGTTTTCAAGCCCTAAAGTCCATTTCAAAATCAAGTGTCCACTGCCTTTTTCATTCTGGCAGAAATGATTTTCAACTTCCAAAAATCTTTTGAGTACCAAATCTCAACCCAAAAATCACACCAAAAATCATGGGGTCTGTCCAAAGTCTAATAAAGAATTCTCAATTTTTACTTTCCTTAGTTTCAACTTATTTTGGCCAAAGTAACACACACACACACACACAAAAACAAATGGTTTTTAGCTTGGAAGACTCGTTTTACGAGGCATTCCGGGTGCACACTAACGTCCTTCCCGGCGTGTAACGTGACATGCGAACCCAAATTTCTAATCTCGGGCATTTTTCAAAGTTTTGGCCCTTAAAACAAAAACGGCGTGGCGACTCCGTTTGATTTCAAAAAAATCAGGGTACATCACAGTGGCGACTCCGCTGGGGACAAGATAAGCTTTTTTTTTTTTTTTAAAATGATATTTGGTATATTGGTGGAAACCATTAAACTTCCCGTTATCGCCTCCTAACACGAGTCGGGGATAAATTGTGGTTTAACAATCCCACGTACCGGTATCATCGTTTTCAAAAAAAAAAAGAAAAGCTTTTGAGGGTCAAGCTTCCGTCCCGACATTAAAAATCATTTGTTGTGTGTGTTGATTTTTGCACGTTTTCGTGTTGTTTTGGCCGCCTCGAAAAAAGTCAAAATTTTGACTGTCGAAATCATGTCCCTAACTGTTGGAATTTTTGTGCTTATGTGCTTATGTGTTCATTAAATTTCAAAAAAAAAAAATTCAAAAAAAAAAGATTTTTCAAAAGGAAAATTTTCAAAAAAAATAAAAAATCATGCATCATTCTTTTTAAGACACATGAAAAAATTTATATTTTACTCAGAAAAAGAAGATAGACTGCTTGCACACTACGCGCACGTGACCGTACACTGCACACTACGTCCCTAACCCGGGGAAATCCTTGTCGCGGCCCGTTTGGTCTTATTACGCCTCTCGGTGCAAGCACAAGACTACCCAAACATCCCATGGAGCCTCGTGTCAACCATGCACTTGTCCGTGACACACTTTGTCCGAGACCCGGTTGGTTTTTAGTCTGGTCTGTGTCATGCCCTGCCTGTGTATAGACCTTTCCTTTCAAGCCTTTGTCGGCACACCGACTCAATATCTTTCGGGGACCCTAATCAGTCGAAGTCATGCCGGTTTTCCGCCGCAGACTTTGACCAAGATATTGACCGGCGCCTTGACTTCGGCTCGGCGCACAAATTATACACTGACTCCCAGCATTGACACTGAGTCATCAAGGATTAATGATTATCCCATGCCTAATTACGGCCTAATTGACGACAAATCAAGATCAATTGTGGACGCTTATCAGTCCAAATCATGCCGACTTTTTGTCGAGCCCTCGGGCATGATCTTGACTTTTGACGTCAGCTTTGTCCGTAATTTACATTGAATGCTCGTTAAGACTCGATTACCCGCCAGACTTTTAGGATCGTTTTTCTTTCGGTCGGTGGGACCCGCTTGCCCTATAGGACCCTCGCCCGGGGCTGTCCACCCTGGGAAGTCGAAATACAAGTGGAATACGAGGGGCTTATAGACGTAGTGACGGGGCCCACTGATCCAGGATCCAGAGTAGTTTGCGAAAAAGAAGAGCAATCTTTTCCAACCGATTAGGTTAATAAGACATGTTTTAAGTAAACGTGAACAAATAACTGCATGTTGCATGAGCCCAAAGCCCAAACACCTGTCCTCCTTCAATTCCCAGACATCGAACCCTCGTGCCTTTTTCCCCCATGACTCCTCATAAAGCTTGGTTTCGGGCACCGGGTCACCGTTTGATCGGTTGGGAAGAGTCAAGCGCATTATCGGCTTCGCCGTTTGTTCCGACTCGGGTTTGAATGTGCATCGGCCAGGTAATGATGGGGACAACGTCACTCCGCCTCCGGGACCCTCGAGACAGAACCGCAATGGAATCGGTTAGGCGAGAACGGATGAGAGTGCGACGAAGCCTGGTGAACGGCCTCATGGAGGCTATCAAAAGCCATGGATTGGCCGCCGGTCTCAACCCGGATGGCACCTTCACTGTGGAAGAAGAGGAAGACCTCAATCCCACTCTTGGTCAACCCGACTACTCCCGAGGATGCCACCACCGGCCTCCCACGGTACTACCACGAGCCCATGCCCCTCGATCTCTCGGGTCAGCCGGCTCCCAACCTGAGACCCTTTGGATCCACGCGGCTGACGGGACGAGCCGGTTCGCAATGCCTCGGTGGGGACAAAGTCGATGCGAAATGCCTTCCCGTGGTTGGGGATACCCGGAATGCCACGGCAAATTGGGATCCCGCCTCGGTTTGGGACCAATCAATCCGGACTTTCGCAGCAACGGTTTGGAATGCCACCGCGGTTTGGTTCGGGGCAACGGTCGGGAGCCCCTCTTGAGAATGATGCTAGCTCATTGCTCCTCACACGGCTTCCGCAAACCCATTTCTCACTCGGGGTTCAATGGGTTGCAAGCCCCCATCCCGGTTTCATCGAGAATCACCGGGACCACGGTATCCTCTCGGTTATGCATCCTCGCCACAACCGGCCATGCAATTCAACAACCGGGGACGGCGGCCGCGCTTAAGCCTACTTATGGGCCTCACTCCGGAAATCCAAGCCATCGGCTACCTCGAGATCTGCCTCCGTCTTCTACTGCAGATTGGAATCCAACATCAAGTCGTTGGGTTCTATCCCTTTGCCCAAGCTCCTACCTACATTCCCCGGGGTAATTTGGGCCAAGGACAGGTTTTCACCTATGCCCCGGAGTATGGTATCCCTTCCACCAGTGTGCCACCAGTGGTAACTCCTCATTCTTGCTCAGTCACTGGATTGAATTCCATGGTTCCACCACAAGATCCTCATCTGGCCTGGTTCATGGAACAACATAAGGAAATGAAAGCGCAGATTGCTGAATTGACCGCTAAGAAGTCTGCCTTCTGGCCTACGGACCCGAACTCCATTGTGTCCCTGCCCCACAAATTCGTGATGCCTAACTTGGACCTCTTTGATGGGACTGCATGCCCAAAAACTCATCTGGACACATATACTTTGGCAATGAAAGCTAAGGGATGCACAAACCAGCAGTTGGCTGACTACTTCAGTCTCTCTTTGAAGTCAGGGGCTTTGAAATGGTTTTTCCAATTGCAGCCTGAAGCTAGGGCTACTTGGGAACAGATTACCAATACTTTCACAGATAAGTATAAATCCAACTTGGAATGGGAAACAAACAGAGTTGACCTGCAGACAACGGTGCAGCGCCCTGATGAGAATATTGGGGATTTCTATAGAAGGTGGAACCTGAAGCGTAGTGAAATGGCCATTCCTCCCTCGACGAGGAGCGAGTTAGACATCTTTCGGTCATGCTTGAAGCCGCATTTGAGAGCTTCCCTCGGTCACTTCCCCTACGGCGGACTTGCGTGCAATGGTTAATTCCGGGGCTAAGTTCGAAAAGGCTTACAATCGGCGGCCGTGCTGCACACCTTCTACGAGATACCGGGTTTCTACCACCTCCAACACGGCTCACTTGACAACCAAAAGGTAAAGAAGTGATTAGCTATGCGGGACAGGACTGTAACAATGCCACTTCCTTTGTTCCCAAGAAACCTGATGCATCCAGATCCCGGCTCCAAGACTTGAGAAACTTTGGGATGCCTTTGAGTGATATCTTCAGAGGTTTGGTGAGATAAGTTTTGCTCCAGCCTTTGGAAAATTATCAGCCTAGAAACCCCAATGCTCCTTTGGATACCTCCAAGCATTGTGCCTTTCATCAGTACCATGGGCACCTGACAGATGATTGTGTCCCCCTGAAAAAGGCAATCCAAAGTTTGATTGAACAAGGGAAGTTAGAGGTGCCTGAAGGGCCCAATACAATCAGTAACCCATTCCCTAGAAACAACAACATGAGTGTCAACGTGATCGAGTTTGGTGGTTCAAGCCTTGTGGGCACGATGGAGTTTGACTCGTCCCTTTGCGAGGTCAATGAACCAATCATCGCAGGCAAGTAAAATGGTTGGATTGAGCAAGAAGTTGACAAAGAAGTCCTGATGGGAAGACCTGCGATAGCTCCCGTCTCCAGCGTCGAAGAAAAGATGCATGATCCAACAACAAAGAGCAGCTAGACTAGGGGCTACCTATCTCTAAAATGGTCCTTTAGTCAACCTTCGTAGGTTCTAGTATTTTTCTTTCACCTAAGTCCATCTTGGACACTTGTCAGTTTAGTTCACCCCGAATGTTGTGGAAAAAAGTTTAACTATCGTTTAAAATTTTAATATATATAAGTCTTTTCTTCTTTTCTTGCTAGACTCGAGACATCACTTGCACACCCACGTTACACTCAATTGAAATGGTTTTATCCTAGATGATCACTTGTGCTGCTCAACCACTAATTCTTCAAAATGATTAATATTTAAATTAATTGGAGTGAGAAAACCAATGGATATCCTTCTTAAATTGGGGCTTACCAACTCCCCATTTTGCATGCTCACATCCCTTTCATCATCCTCATCATCTCATTGCTCGATGAATTTGCATGGATCTTTTCTCATATAAAGCTTAAGCAAGCAATGAAGACTTAATCTCGTTTAGGTCATCCAGTAGGGATTGCGGTTGAAACCTTTCACCCATAGGAAAGCCATTACCTCACCCTCACTAAACACTACCCTTTCATTTCAAGATCGGCATATTCTGAAACCCCGTTTAGCCATCATTTTTGCTCCTTACTGAGAGAAGTCCAAGCAAGGCCAAGAAGTTAACTTCGAGAGTCTGCGATGCGTAAAATATCTCAAGCCATGAAGGAAGGACAAAGACAATCCTCAACTCCTCGGGAGGCTTTCCAAGTCAAAAAAAAAAAAAAAAAAAAAAAAAAAAAAAAGAGCTGTAGATCCTCAAAAGTCCCCGACTTCTCAAGAAGCTCTCCAATGATCAAAAAGGAGCCCGAATCCTCGCAAGTTCGCAAAAAAAAAAAAGTTGTCAATAGCTTGGACTTCCTCTCACCATTACCTTAAATTAATCCCAAGCCATCCTCTCGCTTTTAGAGGATATCCCCGTTACCATTATCCTCGCCTTTGGCCAAAATCAAAATTTGACCTCTCATTCTTAGAGGCAATCAATCTTCCCCGCCATAGATTTTCCAAACACATCCCTAAAAGCCAACCTCTCATCTTTAGAGGTTCAGTCAGTAAAAGGCCCAGCCGACCTCTCATCTTAAGAGGTCACAATGTCCCAAATCACCCGATGGCCGATCGAAGCCCGAAAACCCAGCTGCAATTCCTATCGGATAGCAATTTCATTATAATATCTCTAAGATCTAAATCAAATTAACGCTTCATTGCTTGCTTAAATTGGAATCTAATCCATTTTGGCTCAAAATTACCAATCAAAGATTGTGCAAATTCAAATTTGATTCATGTGAGCATAATTCATTTCTACTCCACAAACACTTGCCGTGGATGTCCCATTGGGCTTCGCATCCGTGTCTTTCATGGACACTCTAAGGGGATATGTTATTCGAATCTCCAATCCTCAAATTCCCAAAAGAACCTCTAAGTCTTGAATTTTCACATTCATTATCTTTTCATTCGGGATAAGCCCGAACTACGGCGACCTGAGCTCTTCATAATGAAGGGAACGTAGGCAACCAGAAATGGTCCGATTGAAATCACAAACAAATTTCAAAAAAAAAAATCCGTTCTCATCAAGGATTGTCCCTATACACTTTCCGCCCTTCCGAGCTTGATTCTCGATATCAGTTGGTTTTCTCCTTGTGATTAATCAAAATATTTGTTCATATCAGAATTAGGAGTTGAATAACCCGAACATTAACAAAGGGTTTTAAGCAGCCTTGTGATCATCATGAATAAGACAAGTTTTCAAGTGTCTCGACAAGTCTTCTCTTTCTATGTCATAGTAAAATAGAGCCAAACACTGTCTTTCTGCCTGCAGGGGCTTCCATACACTTTTCCACACCTTGTGATGCTTATACTCTCTCAAAAGAGTCAAACCTAAAGCGAGTGTGTATACACAAAATCGGGATTCAATTCCCACTTTTCGAAAGATGTGCCCCTGCACGTAAACATTCCTGAGTCTTGTCCAGTAACTGGTTGACTAAGATTTGAAAAGATGGGCGCCCCCTCACATGATGACTCTGTCTGCAATAAGACTGCTCTGAATTTCTTCACGCTGGGGCTTGCTAAGCGGTTCTCCCAGGTTCTCCTCTATCAGCTCTTCAAGCTGGGACTTCTATAGTCATCTTTGGGTCCACATTGGGTTCTTCACTACAAGATAGGTTCGCCAAGTCACTTCTTCAAAATCTGGACTTTGCCTACTCAGGATCCGGGGGACTTTGTCAAGATGGTCTTTTGGACCCGAATTCTATCAAGTCGCAAGAAAGAATTTCAGCTTCAGAACTTGTTACACAGCAGCTTCCCGTAGCATCGGAATTCAAGATCAAGGTTTCTCCCGGCATTAGCAATTCCATCAAATCATTCTCCAGACAAGGTTTCGGCCAAAGTCACAGCTCACCCAAATGAAAGAAGCTTCACTCGTATCAACGTGCCCTAGAGCCTGTCAGCATCAGCTTCAAATGACCAAGATTGAGAGGGAAACTGTCAACCGAGACCCGGGATCCGAATCCAATCTCATCAAAATTGAGGTCCATGTGATACTGCTGACAAAACCTCACCAACAACCGCTGTTTAAATCGCGATCAAGGGTTCTCATCCCCCACATGCTCAAAATCTGTTCCAAACAGTCTCCAGACACATACATCACCATGCATCCCCACAAAAATCTCCCAAGGGCTCATGTAGCATGCACAAAACTTGAATCAATAGGAAAAATCCTAAGTGATTGAAAATCATAAATCGTAATTTCCCTGCCAAAAAGCGTAGGCTAAGTGCATCTTCGAAAGCAAGTAAATGCATCATCTCATAATCATTTTTTTAGCTCTATGCATGCATCTGTCATCATGAATGTCATATATGCATCTTCCTCTTCACTAATGAATGCAGGAATTCAAACGTGAAATCAAATCCCCCTTTTCGGCAAGGATGATCTTCACCAAAGACGACCTCCAATATCCACAAATGGATGAAAACAGCCCCCAATGAAGACCACCTCCAGTGTCTACCGTTCGGTCAGAGACGCCAAGTTCTCAAATACAAATCGGTCAAAGACGCCAAGTTCTCAAAATACAAATCGGTCAGAGACGCCAAGTTCTCAAATACAATTCGGTCAGGGACGCCAAGTTCTCAAAATACAAATCGGTCAGAGACGCCAAGTTCTCAAATACAATTCGGTCAGAGATGCCAAGTTCTCAAAATACAAATCGGTCGGAGACGCCAAGTTCTCAAATGCAAATCGGTCAGAGACACAAAGTTCTCAAAAGCAAGAAGTCCCAATGTGAAGACAAGCTCAACAACTTCTACAAGGTTGACGATCACCAGCAAGATGCAGACTCAACCAAACTCCTCCTTCAGGTCAAAATGCCTCCAAAGACAGCAAATCGTCAGCAGAAACCGCAACCCAACAACTCTTCATCAACATCAGCCGAAGCCTCAGTCCTTCCGGCAGCTACAGGTAAGCACAGCACAGGTATGAAAGCATATCTTAGTCAACTACTTTTCTAAAAGAACATTATCATCAAATCTTAGGGTGACTTTCCAAAAATAGTCAAGTCTTAGGGCGAATTCCCAAAAATAGTCAAGTCTTAGGGCGACTTCCCAAAAATAGTCAAATCTTAGGGCGACTTCCCAAAAAACAGTCAAACCTCGGGTGACTCCCAAATACCGTCAAACCATCCCCAGCAGTTTTCGAACTACGTCCAGGCTTGATTCCCACTCGGGATATATAGGTAGCCTACCTTAGGTCCAGCCACTTGACCAACACGGTCACCCTTTTCCCCGATGATCATCGTAAGCTCTAATCTTCCCCTGCGAGAACGTCCTCAAACAGTCTCCCTCAGGTACAAAACCTCGACTTAGGATCATACTCCTAAACTGAGTCCCCATTTAGGTTCATACTCCTGAACTGAAACCATGACTTAGGATCATACTCCTGAACTAGGTCCCCATTTAGGTTCATACTCCTGAACTGAAACCCCGACTTAGGATCATACTCCTGAACTAGGTCCCCATTTAGGTTCATACTCCTGAACTGAAACCCCGACTTAGGATCATACTCCTGAACTAGGTCCCCATTTAGGTTCATACTCCTGAACTGAAACCTCGACTTAGAATCATACTCCTGAAATAAGTCCCCATTTAGGTTCATACTCCTGAACTAAACCTCGACATAGGATCATACTCCTGAACTAAGTTCCCATTTAGGTTCATACCCCTGAACTAAACCTCGACTTAGGATCATACTCCTGAACTAAGTCCCCATTTAGGTTCATACCCCTGAACTAAACCTCAACTTAGGATCATACTCCTGAACTAAGTCCCATTTAGGTTCATACTCCTGAACTAAACTCCAACAAAGGCTAACAAAATCCCCAGCGAAGTTAACGGAATCCCGTTTCTTTTCCCACGATCATCCTTTTTCTCGACAGCAGACGTAAGACCAATCCTTTCAAGTGAAGTCCACCAAAGGACCATCTATCCCAAACCATCAAAGGGAAATCATTTCAAATCAAGGTTCGAGGCACCTAAGACGCCATCTCCAAGGTTCGAGGCCCCTAAGACGCCATCATTAAGGTTTGAGGCACCTAAGACGCTATCACACACAACACTAGGAAAGCGATAAATCGCAATCATTCCCTAGGGCGACTTCCCAAAAATAGTCAAACCATAGGGCGACTTCCCAAAAATAGTCAGATCATAGGGCGACTTCCCCAAAATAGTCAAACCATAGGGTGACTTCCCAAAAATAGTCAAACCATAGGGCGACTTCCCAAAAATAGTCAGATCATAGGGTGACTTCCCCAAAATAGTCAAACCATAGGGTGACTTCCCAAAAATAGTCAGATCACAGGGTGACTTCCCAAAAATAGTCAGATCATAGGGTGACTTCCCAAAAATAGTCAAATCATAGGGTGACTTCCCAAAAATAGTCAGATCTCAGGGCGACTTCCTAAAAATAGTCAAACCATAGGGTGACTTCCCCAAAATAGTCAAACCATAGGACGACTTCCCAAAAATAGTCAAACCATAGGGTAACTTCCCTAATGTAGTCACTCCAGGGTCGACGACTGAAGATGGTCGAAAAACCCGAACTACGACTGGCTTGATTCCTCTTAAGGATACGTAGGTAGCCTATCATTAGGTTCAGCCATCCGACCGAAAATGGTCATTCCTATCCCCAGCAAAGCAGATAGCCATCAGACCGAAAATGGTCATTTCCTATCCCCGGCAGAGCGGATATACAATTTCAGCCATCAGACCAAAATGGTCATCTCTTATCCCCAGCAGAGTTTCTCTCCGGCTGGCCATTGCGAGCTCGCTCATCGAGGTTCGAGGCACCTAAAACGCCATCATCTCCGGGGTCAAAGACCCGAACTACTACCCGGCTTGATTCCTCTTAAGGATACGTAGGTAGCCTATTAAATAGGTTCAGCCACTCGATCACTTGATCCTCCTGTCAAATATGGAGCCTTACTCTTATCGACGACCCCGCTTCCTTCGAAAGCGCCGTCGCCGAGGGGCTACTGTAAGTGCTCCAATTTGAGTTGTTAGAATTTTCGTTAGAAAATTAACGAAAGTTTTAACATTTTTAACATTTCTAACAATTCCTAACATTCCTAACTTTTCTAACAAAGTGAGGGCAAAATGGGCATTGCTATTTAAATATAAACCTTCAAAGGAATCTCAAAAAGCAAAAGAATTAAGAAAATCCCGAAACAGCAAGTTGAAAAACAGTTTCTGTTTGATTTTTTGAAAAATATTCCTCCTGTCCAAAAGCCAGCACTGTAGCAGATGAACAGTGCACGCTGTCGAGGAGATCCGCGCGGACATGTTTGCTTCTCACAGGGGCCTATAAATTGAACCCTCCTCTCTCAGTTTACACAACACATTTTACTCACAGAAGCTGTATTCTGGCGAAAATAGAGAGAAAACAGTGGGAATCCTTAGATTGCCACCATTTTCTCTTGAACCTTTCCCAAATTCACTTCAAACATTCTCAAATTACTCTTAAAAACACCAAGCTCAAGCTTAAAACACTACTCAAGAGGAATATTAGGGAGAAAACATAGAGGACTTAAGTGTTATCTACTTGTTTTCTCTTTGATCAACTCTATCATCAAACCCTAAACACATTCAAGCCTTGAATCCACTCAAACACAAATCCAAGCACCAAATCTTGATACTCCTCAAGTCAAACACCAAATCTTGATACTCCTCAAGTCAAATTCCAAGCCTAGGAAGATAGGGTGTCACCATTGATAAAGCCCTCCTTCCTTAAACCCTAAAACTCCCCTTCAACTCCTTGTTCATCTTGTTCTTCTTACTTTGATCTACTTTATGTCAAGTTTAACTTAAGTTTTGACCCAAGATGGTCATCTTGAAGTTCATCTTCATGAATGACCATCTCAAATGGTCCACATTTTTAAATCTCTAGTTGATTTTTCTCTTTAATTTCATCTTTACAAAATTCCCCTTCCCAAGCAAATGAAATGCTTAAGTCCTAATGTACCCCAAGGATGGTTTGATATAGTAGATCACCACTAAAATGTCTAGTGACTACTAATCAAAACCTAGGGAAATGGGGACAAGCATGGATGCAAAACCCCCTTTTAAATCACATTTCCTTCTTGAGAATGTTGCTGTCCAGTAGCATTTCTCTAAGACCTCTGTCCATGGTCTAATTTTTTGGACACAGATAAACTTGGAATTTGGTGTTGACTATAAAATACTTTTTGTAGACAACATCCAGATCTTTTCAGACATATTTTTACTTTATTTCTTTCGTGAGTAAAACTCCCTTTTTCAAATTTTCCTTTAAAGGTCAGTTCATCAGTCTCTGGAAATCCATATTTCACATCTGAGATTTCCAGAAGGTTTTGGTCCCTCAAATCATCTCCAAAATGGGAAGTTTTTTCACAGAAACCTTATTTAAGGTGTTTTGAACATTTTTCATTCTCGGACTTTTCCCAGATTCTGGAGTTTTCAAGCCCTAAAGTCCATTTCAAAATCAAGTGTCCACTGCCTTTTTCATTCTGGCAGAAATGGTTTTCAACTTCCAAAAATCTTTTGAGTACCAAATCTCAACCCAAAAATCACACCAAAAATCATGGGGTCTGTCCAAAGTCTAATAAAGAATTCCCAATTTTTACTTTCCTCAGTTTCAACTTATTTTGGCCAAAGTAACACACACACACACACAAACAAATGGTTTTTAGCTTGGAAGACTCGTTTTACGAGGCATTCCGGGTGCACACTAACGTCCTTCCCGGCGTGTAACGTGACCTCCGAATCCAAATTTCTAATCTCGGGCATTTTTCAAAGTTTTGGCCGTTAAAACAAAAACGGCGTGGCGACTTCATTTGATTTCAAAAAAATCAGGGTACATCACAAGAGGGGTTAGCTCGGAGATCAAACTGACAAACTAGGGGAACAAGCGACAAGGCAGAAAGGAAAAATAAAGGATTACCTCGCAGTGCACCATCCCAGAGCGAGCTGAGAACTCCTCAGGGGTAATCCCCTTATCAGCAAAGTGAGCTAGGAGGTCGACATCAATGGCCCTCCTAACCACAACCTGGCCCAGGCTCATATCTGGATAGCGTCGACTCAAGCTGTTGACCCCAATGAGAGGGGGCACATCACTCAACCTCCTCATTTGGTCCTCTAGAGATTCTTGGATGGGGGGAGAAGAGGCTGGTGGAGGCAGTTGGCTCGAGGAAACTGACTTTCCCTTCTCAGTTCTTGACCTTTTCCTAGAGTTCAGGGGCAGGTCGTCCTCATCCGCCATCACATCATCTTCATCAATATTTACAACCTCCAGAGGTCTAGCTTCAACTGTGCCCGCACCAGAAGTCGTAGCGTTAACATCAGGAGTTGGGTCGGAGCTCAAGCTGGGCTTATTGGACTTGTTGGAGTCGTTACCATCCTCAGTCACATCCCTAGTATGGCTGCTACTTCCCAAGGGGTCCTCAGATTCCACCTCCTCCATGGGAATCATTCCAGCATTATCCTTAGACAGCAGATCATTCCTTCTCGCAGCCTCTCTTTCTCTGTTAGCTCGAGCGTTGGCAGCACCATGGGCTTTTTTGGCTTTCTTCCTGTCTGATACCACCAATATACGACCCATATTTGCCTCTTGCTCAGGAGTCAGAACTGCACAAAAATCAAGGTGACAGACTATTAGTTCGAACCAAACCACTCTACATGCGAGCAACAAGTTCTATGTATGAGTTCGACATGCACGAGCTAACCCATCTAGATGCGAGTTAAGCAATTAACGAGCTAAGGGTTGCATACACAATTCAAAGTGCTTTCTACATACAAGCTACGAGCTAACCAGGGGAGAGCTAAGTGTTCTACATGCAATGTTCTACATACGAGCAATAGTTCTATGTACGAGCAAGTCATGTACGAACCACAGATCTAGCACATAAGTATCACAACCAAGTCAAACTATTCATACATGCAAAGTTAACAGATAAAGGGCAAGTAAAGAAACACAGAACAAGGATATCTTACCACCAGCATGCTCCCCATTCTCCTTGCAATAGTTGGCAGTCTTTTTACAACGCTGGCACTTATCCTCGAACTTAGCCAACGCGTGGGTAACCCAGTCGGGATATATTGTGCCCCTACCAATGGCCACCAAGGGTTGCACTTCCCCCTCTCCAGCCATCATCCCGGCCTGGATGAAGTTATATTTGGTGGTAATCAGACTCTCCCAACTGAAAGAACCCTTGTCAGCTAGCCGACACAACTTCTTATATAATTCAAAATGCCAGAGTGGCTCCCAATAGTTCCTCTCATCTAAGGGCTCTGTATCAGCAGTTGGCAAAGGAAATTCCCATCCTAACCTACTCTCTACTACAACCACATGCGAGTTCCAGCCATTATACTTGCTGGGGAGGTTCGTGAAAAGCTTACGAGAATTGGGTTTAGAGGGGGTACTGATGCTCATCTCCTCTCCACTATACTTAATGCAAAAGAATTCCTTGAACACCCTCATACAAGGTTCATATCCTAAAAACCTACATACCATAGCAAAGCATACTAGAACCCTACAGGTATTGGCTCCGAGCTGAAGGGGTAAGGCATTAGCACACTCCAAGAACTCATTGATAAAAGGGTCAAGTGGCAACCTAAGGCCGGCCACAAATTGGCCATAGAAAAAAGCTACTCTAGTGGCATCCCTAGCAAAGGTCGACTTAAATTGGGCCATGAAATCCTTCTTATTATAGATGGTCACTCTATAATCCTCTTTACTCACCTCACAAAAGTCATAGATCATACTATACCTAGAGGGCAAATTCTTCTTTCCACGCAATGGCCCGTGGGGAACATAACCTCTCTCATTCTTCCCTGGCACGGCCGTATCATCAAAAGCATCCACGATTCTGGGGCCAGAGGAGGTAGATGCAGTAGCTCCACCTTGAGAAGTCATATCTGTACAAGAAGAAGGAGAAACAGGGGAGTCAGACCCGTGAACAATTTCAGTCGACCTACCTAAGGGCGATCTAGACTCCCCTGGAAAACCTTTCCTATCCTTAAGGAACGACGGTTTATGGACATCCCTAACATAAAACAGTGCAATGTGATTGAGTAATTCATGGAAAAGATGAAAGGAGACAACATTTGAATTGTCTACTGTCAATTCACCTACATCCGTCCCTATGGGCAACCCTATTTCACTAAAATTCAGTCCCCACCTGGTCAAGATAGAGGCACACTCGTTCAACGACATTTCTCTCCACTCACCATTTATGTGCTTGTATACACGACGATTAACAGTACAGTACCCGTACCAAGCTCCTGATTCACTACTGAAGGTCCTAGCCATGGCGGAAACAAAAACAAAGCAAAAATTAAAGCCCTAAAGCAAGAATACGAGAGAAATACCTCAGTTGATTGCAAAAAGGGAAGTTGTTGCCAAAGGCGAAAGCTCGGATTAAATCCTAATGTTGCTCCGCAATTATAGCCAAGAGGGTATGAGAGCTTGAAGACGGTAAAAATTCTAAACGGAGAAGGATTCTGCTATTTGTATTTTCTGAAATTGGAAAGGAAAAGGGAAAATTCAAAAATTAATTTCCATATTAATTGGGAAAACAGTTTCCAAGACGGATTATCAAACGTCTAATTGTAATCATTACAAATTACGGCGCTCTTTCATCTCTGGCCATTCATCGCCGACGTCCAGGATTGTGCCAATTCATCTTGGGTCGACTAAATCTCAGAACGAGTAGCGACCTGCGAGTAACAGCAATTTCCATCGAGATTTCCTTAACTTCCTAGTCGACAAAGTCAACTCGAAAGTTGGGGGCCACTGAACATACCGAAAGTGTCGAGCTGGACCAAGCAAGTAAAGCCCAATCACAGACAACCTTGGCATTCACATTCTTAATGAGGCTAGCCCATTCACCATAAGGCCCAAAGCCCAATAACAGTATCAGTCGATCTAAGCTCATTGTCCGACCTCCAAGGTCCCGACCTAGCTTGATCCGACTCAATGATCCATACTATAATTCGGGTACGATCCATGATCTACCCGACAGTCAGGTCGACCTAACCCCATTGGGCGACCTCGACCTCAAGCGTCGACCTAAGCGATGTGGGCGCACGTGAGTCAAATCTTTCCATAACTGCATTCCTACAAATCAGGGACCGTTATAGGCACGTTCCCATTACTAATAACTGCCGCTAAAATCTCGGAGTTCATGTAGCACCACAAAAAATACAACGGTCATTACTTATAAATACTTCATCACTACCAACGGTGCAAAGGTAACTGCTATTTTGTTGTCAAAATTCTATTATTCAATACAGTTTAGCTCTCCAATCATCATAGTACTTACTCTCACGCCCGAGGGTCTAAGCCGGAGATACATCCGGCTAGTCGTGGGTTCTGATTTCAGGTCAAGGAGCCAGGTGATCAGTCCTGCCACGTGAAAGAAGATTGATAAGCACTTTTCTTGCGGCATCAATTTTAAATATAGAAATTATTTTTAAAACATAATTCCTCCATTATAAAACACCTTCCACCACCAATTACTAACTTATCATCAACAAGTTAGAAAACTAATCCATATTTTATTTATTTATTACTTTTTGATAGCATTTCTTTTATTTATTTAATTAATGACTATTCTTTGATAATTTGATTAAAATTTGATTGTTAAAATCTAATAGTCTTGCTACCCATTGTCAATTCTTCTCCGCCTTGAACAAACTTTAAGCTTTCACCATGTTTTCACAACCATCCGCCGTCCCGACCCACCATCTGCCACCATGACCTACCACTCGCCGCCTTGCCGATCACATACAACAACCGCCAACCACCTTCACAAACCACAAAAGTTTGAAAGAATTGCAGATCTGAGACAGACAAATACACACAAGAGAGAGAGAGAGAGAGAGAGAGAGAAAGGGGACGGAGAAAAAAAAAGTAAAAAAAAATTAGAGAGGAGTGAGGGAGAGAGGGTGGGTTTCCATTGGATTGAGCGATAGAGATGGAGGGCGGAAGAGAGTCGACAGTACGACAGTGGAGCGATAGAGAGGAGGTGGGACGGGGGCGGAGGAAGGAGAAAAAGATGAAAAAGAGAGAGAGAGAGAGAGAGAAAATTAGGGTTAGGGAGATGGAAGGAGCGCTGATGATGATTGAGGTTAATAAGTGGAGAGAGTAAGGTTTATTACCTTTATGGAATAGGAGAGAAAAAAAGTTTGTTAGGTGAATTATTTACCATTGGATTTCATGTCATGAGTTCAATGTTCAAGATCTAGCTTAGTCTATAATCCATATGATTATTTGCGATCTAATAGAGCAAGGGCTAGTCTTCCATGATCCATGAGAACACTATGATCCGTCTCATTCATGAGACGGGTCGGATCCAGCCCCATGACCCATAACCTTCCCGTCACCTAAAGCAATCTCGAAGCCAAAACCACTCACCCAGCCTTGGCCCAGTTCCGCTTCCTTGGACCCAACTGGCCGGCCAGCCCAACCTTGGCCCTAACTTTGCTCGGCCATGTCCCTTGCTTTGCCCATAATTGGCCGGCCACTCCTGGCCATGCATTAGGCATTTTGGACCAATTTTGGTACTCGTTTCGTCTCGCAAATGTACCGTCGCACTTTGGCCACTATAAAAAATTCTTTTGCACCTTGCTCTTTGAGATTTTATTTTTCACTTTAGCCCATGAATTTTTATAAATCAAATTCGTCCAAAATTTTCATATTTCCAATTTAGTCCCTGAATTTCCAAAATTTCCAATTTGGCCCTTGAACTTCTTCATAAGAAAATAATAGCTGCATCCCAAGTGGCAAAATAGCAAAAGATGTCATTGAAAAAGACATACAAACACATAGTAAAAGGTGAGCCGCTAATCTACACACACAAACACGGAGTGAAAAGGTGCGTCTGCTTTCTACACACACAAACATATAATAATGTGCGTCATACCAACTATAACTTAAACAAATGAGAAGTATTACTCAAAATGAAAACAATTCCTAACACTATTATTAGTTAAAAAAAAAATCACGCGCTCTACCAACTGAGCTAAGACGGCTGTTGATTTCAATCCTTGATTTTATATATAAGGATCTGCCGACATGAAAGAACTCAATTTAGTAACTGAATGTTTGAATTTGTGTTTATAGTATAATTTTTTATTTAAAAAAAAAGTAATAATAGGGACACAAAATGTAATGATTTTATATGTGATTTTGCTTGTTTTTTTAGTTTTTATATTATTTTTTTTGGCTTTTCAGTGATTTAGAAAAAGTAATAGTTACAATCTCTTAATGTAATGAATGTATACATATAAAGTAACATTGTTCATAAGTAAACGTAATACCTGTTTTAAAAAAATAAAAGTTCGTTTTCACCCATTTTTTCAAATGTAATACAAACTATATGTATTACATTTGAACTGTAATAACTTATGTATATGAATGTAATAGTTTATACAAGTAAATGTAACATTTTAAGTATTACTTTTGCCAAACGAAGAAAATATAGGAAAAAACACTATTACTTTTCTGTATATATGTATTACTTTAATGTATACAAACTATTACTTTATATGCATACAATCATTACATTATGTTATAATAAGTATTACTTTTGCCAAACGAAGAAAACATAGGAAAAAACACTATTACTTTTCTGTATATATGTATTACTTTAATATCTACAAACTATTACTTTATATGCATACAATCATTACATTATGCTATAATAACTATTACTTTTCACAAATCGAAAAAAAGTAATTGTTACATTTTAGTTATAATAAGTATTACTTTTGCCAAACGAAGAAAACATAGGAAAAAACACTATTACTTTTCTCTATATATGTATTAATTTAATGTATACATACTATTACTTTATATGCATACAATCATTACATTATGTTATAATAACTATTACTTTTCACAAATCGAAAAAAAAAACAAAATTTAAAAATTTTATTTTTTTTTTGGGCCTATTAGACGGCTCATTCTCACACAACCCATTTCTCTATCTACCCTAGCCCTTCTCTCTCTAAACGCAATTACCATGGAAGCTCCCTAGATCGTCTTCCCCAACCGTTCCTCGCCCAGTTCTCCGGCCAAAACCTTCACTCTCCCTCTAAAATCAACCGGCGATCCTCTCCCCTTCAAAATATAAAATTTAAAATTTAATTTTTTTTTCCAATCGTGAGTTGGATCTGTTTCGTTGAGGGATGATGCCACCGGTGGAGTTGATCGGAGTTGGTTGGTGAGGTTGCAACAGCGAATGGAGAGGGAATTGGTGTTTGGGTCGCCGGTGATTGGAATTGGAGAAACTGGGTTTGTGGTTCGTGGTTACAGAGGGGGTTGGTCGTCGATTGGTTGAGAGGGAAATTGAGAGGGATTACGTCGGTGAGGAAAGGAATTGCGATAGAGGGAGGTCGCCGACCGGGGGAGAAGCTAGGTTGAGGTGAAGGGGATTAGGGAGACGGCCATGGTGAGAAATTGATCTTCTGCGTATAGAGAGAGAGAGGAGAGTGAGAGAGAGGTATTCCGTTTAGTGAGAGAAAGGGAGAGAGTAGTGAGAGAAGCGTGTGTTGTTCGTGGGTCAGGTCGGGCGTGGGTCAGGTCGGGCGGGTCAAAAAACCCGTCTCTACCATGAGACGGGTTTTCCATGTTCTCACCTAAGTTTTTGTCATAGAGCAATGCCATAATATGATAACTTTTAATTGTTTTACACCAAATTTTAGTTAAATATTATTCCTAATATCAAGGTTATTATTATTATTATTATTATTATTATTATTATTATTATTATTATTATTATTATTATTAATACTTAATAGTAATACTAATAATAATTATTATTATTATATACTTCCTCCGTCCCGTCCGAAAGGGCACAAATTTCCTTTTTGGGCGTCCCATTTAAAAGGGCACAACCCAAAAAGGAAAGTTTTTATTATTTTTATACTCTTCCTACCCCACTCATTCTCTCTCCTACTTTACTTTTACACTCACAACATTCTCTCTCCTAACTATTCCTCCCACTCATTCTCTCTCCTATTTAATTTTTCATACTCACAACATTTAACCTTTTTCTCTTTCTTACATCACTTTCCTTATTCATTTCTTAATTTTCATGCTAGAAGGCAAAATTGCCCTTTCGAACGGGACAGAGGGAGTAATTAATAATAATACTACTAATAATAACTAGCTAATAATAACTAGCTGATAATGCATAATATTAATATCAAGAATTACTAATTTTTTCTCAAATAATACATTTTTAAAATTTTATTTACCAAAGTGACTTACTGTTCAAACTTTTTCCCAAAATGTCTCATTTTTTGAAAACTCGCTACACCGTGTAGCGAGTTTATAATTTTTCAATTAAAATCGCTACACGGTGTAGCAATTTTAAATTTACTAATTTTTTTTTAATATTTATGCAAAAAAAAAAAAAACACAATCAAACAAACAAATTTGAAATCGCTTATGGGTGTAGCGATTTCAATTAACAACCCAACCAAAACAAACAAAGTCCACCACCACCACCACATACATACTCTTACTAATACTAATAGTAACTAATACTCCCTCCGTTCCATTCGAAGTGTCCCAAGTTTCCTTTTTGAGCGTCCCATTTAAAATGTTTCATTCCTAAAAAGGAAAGTTTTTATTAATTTTATATTCTTCCTACCCCACTCATTCTCTCTCTCTTACTTTACTTTTACACTCACAACATTCTCTCTCCTAATTATTCCTCTCACTCATTCTCTCTCCTATTTAATTTTTCATACTCACAATATTTAACCTTTTTCTCTTTCTTACATCACTTTTCTTAATTCTCGTGCAATTGTCCTTTCCGGACACTTCGGATGGGACAAAAGGAGTAATAAGTACTTCCTCCGACTTTAAATTACAAAATAATAATATAAAAATTATATATTAATAAAGAAAACTAAATAGAAATATTATTTTTTCCATTTCAAATAAACATTTTAAAAAATGTACTTCTATAAAAAAAATATTTTTCATTTCAAAAATAAATACTCCCTCCGTCCCGGCCGACTTAGGACATTTGCTCCCGACACGGGGATTAAGGAAAAGGTAAATGTTGTGAGTGTAATTTAAAAATAAGAGAGAGAATGAGTGGAGGGAATAGTAAATTATAATGGTGTTGTGAGTATTAAAATAATGTAGGAGAGAGAATGAGTGGAGAGAATAGTGATTTAAGGTTTCCATTTTGGGACGTCCTAAGTCGGGTGGGACGCCCAAAATGGAAATAAATCCTAAGTCGGCCGGGACGGAGGGAGTATTTCTTTCGACTCAAAATGAATAACCAAAAAATAATACTACATTTTTTGTCCAAATAAATGAGCATTACTTCCTTCGTCTCAATGAATATTTTATAAAATAATACTCTTCATTTGCCTCAAAAATTAATATCATATTTTGAGACGAAAACACTAACATTACAAACATTAATTTTAGAGGCGAATGAAGTAGTATTAATTTTTAAAATATTCATTGAGATGAAGAAAGTAATGCTCATTTTTGGGATAAAAAATGTAGTATTATTTTTGGTTATTCATTTTGAGTCGAAAGTAATATTTATTTTTGAAATGAAAAATATATTTTTTATAAAAATACATTTTTTAAAATATTTATTTGAGATGAAAAAAAATAATATTTTTATTTAGTTTTCTTTATTAATATATAATTTTTACATTATTATTTTGTAATTTAAAGTCGGAAAAAGTAATTATTATTAGTTATTATAAGTAAGAGTACTACGTGGTGGTGGTGGACTTAGTTTGTTTTGGTTGTGATATAAATTGAAATCGCTACACTCATAAGCGATTTCAAATTTGTTGTTTTTTTTTGGTTTTTTTTTTTTTTTAGCATAAATATTAAATAAAATTTAGCAAATTTAAAATTGCTACACCGTGTAGCGATTTTAATTGAAAAATTATAAATTCGCTAGACGGTGTAGCGAGTTTTCAAAAAATGGGACATTTTGGGAAAATGTTTGAACAGTAAGTCACTTTGGTAAATAAAATTTTAAAAATGTATTATTTGAGAAAAAATTCCAAGAATTACTATATTACTCATTAATATTTAAAATATTTTACTAATATTAATACTTATTATGATGATTTGATAATGGGACTAAAAAAAGAGTGAGTTTTGGGAGAAATCAGTTTCTCCATAAATTATAAAAAGTCCAATTTTTTTCAACTTGCAAATATTTGACGATTATAAGAGCAGTTTAAAAAAACGGAACTTTTTATAACTTAGGAAGAAACTAGTTTTCCCCAAAATATTGTGCTAAAAAAAATAGTACTTAATAATCGTATAATTAGTGTGAACACTTGCTTAGTGTGAACACTTACTTGAAAGTGCCGATCGTATTTAGCCAAATTAAATGTGAATATAAGAGTGTATAAGCCGAAAATATACCCGAAGAGCATAAATGTGTCTAGCTAGACCGAACCTAAATCATATAATTATATCCCATATCCTAAATCATATATTTTATATAGTAAACTTTAATTCGTACATACAACTAAATCTCATATCTCCTACCCCTTAAACCCTAAATCATATACTGAATCTCATATACTTTCTCGGTCCCACACGACTTAAAATAATTTGCCATTGTGGGCGCCCCACTCGACTTATAACGTCCCATAATGACAAGTTTATATTATATTTATATTCAATGTGACTTACTTGTGATATTAACAACAATAATTCACTTACTATTCATTCACTTATCTCTTCTATTTTACTTTCAAATTCACAATATCTTTTCCACTCATTCTCTCTCCTCGTATTATATTAATATTTCTTAATATCCGTGTCGCGAGAGAAAATCCTAAGTCGAATGAAACGGAGGGAGTATACCATAAACCCTAATATACCTCATACCATAAATTTCATATATATCATAAACCCTAAATAATATACCCCATACCCTAAACCCTAATTTATATACATACTCCCTCCGTCCCGGAACAATGTTCACAAACACTGTTTGCACTGGTTTTAAGGAGGGAGTATTATATTGAAAGTGTTGTGAGTGTGAAAATAAAATAGGAGAGAGAATGAGCGGAGAGAATAGTAAATTATAATGGTGTTGTGAGTATTAAAATAATGTAGGAGAGAGAATGAGTGGAGGGAATAGTAAAGATTCCTTTCCATTTTAGGTAAGTTTTAAATGTGTGAAGTAAGTTTTGGGACGCCCAAAAGGGAAAGTGTGAAGATTGTTCCGGGACGGAGGGAGTATATCTCATATATACCACCATACCCTAAACCATATACTCCCTCCGTCCCGCTAATAATTGCACAGTTACTGTTTGCACGGAAATTAAGGAAAAAAATAATGGAGAAAATGTTGTGAGTATGAAAAGTGAGGTTGAAGAGAGAAAGTGGGGATGAAATAGTGATTTGATTGGTGTTGTGAGTATAAAAGTAAAGTAGGAGAGAGAATTAGTGGGTGAAATAGTAAAAATTCTTTGCCATTTTAGGAAGTGTGCAATTTGTAATGAGACGTCCAATGAGAAAAATGTGCAATTTGTAACGGAACGGAGGAAGTATATAAACATACCTCCTACACCCCGAATCATAATCATACTCCCTCATTTCCATAATAGAAGTTACTTTCGTTCAAACCTACTTCAACTTTGACTAACATTTTATGCTAAACTAATAATCATAAAAAAATGGTTATTTAATCACCAATAACTATTCTTTTAATTCTCATGCTGATAAATAGTTTAGCATAAATTATTAGTCAAAGTTGAATTAGATTATTGAAATTAACTTCGATTGAGGGGCGGAGGGAGTATAAATTAACCCTAAATTATACACATATACCCGTACCTTAAACCCGAAATCAGATACTCATAGCCTAAACCCTAAATCATACTTTCTCCGTCCCGGTTTAACCTTCATAATTTTTTTAAAATAAAAAAATTGATTATATAAATAACAATTAATAGTTATTTAATTTAATATTACTTAAATAAATATTTAAAAATTATATAAATAAACGATTAGCTTAATAATACATTTTTTTTTAATTTTTATTACTTAAAAATTAGATATTATATAAATAAATGATTAGTTTCATAATTAATAATTATTTAATTTAATATTATATAAATAAATAATTAAATATTATATAAAAATGATCATTTTAATAATTAATAGTTATTTAAATCAATATTATATTAAATTGCAAAATATTAGCGACGACCATTGTGAATTAACGACGACCATGTCGTCACTAAATGACTATACAAATTCCCATAACATTACGGTCGCTGATTTAAATTTACTTTTCTTGCCTATTTTAACGACGATCAATGTGAATTGTCTACGATATTCTTCACTAAATGAAATTGAGATTTCCAACGATATTGTCATCGCTAAATTAATATATGTCATCGCTAATTAGCGACGGAATTTGTCCATTAGTAAATTTCCGTTGCTGATTTGCATGATTCTAGTAGTGATTACTTCACACAATAAACCAATAAACAGTTGAAACAAGTTCCAATTTTTGGGGGTATAGGAATTTGAATGTTTTTTTTATCACAAAATCGACAATTATTTCGGATCAAACATTTTGTCTAAAAGTGAAAATTATTTCGGAATGGAGGGAATACTAATTTCTTCTACAGAATTTAATGAGGGCACAGTCTACTAACCCCTTAACTTGACACCTTGTTCAAGCAGGATAATAATTAACTAGAGCAAACTTGGCCAAAATGTTAATGTGAGTCTTCCTACATCATATGACACCATGCATTCATCTCTTGAATTATATGACACCATGCATACTTTCTCCGTTAGCGTTTATATTTGTATTTGTGAGTTAGGCTCCGTTTGTTTAGCGTAAAACATTTTTCGAAAAATGATTTTCAGCAAAATATTTTACGGAAAATGAAAATGTTTTCCGGAAAATAAGATAAAAATGAAGTTTACCCCATTTTCTGGTGCGAAACAAACACCGATTTTCCCCAAACAAACGGAGCGTTAATGAATAGCTTGCGTAACTGCAATTTAATTTTCTTCAAAGACATGCAATATATATATATATATATATAGGTTGCTCCACTTGGATGGAATTGGAAGTTGCATAAGCTGCGTGTATTGATCAATGTGGTCTTCAGTAGTTTTCACACTCTTCTAAGGAAAAAATGAGTAGCTAAAAATCGTTAAAAAAAGAATTTTATTTTTTAAAGAGTTTACTTCCTAGCAATTCTATGATTTACATAATTAGGAAACTAAATAATAGAATCAAACTATGATAAGGAAACTGAATAAGGAAACTAAATTGTTGAGTCTTTGACTGTATCTTTGACACTAAACACCCTATATATATCGAGCTTTGAGTCCTCTTTCTTTCTCGGTCCGTAACGTTGCTTTTATCATATTTCTCTCTCTTAATATGGCTACTTCTTCTTCTTCTGGTGTTGTATTTTGTCCCGATAAATATGAATGCATAGCAATCTTGATGTCCAAGCTTGTTGGATATCCTTTTCCTTGTGATGATATTCGTCAAGACTTGAATCCGTACGACGAAACCCAACTCCCTAATATTTTCAAGGATGCCCAAACCAAGGATTTGTACTTCTTCTTCAACAAGTTATCGAGGAAGGGTAAATCTGGATCAAGGAACGTCAATCGAACTGCTGGGAAGGGAACCTGGCACGGGGAGCAAAAAAGCCATGTTAATTACAATAATGAAGGTGTTGTAGAAATCATAGGGACTCAACATACTTTCAAGTATAAAGAAGAGGGTTCGAAAACGATAATGGTTATCTAATGACTGAGTACAGATTGCTAGAGAACACATGGCTTGAATATGATCTGGTCAAGCACGGCGTCTTTTGTGTTCTGCGCCTTAACACAAGTGGAACAAAGGACCCGCGGAAGAAAAAACGCAAGTCGTGTCATGTCAATAATGATAATGAAGCTGCTGCAAAAAGAGTCCGTAGTTCTTCGTCTGATGAAGAAGCAGGTCTTCATCAAACTACTGTTGTTAATGATCTGCAGGGTTTGACGGCTTCCCCTGTTGTTGCGAATCCTGTTTCTTGCTGGACTGCCGGTGATCCGCAGATTTCGGCTTTGACTAATTTTCCAACAAGTTGGGGTGAAGGAAACGTTCAACAACAGATGACGATGAGTGGAGAAGAATTTCAAGTTGCAGCTGCAGGTGAGTGTGATCTGCAACTCTCACTACTCCAGAGGCTTCTGATGAAGGATTATGATGATGACGACGACCACAATAACAATTTTATCATAAGCAGTGAATTAGCTGAAATTGCTGCTGCGAATCCTCCCCTATCTTGTTGGACTGCCGGCGGGGAACCGCAGCTTCCGGCTTTGACCGATCCAGCTACTTGGGACGATGGAGACACTGAACAGATGATGATGACCAGTGAAGAAGAATCTCAAGTTGCTGCTACAGTTGCCCCCTCCTCCGATGGTTGCTCCAACAACAAACTGTCGGTACTTGAGAGAATGCAACAATTTGAGAAGCTTCAAGAACTTGAGAGGCAGCTAATGATGGATGACGATGACCAGAAAAGCGACGACATGCCTAGCTTCAAGCACTTGTTAACTAAACCTAAGTAGAGTTGGATCTCAACATTACAGTTAGGTATCCCTCTATATTGCAAACACGCAGTTACACTTATTTCAGCTTGTACAGTAAAAATATTCAGATTTTGTTGCGGATCAATGAGGAAGTTTCTTTATATGTTCTGAGTTTTATTTATATATATGTATGCTCTCTTCTGCTTGTGTTATTTTGTTTCTTTAGATCAGAGTGTAGAAAATTAAGGTTACCCAAAAAAAAAAAAAAAAAGTCATGAGGGACGATCGAGACTAAACTAAAACCCTTAAATTATGCACTAGTAATATTTCTTAATGAAATAGGGCAGATTCCGCTGCTTCATGGTTACAAGAAAGATATATTTAGAAAGGTACAAGTGTATAACCACATCCCCAGTTACCAATAATCATTACAAGAGCACACACCTCGATCAAAAAAGTGAAAACGGTTATTATCTCTGACAACAATCTTCCGATCATATACATCTGACACTAACTTTGCAAAAGAATGGCAGTCGAAACACATCCGAAGATTCTTGACAACACGAATAGGCCTCCCTTGACTAGTGCCTATAAGCCCAAATGCTATGGCTAGTTTCTCACTGTGTTGACTCAGCAAGTACTCTTTCTCCTTCTCATCAACATCTAACAAAACATTACTTGTATCAGGAACATAGCCTGCATCTTTCAGTCTGCAACTTATCTCATATAACATGGAAGATATTAGGATTTTTCCAGAATGTGATTCATCATCACCTGAAGTAAACTCATGTATTGTTCCATTGACTTCAATGGAACTTGATCCGGGAGTTTTTCGAACCCCTTTCTCCTTCATGGTTAATCTCATTTTTGCAACTTTGTTCCAGTTTCCAACTGAAGCGTATATGTTAGACAGAAGCACATAAATACCAGTTCTCTCATTTGCTGATTCACCCATCATTTCAGCTGCATATGTTGCCATTTTATCTTTCTTGTGTTTTCTGCAAGCAGACAGGAAAGCTCCCCAAATGGCATCATTTGGCTCCATTGGCATGGTTTTTATCAGATCAAGAGCTTCATTTAAATACCCACCTCGGCCAAGTAGATCGACAAGACACCCATAGTGCACTATTTTAGGGGAAATCCCATGGTTTTTTTCCATTGCTTCAAAAATGTCCTTGCCTTCATGTACTAATCCTGCGTGACTGCATGCTGTTAGTACACCCACAAATACAACTTCATCAGGTTTAACACCTTGTTCCAGCATCTCATTGAAAAGTTCAATTGCTCGCTTTCCATTTCCTTCCATAGCCATTGCTCCGATAGCTGCTGTCCAGGCGGAAACATCCCTTTCTTTCGTATTTTCAAACACTTCCATAGCACTTAGAGGATCCCCACACCTAGCAAACATGTCAACAAGGGCTGTCTTTAGCTTCATATCACAATGAATTTCATTCTTTTTGATATAAAGATAACTCCATTTCGCTAAATCAATAGCTCCTAAATACCCACAGGCAGATGCAACGCTTGCCATAGTCATCCTGTCTGCTTTCATTCCTCCACTCTGCATGGCTCGAAAAAGTTCAATTGCATCCTCAAACAAGCTTTCTTGTACTAAGGCATCTATCATAGTGTTCCAAGATACAATATTTCTTTCAGGCATCTCATCAAAAACTTTCCTAGCTAACTTTACATCATTATTTCTTGCTAAACCTGCAATTATTGAATTCCGTGAGACAATATTCTTGCTCGACATCTGATCGAACACTTTGCAACCTAAATCTGGTTTTCCACGTTTCATATACATGTCAATGAGGGCATTGTTAACACTCTCTGAACTCTCTAAGCCATTCCTCAAAGCATAACAATGACACTGCTGCCCTAAAAACAAATTACTCATTTCCACAGCAGCCGACAATGCAGACAATATAGAAATCTTATCAGGTCGTGGCCCCAGTTTCAACATGTCACACAATATGTCAAGTGCTTCTTTTACCATCCCTTGTTGAACATAATTAGATAAAATAGTATTAGAAAGCACCAAATTGCTATCACCATATTCATCAATTAACTGTTTTGCCTTACAAATGGCTCCACATTTCATATACATATCAACGACCGCATTAACCAAAATCGAGTTCATTTTAACCCCTGTCTTTCCAATATACGAGCACACCCGCTCACCCAAACCCAAATCACCTAACTTTGCACAACATGAAACCACACAAACCATAGTAACTGAATTCGGCATAATTCCCACATCCACCATCTCAAGAAACAAATGTACAGCCTCCTTTGACAGATCCCTTCTAGAGTACCCACAAATCAAACTAGTCCATGACACAACATTTCTGTCAAGCATTTCATCAAACACCTTCCGTCCTTTATCCAACTCCCCACACTCACAATAAAAATGTATCAAAGAATTCTGTATGAACACATCTTCTTCAAACCCCATTTTAACAATCGACCCATGAAGCTGAACCCCCTCTATTAAATACATACACTTAGCGCACGCGCTCAGCACAAACGGGAATGTGAAATTGTCAGGCATAATCCCTTTATTTACAAGTTCTGCATACATAAGAATTGCCTCATCACATAACCCAGCAAAAGCATACCCTCTAATCAAACAATTGAAACCGAATATAGTATTGGGGTGTTGATCGTCGTTCTTGAAGAGACTGAAAGCATTTCTAGCGTATTGTAAGCTTTCGGGTGTGGCTATTTCGGCGCAGGCTGAAATTAGCTTAGTTGGAGTCAGGGATTTGGTCTTGGTGAAGTAAGCATGTAGTTGTTTGATTTCATCCATGTTTGTGCATAGCTTCAGGGAGGTGGCGTCGGGTGGTTGCCAGTGTAGGGTGGTGGTGCTGGCAGCGGAGATGGGAGGAGGGAGGGTGTGACGACCCAACCCTAGGCACTCATTTTTAAATATTTAATTATATGCTTTTAATATTCATGCTAGCTTTATGTGTTCAATATTGTCTTTAAAATTCTAAATTTAGGATAAATTGGGTGAGAAATAAATTTAGAATCTTTTATGAAATTATTGGACATTAAATAAATAAACATGGATAATAGTAAAAATGGGAAAATGATAAATAGTGTAGGGAGGTTAAATGAGTAGGATGAATTAATGGGATAAGGATTTAATTTTATTTTTAAGTTAAATTGAAAGCCTAAATCCTTAGAGATTGCATGGGGGGCCAAATTGAGTCTTCCTTCCCCTAGGAGTGACAAGTGTCCCTCCCCTAACCTCTTACTTCCTCCTCCCCTCTCCCTCCTTCATTTACACTAAATCATCCTAGAGAAAAGCTTAGAGTCCTCCATTGAAGCTCCCTCCTTCCAAGCTTTGGAATCCAAGACATTCTTCACCAAAATTCAAGTCCTAGAGCACCATTGAAGTTGGATGACCTAGAGGAATCCATCTAGCTAGAAAGATCAACCTTCCATTGCAAACCCTAAGGTGAGTTGTTATGATTCCCTTCCTCTACTTTGTCATAAGTTCCTTGAATGTTGTTCTTGTTCTTGAAATGATGATTCCTTGCTTGGAAACCCAAATGGGTGTTGATTGATAGAAAATGAACTTGGTTGAAGTTAGGGTTTAAGGAAGAGAATCTAAAGGGTTGAAATGGGTGGGATTTGTAGTGATAATCCTTCTAGGGTTACTTGGGTTTGGGTTTATATGTTTTGAATGGGACTTGGTAAGATGAAGGTGTTCTTGGGTGTTCTTGTTGTAAGCCATGGTAGAGGAAAGGAGAAATAGGGTTAAAAGGGGTTAAAAATCTGAAAAAATGGGCTGGAGGAGGCTTGGGCGGTCGCCCATGGGGGCTTGGGCGGCCGCCCATCATGGCAGGAGGTCCAATTTGCTTTGAAGTCCACTTGGGCGGTCGCCCAAGTGGTGAGGGCGGTCGCCCATGCTGGCAGAAACCACTAATTCTCTTGAGGTCCACTTGGGCGGTCGCCCAAGTGTAAGGGCGGTCGCCCAAGACCCTGAACCAAAATTTCTTAATTTAAACTAGGATTGTTTAGCAAGTTTGTTGGCCACTTATAAATTAAGACTCCCACTTGGTAATTGAACTTGAACCTTCATTTAGGTCTTGTATCCTTGTATATGGAATTTGTAGGGTAGGTTTATGATCCCTCATTTCCTTACTTGATGTTATATATATTGTTGTTGATATTGTTTAGTGTATTCATAAATTGTTACACTTTGATATTGTTGAGCATAAGTATATATTACCATGTGGCTATTGTTTATCCCTTTTTGTGGATTTTATTCAAGTATCTATTATGTGCTTGATATGTGTGAGTCAGCTGACGTTGGGGGTATAACATAATACGGTCAATTATGGAAGTGTGACCTAATGTGATCGGATTATGTTATATCTGTGACCGTCCCCTCCTGTGGCCACATGTTGGGGTTATAGCATCTGTATTGAGCCAAAAGCCTTACAGAGTTGCTACTGTCTTATTTGGTTCCCTGAAAAACGGGTCTTATAAGACGTGAGTATTGCTTAAGCAGCTCACTGTAAGATTGGAGTATTATTATACCCAATGTTGTACGACTACTGTTCAGACGGGAAAAAGGTAAACCAAGGTAATGGAATGTGTTTATAGCTTTCCCAATGTGTTATGTGCGACTTGTTATATGTTGCATTTATTTGGCATATTGTTGCATCCATAATAGCTTGCTGAGATTTATTCTCACCCCTCTCCCTTTACTGTTTTAGATCCCGAGACAGGCGGACCGGCCAAGTAAGGACGGAGAGGAGTTTGGAGAAATCTTTTGGGTGTTGTCGGGGTATGTTTAGGGTGACGTATAAAATTGTATTTTGGTAATTCCTTTCTTGGAGTTTGTAATTATAAACTTTAAACTCTACGTCATAACCTTAATCTTTTGTAACTAAACAGTTGACCGTTTTCAAAGTTAGTTATCTCCTCCTCCGATGTGGAGTTGAGTGGAGTTCTTTTGAAATGCTATGTTATTAATGGTTATGTTTGAAAGTCAAAGCAAAGTTTTAAAAGTTTTTGTGTGTTTGGGTTAGTTTGAGGACGCTCCAACTCGGGACACGTGTAGGTTCCGGGTCGGGGTCCTCACGGTTGTATCGAGCTCGGTTAGAATTCTCGGGTAGAGTCTAGGCGAGTGAGAGTGTGTGATAACCGACGTCGAGTGTTTAATGCAGGAGTTTGTTGTTATGGCGGGAAATGATGGTGATCGAATTTGGGTTTGGGTGGTGTTGGTAATCCGAATGTCGAGATGATGGATATGTTCCGAGGGTTTCTTCAACATATGGCAACTCGAATCGTAACAGAATCGAATCAAGGCGACAAGGGCAACATGGTTTGGAGAAGTTCGTGAAGATGTCTCCTCCTAGCTTCAACGGAGATCCGGATCCGTGAAGGCTGAGAGGTGGCTTGAGGCTATGAATAAGATTTTCGCAGCTATGGAGAGTTCGGATGCGGAGAAGGTGAGATGTGCCGTTTTCAAGTTGGAAGGACCCGCCGAGCACCGGTGGCGGGTAGTGAAGGATGGTTGGGACCGGGATTTGACACCGCGAACTTGGGAGAACTTCACACGCAAGTTCCGGGATCACTTTGTACCGATGGTTACTAGAGACAAGAAGGAAGGCGAGTTTCGAAACCGGAGCAAGGGACCATGACGATAGCGCGATTCAGCAAAGTTCACAGAATTGGCCCGATATTGTCCTCATTTGGTGCCGGATGAGGAGAGGCGAGTCTACCGGTTTGTGAAAGGTTTAAGGGTTGAGTTCCGAAAGCAGGTATTGACGCATAACTTCGCCAACTTCCAAGCGGCGGTGAATATGGCGTATCGGATTGAGAATGACATAGAGGAGCATCGTGGTAAGAATGAAGGCGGAAACGAAATAGATTCCAAGGTCAAGGTTCGGGACGAGAATAGGGTGCAGCAGAGGACATTTACTCCGGAGCAAATCGAGGAGGAAATGTGGCGACTCCGGCAAATCGTGCGACTCAGTCGGTTTGGGGCAACATGTGGGTTTTGCAAGAGGCTAGGGCATTCGGAGGACAAGTGTTGGAGCAAACAAGGAAAGTGTTTGGAGTGTGGGTCGGCAGGCCATTTTAGGAGGAATTGCCCCAAGTTACAGAATAAGCAAGCTTCGGGTACCGGTTTTGGAGGACAAGGTAGTGGTGTGAAGAGAGATGTTGATGGGAAACCTAAGGATAGAGTCCAAGGTCGTGTGTTTGCTTTGGGTCGAGGAGAGGTCGATCCTAATGCCTTCATTAGAGGTATAGTTCCTGTCTCAGGAGTTAAGGCCCGCATTCTTATAGATCCCGGGTCTTCCCATTCATTTATGGCATCGCATTTTGCATTCTCATTACATACCTTGCCTGAATCTATGCCTTATGTGTTAGAGGTCTCTACTCCTATGGGAGAGAGCCTCACATCTTCTTTGATATATCCTGGTTGTGATGTGACTATATGTGGGCATGTATTGCCGGTGGATTTGGTCGAGTTACCAATCCGTGATTTTGATGTGATCCTTGGGATGGATTGGTTGAGTCAGTGTCATGCTTTGGTAGACTGTCGTAGAAAACGAGTCTCATTTGCTATGCCTGGCGTGCCTACTTTTATATTTGATGCGGATAGATCTATGTTCGGGTTACATGTTATTTCTGCCTTAAAAGCTAGAAAGATGCTATCTAAGGGGTGTGCGGGTTACTTAGCTTATGTGGTAGATTCCAATAAGAAGTCTTCCGAGTTAGCTCATGTTCCGGTTGTGAATGAGTTTAGCGATGTGTTTTCTAGTGAGTACTCTATGCCTCCGGATCGTGAGGTAGAGTTTTGTATTGACTTAGTGCCCGGCACCGCTCCTATCTCTAAAGCACCCTATAGAATGGCTCCGGCCGAGTTAAAAGAGTTGAAGGTCCAATTGCAAGAATTGTTAGACCGAGGTTTTATTCGTCCTAGTGTGTCTCCGTGGGGAGCACCGGTCTTGTTTGTTAGGAAGAAGGATGGTACCTTACGATTGTGTATTGACTATCGTTTGTTGAACCAAGCCACCATTAAGAATAAATATCCCCTTTCGCATATAGATGATTTGTTTGACCAACTCCAAGGTTCCGTTATCTACTCAAAGCTTGATTTGAGAAGCGGATACCATCGATTGAAGATTAGGCCAGGATGATATTGCTAAGACGGCTTTCCGGACTAGATATGGTCATTATGAGTTTGTTGTGATGCCTTTCGGGTTGACTAATGCTCCAGTGTGTTTATGGATATGATGAACCGTGTCTTCAAGCCTTATCTTGATAGCTTTGTGGTAGTGTTCATAGATGATATCCTTGTTTACTCTAAGTCTCGGGAAGAGCATGAGAATCATTTGAGGATTGTTTTGTCCGTTCTTCGGGAGAAGCAATTGTACGCCAAGTTCAGTAAGTGCGAGTTTTGGCTTGAGCAGATTTCGTTCTTGGGGCATGTTGTGTCGAGTTCGGGAATTTCCGTGGATCCTTCAAAGATTGAAGCCGTGGTTAATTGGAAGCAACCTTCGACTGTGACCGAGGTCCGTAGTTTTCTTGGTTTGGCAGGGTATTATCGGAGGTTCATTGAAGGGTTTTCTCGGATTGCGACTCCGTTGACTAGGTTGACTCGGAAAGATGTATCGTTTGTATGGGATTCCAAGTGTGAAGCAAGCTTTGATGAATTGAAGAGGAGATTGACAACGGCTCCTATTCTTACCCTTCCGGATAGTTGCGAGAATTTTGTTATTTATAGTGATGCCTCGAAGGCGGGTTTGGGATGTGTGTTGATGCAAAATGGGAAAGTAATTGCGTATGCCTCTAGGAAGTTATCACCGGCGGAACAGAATTACCCTACTCATGATATGGAATTGGCGGCGATTGTATTTGCGTTGCATAAGTGGAAGCACTACCTTTATGGGGCGAAGTTTGAGATTTTCACCGATCATAAGAGTTTGAAGTACCTATTTACCCAAAAGGAGTTGAACAACCGACAAAGGAGGTGGCTTGAGTTCTTGAAGGATTTTGATTGTGTCATTTCCTATCACCGGGAAAGCCGATGTAGTGGCGGATGCGATTAGCCGAAAGGCGTATTTTGACGGCTTTGGGTTCCCGAGAATTGAAGAGTGAGGTAATTATTGCGAATGTTAGAGCCGTTCCGACATTGTATGGAGATTTGAAAGAAGCTCAACAAGGAGATCCGGAATTGAAGAAAATTTTAGATCAAGTGCAAAATGGGAAAGCCGGGGAATTTGCTTTGAATAGAGATGGGATTTTAACTTTCCAAGGGAGAATTTGCGTTCCTTCATCGCCGGAAATCAAGAAGCGTGTTTTAGAGGATGGCCATAAGTCTAAGTTTGCGATTCATCCGGGGAGTACCAAAATGTATCAAGACTTGAAGCGTGGGTATTGGTGGAATGGTATGAAGAGGAAATAGCGGATTATGTTTCTAAGTGTTTGACTTGTCAACAAATCAAGGCCGAGCATCGAGACCGGCGGGACTACTTCAACCATTGGATATTCCAGAATGGAAATGGGAAGGGATCTCGATGGATTTTGTTTCGGGTTTACCTCTTACCGCGAAGAAGATGGATGCTATTTGGGTTATTGTGGATAGATTGACGAAGTCGGCTCATTTCCTTCCGGTGTCAACTAAGTTTTCGTTAGAGAAGTTAGCCCAGTTGTATATGAAAGAGATCGTTCGACTTCATGGGGTTCCGGTTAGTATTGTTTCCGACGAGAGATCCGAGGTTTACTTCTAGATTTTGGAGAGCATTGCATGAAGCCTTGGGTTCTAAGTTGTGTTTAGTACGGCGTTTCATCCTCAAGCCGATGGTCGTCAGAGAACTATTCAATACTTGAGGATATGTTACGGGCTTGTGTGATGGATTTCCAATTATCTTGGGAGGATCATCTACCGTTAGTTGAGTTTGCTTACAACAATAGTTATCAGTCAAGTATCGAGATGGCTCCGTATGAGGCGTTGTATGGTAGGAAGTGTCGATCTCCGATGTGTTGGGACGAGGTAGGTGAAGCGAGACTTTGGGGCCCGGATTTGGTTCGAGATTCTACGGAGAAGATCAAGGTGATTCGGGATAGATTGAAGACGGCTCAGAGTAGACAGAAAAGCTACGCAGACAATAGAAGACGGGATTTATCTTTTCGGGTTGGTGACTTTGTGTTCTTGAAGGTCTCTCAGGGACGGGGATTAAAAGGTTTGGTAATAAGGGTAAGTTGGCTCCGAGGTTTGTAGGTCCGTTTGAGATTCTAGAGAAGATAGGGGAATTGGCTTACCGGTTGGCGTTGCCTCCGTCTTTCTCTTTGCTTCATGATGTGTTTCACGTTTCTATGTTAAGGAAGTATTGTCATGACCCCTCCCATGTTTTGAGCTCTCCTCCCGATGATGTCCAAGCGGACATGTCTTATGTTGAAGAGCCATTAAGAGTCTTAGAATTCCAAGTTAAGGAGTTGAGAACTAAGAGTATCCCGATAGTGAAAGTCCTTTGGAAGAATCATACCGTCGAGGAAGCAACGTGGGAGCTAGAGTCGGAGATGAGGGCGAAATATCCGTGGTTGTTTGAAAATTCAAGTAAGTCTTCTTTTAAAATTCGGGTCGAATTTTCTTTAAGGGGGAGTGAGTGTGACGACCCCAACCCTAGGCACTCATTTTTAAATATTTAATTATATGCTTTTAATATTCATGCTAGCTTTATGTGTTCAATATTGTCTTTAAAATTCTAAATTTAGGATAAATTGGGTGAGAAATAAATTTAGAATCTTTTATGAAATTATTGGACATTAAATAAATAAACATGGATAATAGTAAAAATGGGAAAATGATAAATAGTGTAGGGAGGTTAAATGAGTAGGATGAATTAATGGGATAATGATTTAATTTTATTTTTAAGTTAAATTGAAAGCCTAAATCCTTAGAGATTGCATGGGGGGCCAAATTGAGTCTTCCTTCCCCTAGGAGTGACAAGTGTCCCTCCCCTAACCTCTTACTTCCTCCTCCCCTCTCCCTCCTTCATTTACACTAAATCATCCTAGAGAAAAGCTTAGAGTCCTCCATTGAAGCTCCCTCCTTCCAAGCTTTGGAATCCAAGACATTCTTCACCAAAATTCAAGTCCTAGAGCACCATTGAAGTTGGATGACCTAGAGGAATCCATCTAGCTAGAAAGATCAACCTTCCATTGCAAACCCTAAGGTGAGTTGTTATGATTCCCTTCCTCTACTTTGTCATAAGTTCCTTGAATGTTGTTCTTGTTCTTGAAATGATGATTCCTTGCTTGGAAACCCAAATGGGTGTTGATTGATAGAAAATGAACTTGGTTGAAGTTAGGGTTTAAGGAAGAGAATCTAAAGGGTTGAAATGGGTGGGATTTGTAGTGATAATCCTTCTAGGGTTACTTGGGTTTGGGTTTATATGTTTTGAATGGGACTTGATAAGATGAAGGTGTTCTTGGGTGTTCTTGTTGTAAGCCATGATAGAGGAAAGGAGAAATAGGGTTAAAAGGGGTTAAAAATCTGAAAAAATGGGCTGGAGGAGGCTTGGGCGGTCGCCCGCCAGGGGCTTGGGCGGCCGCCCGTCATGGCGGGAGGTCCAATTTGCTTTGAAGTCCACTTGGGCGGTCGCCCAAGTGGTGAGGGCGGTCGCCCATGCTGGCAGAAACCACTAATTCTCTTGAGGTCCACTTGGGCGGTCGCCCAAGTGTAAGGGCGGTCGCCCAAGACCCTGAACCAAAATTTCTTAATTTAAACTAGGATTGTTTAGCAAGTTTGTTGGCCACTTATAAATTAAGACTCCCACTTGGTAATTGAACTTGAACCTTCATTTAGGTCTTGTATCCTTGTATATGGAATTTGTAGGGTAGGTTTATGATCCCTCATTTCCTTACTTGATGTTATATATATTGTTGTTGATATTGTTTAGTGTATTCATAAATTGTTACACTTTGATATTGTTGAGCATGAGTATATATTACCATGTGGCTATTGTTTATCCCTTTTTGTGGATTTTATTCAAGTATCTATTATGTGCTTGATATGTGTGAGTCAGCTGACGTTGGGGGTATAACATAATACGGTCAATTATGGAAGTGTGACCTAATGTGATCGGATTATGTTATATCTGTGACCGTCCCCTCCTGTGGCCACAGGTTGGGGTTATAGCATCTGTATTGAGCCAAAAGCCTTACAGAGTTGCTACTGTCTTATTTGGTTCCCTGAAAAACGGGTCTTATAAGACGTGAGTATTGCTTAAGCGGCTCCTGTAAGATTGGAGTATTATTATACCCAATGTTGTACGACTCATTCGGACGGGAAAAAGGTAAACCAAGATAATGGAATGTGTTTATAGCTTTCCCAATGTGTTATGTGCGACTTGTTATATGTTGCATTTATTTGGCATATTGTTGCATCCATAATAGCTTGCTGAGATTTATTCTCACCCCTCTCCCTTTACTGTTTTAGATCCCGAGACAGGCGGACCGGCCAAGTAAGGACGGAGAGGAGTTTGGAGAAATCTTTTGGGTGTTGTCGGGGTATGTTTAGGGTGACGTATAAAATTGTATTTTGGTAATTCCTTTCTTGGAGTTTGTAATTATAAACTTTAAACTCTACGTCATAACCTTAATCTTTTGTACCTAAACAGTTGACCGTTTTCAAAGTTAGTTATCTCCTCCTCCGATGTGGAGTTGAGTGGAGTTCTTTTGAAATGCTATGTTATTAATGGTTATGTTTGAAAGTTAAAGCAAAGTTTTAAAAGTTTTTGTGTGTTTGGGTTAGTTTGAGGACGCTCCAACTCGGGACACGTGTAGGTTCCGGGTCGGGGTCCTCACAGTGGGAAAACGTGGTGGTCGCCATTCAGATTTGAATGTTTTAGGTACTAATGACCAACTTAACTGAAGTACTTTGGGCCAACATTATTTCAAAGACCTTTGTCCAAATATTATCTTGATTCAGGGGCGGGGTGGACACAAATGTTGGAATTAAAGTACAAGCACATAACATAATACTCACTCCCTCCGTCCCACTTCAATTGAGTCATGACATATTTGCACGTTTTTTAAGATTTTTTTTTTAAATTGAGTAAAGAATTGAAAGTGTGTAGAAGATTAGAGGAGAGAGAATATAAAAATTAAAAACATTAATAGGAGAGAGAATGAGTGAGAGGAATAGTAAGTTAATGATTGGTTTTTCTATATATATGTTAAAATTATAAGGGTATAATGAATGGTTTTTTTGTAAATATATAAACATTATGAGGGTATAAAAGTCCGAAACACTGTTCACTTCTTTCCATTTATGAAATGGCTCATTTGAAGTGAAACGTCCCAAAAAAAGTGGCTCATCAATTGAAGTGAGACGGAGGGAGTAATAGAGAACAATGAATTTATGACTCAAGAACGGATTATTTCATTAATGAAAGCTGCTCTAGATATAGAGCTAACAGTGACAACTAAGTGTCAAAAGAAAGTGAGTGAAACCACCAACTCTTAATAAACATCAACATCTATAACAAAACTAGTTGGAGTTACAATTGCTCCTAAAGACCTGATAAAACTCAAACAAACTGAGACCACTAAAATAACAAACTCTAATTAAATTATTAAAAAATACAGTAAATATCTTAACAACCCCTCCCATAAACTGAAATATTCAAGCATTCAGTTTAGTGGGATTTGTTGGAACAATTACGATCCATTAAACATGAACCGACTCATTACTAGATTAAGAAGAGAAGAAGAAGAAGAAGAAGACGGAAGCGTGTAATTACCTTGTGATTCCACGTTCGTTCTTAATCTTGTTCTTGTTCTTGAGTAAAGAGGATGAAGTAAGAAGATAGATTTTAAATTAGGGAGGAGTAGATCTTCTAAATGATGAGTGCCCTTTAATCTCTTTATTCTTCAATTACTTAGGAAGAGTTTTGACTAAATGAGAATAATGTAACTAGTAGATTCATAGGCTTGATGGATAGGCCTTTATATAGGAATTCAAGGGGCACTTCATTTAGGGACTACACCTATTGATATATAAGATATTACCATTATGCCCATCATTTAATGGTATACTTATATTATGGAATTCTACATATTATGTTGAGTTCTATACTTTATACCATATATTATAATATTGATCATTATATTATTAAGTATTTATATGTTATATTAATCCATGTTCTTACAATCTCCCACTTGGATTATTATAACATATACCTTCACTTAATAAATTTCTTCAATCATATTTATAACACAAATGACAACCCTTATGTGCACTTTGTTATCATTCGAAACCAATCCCGTCCATTAGTCATATAAGTATAAGGACTAAAGGGGCGGTCGTTGTAATTGATTCGCAACTAAACCCACATTAATCACATATATATATCCAACTAAATGACATAGATTAAGTATAGATATGTAGCATGGAATATTAATGAATATATATGAAGAACGTATATATATATTCTCCAACTAGTCCTACTTTAACCAAATGAGATCAATTTAAATAAAACAACATAAGGAAATAGGAAACTTTAAGAACTCCCACTGATTTAAGCATTATCAAAAGTCATTACACCCATATGAGCAACATGCTCGTGAAATACTAAAGGAGATAATGCCTTAGTAAATGGATCCGCTAACATGGAGTTTGTACCAATAAGTTCTATTTCGATTTGTTCATTTTGTACTCTCTCTCTTACAACAAGAAACTTAATATATATATGCTTAGATTTAGATGAACTCTTGTTGTTGTTGGAGTACAATACCGCGGCCCGATTGTCATAATATAACTTAAGTGGTCTTTCAACACCTTTGACAATCCGCAATCCTTCAATGAATTTACGCAGCCATATAGCTTGATTGGATGCCTCATAGCAAGCAACAAATTCGGCTTCCATGGTGGAAGTAGTAACTAATGTTTGCTTGGCACTTCTCCAAGATATTGCTCCACCGGCCAAAGTGAAGACATAACCCGATGTCGATTTGCGACTATCTTGGCATCCAGCAAAGTCGGAATCGGAAAAACCAATGATCTCAAGATGATCCGACTTTGTATATGTAAGCATGTAGTTCTTCGTGTTTTGTAAGTATCTCATCACTCTTTTGGCTGCGACCCAATGTTCTCTTCCGGATTGCTTTGATATCGCCCAAGCATGCCAACAATAAAGGCAAGATGCAGGCGAGTACGGACTTGAGTATACATTAGGCTTCCTACGCCGATGCGTAAGGGATATTTTCCATATACTTGGATTCAAGATTATTTTTAGGACATTGATTTAAAGCGAACTTATCTCCCTTAGAGACCGGGGTGTCATGTGGTTTACAATTTTCCATGCTAAACCTTTGTAATACCTTCTCTATATAGCTCTTTTGTGATAATCCTAACATACCTCGTGAGCGATCACGATGTATTTGGATTCCTAATACAAAAGAAGCTTCTCCAAGATCTTTCATCTCAAATTTGTTTGAGAGAAATTTCTTGGTTTCCTTAAGAAGGTCCTTATCATTACTAGCAAGTAAAATGTCATCCACATAAGACCAAAAATATAAACCTACTCCCACTGAACTTATGGTACACACAATCTTCACCAAGATTCATTTCAAAGCCAAATGAAAGAATAACTTGGTTGAATTTTAAGTACCATTGACGAGATGCTTGCTTGAGCCCATAAATGGATTTCTTAAGTTTACAAACTAGTTGACTAGTTTGATCCGAATCGATCACCATTTACGGTTTCTTCATATAGATAGTTTCCTCAATGTCGCCATTGAGAAAAGCTGTCTTTACATCCATTTGATGAAGCTCAAGGTCAAAATGTGCCACTAAAGCCATAATGATCCTAAAAGCATTCTTAGAGGATACCGGTGAAAATGTTTCTTTGTAATCAATGCCTTCTTTTTGAGTAAACCCTTTAGCGACAAGACGAGCCTTATGTCTTTCCACATTACCTTGTGAATCCCTTTTGGTCTTAAAGACCCATTTACACCCAATGGGTTTCACATTCTTAGGTAATGGGACAAGATCCCTAACGTTATTGTCATTCATGGATTTTAACTCTTCATTTATGGCATCAATCCACTTATGAGAATTTGGACCACTAATGGCTTCATGGAAGGTGATTGGCTCATCTCCCACTAAACCTAACGGTTCCTCATTCTCGAAAAGATACACATCATAATAATCCGGTATAGCACTCCTTCTTGCTCTATTAGATCTTCTTAATGGCACTGGTTCTTCTTGATTTTGAGGGTGTTGAATTTCCTCATCAACATTTTCATGTTGTTCATTAATAGGAGAATTAACGTCATTTTGAATATTATGTTCTTGTCGAATTTCAGGCACAAATGCTTGATTTTCGATAGGAACTATAGGAAGAGGTATAGAAACGAATTCCTCTTCCATTTCTTCAAATTCAAAATTACTATTCAAATTTTCCCCTCTAAATTCAACATCCTCAAAGAACCTAGCATTTCCCGTCTCGAAAAAGGTTCTAGTCTTTGGGTCATAGAATTTATATCCCCTAGATCTTTGAGAATACCCCACAAAATAACTACTAACTGTCTTAGCGTCCAACTTTCCTTCGTTAGGTCTATAAGACCTAGCTTCGGTTGGACAACCCCAAACATGAAGATGATTAAGGGACGGTTTCTTACCGGTCCATAATTCATAAGGGGTTTTGTCAGTAGCTTTTGAAGGAGCTCTATTAAGTAGGTAGGTTGCGGTTTTCAAAGCATCGCCCCATAATGAGTGAGGTAAAGAAGTACAAGAAACCATACTTCTTACCATATCCTTTAGGGTTCTATTACGTCTCTCGGCTACAACATTCATGCTAGGTGTCCCGGCATGGTGTAGTGAGGGACAATCCCACACTCTTCCAAATAGCGAGCAAAAGGACCCGGACGTTGTTCTCCCGAACCGTCATTCCTACCGTAGTATTCACCACCACGATCGGATCTAACGTTCTTAATAGTCTTTTCAAGTTGTTTTTCAACTTCGGTTTTAAAAGACTTGAAAACGTCCAATGATTGAGACTTTTCATGAAGTAAATAAATGTATCCATAACGAGAGAAGTCATCTATGAACGTAATAAAATATGTTTGTCCGTTCCATGAAGGGGTAGGGAACGGTCCACATATGTCCGTATGAATTAGTTCTAAGACTTTTGTAGCTCTCAAGGATTCATTTTTGTTTGTACTATTCGTAAATTTTCCCTTAAGGCATTCAATACAAAAGTTATTTTCCGGAGTATCAAGCTTATGTAGTATTCCCTCGGACACAAGCTTGTCAATTCTCCTTTTGGAGATATGACCCAAACGCCTATGCCACAAGGTATAAGAGTTTTTACTTGAAAACTTTCGTTTTATGCCTCGAGAGTTAGTTTCATTATTATGGGACTCATTCAATGAATTGACTGTGTCAAGTAAATATAGATTATCAATATAAGACAAAGAACTAGTACCAAAAAGCTTTGAATCAAAATATAAATTGCATTTATTATTACCGAAGATGCAAGAATAACCTTCTCGATCTAATGTAGTGACGGAAATTAAATTTCGTCTAAATGATGGAATAATAAATACATTGTTCAAAACTAAGAAGTATCCAGTATTTAAGGATAATCTATAAGTCCCTATGCCTTCCACCTCTACCGGCTTTCCAGCTCCCATGTAGATGAATCTTTCACCTTCATTAGGCATTCGGTAGTTCAGGCAACCCTGCATACATGAACTTATGTGAGTAGTTGCACCGGAGTCTAACCACCATGTATACGAAGGGTTTGAAACTAAATTAGCTTCAGTACAAACAAAGCTAAATGACATACCTTTCTTAATTCGCCATTGGCGATACTTAGGGCAGTCGGGCTTCATGTGAGTGGGGTCCTTGCAAAAGAAGCACTTTTTCACCTTTTGATCATTTGATGATCCCTTAGGCTTCTTTGATGCAACCGCAATCTCCTTACCTTTTCTCTTAATCCCACGAGAAGAGGTAGATGCATAATGTGCACTTTCGGGTTTGGTGTGTTTCAACCTATCTTCTTCCTCCGTGACATGTGAAATTAATTCATTAATATTCCACTTGTCCTTTTGACAATTATAGGTCGTTTCAAAATGACCAAATTGCGAAGGAAGAGAAATTAAAGCCAAATGCACAAGCAAGTCTTCCGACAAGTCCAACTTGAGTGCTTTTAATTTCGATGATAGATGAAACATTTCCATTATGTATTCCCTTAGGTTTCCGGTGCCCTTATACCTCATGGAAACAAGCTTCCTCAAGGTAGCACTTGTTTCCGATTTATCGCTTTTGCAAAGCGTTGTTCTAGGGCATCTAGGAAACCTTTTGCACCAACATCCTCGGAGACACTTTGTTCGAAATGTCTCCGGACTGCATTCTTAATTATGCTTAGGGCGACGCGATTAGAACGCTTCCACCTCTACGAACTTAAGCGGTCTTCCGCAGGTGCTTTTATCGGTTAGAGGGCGGGAGCTTGTTCTCTTAATGCGAGGTCAAGGTCCAAACAGCCTAAGACCATAATAATCTTGTTTTTCCAAGTTTTAAAGTTTGTCCCAGTTAGCAAAGGAATTGAGTTTAAGGCGGAGTAACGGATGAAGCAACGATCAAATACGAATGAAGAGAACAAAAGAATGAAACAAAACATGTATAAGAATCTACATAATGATTAATTATATCAAATGAATTCCATCAAAATAAAAGATAATCAATATGACATCAAGACTAATCTTTGGATTCCGAATTGACTCACAATTTGATTTATCTTAGGGTAAACAAGTAGCTTAAACAACACACTTTAAATACTTGCCTTCCTTTGGGCCGGATCAAGTACAAAAAATGTCCTAAAGTTTAAGGTACTTGTTCCCTGGTAATAAAGAATGTAAACAATTCACTTTAAACACCCGCCTTCCTTTGGGATGGTTCACAGCGTTTAAAATGATCAAAAGTTTAGTTCAATTATTACCCCATGAATGTAAACACTTAGTCAATAACAAGGTCTCCTTTGGGAAACAAGCATGTTATCACATATCAATATTTACATTCATCACTTTAACAAATTTGTATTTAAATAACGTAAATTGCTTTGGCAACAATATTATTTAAACAATGAATAAATTTGTTTAAGCATATAATTAATCATACTTTAGGGCACTTAAGACTTTAAGGTAATTTCTGAAAATTTAAAATGTAAAGAAATAAGCGAAATTTATTAATAAAAGACAATATCCTTTTGTTCTACCCGTCCATTCTTAAAGTTTAATAACTCCAAGAACCACCGAAGCGCGACTGGTGTCCAGACATTATTATTTATTAATAAATTATCAAAATTTTTGGGCAACGAAAAGTCACCAATTATACTCATTTTAAAAATCACCAATTAAAAAAAAAAAAAAAGCCACGGTTCAATGAACAGCCGTGGAGGAGTAAAAGTCACATTTATACTTTTATTTTGAATAGTCACCAATCCTTATGAACAGCCATGCATGGAGTAAACAATTAAATTAAAAATCACATTTAAAAGCCACTATGAACAGCCACGTACGGTACATATGGAAATGTAGTAAAGCAATTCAAAAGTCATCAATTAAAAGCCACGGTACGGTCCACTTATACCAACTGTTTGATGAAGCTTTTGACCAACTGCTGTACACTACTAAATGCAATCAGATTCTATTGCTTTTTCCAAAAAATAAATTTTAACACAAACATGAATGTCAAGCAAAATTAATGCTTAACTAAGACATGAATATACAAGTAGATCCAACACGATTGTGCGACATAAAACGCTCTGTTGTGTCAATGGGATAATCTTGTACTTTAATTAAAATGGTCAAACAAGTAGATCTAGATTTGCACACTCCATACATCATACAATGTTGGCTATGCAAATGGGATAATCTTGCTTGAACCATCATGTCTCTTAAGTTTGATTTTACCATTCTTAATTTAATGGTGACTCAATTTTCAATCAAAGTAAGTAGATCCGCATACTCACAACACATTTAAAAAATGCGTGGCTATGCATATGAACAAACTCACAACGCATCCAAGGATGGTGGCTATGTTCAAAAATGGGATAATCTTACATTGAAAGCCTTTTGAGTAAAACCAAAATTTCAGAAATAGAATGAAGTTATGAACATAATACTCTTAGACAAAAATGAGTATTATGTACAAGAACAAAACTAAGTGTAATTATACATGGATTTAAAAACAAATTAAAGCACAAGACTTTATAAGAAATTCAAACTCAATCTAGTATATGACCAGGCTCTGATACCAATTGTTGGAACAATTACGATCCATTAAACATGAACCGACTCATTACTAGATTAAGAAGAGAAGAAGAAGAAGAAGAAGACGGAAGCGTGTAATTACCTTGTGATTCCATGTTCGTTCTTAATCTTGTTCTTGTTCTTGAGTAAAGAGGATGAAGTAAGAAGATAGACTTTAAATTAGGGAGGAGTAGATCTTCTAAATGATGAGTGCCCTTTAATCTCTTTATTCTTCAATTACTTAGGAAGAGTTTTGACTAAATGAGAATAATGTAACTAGTAGATTCATAGGCTTGATGGATAGGCCTTTATATAGGAATCCAAGGGGCACTTCATTTAGGGACTACACCTATTGATATATAAGATATTACCATTATGCCCATCATTTAATGGTATACTTATATTATGGAATTCTACATATTATGTTGAGTTCTATACTTTATACCATATATTATAATATTGATCATTATATTATTAAGTATTTATATGTTATATTAATCCATGTTCTTACAGGATTTGTCAAGTAGCAGAAACTCCAAGCAACTTGCTTAACTTCTGAAATGCAGGTAACTTCAATGGCTTGGCCATTATATCAGCAATTTGATCTTCACTTATGAAGTAGAAAAGATCAATGATTCCATACCTTGTGAGGTTCCTCAGAAAATGAAACTTCACGTCTATGTGCTTACTTCTTCCATGTAGAACGGGATTTTTGGAGAGCTTGATAGCAGAACTATTATCACAATAAATTGCAGTAGATTCGTGTTGCTTGAACTGCAGTTTTTCAAGTATTTTCCTCAACCAAATTGCTTGGCAACCACATGCTGTTGCAACTACATACTCTGCTTCAGTTGTCGACAAAGTGACAATTGATTGCTTTTTCGAAGACCACGAAATGGCTCCTGAACCAAGCATGAATACATATCCCGAAGTGCTCTTTCTATCATCTCGATATCCAGCGTAATCACTGTCCTTAAACCTAAGCAAATCTGATTTTTCGCCTTTCTTGTAGAACAATCCAAAACTAGCAGTACCTTGCACATAACGCAGAATTCTCTTTGCAGCTAAGAGATGAATCTCCTTAGGGCACTCCATGAACCTGCTTATGAGACTTACCGCATACATTAGGTCGGGTCTTGTAGCTGTTAAATATATCAAGCTCCCTACTATTTGCTTGTAAAGAGTGCTATCAACATTCTTGCTTCCTTTTTTAGGCTCTTGTATGAGTTTCAGACCAACTTCTGTAAGTGTACAAGTAGAGTTGCAATTTTTCATTCCAAACCTGCTCAATATTTCATGTGCATACTTTCGTTGGTTTCCAGCTGCAGATTGAATCATTTCAATACCCAAAAAATAATGCAAGTTTCCAAGATCAGACATCTCAAATTCCATCATCATGGAATTTTTAAATTTCTCAAACATGGCACTATCATTTCCCGTGAAAATTAGGTCATCCACATAAACATAAACAATGAGCAATTTTCCATCCACTCCAGTCTTTATGTAAAAAGTGTGCTTATAAGAACATTTCTCAAATCCCTCCTTAAAAAAATATGTATCTAAACGACTATACCAAGCACGGGGAGCTTGCTTTAGTCCGTATAATGCCTTTTTCAGTTTATAAACCTTATTTTCACATCCTAATTTCATATAACCAGGAGGTTGATCGATGTATACCTGTTCACGGAGATCACCATGTAAAAAGGCTGACTCCATGTCCAATTGGAAGATGGGCCATGAATGTTGCGCAACCAACACAATCACTAGTCTGATGGTGTCATGCCTTGCCACAGGTGCAAAAACTTCTTTATAATCCACACCATACTCCTGCTTATAGCCTTTAGCTACTAAGCGCGCCTTGTACTTATCAACTTCTCCATTCTCCATCAACTTTGTTTTAAATACCCACTTTACACCGATTGGGATCTTGTACCCTTCTGGAAGATCAGTCAACTCCCATGTGTTGTTCCGTTCAATTGCTGCAATTTCTTCATCCATTGCCTTTTGCCATTTTGACTCTCTAATAGCATCTTCAAAGCTTATAGGACCACAATCAGAGAATAGAGCAAAATGTATACGTGGATCTTCAGTTTGGTCAACACTCGTAACCTCATAATCAGACATCCAAGCTGGTCTTCTTATAGTACGTTGAGGTCTCCCTTCATTCTCTATTGTTGCTGCCTCTGAGCTTGAATTATTTGCTGGAACATCTGGTGTAATTAGTTTCCCACTTTTAGTTGATTGCTGCCTCTTGTCTTCATCAAAGCTAACAGGAATTTGTTGTTCAACAGAGTTGTTGTTCAATGACCATAAATTTTCTTAGTCAAAGATTACATCACGGCTGATAATAACTTTCTTAGAGCAAGGATTGTACAATTTATAAGCTTTTGATTGATCACTTACACCAAGAAAAATGCATTTCTCTCCCTTGTCATCTAGCTTTGTCCTCTTTTGGTCCGGAACATGTGCATATGCAATACAACCAAAAATTTTGAAATGCACAACCATTGGTCTTTGTCCGCTCCATGCTTTCTCTAGTGACATATTTTGAACAGCAAGTGTAGGACTTCTATTCAAAATATGAATGCTCCAGTTGACTGCTTCGGGCAAAAAATTCCTCGGAACATTGCTCATCCTTAAAATACTTCGCACCATATTCATAATAGTGTGATTTTTACACTCACAAACTCCATTTTGTTAGCTGTAAGTTGCCTCCTAATTCCATGGTTTTCGCAGAAATTTGCAAATTCTTGCGAGATATATTCTCCACCGCGATATGTGCGAAGAATCTTGATTGGACACCCTACTTCTTTCTCAACCAGCAATTTATAGTTAAAGGCTGCAAAACCGTCATCAATGTCGTCGACCATAGTTGGTCAACTTTAGCGACGACCAAAGTCGTCACTAATGATTCATCTATCGACGACTTTTGTTAATTAGCAACGATATTGGGCGTTGCTGATTGTGTTTTTTCTAGTAGTGAATGTGTGAGACAGGTACAATAAATAAGAGTAATTTTGGCACTTTCATCATTAACTTGTGATAATAATTGTCTTCCTTTAAAGAAAACTTTTTGCCCATAGGGCCCTTTTGCCCAGATTTTTTTTTCCTTAAAGAAAACTTTTTTATAAATCCCAAATAAGGAGTTATCCCCAGATTCAAATTCCCCAGACACCCCTCCGGCTAATTGTGAGTGATCGCCCTACAACATCACGCGATCGCGCGGTGGCTTCTGGTCTTTGGGTGCGATCGTCCCACAACATGGCGTGATCGCTCCCTCCTCCAATTTCAGCTTAATGTCCTCCCTTTTCTACACAATTTCCTTTGGCCCATCTTCAATAAGAGGCAATATGGTCTTATAAGTTAATTATAAGAGGTGATTTAGTCTTATAATTAACTTATAAAAGTTGTAAATGTGTAAATTATGAGAGCAATTCGTTGTTATTATTGAAATTTTTGATTTTTTTTTAGTTGAAAAATTTGTCTAATAAGTCAATTATAAGAGACAAAGTAGTCTTATAATTAACTTATAAGAGTTGTAAATGTGTAAATTATGAGAGCAATTCGTTGTTATCATTGAAATTTTTGATTTTTTGTGTAAATTATGAGAGCAATTCGTTGTTATTATTAAAATTTTTAATTTTTTTGGTTGAAAAATTTGTCTTATAAGAACGACACAGCAGTCCCTAAAAATGCTTGGGGACGGACTTTTGGACATTTATTTGTTTTGGGATTTGTTTCCCTTTTGTACACCAATGTAAATATTAATCCCCCACCCCCTTTTGTGTGTTTCCTTTACTGGATATGAATGCTAAAACCATTTTCAAAACCGAGTGGGGTCCACCCAAACAAACTCCCTATCGTGTAAATAGTCAAAGTATACTTAGACAAGAAAGACGTCCTCGTATATAATCACTACCTTTTTTTAAACATAGGCATGGCAATTAAAATCAATCTAGGACGGCGTGCATGCTAGAGACCTAAAGGGCGAGAAGGGTGCCTAACACCTTCCCTTCTCGTAACTTAGCCCCCGAACCCACTTCTTTTCAAAACAAAGGTTTTATCTTCATTTTTCCTAAAATAAAATGGGGTGGCGACTCTTCTGATTTTCAAAACTCAAAAGGGTAACCATTATGAGAAACCGAGTGCATTTGACGCACATTAGCACAAGGGAAACTAGCCATTTTACGCGACGACGGGATTCGTCTCGAGCGCGGGCTCTCACACGAACTATGGTCCATGACATTGTCATTAATGGCCAAAAGTCATCGTTAATTTGTTAATTACTAAATTAATATGTTGACCTTGGACCAGATTTAGCAATGGCTTAGTCGTCGTCGCTAATTAAATATATGGCAACGACTTATCTGTCGCTAATAATTCGATTATTTTTAAAATAAGTGATTTATTTTTTAAAAAACTTGAATAAATATATGTATTAAATTTATTTTAAATATAGAAATTAGAGTTGGTCTTATAAAAAATTAGTTTTTTTCTAAGATAAGGAAAAATGTGTTTTCCAAAGCACTGTTCAAAATAAACGGTGGCAATTTTGTAATTACTGGCATTCATGTTCAAAATAAACGGTGGCATTTTTGTAATTACTGGCAACCATGATAAATGCCAGTGTTAATATTACAAATGACCAGTGATTTCATACTGGCATTTTATAAACATGAAACTGACACTTTTTACACGGGCACTTTTTAATACATGAACTGGCACTCTTCACACTGGCACTCTGTTACACTAACACTGACACTTTGTTACACTAATATTTTTGCTGGCTCTCAAAAATACAAGCACTGGCATTAAAAAATACATGGACTGGCATTTGAAAACACATTTACTGGCACTCAAAAATGCATATACTGGCACTCAAAAACACTGATAATTATTTTTGCTGATATTAAAAAAAACATGAACTGACATTCAATAAAACATGAACTGGCATTCAAAATTACAAGAACTGGCATTCAAAAAATACATTGACACTCAGTTACACACTTACTGGCACTCTATTATACACTAACTGGCACTCCAAAATACATGGACTGGCACTCCAAAACACATACACTGGCATCTAATTACCCAGTCCACCAATGCATCAAATTCTCAAACTGGTACTCAAATTAACATGTACTGGCACTCGAACAAACATAGACTGGTACTCGAAATCAATTAAACTGGGCATTCAAAATCAAACAATCCTCAAAATTCCAATTTATCGATCTCTCTGTTCCAAGAAAATTTGAATTGCCCTATCATACACCATCAACAAATTAATGATTGATACAGTCTCTGGAGATGGTCCTTCCATGGAAACCGACGGTGAAGTAAGGGATTAGGTTGAGGTTGGCCAAGGTGAAGTAAGGGATTAGGTTGAGATTTTGGTAGGGAGGTCGCCGGTGATTGGAATCGGATTTGGGAGAGGAAACGGGTGAGATAGATGATGGAGTTGGAGGGAGTGTTTGCGTCTTGAATTTGTTGAGAGGGAGCGGTGATGTGCGATGGAGGTTGGACTCAAATCACCGGCGAATGAATTTGGATCGGAGAAGACGACTGTTACTTGATTGCGGAGGCGATTTGATAACTAATGGGGGAGGTCTCTGTTCGTGGTTTGAGGGAGAATTGGATGAGGGAGACGATTGGGTGAGCTCGGGTTGTTCTCCGGTGAGGAGGAAGACGATCGCCATTGCTCCTCTGTGTTTGCGTTTAGTGAGAGAAAATGAGAGAGAGAATGAGCGCCCCGTGTTTTAAAACACGTTTTTTGTTAAGTTAACAAAAAACGCGTTTTTTATAAGTTTTTGGCTAGAAATTATTTTTAAAACATAATTCCTCCATTATAAAACGCCTTCCACCACCAATTACAAACTTATCATCAAGTTAGAAAACTAATCAATATTTTATTTATTTATTACTTTTTGATAGCATTTCTTTTATTTATTTATTTATTTAATGACTATTCTTTGATAATTTGATTAAAATTTGATTGTTAAAATCTATAGTCTTGCTATCCATTGTCAATTCTTCTCCACCTTGATCAAACTTTAAGCTTTCACCGAGTTTTCACAATCATCCGCCGCCCCGACCCACCATCTGCCACCACTACCTGCCACCATGACCTACCACTCACCGCCTTGCCGGTCACATACAACAACCGCCAACCACCTTCACAAACCACAAAAGTTTGAAAGAATTGCAGATCTGATCAGACAGACAAATACACACACAAGAGAGAAAGGGGACGGAGAAAAAAAAGTAAAAAAAATTAGAGAGGAGTGAGGGAGAGAGGGTGGGTTTCCATTGGATTGAGCGATAAAGATGGAGGGCGGGAGAGAGTCGACAGTAGTATGACAGTTGAGCGATGGAGAGGAGGTGGGACGGGGGCGGAGGAAGGAGAAAAAGATGTCGAAGAGAGAGAGAGAGAGATAGAAAATTAGGGTTAGGGAGGGGGAAGGAGCGCTGATGACGGAGGTTAATAAGTGGAGAGAGTTTTGATTTATGGATTAGGAGAGAAAAAGAGTTTGTTAGGTGAATTATTTATCATTGGATTGAATTCCATGTCATAAATTCAATGGTCAAGATCTAGCTTAGTCTATAATCCATATGATTATTTGCGATCTAATAGACAAAATGCCATAATATAATAACTTTTAATTGCTTTACACCAAATTTTAGTTAAATATTATGCCTAATATCAAGATTATGATGATGATGATGATGATGATGATTATTATTATTATTATTATTATTATTATTATTATTATTATTATTATTATTATTATTATTATTATTATTATTATTATTATTATTATTATTATCATATAATTAGTAATAATACTTAATAGTAATACTAATAATAATAATTATTATATAATTAGTAATAATACTTAATAATACTACTAATAATAACTAGCTAATAATAACTAGCTAATAAATGTGACTGAAAAACTAGTACTTAATAGTTGTATAATTAGTGTGAACACTTACTTGAAAGTGCCAATCGTATTTAGCCAAATTAAATGTGAATATAAGCTGAAAATATACCTGAAGTACATAAATGTCTAGCTAGACCGAACCAAAATCATATATTTATACCCCATGCCCTAAATCATACTCTATTGAGGGGCGGAGGGAGTATAAATTAACCCTAAATTATACACATATACCCGTACCGTAAACCCGAAATCAGATACTCATAGCCTAAACCCTAAATCATACTTTCTCCGTCCCGGTTTAACCTTCATAATTTTTTTAAAATAAAAAAATTGATTATATAAATAAAAATTAATAATTATTTAATTTAATATTACTTAAATAAATATTTAAAAATTATATAAATAAACGATTAGTTGTTTTACACCAAATTTTAGTTAAATATTATGCCTAAACCCTAAATCATACTTTCTCCATATGATTATTTGCAATCTAATAGAACAATGCCATAATATGATAACTTTTAATTGTTTTACACCAAATTTTAGTTAAATATTATGCCTATTATTATTATTATTATTATTATTATTATTATTATTATTATTATTATTATTATTATTATTATTATTATTATTATTATTATTATTATTATTATTATTATCATTATCATATAATTAGTAAAAATACTTAATAGTAATACTAATAATAATAATTATTATATAATTAGTAATAATACTTAATAATACTACTAATAATAACTAGCTAATAATGCATAATATCAATAATTACTATATTACTCATTAATATTTAAAATATTTTACTAATATTAATCCTTATTATGATGATTTGATAATGTGACTAAAAAAATACTCCCTCCGTCCCTAAATGTTTGTCCCATTTGACTTTTCAAACATTTTAATTTAGTGATTTTGAAGCTTTAATTTTGATTATTTTTACGAACGCTTTGAAAATTATTGATAATATACACGGCCGTTATGTAATACTCCGTCCGTAAATGTTACAAGTTTTGAAAATTTAGTGATTTTGAAGCTTTAATTTTGGAAATAAGACTAACTTTTTGGGACAAAGAAAAAGAGGAAATGGGACAAACATTTAGGGACGGAGGGAGTAGTACTTAATAATTGTATAATTAGTGTGAACACTTATCTCTTCTATTTTACTTTCAAGCTCACAATACCTTCTCCATTCATTCTCTTTCCTCGTATTATATTAATATTTCTTAATATCCGTGTCGCAAGAGAAAATCCTAAGTTGAATGAAACGGAGGGAATATACCATAAACCCTAATATACCCCATACCATAAATCTCATATATATCATAAACCCTAAATAATATAACCCATACCCTAAACCTTAATTTATATACATATATCTCATATATACCGCTATACCCTAACCCTTAAATATAAACATACCCCCTACACCCCAAATCCTAATCATACTCCCTCATTTCCACAATAGAAGTTACTTTCGTTCGAACCTACTTCAACTTTGACTAACATTTTATGCTAAACTAATAATCATAAAAGAATGATTATTTAATCATCAATAGAAATATTATCAATAACTATTTTTTTAATTCTCATGCAGATAAATAGTTTAGCATAAATTATTAGTCAAAGTTGAAGTAGATTTGACGGAAATTAACTTCTATTGAGGGGCGGAGGGAGTATAAATTAACCCTAAATTATACACATATACCCATACCGTAAACCCGAAATCAGATACTCATAGCCTAAACCCTAAATCATACTTTCTCCGTCCCGGTTTAACCTTCATATTTTTTTTAAAATAAAAAAATTGATTATATAAATAACAATTAATAATTATTTAATTTAATATTACTTAAATAAATATTTAAAAATTATATAAATAAACGATTAGCTTAATAATAAATATTTTTTTATTTATATTACTTAAAAAATTAGATATTATATAAATAAATGATTAGTTTCATAATTAATAATTATTTAATTTAATATTATATTATATAAATAAATAATTAAATATTATATAAAAATGATCATTTTAATAATTAATAGTTATTTAAATTAAGATTATATTAAATTGCAAAATATTAGCGACGACCATTGTGAATTAGCGACGACAATGTCGTCACTAAAAGACTATACAAATTCCCATAACATTACGGTCGCTGATTTAAATTTACTTTTCTTGCCTATTTTAACGACGACCAATGTGAATTGGCGACGATATTCTTCACTAAATGAAATTGAGATTACCAACAATATTGTCATCGCTAAATTAATACTCCCTCCGTCCCGGTAGAAGCGTCACCCTTTTAGGGGTGGCGCGCAAATTAAGGAAAAGTGTGGGAAGAAAAAATGTTGTGAGTGTAATTTAAAAATAGGAGAGAGAATTAGTGGAGGAAATAGTGAATTTTAAAAGTGTTGTGAGTGTAGAGGAGAGAGAATTAGTGGAGGGAATAGTGGATGGGATAATAAAATATTAATAAAAGTTTCCTTTTTAGGAAAGGGTGACGCTATAAACGAGACGCCATTTTGGATAAAAAGTGACGCTTCGGCCGGGACGGAGGGAGTATATGTCATCGCTAATTAGCGACGGAATTTGTCCAATGGTAAATTTCTGTTGCTGATTTGCATGATTCTAGTAGTGATTACTTCACACAATAAACCAATAAACAGTTGAAACAAGTTCCAATTTTTGGGGGTATAGGAATTTGAATGTTTTTTTTATCACAAAATCGACAATTATTTCAGATCAAACATTTTGTCTAAAAGTGAAAATTATTTCGGAATGGAGGGAATACTAATTTCTTCTACAGAATTTAATGAGGGCACAGTCTACTAACCCCTTAACTTGACACCTTGTTCAAGCAGGATAATAATTAACTAGAGCAAACTTGGCCAAAATGTTAATGTGAGTCTTCCTGCATCATATGACACCATGCATTCATCTCTTGAATTATATGACACCATGCATACTTTCTCCGTTAGCGTTTATATTTGTGAGTTAGGCTCCGTTTGTTTAGCGTAAAACATTTTTCGGAAAATGATTTCCAGCAAAATATTTTACGGAAAATGAAAATGTTTTCCGGAAAATAAGATAAAAATGAAGTTTACCCCATTTTCTGGTGCGAAACAAACACCGAAAAATGAGGAAAATATTTTTCGGAAAACATTTTCCCCAAACAAACGGAGCGTTAATGAATAGCTTGCGTAACTGCAATTTATTTTTCTTCAAAGACATGCAATATATATATATAGGTTGCTCCACTTGGATGGAATTGGAAGTTGCATAAGCTGCGTGTATTGATCAATGTGGTCTTCAGTAGTTTTCACACTCTTCTAAGGAAAAAATGAGTAGCTAAAAATCGTTAAAAAAAGAATTTTATTTTTTAAAGAGTTTACTTCCTAGCAATTCTATGATTTACATAATTAGGAAACTAAATAATAGAATCAAACTATGATAAGGAAACTGAATAAGGAAACTAAATTGTTGAGTCTTTGACTGTATCTTTGACACTAAACACCCTATATATATCGAGCTTTGAGTCCTCTTTCTTTCTCGGTCCGTAACGTTGCTTTTATCATATTTCTCTCTCTTAATATGGCTACTTCTTCTTCTTCTGGTGTTGTATTTTGTCCCGATAAATATGAATGCATAGCAATCTTGATGTCCAAGCTTGTTGGATATCCTTTTCCTTGTGATGATATTCGTCAAGACTTGAATCCGTACGACGAAACCCAACTCCCTAATATTTTCAAGGATGCCCAAACCAAGGATTTGTACTTCTTCTTCAACAAGTTATCGAGGAAGGGTAAATCTGGATCAAGGAACGTCAATCGAACTGCTGGGAAGGGAACCTGGCACGGGGAGCAAAAAAGCCATGTTAATTACAATAATGAAGGTGTTGTAGAAATCATAGGGACTCAACATACTTTCAAGTATAAAGAAGAGGGTTCCGAAAACGATAATGGTTATCTAATGACTGAGTACAGATTGCTAGAGAACACATGGCTTGAATATGATCTGGTCAAGCACGGCGTCTTTTGTGTTCTGCGCCTTAACACAAGTGGAACAAAGGACCCGCGGAAGAAAAAACGCAAGTCGTGTCATGTCAATAATGATAATGAAGCTGCTGCAAAAAGAGTCCGTAGTTCTTCGTCTGATGAAGAAGCAGGTCTTCATCAAACTACTGTTGTTAATGATCTGCAGGGTTTGACGGCTTCCCCTGTTGTTGCGAATCCTGTTTCTTGCTGGACTGCCGGTGATCCGCAGATTTCGGCTTTGACTAATTTTCCAACAAGTTGGGGTGAAGGAAACGTTCAACAACAGATGACGATGAGTGGAGAAGAATTTCAAGTTGCAGCTGCAGGTGAGTGTGATCTGCAACTCTCACTACTCCAGAGGCTTCTGATGAAGGATTATGATGATGACGACGACCACAATAACAATTTTATCATAAGCAGTGAATTAGCTGAAATTGCTGCTGCGAATCCTCCCCTATCTTGTTGGACTGCCGGGCGGGGAACCGCAGCTTCCGGCTTTGACCGATCCAGCTACTTGGGACGATGGAGACACTGAACAGATGATGATGACCAGTGAAGAAGAATCTCAAGTTGCTGCTACAGTTGCCCCCTCCTCCGATGGTTGCTCCAACAACAAACTGTCGGTACTTGAGAGAATGCAACAATTTGAGAAGCTTCAAGAACTTGAGAGGCAGCTAATGATGGATGACGATGACCAGAAAAGCGACGACATGCCTAGCTTCAAGCACTTGTTAACTAAACCTAAGTAGAGTTGGATCTCAACATTACAGTTAGGTATCCCTCTATATTGCAAACACGCAGTTACACTTATTTCAGCTTGTACAGTAAAAATATTCAGATTTTGTTGCGGATCAATGAGGAAGTTTCTTTATATGTTCTGAGTTTTATTTATATATATGTATGCTCTCTTCTGCTTGTGTTATTTTGTTTCTTTAGATCAGAGTGTAGAAAATTAAGGTTACCCAAAAAAAAAAAAAAAGTCATGAGGGACGATCGAGACTAAACTAAAACCCTTAAATTATGCACTAGTAATATTTCTTAATGAAATAGGGCAGATTCCGCTGCTTCATGGTTACAAGAAAGATATATTTAGAAAGGTACAAGTGTATAACCACATCCCCAGTTACCAATAATCATTACAAGAGCACACACCTCGATCAAAAAAGTGAAAACGGTTATTATCTCTGACAACAATCTTCCGATCATATACATCTGACACTAACTTTGCAAAAGAATGGCAGTCGAAACACATCCGAAGATTCTTGACAACACGAATAGGCCTCCCTTGACTAGTGCCTATAAGCCCAAATGCTATGGCTAGTTTCTCACTGTGTTGACTCAGCAAGTACTCTTTCTCCTTCTCATCAACATCTAACAAAACATTACTTGTATCAGGAACATAGCCTGCATCTTTCAGTCTGCAACTTATCTCATATAACATGGAAGATATTAGGATTTTTCCAGAATGTGATTCATCATCACCTGAAGTAAACTCATGTATTGTTCCATTGACTTCAATGGAACTTGATCCGGGAGTTTTTCGAACCCCTTTCTCCTTCATGGTTAATCTCATTTTTGCAACTTTGTTCCAGTTTCCAACTGAAGCGTATATGTTAGACAGAAGCACATAAATACCAGTTCTCTCATTTGCTGATTCACCCATCATTTCAGCTGCATATGTTGCCATTTTATCTTTCTTGTGTTTTCTGCAAGCAGACAGGAAAGCTCCCCAAATGGCATCATTTGGCTCCATTGGCATGGTTTTTATCAGATCAAGAGCTTCATTTAAATACCCACCTCGGCCAAGTAGATCGACAAGACACCCATAGTGCACTATTTTAGGGGAAATCCCATGGTTTTTTTCCATTGCTTCAAAAATGTCCTTGCCTTCATGTACTAATCCTGCGTGACTGCATGCTGTTAGTACACCCACAAATACAACTTCATCAGGTTTAACACCTTGTTCCAGCATCTCATTGAAAAGTTCAATTGCTCGCTTTCCATTTCCTTCCATAGCCATTGCTCCGATAGCTGCTGTCCAGGCGGAAACATCCCTTTCTTTCGTATTTTCAAACACTTCCATAGCACTTAGAGGATCCCCACACCTAGCAAACATGTCAACAAGGGCTGTCTTTAGCTTCATATCACAATGAATTTCATTCTTTTTGATATAAAGATAACTCCATTTCGCTAAATCAATAGCTCCTAAATACCCACAGGCAGATGCAACGCTTGCCATAGTCATCCTGTCTGCTTTCATTCCTCCACTCTGCATGGCTCGAAAAGTTCAATTGCATCCTCAAACAAGCTTTCTTGTACTAAGGCATCTATCATAGTGTTCCAAGATACAATATTTCTTTCAGGCATCTCATCAAAAACTTTCCTAGCTAACTTTACATCATTATTTCTTGCTAAACCTGCAATTATTGAATTCCGTGAGACAATATTCTTGCTCGACATCTGATCGAACACTTTGCAACCTAAATCTGGTTTTCCACGTTTCATATACATGTCAATGAGGGCATTGTTAACACTCTCTGAACTCTCTAAGCCATTCCTCAAAGCATAACAATGACACTGCTGCCCTAAAAACAAATTACTCATTTCCACAGCAGCCGACAATGCAGACAATATAGAAATCTTATCAGGTCGTGGCCCCAGTTTCAACATGTCACACAATATATCAAGTGCTTCTTTCACCATCCCTTGTTGAACATAATTAGATAAAATAGTATTAGAAAGCACCAAATTGCTATCACCATATTCATCAATTAACTGTTTTGCCTTACAAATGGCTCCACATTTCATATACATATCAACGACCGCATTAACCAAAATCGAGTTCATTTTAACCCCAGTCTTTCCAATATACGAGCACACCCGCTCACCCAAACCCAAATCACCTAACTTTGCACAACATGAAACCACACAAACCATAGTAACTGAATTCGGCATAATTCCCACATCCACCATCTCAAGAAACAAATGTACAGCCTCCTTTGACAGATCCCTTCTAGAGTACCCACAAATCAAACTAGTCCATGACACAACATTTCTGTCAAGCATTTCATCAAACACCTTCTGTCCTTTATCCAACTCCCCACACTCACAATAAAAATGTATCAAAGAATTCTGTATGAACACATCTTCTTCAAACCCCATTTTAACAATCGACCCATGAAGCTGAACCCCCTCTATTAAATACATACACTTAGCGCACGCGCTCAGCACAAACGGGAATGTGAAATTGTCAGGCATAATCCCTTTATTTACAAGTTCTGCATACATAAGAATTGCCTCATCACATAACCCAGCAAAAGCATACCCTCTAATCAAACAATTGAAACCGAATATAGTATTGGGGTGTTGATCGTCGTTCTTGAAGAGATTGAAAGCATTTCTTGCGTATTGTAAGCTTTCGGGTGTGGCTATTTCGGCGCAGGCTGAAATTAGCTTAGTTGGAGTCAGGGATTTGGTCTTGGTGAAGTAAGCATGTAGTTGTTTGATTTCATCCATGTTTGTGCATAGCTTCAGGGAGGTGGCGTCGGGTGGTTGCCAGTGTAGGGTGGTGGTGCTGGCAGCGGAGATGTGGGGAGGGAGGGAAAACGTGGTGGTCGCCATTCAGATTTGAATGTTTTAGGTACTAATGACCAACTTAACTGAAGTACTTTGGGCCAACATTATTTCAAAGACCTTTGTCCAAATATTAGCTTGATTCAGGGGCGGGGCGGACACAAGTGTTGGAATTAAAGTACAGAGCACGTAACATAATAATCTTTATTATAAACTATAAATGGCAACATGCCAACTCAACATGAACAGTACTATGAATAGTTTTAAGCGGCAAATTTCTCATTTTGTCCTCATATATTTGTCCATTTATCATTTTGCCCTTAAATTTTTTTTTATTTAAATTAAAAAAAAAAAAAATTGTGTCCTAGGACACGGGCATATACTAGTAACATAATAATAGAGAAGAATGAATTTAAGACTCAAAACCGGATTACTTCATTAATGAAAGCTGCTCTAAATATAGAGCTAACAGTGACAACTAAGGCTTCGTTTGTTTCGACGTAAAATATTTTCGGAAAACGTTTTCCGAAAAATGTTTTTCTGTAAAAGAAGATGTTTTCCGGAAAATGTTTTACTTTGGAAGAGCGTAAAATATTTTCGGTTGTTAAGTAAGGAAAATGTTTTACTTAGGAAAATGTTTTACTACTATTATTATTATTATTATTATTATTATTATTATTATTTTATTTTATTATAATTATAATTATAATTATAATTATAATTATAATTATGTAATTATTATTATTATTATTATTATTATTTAATTATTATTATTATAATTATTTAATTATTATTATTATTTTATTATTATTATTATTATTATTATTATTTAATTATTATTATTATTATTATTATTATTATTATTATTATTATTATTATTATTATTATTATTTTGTATTATTATTATTATTATTATTATTATTTTATTATTATTATTTTATTTTATTTTATTATTACTATTATTTTATAATAATAATTATTATTATCATTTTATTATTATTATTTTATTATTATTATTATTTGATTTGATTTGATTTTATTATTATTATTATTATTATTATTATTATTATTATTATTATTATTATTATTATTATTATTATTATTATTTTGTATTGTTATTATTATTATTTTATTATTATTATTTTATTATTATTATTATTATTATTATTAAATTATTATTATTATTATTTATTATTATTATTTTATTATTTTATTATTATTATTTTAATTATTATTATTTTATTATTTTATTATTTTTATTTTATTTTATTTTTTATTTTTTATTTTTATTTTTATTATTATTATTATTATTATTATTATTATTATTATTATTATTATTATTATTATTATTATTATTATTATTATTATTAGAATGAGAAAATATAATGTTGTACCTTGTGAAATATAAGTTGTACATGAAGGGCACCATTTTCCGAAAAATGTTTTACTTAGGACAATGTCAGTAAGTCGTTTTACTTAGGAAGGGCGTAAAATGTTTTTCGGAAAACGTTTTCTCCATTTTTCAGAAAACAACCAAACACCGAAAAACGAGTTATTTTACGAAAAACATTTTCCGGAAAACAACCAAACAACGGAAAATGTTTTACGGTGTTTGCGTTAAACAACCAAACAACGGAAAACGAGTTATTTTACGAAAAATGTTTTCCGAAAAATGTTTTACGGTGAAACAAACGGGGCCTAAGTATCAAAAGAAAGTGAGTGAAACCACTAACTCCTAATAAACAGCAACATCTATAACAAAACTAGTTGGAGCTACAATTGCTCCTAAAGACCTGATAAAACTCAAACAAGCTGAGACCACTAAGATAACAAACTCTAATTAAATTATTAAAAAATGCAGTAAATATCTTAACAATCCCTCCCTTAAACTGAAATATTCAAGCATTCAGTTTAGTGGGATTTGTTAAGTGCAGAAACTCCAAGCAACTTCCTTAACTTCTGAAATGCAGGCAACTTCAATGGCTTGGCCATTATATCAGCAATCTGATTTTCACTTTTGCAGTTGAAAAGATCAATGATTCCATACCTTGTGAGGTTCCTCAGAAAATGAAACTTCACGTCTATGTGCTTACTTCTTCCATGTAGAACGGGATTTTTGGAGAGCTTGATAGCAGAACTATTATCACAATAAATTGCAGTATATCGTGTTGCATGAACTGTGAGCACCCCAACCCGGGACCTAACACGTGTCCCGAGCTAAGGGAGCTCAAACTAAGAAAATCCATCTTGATTTTTAAAACATTTATTTGCCTTTAAAAGAATACCACTTTTCAAACTTCCAAATAAAAATCAATTGATAATATCCTTACTTAAAGGAAATCCAACTACAACTTTAATGAACCGAAATCTGATTAATTACACAAAACCCTGAATAACATTGTTTAGTAAAAGTGTTGTCCATACAAATTATAAAAGTGGAATACTTAATAAATACTCCTAATAGCCAAATTCTAACTTAACCCGACAAGCCCCAAAAGTACAAGTCCACAATGATATCCCCGGCCTCACCGGGTTCGGGTCACCTGTCTCGGAATCTAAAACAAGAAAGGGAGAGGGGTGAGAATAAATCTCAATGAGCTATTATGATATGCGGCAAGATGCCAAACAAAGTGCAACACATAGCATGGTAGCACATAACACATTATGAAAGCGGTAAACACCTTACGTTACCTCATTTTACCTTTTCCCGTCTCGAACAATAAGTCGTACAACGTGGGAGTAAAACTCCACTCTTTGGTGAATTGCCTCCAGACATTCACCTCTTATAGGACTCATACCCCGGACCATCCATATAAGAAAGGATACCTATATTAGAATATCCAAAAATAATATCGTCCCTCCTTACAACGATCGCAACAGTCTCGTAAAGCCTTTTGGGTCAATACAGTCGTTAATACGGCCCCCACCCCGTGGCCACAGAGTGGGGAAGGGTCACCGGTATGATGTACCTTCAATCACTTATAGAACAAATCCATAATTGATTGGCATCCATCATACCCACCCGAACATAAACACGCTCAAGCACATGATAGATACTTGAGATAAATCCACAAACCGGGATAGTAATATAACAACATGGTAATGTATACTCATGTCAATCAATGCCATAATGCAACATTTAAGTAATACACTATGCATAGTATCATCAACAAATATGAATGATAACAAATAAATTCACAAATGGAATAACCATACAACTACATAGTAAACATATCCACACATTGGGATAACATAACAACTTGTCAAATATTCCACACTTGGGGAGCCACATAACACTTGCCAAATAATCCACAAAGGGGATAAACAATATAGTCACATGGTAAAATAGAATATCTGGAAATGATCATTACATATTTAGTTTATAAAACCAATTCCATTTGAGAGATCACCTAAAAATACTCAATTTGGACTCTTGAACCATCCAATTTCGAGTCCGTATGAATTAACTATGATTTATTCAATTTCCACTCAACTTCTAACGTACAATACTACCTGCTGTAACCAAATCAGATTTTTTGGGACATAAGGATAACTTCTTTAGCTATGAAACCATCACATTCAGAAAGTACTCAGAAAAACACCCAATTTAGACCCAAGAACCATCCAATTCCGATTTAATATGATTAAGTTATGACCATCACAAGATTGCTAAACGAATTCCTGCAGTTCGAATTGAAGTTAGGATTTCTGGGGTCTTGGGCGACCGCCCAAACCTCTTGGGCGACCGCCCAAGAGGGTTTTCAAGGAAATGTGAGTTTCTGCCAGCATGGGCGGCCGCTCGGACCCCTTGGGCGACCGCCCAAGCCTCCCCGCCAGCCCAAACTTAGGTTTTTAACCCCTTTAACCCTAGTTCTTCCTTCCCTCTACCATTGATTATTCAAGAACACCCAAGAACACCTTCATTTCACCAAATCCCAAACAAACATGTAAACTCCAAAACCAAGTAACCCTAGATTATTTATCACTACTATTTCTACCCATTTCAACCCTTTTAACTCATCTTCATTGAACCTTAACTTCAACAATTTCAAATTCCATCCATTCCTTAAAAATCTAAATCAACTCCCATGAACCACTATCTTTTTAAGTCATTAATCCATTTTCTAACTCCAAGAAGATTTTCAAAGCATATAATAACAATCACAACACCAAGAACAACAATAGATAGATTATGAGCACATAGATGAAAGGAGGTCATAACAACTCACCTTAGGATTTTAGGATGAAAGATGATCTTCAAAGCTTGATTGATTCCTCTAGGTGATCCAACTCCAAAACTACTCTTAGACTTGAATTTGATGAAGAATGGCTTAGCTTCAATAATAGGGTTTGAGAGCTTCCATGGCTTTAGATAGTGAAGAGGGAGTATGAAGAAAATGAAGAAGGAGGAAGAAGAGTGAATGAATGAGGGAGGAAGAAGTTGAGTGAAGAGGATGAAGAAGGGGGCGGATGGAGGGAGGAGGGTGTGGGAGTATGGTGTTGACTTTGTGGGAAGGATGGGGAGTAATTTAGGGAAAAGGCCCCCCCTTCCCACACCATACTTCCACCACACAATTCTTTCACTTATTTAAAATAATTCCTCCCAATCCAAACATTTTATTTGCTCATTTTATCACCACTCCAATCTATTACTTTATTTATTTTCTATTCTTATTTTTACTTTAGAACATTATTTATTTCCTTATCATTTTATCCTAATATAATAAATTACGTATAAAATGAACACATAATATCATCATTAATAGTAAAACATATAATATTATACTAAAACTAGTGCCTAGGGTTAGTGGTCGTTACACTCACTCCCTTAAAGAAAATTCGTCCCGAATTTGATTGTCACTTACCCTAAGGTTCAAACTAGCAAAGGTTACCTTTTCACAATTTCTAACTTAATATTCCCAATTAGATTTCTCAATGGCATGACTCTACTATACCTTCCCATAACCCGAGTACTCTAGGACTTCAATTCTCAATTAGTCTCTTCACTTCTATGATTCTTCCCAAGATTTCTAATTTCATTAATAATACGATTTTACGACGCAACACCCCAAGAATACCATACAATTACTACTACCCGAATTTCCACGACCTCAAGAAAGTACAATTAAATAAAAGTATTACAGCTTAAGTTACCAAATACATTACGACATTACGTTTAAAACTTCCAACGCTCAATAAGCTACTCTAAGTCGGTCTATAAGTCAAATCATAATCTTTTCTAGAACTTCAATTGGATTAACAAACTTTGGCGCTAAATTACCTTAGGCCTAACTTTACTAATTCCATCCCAATAAATTGGAGATCGATAATATCTTCCTGAACCAAGATTCATACGGTTTCATCTCAATGTTAGAATGATAATCAAGCTATTATACGCAAACCCGCTAAGGTTAATTAAATTTCTCAAGTCGAAGGAAAATCCGTCACACAACACAACCTACTCTTCCAGAATTTGGATAGTCTTCAAACCTCTTCCTTTCGACTAACTACATCCTCCAACTCTTAGGATCGGTAACAACTCTCAAAGGAAGCTTCAAAAGATAAGGTTCCTATTTAATTAACGCAACACAAGTGTAGCTACTCCCGAGTAGAGGATAAGAAAATCTCACTTATCTTAGTTAAATTCCTCAAAGCACACATTATCACTTTCCCATTTCGTATAACACTACACCCTGATCTTCCTTTAATACACACTTAAATTTTCACAAAGTTTTCACATCCCCAAGGTAATGTAAGGGCCGAATCTATAACTAATCTATTCTCCATTTGTATTAACATGATTAATCCTTTTTACATCCTACTCTATTTACACGTCCTTTAAGGTCAACCAAAGCAACGACTTTTCAATTCTTAAGAATTCCTTAATTCTCTTCGATAGCACCTGCCAACTCAAAGATCACGGACTCAACCCTCACAAGATCCATGGTAACATCCGAGTTTAAGACTACAAAACCCCAAAAATTTGAAATCCTCTCGAGTCAACTCATACTAGCCGAACTTTGCATACAGGGACTCCTCACAAGGAAGTCATTAACCCAACTCTCAAATTATTTTCACGATCTTCCCGAAACTTTAATTACCAAAGGGACCATCAATTCTAATCACCCTAAAACCATCAAAATAAGGATTACAACTCTGCTTATCCTACTCAGAACCAACACATGAAACATACCGACGGGAGCACATTTACCATTTACTCACAACTAGCACATAAAAATTTTGGAAAAGACTCCTTATGCAAGTCTAGCATATACCAATTACTCTTCACACCTTAATTCAAAAGTTTCACCTTAATTACCCACATATAACAAGAATTTCACATTAAGGTTTACCTATCTCAAACACCATCATAAACAATTTTGGCATGGAAAAAGGAGACTCACTTATTATGATAGTCTACCATTATACAACAATTACTTAACCATACATGTCAAATATATCTCAAAATCATAATTTAATAATCGTACCAATTCAATGGCAATACATGCTCGGCCATAACCACATCACCATCGTGGTAAACCAAAGAAGGTTCGAGGTATTCTCTCATAAGAAACGAGAATCCTCTAACAATAAAACAAATTCTCAACGATGTATGTCACATATAAGCAAAATGTGATGCCAAACATAAATGATATGCAACATGATCTATAATATATGACCCCTAACTTTTGAGACAGAAAATATACCTCTAGTGACCTCGGAGGGATCCATCTCTCTGGATCCGAAACACACACTCGACCACGAGACCCTCTCTTTCGGTTCCCCTTTGTTATCTCTTTTGGTACCACCTCTTTGCCGTCCACCTTGCCATTGCTTTGCTGAAGCTCGCTCTGTCGAAACCTTGGGCAATTCCTCCTAAAATGCCCCATCTCTCCACACTTCAAGCATTTCCCTTGCTTACTCCAACACCGATCTTCGGTATGTCCAACCTTCTTGCAAAACTTACAAATCATCCCATCTTTTGTTTGGGTTTTGGCCTAGACGAAGAAGCTACCATAAGTTCCTCTCTCAAACTTCACGAAGTTAAAGCACTTGGTTGTCCTCTAATGACTTTGGATCCTTGTCCTAGATACTTTGGCTTGTTTCTAATCCCACTTCCGGACCTTCCACTATTTTCCTCAATGTCCTTCTCGACCTTATATGCTCTATCTAAGGTCGTCGATAATTGATGAAACTATCAATCCATAATTCTTTCCTAAACTCACTCCTCAACCCCTGTTACAAACTTCGAACCCTTTTCACTTCATGCGATGCCAAATGAGGGCAACACTTAGCTAATTCCTCAAACCGGACCGAATGCGATTCACCGTCATGTTCCCTTGTTTTAGTCTTAAGAATTCAATCTCCTTCTTATCCCTTGTAACCATTGAAATAAAATAGTCCTCGAACTGCTGAGTGAACTTATCCCAAATCTGGGGCGTATGATCCCGCTCCTAACTTTCCTTCAACTTCGCCACCACGATCAAGAACCTTCAAGCTTGAAAACGGCATACCTAACTTTCTCTTCGTTGCGACTTTCTATAACCTCGAAAATCTTATTCATTTACGCTAACCAATTTTCTGCCTTTAACGGATTCGGATATCCATTAAAACTCGATGGATTCATCTTCACAAACCTTTCCCATCCATCACTTTGACACTCCTCAGGCTGATTCGGAACTGATCCTCTAGTCTCCATATCCTGTACAAACTTCCTGAATAATTTCATCATCTCTTCATCCTGAATTCCACCTATACCCAAATCTTCTTCAATTCCCAGAACTTTCCGCTGATCATCCTTGCTTCCGGCCATTAGAACGGACTCCTGCATAAAACACTCGGCGTCAATTTCCACACATTCCCACTTAGTCTAGACATCTACCCTTGACCTCTAAACTAAGCTCTGATACCAACTGTGAGCACCCCAACCCGGGACCTAACACGTGTCCCGAGCTAAGGGAGCTCAAACTAAGAAAATCCATCTTGATTTTTAAAACATTTATTTGCCTTTAAAAGAATACCACTTTTCAAACTTCCAAATAAAAATCAATTGATAATATCCTTACTTAAAGGAAATCCAACTACAACTTTAATGAACCGAAATCTGATTAATTACACAAAACCCTGAATAACATTGTTTAGTAAAAGTGTTGTCCATACAAATTATAAAAGTGGAATACTTAATAAATACTCCTAATAGCCAAATTCTAACTTAACCTGACAAGCCCCAAAAGTACAAGTCCACAATGATATCCCCGGCCTCACTGGTTCGGGTCACCTGTCTCGGAATCTAAAACAGTAAAGGGAGAGGGGTGAGAATAAATCTCAATGAGCTATTATGATATGCAGCAAGATGCCAAACAAAGTGCAACACATAGCATGGTAGCACATAACACATTATGAAAGCGGTAAACACCTTACGTTACCTCATTTTACCTTTTCCCGTCTGAACAATAAGTAAAATTACAACGTGGGAGTAAAACTCCACTCTTTGGTGAATTGCCTCCAGCACATTCACCTCTTATAGGACTCATACCCCAGACCATCCATATAAGAAAGGATACCTATATTAGAATATCCAAAAATAATATCGTCCCTCCTTACAACGATCGCAACAGTGCAGCAAAGCCTTTTGGGTCAATACGATCGTTAGCACGGCCCCGCCCGTGGCCACAGAGTGGGGAAGGGTCACCGGTATGATGTACCTTCAATCACTTATAGAACAAATCCATAATTGATTGGCATCCATCATACCCACCCGAACATAAACACGCTCAAGCACATGATAGATACTTGAGATAAATCCACAAACGGGATAGTAATATAACAACATGGTAATGTATACTCATGTCAATCAATGCCATAATGCAACATTTAAGTAATACACTATGCATAGTATCATCAACAAATATGAATGATAACAAATAAATTCACAAATGGAATAACCATACAACTACATAGTAAACATATCCACACATTGGGATAACATAACAACTTGTCAAATATTCCACACTTGGGGAGCCACATAACACTTGCCAAATAATCCACAAAGGGGATAAACAATATAGTCACATGGTAAAATAGAATATCTGGAAATGATCATTACATATTTAGTTTATAAAACCAATTCCATTTGAGAGATCACCTAAAAATACTCAATTTGGACTCTTGAACCATCCAATTTCGAGTCCGTATGAATTAACTATGATTTATTCAATTTCCACTCAACTTCTAACGTACAATACTACCTGCTGTAACCAAATCAGATTTTTGGGACATAAGGATAACTTCTTTAGCTATGAAACCATCACATTCAGAAAGTACTCAGAAAAACACCCAATTTAGACCCAAGAACCATCCAATTCCGATTTAATATGATTAAGTTATGATCATCACAAGATTGCTAAACGAATTCTGGTTCGGGGTGAAGTTAGGATTTCTGAGGTCTTGGGTGACCGCCCAAACCTCTTGGGCGACCGCCCAAGAGGATTTTCAAGGAAATGTGAGTTTCTGCCAGCATGGGCGGCCGCTCAGCCCCTTGGGCGACCGCCCAAGCCTCCTCCGGCCCAAACTTAGGTTTTTAACCCCTTTAACCCTAGTTCTTCCTTCCCTCTACCATTGATTATTCAAGAACACCCAAGAACACCTTCATTTCACCAAATCCCAAACAAACATGTAAACTCCAAAACCAAGTAACCCTAGATTATTTATCACTACTATTTCTACCCATTTCAACCCTTTTAACTCATCTTCATTGAACCCTAACTTCAACAATTTCAAATTCCATCCATTCCTTAAAAATCTAAATCAACTCCCATGAACCACTATCTTTTTAAGTCATTAATCCATTTTCTAACTCCAAGAAGATTTTCAAAGCATATAATAACAATCACAACACCAAGAACAACAATAGATAGATTATGAGCACATAGATGAAAGGAGGTCATAACAACTCACCTTAGGATTTTAGGATGAAAGATGATCTTCAAAGCTTGATTGATTCCTCTAGGTGATCCAACTCCAAAACTACTCTTAGACTTGAATTTGATGAAGAATGGCTTAGCTTCAATAATAGGGTTTGAGAGCTTCCATGGCTTTAGATAGTGAAGAGGGAGTATGAAGAAAATGAAGAAGGAGGAAGAAGAGTGAATGAATGAGGGAGGAAGAAGTTGAGTGAAGAGGATGAAGAAGGGGGGGGGGCCGGATGGAGGGAGGAGGGTGTGGGAGTATGGTGTTGACTTTGTGGGAAGGATGGGGAGTAATTTAGGGAAAAGGCCCCCCCTTCCCACACCATACTTCCACCACACAATTCTTTCACTTATTTAAAATAATTCCTCCCAATCCAAACATTTTATTTGCTCATTTTATCACCACTCCAATCTATTACTTTATTTATTTTCTATTCTTATTTTTACTTTAGAACATTATTTATTTCCTTATCATTTTATCCTAATATAATAAATTACAGATAAAATGAACACATAATATCATCATTAATAGTAAAACATATAATATTATACTAAAACTAGTGCCTAGGGTTAGGGTCGTTACATGAACTGCAATTCTTCAAGTATTTTCCTCAACCAAATTGCTTGGCCACATGCTGTTGCAGCTACATACTCTGCTTCAGTTGTCGACAAAGTGACAATTGATTGCTTTTTTCTAAGACCACGAAATGGCTCCTGAACCAAGCATGAATACATATCCCGAAGTGCTCTTTCTATCATCTCGATCTTCAGCGTAATCACTGTCCTTAAACCCAAGCAAATACTCCCTCCGTCCCAATAGTAGCTTCCCATTTTGCCATTTTGGGTGTCCCGTTAATAGCTTCCACTTTCCTTTTTTGGCAAAGGAATCTTTACTATTCCCTCCACTCATTCTCTCTCCTACATTATTTTAATACTCACAACACCATTATAATTTACTATTCTCTCCACTCATTCTCTCTCCTATTTTCAAATTACACTCACAACATTTTTTCTTCTCCCCATTTTCTTAATTTGCGTGCTTGGCAAAAAATGGGAAGCAATTGTTGGGACAGAGGGAGTATGATTTTTCGCCTTTCTTGTAGAACAACCCAAAACTAACATTACCTTGCACATAACGCAGAATTCTCTTTGCAGCTAAGAGATGAATCTCCTTAGGGCACTCCATGAACCTGCTTATAAGACTTACTGCATACATTAGGTCGGGTCTTGTAGCTGTTAAATACATCAAGCTCCCTACTATTTGCTTGTAAAGCGTGCTATCAACATTCTTGCTCCCTTCTTCAGGCTCTCGTATGAGTTTCAGACCAACTTCTGTAAGTGTACAAGTAGAGTTGCAATTTTTCATTCCAAACCTGCTCAATATTTCATGTGCATACTTTCGTTGGTTTCCAGCTGCAGATTGAATCACTTCAATACCCAAAAAATAATGCAAGTTCCCAAGACCAGACATCTCAAATTCCATCATCATGGAATTTTTAAATTTCTCAAACATGGCACTATCATTTTCGGTGAAAATTAAGTCATCCACATAAACACAAACAATGAGCAATTTTCCATCCGCTCCAGTCTTTATGTAAAAAGTGTGCTTATAAGGACATTTCTCAAATCCCTCCTTAGAAAAATATGTATCTAAACGACTATACCAAGCACGGGGAGCTTGCTTTAGTCCGTATAATGCCTTTTTCAGTTTATAAACCTTATTTTCACATCCTAATTTCATATAACTAGGAGGTTGATCGATGTATACCTGTTCACGGAGATCACCATACAAAAAGACTGCCTTCACGTCCAATTGGAAGACGGGCCATGAATGTTGCGCAGCCAACGCAATCACTAGTCTGATGGTGCCATGCCTTGCCACAGGTGCAAAAACTTCTTTATAATCCACACCATACTCCTGCTTATAGCCTTTAGCTACTAAGCGTGCCTTGTACTTATCGACTTCTCCATTCTCCTTCAACTTCATTTTAAATACCCACTTTACACCGATTGGGATCTTGTACCCTTCTGGAAGATCAGTCAACTCCTATGTGTTGTTCCGTTCAATTGCTGCAATTTCTTCATCCATCGTCTTTTGCCATTTTGACTCTCTAATAACATATCACAATCAGAGAATATAGCAAAATGTATAAGTGGATCTTCAGTTTGGTAAACACCCGTAACCTCATAATCAGACATCCAAGCTGGTCTTCTTCTAGTATGTTGAGGTCTCCCTTCATTCTCTATTGATGCTGCCACTGAACTTGAATTATTTGCTGGAACATCTGGTGTAATTAGTTGCCCACATTTAGTTGATTACTACCTCTCTTCTTCATCAAAGCTAACAGGAATTTGTTGTTCAACAGAGTTGTTGTTCCATGACCAAAAAATTTCTTCGTCAAAGATTACATCACGGCTGATAATAACTTTCTTAGTGTAAGGATTATACAATTTATAAGCTTTTGATTGATCATTTACACCAAGAAAAATGCATTTCTCTCCCTTTTCATCTAGCTTTGTCCTCTTTTGGTCCGGAACATGTGCATATGCAATCCACCCAAAAATTCTGAAATGCACAACCATTGGTCTTTGTCCGCTCCATGCTTCCTCTGGTGTCATATTTTGAACAACAAGTGTAGGACTTCTATTCAAAATATGAATGCTCCAATTGACTGCTTCGGGCCAAAAATTCCTCGGAACATTGCTCATCCTTAAAAGACTTCGCACCATATTCATAATAGTGCAATTTTTATGCTCACAAACTCCATTCTGTTGAGGCGAATATGCAACTGTAAGTTGCCTCCTAATTCCATGGTTTTTGCAAAAATTTGCAAATTCTTGCAAGATATATTCTCCACCGCGATCTGTGCAAAGAATCTTAATTGGGCACCCTACTTCTTTCTCAACCAGCAATTTATAGTTAAAGGCTGCAAAAGCGTCAGATTTTCTGTGCAAAAAATATACCCAGGTTTTCCAACTAAAATCATCAATAAAAGTAATTATATACCGTTTACCTCCATTTGATGATGGTTTAATCAAGCCACAAAGATCGGAATGTACCAACTCCAAGGCTTTCTTTGCTCTCCATGACTTCCCATGTGGAAACTGAGTACGGTGTTGTTTACTAACAAAACATTCTTCACATACTTGCGACGAGTTAGGAATCAGAGGAATACTAGTTACCATATGATGTGGTGGATTTTGTATACATTATTTCCCTAATTTTCTATACATTTTATCCTTATTTTGATGTAATCTAGACTAGTTTTGATGTAATTTCGAATAGATGTTGAATTGGTGAGTTGGTAGAAAATCATTGTATTTTGAGATTATTTTTAGTGATTTTATGATTTTTCTGCGGAAGCTTACTAATGTTGAAGATAAAGCTGAAATTATGTAAAATCCAGGGACCAAACTGGAAAGTGAGAAAGGTCAGTGACCAGAATGAAAGCATGAAGAGCTGACTGACTAAAGTGAAAAAGGAGAATAAGGAAACTCAATATTTCCGTACGTGATTTCCAAGTTGGTCACATTGACCAAAAGCGTTGACCGAGGAAAATCATTGACTGGCGTGGGTAAAGGAGGAGTAGATTATTATTGTTATTAATTGTTTCTTTTCCTTTTTCTTTTATTTCTTGAATATTAGGTTTAATTTTTATTGGTTGGGAGAAGTATATATACTTCTTTCAACTTCAGTTTTAGGGAGACTTTTTATTATTATTTTTTCTTAGAGATTTCAGCAGTTTTTATGAAGAACTAAACTCTTTGCTTCGGATTTGAATCCTGAACCGTTTGTTTTATTCAATTGAGGTATTGATTTCTTTATTTCTGAATCCCTATTCATAGTTTTACCTGTTTTAATTGATAAATCGTTTATAGGGTTTTGAGATTTGATCACCCTCTTTTTCCTTGTAATTGATTTAATGCTAGTTTAATCTTAAGTCTGTGTCAGATTAGGATTTTTCACAAGTAGCATCTTTGAGATTTATGCACGTGTCGTGGTGAATTAAAAAGGGGGTAAAACTAGGTTTTTTTCTATTTGCAAAAGAATAGTGAAATTCTTGATCTTAATTTCTTAAAGCTTTATCAATCAATATTGTGAATCTAGACTGTGTCAGTTAGGTTTAGGTATTGATTAGGGGAGTAGGTGAGTGTGTCACTGCTTATAACCATTAATAAGAAAGAAATAGGGATTGAAATATATCCCGGATCAAGTGAATAGGGAGGAAGAGAAAGAAATTATACCGATGATATTGAATTGATAAACGGGAACGGAAACAAATCTGAAGTGCTTCCCGTTAATTGTTTACAACCTAGTTTTCTTAATTTCTGTTTTAGGAATTTAGTTAAAATCAAACAAACCCCCAATCTTGTCAAGTGACAATTGTGCAACCGAATAACCGTTCTTCAGTGGATCGACCCTGGACTTGTCCTAGCTGCAGTTTTTGTAGCCGAGTATAGTCTTGGTATTTAATTTGTAGGCGTGCGACTTTAGCCTTATCAAATTTTGACGCCGTTGCCGGGGAACGGTTTTATTTGTTTGCACTCTTATTCTTTTCTTAATCTATTTCTTTTTCTTTTTTCTTGTTTCCTGTTTAGTGCTCATTATTATTTTTGTCATCTTGTGGTGTGGAACCTTTTATGGTCTATACCCGTTCTGCTAATCAACTTGTTAGTCCTTTTGTTCCAGAAATTGAAAGATATTTCAGGTACAAGAGAAATTTGCAGCGGAACGAGATGAATAATAATAACGGCATGGGTGACAACGGTCCGGAGGTTGTGAACAATGTGGGTAATGGACGAGGCAATAACAATCCACCTCCCCCACCTAGGACATTGAGGCAAAGGATTGCTCCGAATTGGAATGAGCAACCGCAAGCAGTGTTATTTCCTGATTTGCCGGCTGGGGTCACTTTTGAGTTAAAATCGGGGTTGTTGAACCAGTTGCCCCATTTCCATGGTATACCAGGGGAGAATCCTAATCAGCACATAGCCCAGTTTGTGCAGATATGCAAGAGAATGAGGCCGGCTGCATTGCCTCTTGAGCAGTTATTACTGAGGGCGTTTTCCTTTACTCTTAAGGATAACGCGAATACATGGTACTATCACCTTCCACCCAACAACATTACCTCTTGGCAGGAGTTGAAGGAGGTATTTCTTGATGAGTTTTTCCCTCCAGATCAGATCAATGTCATGAAGAGGGACATTAGCAACATGGAGCAGCGGTCCGATGAATCGTTATATGACTATCACAATCGGTTCTACAAGCTCTGCAGAAGCTGTCCGTATCATGGATTTGATGATGAGCAGCTTATTGTATACTTCTATGGAGGATTGACTGTGCAGGACAAAAGGTGGGTGGATTCTGCTTGTGGAGGTAGTATTCTGAATAACACTACCAGGGATGCAGAGCAGTTAATAGAAGAATTGGCCAAGAGCACAAGGACGCATGGAAGGAGGTCTAGCGTTAGACAGGTCAGTGCAGCAGGATCGAGTGATACAACGAGTGATTTGAAGTCCGAGCTGGCGGATGTGAAGAGTCTATTGAAGACATTAGTTTTGGGCCAACAACCTCATCCCTGCGGTATATGTAATGATGTGACCCACCCGACTGATTCTTGTCCTACTCTTCAGACGGATGAGGTGGTAGATGTCAATGTAATAGGATTCAATCAACAGGGTCAGAGACCACCGCAGTTCAATTACAACGCTGCGAATAATGTTCATCCGAACCTTAGGTATGGTCCACCACAGGGTCAACAAGGTTTCAGGCAGCCGTTCAATAATCAGCAGGGGTTTCGAGCAGGTCGGCGGTTTCGGGAAAATCAATTTAATCGGTCTGAGCACCTGTTGGGCGGCAGCGGCGCAAGGGCCGGTCTACGAGAGGACATGGTCCGGTCACTAGCGCAGAGCATGTCTACCATGAATGGAAATTTCCAGCAGTTCCAGCAGGAGACTAAATCGAGCATCAGCAATTTAGAGAGGCAAATGAGTCAGATTGCAGAGGTTGTGGTAAAAATAGAGGCTAGAGAGGCAACAAAGACTATGCCACCCCCAAAGCAGAATGTTAGCGCAGTATATGTGAGGCGGAAGAAGAAAGTTGATGGACAGATGGTGCCGACAGAGCCTGAACAAAAGGTTGAAAAGAGGATTGAGCCAGAGTTGGAGGTGGAGAAGAAGGTGGAAGAGAAAACCCCTGAAAAGAAGTATATTCCACCCGTATTTCCTGTTTATGAGCCTTCCCCTCCGTTTCCTTATGCATTTAGGGAGGATAGAAAACCGAAGCCTGACAAGGCTATCTTTGACACATTCAAGAGGCTCGAGGTAAATATTCCGTTTCTAGATCTTCTTCAAACAGTTCCGAGGTATGCGAAGTTCTTGAAGAAGTTATGCACTATGAAGAGGAATCAGAAGGAGCGGAGTCAGAAAAAGGTGAAAATTTTGGAGCATGTATCTGCAGTTTACCAGAAAAAGATGCCAAAGAAGTGTAGTGACCCTGGTATGTTTGTAATTCCTATTTCGTTTGAGGGGAGTAATTTTCATAGAGCCATGCTTGACTTGGGGGCTTCAATTAATGTTATGCCTTATGCATCATTTGAAGACCTTAAATTGGGTAAATTGGAGGATACTCGAGTGGTTATATAGTTGGCGGATAAGTCCAACGCATACCCCAAGGGGGTAGTGAGAGATGTTGAAGTCCGAGTTGGTGACTTGATTTTCCCGGCAGATTTTTATGTTCTTGATATGGAGACTGATTCTGAGGCTCCCATTCTGTTGGGGAGGCCATTTATGTCTACGTCTGAAACTAAGCTTGATGTGACGAAGGGCTCTTTAACCATGGAGTTTGATGGGAAAGTGGTGAGTTTTAATGTGTTTGATGAAAAGACCCTTCCCAAGAATGTGCGCAAGGTTTGTGCCATGGATTTGAGTGAGCCAATTATCAAAAATGGGGAAAAGGTAGAGAATGATGACGTTGAGTCTCCAAAAGTGAAGCCGGAGAAAAATAAGAAAGGAGAGCCACCAAGGGAGAAAAAGAAAGTGAAGTCGAAAAAGGGGAAGCTAAAATGGTCTCCAACGGGGAGGCATGTCATTGAACCGAATCATCTTGTAGAGGTAACTCAAAAAGATTACTTTCATCCCCCTTATATTGATGAGTCCCGTGATTGTGGGGCCTCTCGTCCCATAACTTAGTTTCTTTGGAGTATGCTATGCCGGGGGCTTACCCGGCATTTGGTCTAGCTAAAGACGGTAAAGAAGGGAGGCTTACCGGGAGGCAACCCGGGAATTTCGGTACTTTTATCTTTGTTTTATTTCTTTTTACTAATTTATTTGTGTAGAATCGGTGCTTCTGAGATATTTTGTTTGTGGTGTTTTGTGCAGAAATTGGCGAGTACTGAACGAGGATGGAGCAAAAACGCATGGGACTATTTCTTAAAAAAAAAAAAAAGTGTTTCAGGCGGCCGCCCCAAGAAGGGCTATGCGCCCGCCTCAAGAGCAGACGATTGGGGCAATAGGCCAAGCTACGAGGCGCCCGCCCCACTATATTCAAGGCGTCCGCATCAAACATTGAAGAAAAATGGGCCAACTTACGGATGACCATGCGGCCGCCTCATTACTCTCAAGGCGTACGCCTCAATTGAGTTTATAAAAAAAAAAAATAATAAATAAATACAACAACAACAACAACAACAAAGCCTTAGTCCCAAAATAATTTGGGGTCGGCTAACATGAATCCTCATATGTTATCGTGAAAAAAATAAATAAAAAAATTAAATTAAATTAAATAAAAATAAATAAAAATAAATAAAAAAATAAAAAATATAAATATATATATATATATATATATATATATATATATATATATATATATATATATATATATATATATATATATATATATATATAAAAATCAACCCACATGGATTTTTGCCCTCCACTCCGGCCTCTTCAACACCATACTTTCATCCACTCCAAGTAAATTCATATCATTTTCAATTACTCTAATCCAAGTTTGTTTGGGTCTTCCCCTACCCCTCGCCATTTTATCATTTCTCCACTGTTCCTGCCTCCTAACCGGTGCATCACTCGGTCTCCTTCTCACATGTCCTAACCACCGTAGACGATTTTCCCTCATTTTATCCTCAATGGCGCAACACCTACTTTACCTCGATCACCTCATTCCCAACCGATACTTTCTTGTATGACCGCACATCCATCGAAGCATACGCATCTCCGCCACATTCATCTTATGCACGTGACATGTTTCACGGCCCAACATTCGGTGCCGTAAAGCAAATGCCGGCCTAATTGCCGTGCGATAGAATTTTCCCTTTAATCTATTGGGCATGCCGCGATCACATAGAAACCCTGTAGCACTCTTCCACTTCAACCAACCTGCTTTAATCCTATGAGCCACATCTCCATCTAATTCTCCATCCTTTTGGATAATGGATCCAAGATAGCGAAAAAAACTTAAGCTTGGATAATATTTCCATCAAATGTGACCGCCCTGCCTCTTCCAACTCGCTAAACTTACACTCCAAATATTCAAGTCTTGCTTCATGATCGAAACCCACGAGATTCCAAAGTGTGTCTCCACAACTCCAATTTACTTTCAACACCCTCTCTTGTCTCATCAATCAGCACAATATCATCTGCGAACAGCATACACTTTGGTATATCATCTTGGACTGACCTCGTCAATTCATCCATTATCAAATTGGTCAAAGCCCCATTTCTCGAGAAGAACGAAAGTACCCCCAAGCCAAAGCCCCATTTCCTCGGCCAGGCCCTCCTTCCCCTAGGCCATGGCATCTTCTTTGGCCAGCCAAGCCTTCTCTTCACATGCCCAGGCCTTATTTTTTTTTTTTTTGCTACAGCCCCTCCCACTTTCACAGAGTTTCACCTTAACCCCTAAACTTTTCAAAACCAAATTGGTCCCTCTTTTTCCCAAATTTTCAATTTGCCCCTATACGTTATAAAACCAATTTGGTCCCTTATTTTTTCAGTTCTCCACTTTAGCCCCTAAACTTTCAATCCAAGCTTACCTTCCCCATTTCCCTCCTATTTTCATTTTAGCCCCTATACTTTTCAATCTCTAGAAAATGGGCCATTATTACTCATAATCAGCAGCAATTTGAGAGTGATTTAGCCAAGGACAATCATGGGGTCCAGATTAATTTCCACCACCTCAGTAGTCCCGAAATGTATTCTTATCCCTTTCTTATTTATTTTGTACTTCTAGTGATGCATTAGGGCAATGCATGTTTCAGTGAGGGGGTAGGGTTTGTATAGTTGTTTTTGATTTGTATAGTTATTTTTCTTAATTCTTTCTTGAAAAAAAAATGAAAAATGAAATATATATATATATATATATATAAAAGAAAGAAAAAAAATGAAATAAATGAGAGGCTAAGTGAAAACCCGAAAGGGCGCTTAGGCAAAAGGTGAGGAAGTGAAATTTGTGAAATCCTTCACATCACCGGAGTTGGAGACATAAGGGAGAATTGGAGCGTCGGGTAGGATTGATTATTCTTGGCGTAGGAGGTTTGGGTTAGAGGCGTTAGGCTAGAAAATCCTCGTTCTTTTCTGGAGATATAAGGGGGTGTAGGTGTTTTGTTACGAGGTAAAGTTTTGTGCTTAATTATAAAGCATACAGAAAACTTTAGTCTATGAGGGAGATTGTAGTGTGAGATAAGCGTGGGGAAAAATTAGGACATCTTTAGTTCCCCTTGGCTTTTTGATGTGTGGGCCTTAGCTTGGATGTCCCGTTTTTGCATCTTTGGAGTTGGGGTCGAGCTAAGGCCATTGATACCATTGTTATTGTGGGAGTGATAAGGAGCGGAGTTCCATTCTCCGAGTACGTTGATTGAGTTATTTGAGTTTGTTGATTTTTGATTGATAGTTTAGAGGAGATTAGGGATCATTTTCCTCCCATGCTACGCTGATTAGACCGGTGCTTAGAGTGGGGTTAGGATATTACCCAGGGACGAGTAATGGTCTAAGCATGGGGGAATTTGATGTGGTGGATTTTGTATACATTATTTCCCTAATTTTCTATACATTTTATCCTTATTTTGATGTAATCTAGACTAGTTTTGATGTAATTTCGAATAGATGTTGAATTGGTGAGTTGGTAGAAAATCATTGTATTTTGAGATTATTTTTAGTGATTTTATGATTTTTCTGCGGAAGCTTACTAATGCTGAAGATAAAGCTGAAATTATGTAAAATCCAGGGACCAAACTGGAAAGTGAGAAAGGTCAGTGACCAGAATGAAAGCATGAAAAGCTGAATGACCAAAGTGAAAAAGGAGAATAAGGAAACTCAATATTTCCGTACGTGATTTCCAAGTTGGTCACATTGACCAAAAGCGTTGACCGAGGAAAATCATGGGTAAAGGAGGAGTAGATTATTATTATTATTATTAATTGTTTCTTTTCCTTTTTCTTTTATGTCTTGAATATTAGATTTAGTTTTTATTGGTTGGGAGAAGTATATATACTCCTTTGAACTACAGTTTTAGGGAGACTTTTTATTATTTATTTTTTAGAGGTTTTAGCAATTTTTATGGAGAACTAAACTCTTTGCTTCGGATTTGAATCTTGAACCGTTTGTTTAATTCAATTGAGGTATTGATTTCTTTATTCCTGAATCCCTATTCATAGTTTTACCTGTTTTAATTGATAAATCGTTTCTAGGGTTTTGAGATTTGATCACCCTCTTTTTCCTTGTAATTGATTTAATGCTAGTTTAATCTTAAGTCTGTGTCAGATTAGGATTTTTCACAAGTAGCATCTTTGAGATTTATGCACGTGTCGTGGTGAATTAAAAAGGGGGTAAAACTAGGTTTTGTTCTATTTGCAAAAGAATAGTGAAATTCTTGATCTTAATTTTTTAAAGCTTTATCAATCAATATTGTGAATCTAGACTGTGTCAGTTAGGTTTAGGTATTGATTAGGGGAGTAGGTGAGTGTGTCACTGCTTATAACCATTAATAAGAAAGAAATAGGGATTGAAATATATCCCGGATCAAGTGAATAGGGAGGAAGGGAAAGAAATTATACCGATGATATTGAATTGATAAACGGGGACGGAAACAAATCTGAAGTGCTTCCCGTTAATTGTTTACAACCTAGTTTTCTTAATTTCTGTTTTAGGAATTTAGTTAAAATCAAACAAACCCCCAATCTTGTCAAGTGACAATTGTGCAACCGAATAACCGTTTTTCAGTGGATCGACCCTGGACTTGTCCTAGCTGCAGTTTTTGTAGCCGAGTATAGTCTTGGTATTTAATTTGTAGGCGTGCGACTTTAGCCTTATCACCATACTTTTCTGTTGTAGAGTTTTCAATCCGCCAAAGTTCAGGTGACCATAGCGAAAATGCCATAACCAGGCTGCATCCTTCACTTTCGCAGAGAAGCATGAATAATTGGTGTTATGGAGCTGAAGTGGGAACATGCGATTTGCAGTCATTTTAACTTGAGAAACTAAGCCCAACCTTTCATCTTCAACTAGACACACTCCATATTTGATGGAAATCGCGTAACCCTTCTCTTGCAATTGACCAACACTAAGCAAGCTCGTCTTCAGATCTGGAACAAATATAGAACATTGGAAATTGTATGGGTTGTGTTGTCCTTGGTTTGGAGAGTTACTACTCCCCTTCCCATAACACAAACAGTGGAGTTGTCTCCAAACTTGACATTGTTACGATATGATTCATCAATTTCAGAAAATGCCTTCTGATCTCCACACATATGGTTGCTACATCCGGTGTCTAAATACCACATGTTTTGTTTAATTTCCTACATCACATAACATGCCATCAACAAAGACACTTCCTCCTCCTCTTCTCTTTCAACAAAATTAGATTTTTTACCTTGCTCTTTCAATGAACTGGAAGGACATTCAGATTTGTAATGGCCGTAACCATGACATCTGTAACACTCAATACTCGACTCGTCTGCGAACATTGGTTTGTGAGTAGTTGACTGGTAGCCTCCTCGTTCTCTTCCTCTTCCTCTTCCTCTTCCATTAAACTGATGCTCATGGGGCTGATATTGACTGCCCGATCATTGCCTCCTCGACCTCTACCTCGGCCTCAACCTCTATCTCCATGTGAACTTGAGTAACCTTCCACATAAACTTTCAATGCTGGCCTCTACCTCGACCTCAACCTCTATCTCCATGTCAACTTGAGTAACCTTCCACATAAACTTTCAATGCTTGCTCCTCATTCTCATGTTTCTCCTCCTTATTGATTTTCTTCTCATGAACCATTAAAGAGCTCTCCAATTCATCAAGTGAAAGATCATCAATTTTATTTGATTCTTCAATCGAGCATACCACAAAGTTAAACTTTGGGGTCAATGATCGAAGAATTTTTTCGATGATCATGACGTCCTCCAAATTTTCTCCATGGATTCTCATCTTATAAGCAGTCACCATTTCTCTCCCAAAGAAACTTGTAACTGACTCACCCGACTTCATGATCAAAGTCTCGAATTGTGTCCTTAATCCTTGGAGTTGTACCGGCTTCGCCTTTACATTGCCTTGATACTTCTTTTTCATCGAGTCCCAAATTTGCTTGGCAGTATCTTTGTGAAGAATTGTTTCCAGGATTACTCGATCAATTTCTTGGAAGAGATAGTTCTTGGCTTTGAGATCCTTCAGCTTCAAGGCTTCATTCTCTGCTTTCTGAGTCTCCGATAGTGCTGCTCCCTCTGCTGGAACTACTACTCCAGATTCAATAACCTGCCAATACTCCTTGGACCTCAAGAAGTTTTCCATCAACATGCTCCAATGATCATAGTGACCATCGAATCGAGGAATTGTGTTGTACGAATTTTTCTGTCTCCATAGTAGACACTGCTGCACCTACAAAGAAAAAAAACAACTGCTGTGTTTTTACTCTCATTCTTTTTTTTTTTAAGGAATCTCACAAACACTCCTTGGTTTTACGAACCAGGCTCTGATACCAAATGTTGAAATTAAAGTACAGAGCACATAATAGAGAACAATGTATTTAAGACTCAAGGACTGATTATTTCATTAATGAAAGTTGCTCTATATATAGAGCTAACAGTGACAACTAAGTGCTAAAATAAAGGGAGTGGAACCACCAACTCCTAATAAACAACAACCACTACAAGAAAATTGCTTATTCACAACGTTTTAAGCACAACGTTTTTTGAGAAACGTTGTTGTTAAACAGCCTAAGACAACGTTTATATGAAAAACGTTATGGTTATTGTTGTATGACAACATTTTTAAAATAAACCTTGTTAAATGGCTTTACAACAACGTTTTTGTCTCAAACGTTGTACCTATTAACAACGTTTAAAGGTAAAACGTTGTTATTAACAATGTCTATTTAACTATGTTTTTTAAGAAACGTTGTGGTTAACCCACGTTAGCCAATTCACAAAATTTCCGCTTCCAAGCTTCTAAATGTTGAGATTCATTTCTCGAATACGAGCTCCAACCAGGTCCCTCCCTCAAACCCTATCTCTCTTCATTCCCAAATCAACTCCCTCTTCATCCTCCGCACTTCCCATCCACTATTCAATTCATTCAAACCCTTCAAATTCAATCATCTCTTCACCGCCGTGCTTGAACTCACAGTGGCGCCACCGACACGCTGACGCCAATTCAGACGAAATCAATAGAGAACTGAAAGATTTCATGGAACAAGCCGAGATCAGCGGCTACATCTTGGTGAATATCTCGATCATATTGACTGAGATTATGTATGCAATTAGTTAGGATGATTACAAAAAATATCTCATGTTATTTACATATATCCATGCCATGTATAGCTACTTAGGGTAAATATATATCCCATGTATTGTATACGTTTGTTCTCAAGAGAAAAGGTAATGAAAAGCTTTCTTCTTCATATACAGACTTCTAGTTTTATTATGGTAGAATCTAAATTAAGCATATATTAAGCCAATTTGATTTGCCATTGGAAACTTTTGTTGCACTGTGCAGTGGACCATCGATATTTATTACTTTTTATGGACAGTGTGAAGTAGATGCTATATACGTAAATGTGATTTTGACTGGGATTCAACAGATGAATCTAGAGGCAAGCTGATTGTTCTCTTTTATCATTTTATAAAATCCACTTTATGTTCTTGTTACCCCCCTCCGCCGTTCTACACTTCTTGTCAAAGTTCAAAATTTTGGAAGTCAACATTTTAGTGGTTAAGATAATGTCCGAACACTGGCATGACAATATTACCCAATAACCCATCAATCCAACCTATTAATTACCCAACCAACCCAATAAAATAAAAGAGTTTAAACATGTAACCCATTTAAAGTCACTCAAATTCGCGGGTTAAGAAAGATTAAACCCGACAACTTGTTTAATTGTCATCTAACCTAAAGTCGAATACGATCTAATATTGTTTCCTCAGATATGGGCGGCGATTAGTAGCATCACCACCAGAGTAGCTTCCTCCTTTGATGTTTGTTTTAAGACTAAGTTTTAGGAGAAACCTGTTTCTCTATAAGTTATAAAAAACTCACTTTTCATCCTTAAAAATATCGAGTTTAGACCTTAAAACATTGAGTTAAAATACCTAGAAAATAAAATAGTGAGTTTAGGCGTTAAAACAGTGAGTTTAAACTAGAAAATAAAATAGAGGTTAGGCCTTAAAACAGTGAGTTTAGGCTTTAAAACACCAAGTCGATATATTTAAAAACATGACTTTTTATAACTTATGGAGAAACATGTTTTCCCCAAAATTTTATGTTGTTTTAAAATAGAGGAGAGAATAGGGAAAGGGAAGAGAGGACAGCAGGTAAGAGAAGTTGAAGTGGACTTTTTGTTTTATTAGACTATGCACATTGGTGACCCTTGAGACAGGGTCACCACTAAAGACAAACACCAAAAAAAAATAAAAAATGGAAGGTCAATGGCAACTCGGGCAACTGGCCAACCTAAAGTTGGGTCAGGTTGTTTGGCTTGGTTTGACACATGTCACTCAATAATTGGGTGACATATATTTATATAAATATATATTTAAAACTAATATATTTTATATTATTATAAAAAATAAAAAAATATATCAAAATTTATATTTTTTTTATAATTGTATGAGTAATTATTTTTAATAATTGTACGGATAATTTTAGAAATATTATTACTAATACATTATTTAAAAAAATAAAATGATAAGTATTTTAGGTAAGTTTGAAATAGAGAAAAATAAATATTTTATTAAAAGGTTGGGTTGGATCACTAATGGGAGTATAAATTATATAAGATTGGGAGTGTGTATATGAAAGTGAGAAAAATTAATATTTTATTTGAGATTGAGTTGGATCGGGATCACTGATGAGAATAGTCTTAGTTGTTAACCATTTATTTATTTTCTTCTCATTCATATCTATTTTGACTACTATGAATTTTTATTTATTTTTTTTAAATCAAATAGTGTACCTTTTTAGAATTACTTGCATTATATATATTCCCTCAGTCCTTTAAATAAAAAAATTACTCCCTCCGTCCATAATAAATATTACTTTCTTCGTTCTAAAATGATCAATTTTTTTTAAAAAAATCGCTTTTGATTAAGATTAAAAGTAAGAGTAAATTTTAAATTTTTTGATAATTTATTTTGAAATAGAAGTAGCACTAAAATTATTGAATACCAGGGAATTAAGAAATAATATAGTGGCGAGGATATTAAAAGTGAAGTAGAAAAAAGAAAATTGGATAAAAAATTATAAGTGAACTGTTTTCGTAAGGGTGGCAAATGAATCTCATTAATATTTAATTGATATATTCGGTTGTGTTGTAACTAACGGAGGTGAGGGCATTTTGGTAATTTAAAGGAGTATATTATTTAATCTTTCAACCCGCCTCATTTAACCCGTATTTAACCCGTATGTTAAACGGGTTGAAACAAGTTGTACTCGTGTCAACCCATTATCCGCTTCAATTCCGTGACTCATATTAACTAATCTTGACCCGACCCGACCCAACTTAATTGACAGGCCTATGAAAACATTAGTTGAAAATGAGACATTAGAGAGACTTGGTAACCAACCTTCAGGGACCCCTTGGCCAATTAATCGGGCTTTCCGACCTGTCTGCTACAAAGCTTCAGCCATGGTCTTTGCTGGCAAAAGAACATAAGGACTTCAAACTCAACACATCCAAAAGCTCCACATTAAAATATCTCCAATTCAAAGTGACGACGAAATTAGAGGGATGGAGGAGATAGGTGAGGACGACGAAATTGTTGGAAATAGATAACGGAAAGTTAAGTTTTAACTTAACGTTGATCTAGTTTTCTAACGGAAAGTTCGTTATTTGTTAACGAAACTAGTTACAAAATGTATTCTACATTTGTTGTAGATTATTAAACTCATTTAATGTCTCAAAACCATTTAGGGTGAATGAGAATTAATGACAATGGTCTTTTGTAACTTAACGAGAGTTAATTAAAGGGTGTTTAGTTTTGTTTGATGTGCTCGGCCGATCAGAGTCCTTGACTCGGCCGAGCAGAGCACATAAATTGGCCAAAGTCTCTGGACAAGTTTGCTCGGGCGAGGCTTATGCCTGCTCGGCCGAGCAGTGTGACTTGCACGGCCGTGCAAGTCTCTTGACTCGGCCGTGCAGCTTGGTGCTCGGCCGTGCGAGTTCCTTGACTCCTACGAGCGAGATCCCGAACAGCACTATTTCAAACAGAAAGTTGTGTCTCTTCGTGGGAAAAGACACAAACCCCTTGACTCTCTATATATACCTTCCCCTTCGAATTTCAATTCACATATACTGTATTTCTACCCTTCCTACCCTCTAGTAAGATAGATTAACATACCCAAATCATTGCATATTGTTGCATTCAATCCTTCAAAGTCCAAAGTTCAAAACATTGTGTTGTTCGCTAGAGTAATTGATTTGGAGTGCTCCTATCATTTACTTAAAAGTCGTTTTATCTTACTAGAAGATTGCCATTGAAACTTGAAGTAAGCACAGTGCAAGAGCAATAACTTCTTACGGAGATTGTATTTAATACAAGACTCGACTTGTCTCATAGTTTTCCAATCTCCGTTACATTTTCTGTTAAGTTTTTAGTTAAGTTCTTGAGAAGCCTACTAGAAAAGTCTAACAATCGTAAGAAGTTATTTTCGCTTCTTCAAGATCTTCAAGAGATGGCAAATGAGAAAGACGTCTCCTCATCCAGTCAAGGGAATGTTACGCCTCCTTCTCAAGGTGACACTACATTCAACCATGTTGCACCCGCTACTACACCATCTCACTCGGTTCATGGTAAGAAACCTCCTTCTGGTGAAACCTCAAGGGTTGCACCCGCTACTACACCATCTCACTCGGTTCATGGTAAGAAACCTCCTTCTGGTGAAACCTCAAGGGTTGCACCTCTTAATGCTCTCCCTCCGTCTCATGTGTTCGTACATGCGGAAAGACCGGGTATTCTTAGCGGGATGAACTTTAAGAGGTGGCAACAGAAAATGTTGGTCTATTTGACAACATTAAAATTGGTGCATTTTCTTTGGGAATATCCACCATTGATATCCGACGAGGATGAATCCAAAGCAAAGAATGATTTGGATACATGGAATCACAGCGATTTCTTGTGTCGAAATTATATTCTTAATGGCTTGGATTATGCACAATACAAAGTGTGTTGTGGCATAAAGACCGCGAGAGAACTTTGGGACTTTCTCGAGATGCACAATATTATGTGTATTGTGACTAAAAGACCGCAAGTGAACTTGGTGGAAAGAAGTACCGGAAACAAGAGAAAGAACACCGGGAAAGTGAAGAGGACCACCAAGAAGGTTAAAGGTAGTTGTTTTAATTGCGGCAAACCCGGACATATGGCTAGGGAATGTCGACATCCTAGAATCAACAACCAAGGTGGAAACCCTCTTCAAACCAATGTGAATGTAGATAGAAATGTTCCATTGAACTTCGAGCAACTTAGTCTATCAAGATAAGTTTTGAACTGACCAAATGTGGTTATTGTGTTAGTAAAGGGTACCTTGTTGAAGGACTCCTTAACTTGAATTGTAAATGTTTTATCCGCCTAAGTGCGAAGAATAAAATTTCAAATTTTATTTACTTGGTTTGAAGTGTTCCAATTGTTATGACGTGTTCAATTAGGTCGTGTAAATTTAAATTCACTAAGTCGACGAGTTAATTTAAAATTACTACCTAAGATGAAGTTTGATTCGCATATCAATTGTGATTTCTTTTGTAGAAATCAGTTCAAACTAGAGATAGTAAATAGATAGTTCATTACTTCTATTTATGATTGCATTTGATAATGCAAAGTTCATCTTTTGGAAAAGTAAAAGTAAAACCTTAAAGTTTTAAGTAAACAATAAGGTTTGTGATTCATCTTAATTATCAATTAAGAATTTCGTAGTGATAAAGGTGGTTAGTATGTAGTACCGTTTGGAAAAATAATTGTTGGGACGCTGGCACTTATTTATCAAACGAATGCTTCTTACACACCCAAATCAATTGAATCATTAGAGAGGAAGAATAGAACTTATAAAGAGATGTTGAAAAGTTCTGTCTTAATTGACAAAACGTGGGTATACCTAGCAAAGGTAGAAATATCTAAACCTAAAGAGGTTAATATAGGACCCAAAATCATGGATTACGTTTCCATTGGACATGCAAACTAACAGTAGTGCATATAGATTTGTAAAGAACAAATTTTAAATGAAAATGCGGTATTCTTCGAAAACAAGTTTCTTTACAAGAAAAATGGTTGAAGAGACCCCACTTAAACATAGTTATGACTATGTCGTCGGTTCATCTTAAGGAGATGAAATACATTGTAGATAACATGGTTATTACAATTAAATGACTCCACATAAAGTAAAATATTAAATATGAATTAGGATATTCATAAAATATTTGATATGAGGAGGTACACCTCAAGTGTGGGGGTACAAGCTAAATACATAAGTTCTATAGATATGAACTTCTAGTATTAACAGAAACTGTTAAACTGTTAACAGTTAAAAGAATGGATCATCATATATTTGGAAGTTATTTGATGATAAAAACTCCTAACGAATTTGAAGTATTCGTAAGCTGTTTTATAAATACCTAAACTGTGGGGGTATTTGGCTAAAGTAGAAATACTTAAGCAAGACACGTTATATTCTTTGAGAATATATTTCCTTGAAATGATAGGAAATTTATAGAAACTATGGTGGTCTTCTTAATAAGAAGAAGAACCAAGATGTAGTTGGAGGACAAAAGTTACTAATTCTTTGGTTCTAAATTCTCTAAGATGGAAAATAAATTGAAACTGTTAAATAATTGATAACAGTTAATAATGCATCCTATTCTATTTTGGAAGATGCTTGATCTTCCTATGCGAACCGTTGGGTTGCAAAAACTAGATGTGCCAAGGATGAAACCTTTAAATATTAGACTACAAAACGGTCCATTTCAAGTAGAAGATGAAGGACCTAGACGTAGTAAAAGGGCAAGAGTAGAAAAGTCTTTTGGTCCTGATTTTCTATCATTTATGTTGGAAAACGAACCAGCAACTGTTATGGAAAGCGTTATCTGGTCCGGATAGTTCGTTCTGGAAAGAGGCTATTAACAGTGAGACAAAATCCATAATGCTTGGGAATTGGTAGATCTCCCTCCAAGTTGCAAACCATTAGGTTGCAATTGGATTCTTAAAAAGAAAGTATAAAGCCCATGGATATGTTGATAAGTATAAAGCCAGGCTAGTTGTCAAAAGGACATTATGATTCATGCAAGATTATCCCAATTGACACAACAGAGCGTTCTATGTCGCACAACCGTGTTGGATCTACTTGTGTATTCATATGGACTAAAACAAGCAACTAACTAGTGGCATGAGAAGTTCGATAGAACTATGTTATCAAATGGATTCAAGATTAATGAATGTGACAAATGTGTCTACATTAAAGGAACATCTGAATCATTTGATACCAAAGACATGTTAAAGAAGAACTTTGACATGAAAGATATGGGATTAGCCGATGTCATATTAGAAATAAAGATTTCTAGAACATCAGAAGGAATAGTCCTATCAAAATCCCATTATCTTGAAAAAGTACTTCGAAGGTTCAAATAGATTCTTGAGAGGTGTACTCTAGTAAGGTAGAATCTTGAGAGGTAATCTCTGTAAAGTAGATTCCTGAAAGGTAGACTCTAAGGAGGTCAAACCACTTAGAGATACTGAATACTTGGGAAGTCGAAACAGTACAGAGATAATAACCACTTGAAGAAACTGACCGATAGAAGAATTTGATCACTCGAAGGGACTGATCATTCTAGATAGACTCAAGGTCTAATTGTAATTGTAATCAATCACCGAAAGAGTATAATCATAGTACTTGGTGTACTTGAAGATATACTTATGATTAAAGATTACAATTCCTATGTAAGTTGAATGGTCTTGGAAGATATTCCTTTGTGGAATAAGTTTGTGTCTACATAACCTAAGGCATTGTGACGACAATGAGAAATAGGAAAAGGTGTAGAGCATCATGGTAAGTCTATACATATTCGTCGTAGACACAATACCATTAAACAGTTGATCAAGAATGGCGTTATCACTATTGATTATGTAAAGTCATGTGATAACTTAGCGGATCCGTTTACCAAAGGTATAAATCGAGATCAACTGTATAAACTGTTAAGGGGAATGGGTCTAAAACCCACAACAAAAGAACATATAGCGGACACTCAACCTTGAGAAATGGAGATCTCAGGCCCTTGGTTCAATGAGACAACCAAGTTATAAGTTCTAGTAGAGTTACTTGGAAACAACAACTCGGTTTATTAACCTGGAGATGTTGAATACTCATTCCCAGAACATCCAAGTACTAGCACATGCAGCAGTGGTAAGGATAAGTTGAGAAAACTTTTAATGATTTCTATACCTACGGGTGGAGTAGTGCATGATACTCCTTATAGTGAGAATCACCTATATAAGCGAGAGGTAATTAGGCCGCCTCTAATTGAACGCTTATGAATGAGATACGGTCCAGGGCCAAAATGGACAAAACGTAAGAACAACAATTGTTAGAGCTGTTATTATGTGAGTATTATTGTCTTGGTATACACCCGACAGTCACTGGTTCAAAGCGACTCGCTACCAAATGGCTAGTATATCCGATAATATTTCACTAGGGAGGATTCAAGGCCACAAGCTATCTATCCCGATGTAATAATAGTTCGCAGGAACTTTGAACGAATTTGCATACATGCATTAATTGTCATTCATGTGGGGGATTGTTGGAAATAGATAACGGAAAGTTAAGTTTTAACTTAACGTTGATCTAGTTTTCTAACGGAAAGTTCGTTATTTGTTAACGAAACTAGTTACAAAATGTATTCTACATTTGTTGTAGATTATTAAACTCATTTAATGTCTCAAAACCATTTAGGGTGAATGAGAATTAATGACAATGGTCTTTTGTAACTTAACGAGAGTTAATTAAAGGGTGTTTAGTTTTGTTTGATGTGCTCGGCCGAGCAGAGCACATAAATTGGCCAAAGTCTCTGGACAAGTTTGCTCGGGCGAGGCTTATGCCTGCTCGGCCGAGCAGTGTGATTTGCACGGCCGTGCAAGTCTCTTGACTCGGCCGTGCAGCTTGGTGCTCGGCCGTGCGAGTTCCTTGACTCGGCCGAGCAGATCCTGAACAGGCACTATTTCAAACAGAAAGTTGTGTCTCTTCGTGGGAAAAGACACAAACCCTTTGACTCTCTATATATACCTTCCCCTTCGAATTTCAATTCACATATACTGTATTTCTACCCTTCCTACCCTCTAGTAAGATAGATTAACATACCCAAATCATTGCATATTGTTGCATTCAATCCTTCAAAGTCCAAAGTTCAAAACATTGTATTGTTCGCTAGAGTAATTGATTTGGAGTGCTCCTATCATTTACTTAAAAGTCGTTTTATCTTACTAGAAGATTGCCATTGAAACCGTAAGCACCTGTGCGGGGCAATAACTTCTTACGGAGATTGTATTTAATACAAGACTCGACTTGTCTCATAGTTTTTCAATCTCCGTTACATTTTATGTTAAGTCTTAGTTAAGTTTTTGAGAAGCCTACTAGAAAAGTCTAACAGAAATGACATAGGAGGGAGGGATGAGAGACAAGAGTACGAAGAATGAGAGGGGCTGGTGATATGGAAATGGAGTAAGCAGGGGTGGGTGTATAGCAGGAGGAGGAATTAAAGGAGAAGGGAGGGGCCTACAAAATTCGGTGTGGGTGCAAAGCAGGATTGCTTGGATACTTTGTAGGTAAACCGTAAACGGCCATAAAAAATTCTGTACAGGGTAGTTAGTTGTGTAATATTTTTGTTAGTATAGAGACTCAGTTGGGATGGTGAGTTGTTGTAACTGAAGTATTAGATATAATGTTATATACTCCCTCCATCCCACCCCACTTGACACCCTTGAGGTGGGCACGAAAACTAAGAAAAAAGAATAAAATAAAAAAATGTGTGGTAGAAAATGAAAAGAGAGAATGAGTGGAGTAAATAGTAGTGTTGGTTGAATAAATTGAGTGGTGGAAAATGAAGAGAGAGAATGAGTGGTGGGGTAGAGTGAATATAAAATTATAAAAAGTAGACTATTTTGGGAAGTGTCAAGTGAGCTGGGACGGCCCAAAATGGAAATAAGTGTCAAGTGAGGTGGGACGGAGGGAGCATAAACTTTCCAGCTCATGTAAACATTAGTTCAATTCAATGAGAATTAGACAATCGCTTTCTCCCATTTGCTCTTTCTTCCATCTGTGATTCATATCTCAGTGAGATTCCATGGACAACCTTCCAAGTTGACACACAGAAGCATGCACATAGAGAATCAGAAGTAACCAGAAGTTGGGATCGCCCTGTCAATTAAAACAAACAAAATTGTAAGAGAAATACTCATAACATAGTGAAAAAAAATATAATTCTCAATAATTACTCCGTAATATTATCGGATTGCAATAAATTATAAAAAAAAGTATTAGCAATTGGCAAGTTTTCTTCCTAATCTCTCTGCCGGCTGGCTGATCCATGCATGCCAGTCCAGTCCAGTCCTTTTCTTTTCTTCAACACCTGCCCCTTCTTCTTAACTCTTTTAATGTCCAACTATTGACACTTCTCCTTGCCTAATCTCTCGGCCGGCTTCGCCTCATATCTCAACCTGTTCCTCTCATTACTCCCGCCCCCCTGATACTATAAATAAATCAATCTATAGCAACTTAATAGATATCCCCCATCAACGGCCATGGTGATCAATAAGCACACTCAGTTGCAAAACATGGTTTCCTTTTTTCTTCTCACTTTTACTTTTCTGCTCTACCCAGCCATATCTCATAGAAATTCAAGCCCTCGGGACTTAGAAACTTATATTGTCCACTTAACTGCTCCTGATCATAACCATATGAATGATCATCAAGGTAAAGACCTAATAAAATGGTACCATTCATTTTTGCCAGAGGTTAGTTCTGATATATCGGATGAGAAACCACGCATGGTTTATACCTACCGTAAGGTGTTCACAGGTTTCGCAGCCAAATTATCAAAAGAGGAAGCAAAATCCATGGAAAATCTCAATGAGGTCATATCTGCAAGGCCTCAAAGGGTGTTGACCTTGCAAACAACTCATTCCCCCAACTTCTTGGGGTTGCACAAACATTTAGGGTTTTGGGAAGAATCGAACTATGGGAAGGGACTCGTAATCGGGCTTTTGGACACTGGAATCACTCCATTCCATCCTTCTTTTAATGACGAAGGGATGCCATCTCCGCCTGCTACATGGAGAGGCAAATGTGAGTTCACTAGCGTGGGTGCCTGTAACAACAAGATAATAGGTGCAAGGACTTTTCTTGATGGTAGATCTGACCAGCCTATCGATGAAGGAGGACATGGGACCTTCACAGCGAGTACTGCTGCAGGAAGCTTTGTGCGAGATGCTAACGTTTTTGGGAATGCCAATGGCACGGCGGTTGGGATTGCACCACTAGCTCACTTGGCCATGTACAAAGTGTGTGATGAGGTCGGTTGTCGAGAAAGCGACATGGTAGCTGCAATAGATGCAGCCATTGAAGAAGGAGTTGATGTGATTTCTGTCTCCATCGGTGGGCTAGCTCCCCTTCCTTTCTTTGAGGATGTTATTGCAATTAGCACATTCGCTGCTATAAAAGAAGGCATTTTTGCCAGTTTTGCTGCTGGTAATGCGGGGCCTTTTAATACTACACTATCAAATGAGGCCCCTTGGATGCTCACTGTTGGAGCAAGTACAATCGATAGAAAGATAAAATCAACAGTGTATCTCGGAAACAAGGAGTTATTTGAAGGTGAGACAGTTTTTCAGCCGAAGGATTTCCCCAAGACGTTTTTGCCTCTTGTTTTCCCTGGAACAAAAGGTGATCAAGACACTATATGGTGTGCAGAAGGGTCATTGGACAACATCAATGTCAAAGGAAAGATTGTACTGTGTGATAGAGGCGGTGGAATATCAGGAACCAAAAAAGGACAGACGGTTAAAGATGCCGGTGGAGCTGCTATGATTCTCGTAAATGACAAGCCTTATGGGGATACCACATTAGCGGAGGTTCATGTTCTTCCTGCTACATACATTGGTTTCAATGGTGGAGAGGCAATCAAGACCTACATAAATTCGACGATGTCACCTATCGCTTCGATGCAGTTCCAAGGAACCATCATTGGAGACATGTCAGCTCCTCAGGTGGCATCGTTTTCTTCCAGAGGGCCATGCTTGACCAGCCCTGGAATTTTGAAACCTGACATTATTGGCCCTGGTGTGAGCATTCTTGCTGCTTCGCATGAATCTGTTGAGAACAAGACAGATACAATGGCAAACTTTGACATTGTTTCTGGCACTTCATTAGCATGCCCTCATCTTGCTGCAATAGCAACATTGCTCAAAAGTGCACACCCAGATTGGTCTCCAGCAGCCATTAAGTCAGCCATCATGACCACAGCTGATCTAATAAGTCTCAAAAAAGAACCTATCATGGACGAAAGAGATCTTAAAGCTGACTTCTTTGCCATAGGTGCTGGCCACATTAACCCATCAAAAGCCAATAATCCAGGACTTGTTTATGACATTCAACCCGATGATTACATACCTTATCTATGTGGTTTGGGCTACTCAGATAAGCGTATTGGAGTTATCGTGGGAAAAAAGGTTTCTTGCTCAAATACATCGAGCATATCCGAAGCTGAACTGAACTATCCTTCTTTTGCTATCTCACTAGGGCCCATATGTCAGGTGTACACGAGGACGTTGACTAATGTCGAAGAGGCAAATTCATCTTATGTTGTGGAGATCTTCCCCCCTTATGGTGTTACGATTGGAGTGAATCCCTCAAGGCTCAAGTTTTTTACTTTGAACCAAAAGTTATCATACGAAGTAACCTTCTTCACACAAAGAACTGTGGATCGAAAGGTCCCGTTTGTGGAAGGTTTTCTGAAATGGACTTCAAGTAAGCATTCAGTTAGAAGTGCTATATCTGTTAAGTTTCTCTAATGTAAGGCGGTAAGGTTTATAGCGAGCAAAATCCATCAATCATTCTTGATCATTATGAGACTGAAATTGTCTATGGCTTAGAACAAGTGAGGCGAAATTCACAAAGTGTTGTCGTTAGTGTTGGCAACACTAACAACCACACACACACACCAATTCTAGAAAAACACAAATAAATAATCTCTCCGTCCCTAAAAGCTTGTCCAATTTGACTTTTTAGTTGAACTTTGACCACAAATATATGACAATTTAATTATGTTCATGAAATTCTAAAAATTCCTATTGATTCACCATTAATAATATTATCAACAACAACTTTTAGAATTTCATGAACATGATTAATCTCTCATAAATTTGTGGTCAAAGTTCAACAAAAAAGTCAAATGGGACAAGCTTTTAGGGACGGAAGGAGTAGAAATAAACCTAATTTGCAGTGAAAGAATAAAAACAATACACAAGAATATAATTTTTATTATGTTATATAAATATATAACATGATGAGTGCCAGGAGGGCAAGACCTTTCTATTAATAATATGAATTCAATAAAAGGTCAAAGAAGTTCCTTTAATAATAAACAATCATTAACTTAAGGAACAATAAGCAAAGAACTCTCTCTGAAAATAATCACTCAAAACCTTACGAAAATATGAAAATTTATGTGAAACTCTCGAGTGTCGAACATGTTGCCAACACTGAAGAGCAGAATTCTATTTCTTGTGCAGATTTGCGTTTTCTGAATTGGATGATCTTCAATAAAGATCTACTGCACTATTTATAGGCCTCCAAAACTTGAAGCTTGCTCAAAATGATCAGCTAACAGCCTTGAATTTGTTTCCTCCATTTTAGCCTTCTCGCCTCATTTATTTGTAGGAGACTTAGTCTTCTTTGGCTTCTCTTGCTTGTACCTCTCAGTTGTAGATGTCTTGTACTCAGACTTGATCTCTCACTGAATAGCTAAATAATATCTCTTTTTGCTTGGTCATTAATTAATCATATAAACCACATGTTTATATATTAAATTTCTTCTCCTTCTTCGTGAATCACGCCTGACAGTTTTTAATGACCTATTCAAGCTCATTTCAAGCAGACTAACAACTGACATTAAAATATTAATTTACACATTATTATTTGTGAAAAATACAGCAACTATTTCAGTGTTGCCAAATTCAAATGGCAACACTGGTTTGCAACACTTGGGACAACATTCATGGCAACACATGATCTAACACTAACAGAGACAATCACGTACATTTCAAATGTTTAATTGTTAGTTTACCAAATCTATGACATGAATTCAAACTTTTGTCATTTGACAATCTACCAAATCCTTTTCAATCTCCCGACCTCACACTACTATACAACTGCTGCTACAATTGTGGTTAATTTACAATTTGTGGCAGATTACTCTCCTTGATCGCTAACGAGTTATTCCATGAATTACAGGACAGTGGTGGAGATGAACATAACAAGATTTTAGAGAGAAGTGCATGAAACTGGTGGTTACCCGGAAAAAAAACGAAGATACCATCAAAAGGACAGGTTGCGAAATCAAATAGCATGGTGATAAGCTATTGACTATCAATGAGCAAGAAGCTACAATTCCTGGTCAACTAAAAGAACCAAAAAAAGTAAAAAGAAACGGAGAAACGAATCTAAATCAAGAAAGGATCAAATTTGATCTGGCAGAGATCAGTACAGATGAACAAGTTAAAGAAATCAAGAGTTCAAATTAGAAAGCAGCAAAAGTGTAAGTGTGCCCATTTTATCACAAGGATCACTGTTCGTTTGTTCATGTTGGTTCTTTTTGTACTTTGAGAGTTTATCAGTGTGTATTACACTAGCTTCGAAGCTGTATTAACTCCTGTAATGGATGGAGAAAGGCCAACGCATAATATATTGATTGATGAATAAAACAGCTTAAGAAGAACCAAATTTTCCAATGCAGAATCCATAGACAACTTTTCGTGTTTTGGTTGTCTAAAATACTTCCTTTGTTCCATACTAGAGCTTACTGAGGTAAGGACAACCAGTTATTTAAATACATGATTTGGCATTTTCCTGACATTTGTTGTATGACTTACATTTGGGCCTTAAGAGCATTCACAATGGGAGCTTTTTGAGAGCTCCTTATTCTTATGAAAAAGCTTTAGAGAACTTTTTACCATTGTGGAAATGATGAAAGAGCTCCTTAGTAAGGAGTAGCTCTTTCTACAAAGAGCTAGCTTTTTGGCTTTTTATCATTAATGCTACACATTTTCTATGCAAGTCATTCACTCTTTTTTACATATGAGACCCATAAAAAAGTTGAAAGAGAGGTTTTACCAATATGAAAAAGTGCTTGAGGTTTTTAAGTTTTGAATTATAATGATGTGGCTCATAGAAAATATAAAAAAACCTATCTAGAGAGCTTTACCATTGTGGATGCTCTTAAGGTATTAGAATCATAATAAGGACTCCTACTATCCAATAACAGCTTTGAGACACAGATTTAGATATAAACAGCCATTTAAGATTGGCATCTAATAATTGTTTTAATCCTCAAATCATATTTCCCACTGTCCAAAAAGCCATTTCCCTCTCTCTCTCTCTCTCTCTCTCTCTCTCTCTCTCTCTACACACACACACACACATTATATATATATATATATATATATATATATATATATATATATTATAGTATAAATGGCACCCCTCCTCGCTACAGTACAATGAACAGTACCAAGTGCCAAATTTCTCATTTTGCCCTCACTAAGTTGTCCCTTTCCCATTTTGCCCTTTAAAATTTTAATTTTTTTTTTAAATTAAAAAAAAAAAAAACACGTGTCCTTGGACACGAGCTTTTACTAGTATATATATATTTTACTAGTATATATATATGTGAGGAACTAGCAACTATTAGTAGTTGGATGCAACTTAAATAAATAAAAATTGCATTTTGAAGGAAATGAATTGCACCATCATGTATATGACTATACACTCTAAAAATGGACTTATACATTACAAATTTTGAAAATAACCGGACATGTAAAATAAGCATACAAGTTTGCAACTTTTACCTTGGTGCTCTTCACTAGCGGTTGGTACTTGGACGTGCTGACAAGCATTCAGTATTGATACACCAGTCTTGGAGCTAAACAACAGACTTACTCATCATTTTCGTTCCTGCTAAGATGGATGATTTCAATGGATCAGACATAAGAGCTAGCAGATTCCTAGCTAAATTCACCCAGAAAATTAAATAATTAACCGTCTTCCACTAAGATTCTAAAAATGCAGGAAAAGTTACTTTAAAAGATGAATTATAAAATAACACCTCAGTGAACATAAATATGCAATTTCAGACAATCTATTGTGATAAAAAAAACACATTAATCAGCTTGAGGATTATCGCTTTAAGTTCTTAAAAAACTCGTTTAACGTGAATTCTTAAGTCCCAACATTTATTTTCATCAATAAGCACTTTCCTTAACTTTCATATGATCTTGTTTTATGTCATCTTGCTACGAACATCAGTTAGGCTGCCTATATTCCTCCTGCACAATCGCTTCACATACAGAGACATGCAGATTACTATAAATACAAGTTAGTGTTCTTGGTCTAACTCAAAGTACCAAATTAGTTCTTCAAATAACAGTGAAGAACGTGAGGTTTAGGATGTTGCCAAGAATGACTTTCATGTTCATCCTCGCTCTCGCTTGCATCATCAATCTATGTCCTATCATGACCGGGGAAACAATAGAAAGTGCAAGCAACGAGTTAGACACTTACATTGTTCACTTAAATGTTCCTACCGATAAACCAAATGACCTTGAAAGCTGGTACAACACATTTTTGCCAGCCATCGCCACGAGCTCGGACAAAAAACAGGTCATGGTTCATTCCTACCATCACGTGGCGACGGGTTTTGCAGCCAAACTTTCACCTGAAGATGCAAAGGACATGGAGCAGAAGGATGGGGTTGTGTCTGTTAGGCTCCAAAGAGTGTTCACTTTGCATACAACCCGAACACCAAGGTTCTTGGGGTTGCACCAAAATTTGGGGTTTTGGAGAGGCTCTGATTACGGCAAAGGAATCATTATTGGACTTCTGGACACCGGGATTACTCCTGGCCATCCTTCCTTTAGCGATAAAGGAATGCCACCTCCGCCAACTAAATGGAAAGGCAAGTGCGATAACGGCACCGTGTGCAACAACAAGTTAATTGGAGCAAAAAATTTCATTGTTGGTGAGATCGGACCCCCACTAGATGACGAAGGGCACGGGACCCACACGGCGAGCACTGCTGCAGGGAACTTTGTGAAAGATGCCAATGTGTTTGGAATGGCCTTCGGGACTGCAGTTGGAATGGCGCCCCTTGCTCATGTGGCCATGTACAAAGTGTGCGGCGGATCAGGTTGTTTTGAAAGTGATATATTGGCTGGTATGGACGGGGCTATAGAAGACGGTGTAGATGTCCTCTCTCTTTCCCTTGGTGGCATCTCTCTTCCTTTCTTTGAAGATGGAATAGCGTTGGGGGCATTCAAAGCAATCCAGAAGGGTATTTTTGTGAGTTGTTCAGCTGGGAATTCAGGCCCATATAATGCCTCGTTATCGAACGAAGCTCCTTGGATTCTAACAGTTGGAGCTAGTATTATTGACAGAACCATAAGGGCTGCAGTACTACTTGGAAACAAGGAGTTTATGGATGGAGAATCACTTTTCCAGCCAAAAGATTTCCCTCAGACGTTGATTCCTCTTGTTTACCCTGGAAGCAACGGTGATCAAGCCACAAAATGGTGCGCAGAAGGATCACTGAAAAGCTCTGATGTCAAAGGAAAGATAGTGTTGTGTCAGAGAGGTGGCGATATAGCGAGAATTGCCAAGGGACAAGCCGTGAAAGATGCGGGCGGAGCAGCTATGATTCTTATGAACGCACAAATAGATGGCGATAGTACATTAGCAGACGCTCATGTTCTTCCTGCAACACATGTTGGTTATGATGTCGGGTCAATTGTCTTAGCCTATATAAACTCGACTTCATCACCTATGGCAACAATCATATTCAAGGGAACTATAAGTGAAGGAGTAGATTGGGCTCCTCAAATGACTTCCTTTTCTTCAAGAGGTCCTAACATGGCAAGTCCTGGGATACTGAAACCCGACATTACAGGCCCCGGTGTGAGCATTCTTGCTGCATGGCCCTTCTCTGTAGACAACAACACCAAATCAACCGGACCATTTAACGTGATCTCTGGTACTTCAATGTCATGATCTACTCACCTCTTCATATCCTCACAAGCTCAAGCTAGAGGAAAGCCTGGCCCGTACCATGGTCCCCGTGGATGCTGACCCCAGGATGAAGTCATTCGGATGATGACTGCGACTATCCCAGTATGGAAACATTATCACCTTCACGAGATTTGGACCTTCCAAAATTTGGAGGCTGATCACAATGAGCCAGCTCTACATCACAGTCCGATTGGACGACGTCGCACTTCCGCGTGTTGGTAGACAGGAGGTTAGGAATGAATGTCTTGCACAGATGATGGACACTGCTTGACATCAAGCCCAGCGTATCCTAAAGCCTTCGAGTCCCCAGCACCTTTGTCAAGGCCTATGACTCTCACTTCCCGTCACGGAGTTCTCGGGGTTGCTCACACCCCTCTTAACATTTGGTTCGGCAAGCGGATGATCCCCACCGAATTCCAAGTATTGGACATTCCAATCACTTTTAACGACCACGTCCATCTGGGAATTGTCCCAGGCTTGGCACATCCAAATCAATGGCGTGGCATCCACCCTTCATAGAGTGCCTCAAAAGGTTCATGCAAGGCGGCTTGAGTGGCTAACCCACGGTCCCTGCGGTGACGGCGTCACCGGCAGAGACCCGGCACCAACGGCAGCATTCCGGTGTTAGAAATCATGCGTAATGGCGACATGGCATTAGCTTGGATGCTCACTCACGGAGACCTCGAGATCCGGAAATATGCAACGTGGACCTTCCACTTTGTCTCACGACAGGATTCCTCCCTCCCATGAGAGATGATGAAAACTCATGAACTTCATCCCGGAGGCCCAGGGAGCTCGTAGCGGGAGGCTGAGGCCGACACCGAGTTATTGGGAAGTCAAGGACCCAGCACCACGGTCCGGGGAGCTTGGCTACGATGCCAACACCGTGTTGACGTAAGGGAGAGCAAAGGCTCGCCCGCACCAGCGGCGGCCCGCAAGGGAACCTTTGGCCCCGGCACACCCAATCCTCCAGGCCCTTCTACGGCTTTGACCTCGCTCATTTACCCTTTGAGAACAGCAATGGCGAGGGACACCATGAGGGGACTTAAACGCAGGGAGCGAAGCAGCGGCCAGGGGGCCCAGACTGAGAGCAAAGCAACTGAAGCGACAGGACCAAAGCGGCCAGGACCCAAGCGGCAAGCCCGAAGCGGGGCGAGGGGACCAGAGTGGTCGAGGCTGAGTGAAGCCATGAGAAAGAAGCTTGGGGATAGTCGTAGCAGAGACTATAGAAAGGCAGGCAGCTAGCGCGGGACCTCGAGCGTTGTCGATAGGACTCAAGCTAATCCGATAAGGGGGCGTTCCTCGACATCACGGCTCTACACTGGTTACCATTGCCACCACGAGTCCGGCCACGAGCACACATTCAAGGGAATCTCGAACTTGGAAGAGCAACTCGGGGTACTACTCCGTGGGAAACGGATTGTTCGGATGCAGCTAGAGGCAAGGGGCAGTTCGAGACGATGTAACTCTCGCGAGAAGGAACGAGAATTCATAGAAAGACGCTCTCGGTGGACCCGGCATTTCTGACGAGTCTTTTGAAGAAGTCATGGAGGTGCAGGCAGGCTTGATTAGGCACAGGCTCACGACATATGACAATGATCGCCGTGATTGGGACCCGGCGAAGCGAAGCCTGCTCGATCCCTAGAACCCTAAATCAAGCATCCCGACAATGCCCTTTGAAGAATTGGGTAACTGCCAGCGGACCCAAGGAGCAAGCCGGGCGGAATTGGAAGACAAGGGCTGGGCCCGCACCCCACATACTCCACCAAACCCGGTCTGGAAACCGTACGAGTCGATCCTTGTCGAGTCCGGTCCTGCGAGTCATCCCAGCGGCCTTACGGCGAAGGACTATGATAATGTAGCCAATCATGTATTTCCGTTTGCTTGTTTCAATGAAAAGTGCGACCTTTCGGAGTATTCCTCTCATTGCCACTTTAACAAGCTGCAGTAAGTTAACAAACAACTTAAAAGGCGTTAATAACTCGATTGATAAAGAAGCGGACGCATTAAACGAACAATACATTAAGGAAGTTCTCGGCGTGTAGTTGACCAAGAGGACAACCGGGCCCAAGCTGCCGAAGAGGTTATGACCAAAGTGAACTGGGGTCGGTGTAAGAGCCCTAAAGAGACACAAGTGGGCGGTTTCTTCGCCGATGCGAGAAAAAGAAGCCACGATAAGCCTCCTCAGGGAGTATGTTGACGTGTTCGCTTTGGTCATACTAGGACATGCCCAGGACTCGATCCCTCAATCATTGGAGCACGAGAATTCCCCTGGATCCCGAATCCAAGCACATCAGCGAAGCATTGCGCAAGATCAAGCCGAGTGGTCCTTGCAAGTAAAGCAAGAGATTGAGAAAATGCTCAGAGTTGGTTTCATGAGTGATTGAGTACCCGGCTTGGCTCTCCAACATCGTGACGGTCACCAAGGCCAACGGAAAGGTCGGATCTTTGTGTGGATTTCCGGGATCTCAACAAGGCCAGCCTAAAGATGATTACCATTTGCCCTAACATCGACATGTCTTGGTTGACACCACGGCAAATTTAAGTAAAGTCCTTCGTGGACGGGTTCGGCTGGATCTGACCGAGATCAAAATGTCCGAGGAGGATCAAGCCAAGGCGCCTTCGCGCTCCGTGGGGGACATGCATTACGGTCATGCCGTTCGGTGCGAAGAACGGCCCGGGGCTACTTACCGGCGAGGCTGCCGGCTGACCTGCTTCCGTGACATGATTCACAAGAAATCGAAGTATATGTCGACGACATGATCATCCACTCAGGGGATCATACATGCGGCACGTAGTGAGATGCGAGAAAGTTCTTCCGAGACTCGAAAGCACTCCATGAGACTAAACCCCTTGAAGTGCACCTTCGGCGTCAAGCGCGACAAGGTGGGGTACGTGGTTACGAAAGAGGTATCGAAGCCGATCCCAGAAAATCAAGGCCATCATCGACATGAAGCCGCCTCAAACCTGACGAAGTGAAGAGCTTCATGGGAAGACTTGATACATCGGTCGCTTCATCAACCCGGTTGACATCTCTCTGCGAGCTCATGTTCAAAGCGATGAAAAAGAATGCCGACATCAAATGGGACTCAGGAGTGCCAAACAACTTTTGAGAAGATCAAGACCTATTGGTGAATCCCCCAATTATGTGCCCGCCACATGAAGACAAGCCACTACTCCTGTATCGACGATGAGACACGTCAATCGGAACAATGCGGCACAAGAACATAAAGATTCCAAGGTTGAGCATGCAATCTACTTCGTAAGCCAGAAAAGATTCAAGGAAGTGAACTCGGCTACTCGGCATCGAGAAAACTTGTACCGCCTTTGTATGGGTAGTCGGGAAGCTGAAGCAACTACATGCGGTCGCATTCGGTGCTCCTGGTCTCCAAAGTGGACCCGTCCAGATATCTCTTTGACAAGCCGTCCACACATTGTTAATGCGGCTAGCAGTGGTCATTCTTCTGCACAGGTGAGTTCGACATCAAATACATGGTCGAGAAAATCAACAGGAGCCAGAGTCATGGCGAGATCGGTGAGCGGACTTCCCGAAAGCTTGATGAACCTAAGGGTCTTTACGATCCGCAATTCCCCGGACGACGGAATCTTCTCACTTTCGACGGCGCAAACCGTGGCAACTCTTCTTCGATGGGGGCGACCAACAAGAAGGGGAATAGTATTGGAATGCTCCTTGCCGATCCCAAGGATGGCACACTCCCATAGCCATCAAGTGAATTTGAAAGCAACCAACAATGCGACGGAATACGGCTTTGTGCGGCGGGTGCAGGAAGCCTCCTCGAGCACAACATCTAAGAGGCTGGATGTATATGGAGACTCGGCATTGATCATCAATCAAGTGTCCAACAAATGGAAGACGATAGATTACGGCCTTGAAGTACCACGCGTACGTGGAGGAGCTCGTTGCTCGGTTCGAGACATCTCTTTTCATTATTTGCCAAGAGACAGAACCGCTTGAGCCGCCAGCAACCCTCGCCTCTCTTGTCGAAATTCCCGATGGGAAAGCGGTAAAACCCCTCGAGAATAGGCGGACGGAAACACCCGCCTATTCTTTGTGAGATCGAAAAAGAAAAAGAAACGATCGACGAACCACGAGTACAATCAAATTTACCGGTACCTCCAAAGCGGAGAAGCTTCCTTCACGAATGAAGATGGAAAATACAAAGAAGGGATCAAAGCCAAAAACATGATGGCATTAAAATGCACGACATCCCATTTCATCATTCGTGCAGGGGGTATGTTGTACAAGAAGCGCCACGAGGCCGCTCCTTCGGTGTGTAAACAAAGAAAAAGCCGGCGAGCTAATGAGCGAAGTTCACAACGGAACTGAGGTCCGCACATGAACGCCCGAGCATTAACACGAGATCATCCTTCGTATGGGATACTACGGATATCAATGGAAACAGGCGCATCCAGTTCGTCAGAAGGCTGCGACAAACGCCTTCAGCGGTTCTCCCGACCTCAATCATATCCCCCTCATGAACTCTATTGCATGACTACACCATGACCCTTCGCCACATGGGGAATCGACGTCATCGGCAAGATCACTCCACCGAGGAGCAATGGTCACGAGTTCATTCTAGTCGCGATCGACTACTTCACCAAATGGGTAGAAGCCGGATCGTACAAAGTGCTTGAATTCTAAAAGGTGGCCGAGTTCATCCAGAGAGAACATCATGTGCCGATACGGAGAGCCCAACAAGATCATATCCAACAATGGGACCCACTTCGAAGGAGATTGTGACCAACTCTTGACCGAATTCGAGTCACACGTCACAAATCTTCTCCTTACAGGACCACAAACCAATGGTGCGGTAGAGGCGGCCAACAAGACTCTCGCCATGATAATTAGAAAGATGACAACCGGAGGTCGGGATCGGCCCGAAAAGCTACATCTAGCCCTGCGGGGATACCGAACATCGGTCGAGAACCGCCACGGGTGAGACTCCGTTGCTTACACTACGGAATGGAAGCAATGTTACCCGTGGAATTGGAAATTCCATCCCCTCCGAGAATCCTCTTGGAAAGCGGGATCAATGAAGTCGAATGGCTCTGAGGCTAGTCTGACGAACTTGCTCTACTCGACGAGCGCGAGATTGAAAGCCATGGAACATACTCGAGCCTACCAAAGCGAGAATGGCACGAGCATTCGACAAGAAAGTCAAGATCCGAGACATCGGGGAAGAGCGACTTGGTGCTAAAGGAAAAGCCTCCTACGCGAGACCCAATCCCCTCGGAAAGTGGGAGCCTACTGGATAGGACCGTCCGTGGTACAAAGAATCTTCTCCGGAGGAGCCATGAAGCTAGCGAGACTTGGACGAAAACCCTTTCGTTAACCCAGTGAACGGAAGCAAGCTCACGCAGATACTTCGTTTGAGGAAGAGCACGAGTCAACTCACCTTCCCCATACACCGTCCCCTCGGTAAAATTAAAGTGCTAAAGAGTAATACCCAGTGGATACATTCCCGCTAATGATCTAGGTAAAAAATAGGGTCGCACTTCTTTTGTCTTTAAGTTTTCTCAAATTCACCTAAAAGTGTCGAACTACGGTGACTGAGCCCCTTAGTCCAATTGTAAAAGGGGAACGTGGCGGCCGTCATTGGTTCGGTCTAAAAAACAAAAAAAAAAAATACAATAAGCATCAATTGCTTGTGTTTGAAAAACTCTTTTCATTTAACCTACAAATTCATAACGGTTAAAACATTCTTTGATGAGTTCAAACACGATCGACTCTTGACTCGCTACACGCTATGAAAACTACAATAAAACATTAATCAATTAATGTGTGCAATGCCGTGTGGAGTGGGTGGATACTACGGGCGGCAAAAGGTCAACCTAGTTTCCGTACTAGGTCCTTCATCCTTCTTCCCTTCCCTTTCCCCATGACAGTGTTCTTCACAGGAAATATTCCGGTAGGCCTTCTACCTGGCTCGGGGACTCTTCCAGACGCCTCAGTCAAGCCTTGAGGGTTTGTCAACGCAGCCCTTTCTCTAGCTCTGTCTCGAGCCGCCTCGCTTTGAGCCATCATAACGGTGCTTTGATTGGCCTCCCGATCGGCATTTGTCTCATAATCCCGGCCGTGGCATCGCCAGTACGATTCCCGGGGTTAGCCCTTGCTTCGGCCCTCCTCAAGGTCGAGTGTCCAGTGATCGGCACCCAGCCGGCTCACTCCGTCTCCCACAAGATAGCCATCTGTGTCTCCCCCATACACTCTTCGTACCGGTTCGAATCTTTGCGTCGATAGAAAGCAGTACCCTACTCTCGGTGAAAGAGAACCACTGGCGAGGAAAGGACGTGTATTGCCACCACCGTGTGTGGCAATAGCGTCGAAGGATCTTCCATCCGCCAAGATCCCACCTCGAGGTAGCGGCACAACTCAAATGCATCGGTGGCACTGCTCCGGCCCGTCTTGTCGCGGGACCAACGATGGAATGTAGAAAGACGTGCGAGGACGGCCCCGGACACTCGACGACCAACGGACCCTCTGAGCGATCCGGCAGTACGCCAGCTTCCGGTGGGGAACCCACTATCGCAAGTGATGCGTGCGGGTGCGGCCATCAGAGCCCGGCTCGGCACGATCGCCCCCTATCACCGGAAGGACGTCGAGAGAAGGACCGAGCGTCACAAGACATTGGCACCTCGAGGCATCATCTGCGATCTCTCCCTCGGCCACATGGTGGCATAGCGGGACTCCCTCCCAGCATGTATCGGCTACCGGTCGCCATCCGGCTATGCCCGGGAAACGTCTCGCCCGAGACCCAGCGACACTATGTCTCCCCACTCCGCTGACTCACCGAGGTCCGGTACTGTTTGTGATGGCACACACCCAGGCGTGAATGTGAACGGAGTAGCAATCGCGCCTGAGAGCAAACGCGTCCCACGAAAAGACGCTCCCCTCGGCTCGGCAAATCTTTCGGGCGGTCCCTAAATGTCAACATAATCGGTATCACTGTATCGGCATCCCGTATGCTTCTCAGTAGAATACCAAACAAAGACACTAGCTTCTCAGCGGTGGCCATGCCACCGGCATACGGAAGAACTAGGCTGTTCCGTCTCGGGTCCTCCCGAATGGCCCGGAAATCTTCAAACGTAAGAGTGACTTCATTGTACGAAAAGCTGTACACATTCCTCCGTACGTCCCGAGCGAGATGCGGCTCTCAAAAGATCCCAATACGGCATGAGGCTCCTTCAAAGCCCGAAGCAGATTTAATCCCGTAACAACCTTCGAAAAACCCCTTGTTACGCCTCGTGTGGCTCCGTACCCACGGCGAAAGTTGTCCAAATATCGCTCTTGCATCTGAGACGGTAACTTGGGAAAGGGAGCCATAAAAATGAAGGAAACCTTGGAAGTTTGAGAGAATTCAACCAGAATGATCAAAAACAATGCGCAGTTCTTAAACAATTGCAAAGCTGAAATTGCAATTTAAAGAATGCGGAAATTCGCTCCTAAGTTCGGCCGGGACTCCTCTGCAGGTTGACTTGGTCAACTCTGCGGCTAAACCGAATTGGAAACAATTCCAAACAACTCCCTGTTCATCCTTATGAAACCTGCGTGCTGCCCCTGGTTTCATTCAATCAATATCAATATCCCTTCCGCCCCGGGTGATAAGTGACTATTATATAGTCATTTATCCTTATTTTTATATACTTTTTATTGCATAAATCATCATTTCTCATTTCATTTCATATACTTTTTAGTTCCTTTTCCTTATTTTCTAGATTGTACGCTTTTGGTATTTTTCTTGCTTTTTAAGACAGGTTTTGGGTTCATTTTTATCAAAAGGATACTTGGACACTTCAAGGCGAAAGACTTGGGAGAGCACCAACCAAATCAAGCACACAAAGTTAAAAAATTTAGACGGAGCGAGCCGTGCTGTAAAGAAGATGGAGCGGCCGTGCACTTGGCCTTTCGAGGCCATTTTTGGCCCTAAATTATAGAGTGGCCGTGTCTTGAAGAGGAGCGCCCGTGTCATCTTATGGAGCGGCGCGTGCGGCTTATATAGGAGTGGCCGTGCGAAGTGTCAAGACTTAAATTCAAATCTCGGCGCCAATGGTCACCACGGCCGTGCAACTTCCTTGACGCGGCCCAGTGCAAAAGCGCGGCTATGACGTAAAGGCACCTTTTGGTTGCACACGATTGAAGAGTTCCCTCCTTTTTATAAATAGGACCCTAGTGATCGAGTCTTAAAAACGAATTATTAGAGAGAAACTACGATATTAGATAGATAGAAAACACGAATACTTGTGATAACAATTTCTAAGGAGATTTGAAGATCGAGTCATTATTTTGTTCTTGAAGTCACTTTGGAAGAAGAGCAATAAAAGTGAAGCATTATTTCCAGCATTTGTTCATCATAAGTCTTTCTTACTCAATCTCTTATTTTAATTGCTTATATATTATAAATGGCTTGTGAGTAATCCCCATATTCTTGGGGTTGGAAACTCAAAAGCATGCTTATTCATCATCTAAAAATGTTTAGTCTTGTCTTCTTTCTTCATCTAAAACAATCTCTTTATATTATTCTCTAAATGCCTTACTTATTGGCGATATCAATTTGTATGATTCGATCAATTGAGAGAAGTACCTAGCGGAGAATCTCAATTGACGGAACCATATAAAGAAACTAAGGTTTATTGATCACGAGAGTAGTTCAATGGCCTAGGGATGTTCCTTTAATGGAAAGTATGTTGACTTCCGTCCTTAATGGATTCTTACTAATTATGGTCGGCTAGAGATAAGCCAGGAATGCCCGTTTGTGACGGGGCGGGGCAAACATAAACGGATTTCTCAAACGGTTAGGACATAATTAGTGAAGAATACAAACGCTATTGTCCTAACCCGAAATAGCGTAGGCCTAACATACCATCCTTGCTTTTTATGAAAACCTTTTATTTCTAAGACAATGACAATTTGATGAATAAGAATATGTGTATGATTTCCAATCCCAAGAATGCTTCGTTTTATAAGATTTAAATTAAAAGTATTTTCTCGTTTATGATCTCTCTATTATTCTAAAAACAAATTTTATCTACCCCCAATCCTTTCTATATTTTCTATAAGACAAAAATATCCCTTAAGTAAACCCTGTCTGTGGGATCGGCTCGTACTTGCACCCGCTATATTACAATAGCCCGTGCGCTTGCCCGGATATAAAATAAACCGTTAGGTTTCGACCGAACAAGTTTTTGAGCGCCGTTGCGGGGACAACGGTTTACTTTATTTCTGTCTTTACTACAAATTTTTAGTTTTTATTTTGTTTTACTATTTTGCTTTCTGTCCTATAATGTTACGTTTAATTTTTCTTCAAGTGTTTTTCTTGTAGTTTATGAAAGCGGTCTCGGACATTTGTTGACAACTTTGATCAGGAACCTGAAAGAAGCTTTCACGAAAGATTAAGAAGATTTAGAGAATCTCTACAAAACACATGGACGGAGAACCGCAAACACACTGCTAGGACCCTACGGGACTTTGTTAACCCAAGTACCCCGGGAACTAGATCCCCTATTGTTGTGCTTAGAATGCCGGAGCGGCAAACTTCGAAATAAAGCCGCAATTATTGCACATGGTTATGAATAACCAATACGGCGGCCTTGCCTTGAAGATCCCCATACGCACATCCAAACATTTCTTGAATATTGTGATACTACACGTATTCAAGGTGTTACGGTGGAAGCAATCCGGATGCGCCTTTTCCATTTTCACTCAAGGATAAAGGCGAAACGATGGTTGAATTCGGTCCCCAGGAATTCATTGACAACATGGGACCAAATTCAAGAAGCATTCCTTGGTCGATTTTTCCCACCAAGCAAGAGCGCCGAGATACGAACAAAGATCACTAACTTCATCCAAGCGAGATAGTGAGACTTTGTATGATGCGTAGGAGCGATTCAAGGAACTTCTCGAGAATGTGCCCCCACCACGGGCTTGAAAAGTGGTTGATTGTTCACACCTTCTACAACGGTCTCATTTTCAAAACAAGAGAGACCATTGATGCCATTTGCGGGAGGAGCGTTGATGAACAAAGGAGTCGATGAGGCGTACGACCTTATCGAAAACATTGCATTGAACCATTACCCAATGGTCAAGCGAGAGGAAGCTTGGCAACAAGGTACGCCCGGTAAATATAATGTTGATGCGATTACTCTTCTCTCCTCTAAAGTTGACATGCTTTTGAAAAAGTTTGAAAATCTTAATGTCAATCCCATTGCTAGTGTAAATGTGGTATGCGAACTATGTGGGTCTAACTCACATAGTACGGATAGCTAGCAGTTACTTGACGTTACCTCTAACGATCAAGTGAACTTCGTTAATTCTTTTTGGGCAAAAAGGGGATGTATTCTAATACATACAATCCCGAAGTGGAGGAATCACCCCAATTTTTCCTACAAGAATAACAACGTTCTTAACCCGCAATTATCTACACAACCTCCCAGGGATTTGCACCTAAGAATTTCAACAACAATGCAAGTACCTTTCCCCCTAAATCTAAATTAGATCTTATAATGGATTTTGTAGTGGAAAATAAAAATTCCCAAGAAAAGATCAATAATGAATTTAGGGAATGTTTTAAATTGCTAAATGCTAGGTTTGATAACTTGGCAGCGCATAATAAGATGCTAGAAACCCAACAAGCTCAACAGGCTACCCCATTGAATAGACCACAAGGGAGTCTTCGGTCAACCTCAAAGGCCAAATGAGCAAGTTAATGTAGTAAAAACTAGGGATGAGCAAGAAAAGAAAAACGAATGCCCTAGAAATAATCATAGTCCAATCCCTCCGATGATTGAGACTAGTTTGGGAGACGGAATCCCCTAGAGAAAAAGGCAAGGATTATGATGAATTCCTTGATAACTTGGATGCCATTAATGTTAACATTCCTTATTTTAGAAAAGATGAAGATATGCCTTTAGCCGTTAAACCTTTGAAAAAATTAATTTTTGAAAAAGAAAGGCTAGAAGAAAATGAGAATGTTATGTTAGCGGAGGAGGTAGCGCCGTTTTGCAAAATAAAGACCCTCTCCAAAATTAAAGGATCCGGTACATTCACCATTCCTTGTTGTGTTGGCAGAATAAACATAGATAATCTTATTTGTCCTTGACTTAGGAGCAAGCGTTAGTATAATGCCATTGCTCCGGTTAGCGAGAAGCTTGGTATAGGGGAACTTCGGACCCACAACCATAACTCTCCAATTGGCAGACCGATCCGTTCAATACCCCGTTGGTATTATGGAAAATTTGCCTTGTCGAGTAGGGAACTTAATCATCCCTGTCGACTTTGTTATCTTGGATATGGCGGAAGACCATTATATTCCCGTCATCTTAGGAAGGCCATTTCTTGCCACTGCGGGGGCAATCATTGATGTGAAAAATGGCACATTTTCCCTAAATATAGGGAAAGAAAGGGTCGAATTTAGTATGCATAGGCCAGTTCTCGAAGATCCCTATCTAGAGGCCTATACTCCTAGTGAAGAAGATTGGACCCCGATTGAAGAGACCTACACCCCTAGCGAAGAAAATTGGATTCCTAGTGAAGAAGATTTAATGGGTGAGGAAACAAAATCAAAGGAAGAAATAAAAAATGATCTCGTAAATATTGAACCTTTGATTTGCAATGATGTTTTAGATATTTCTGCATTCCCTAAGACTAACAATGCAGTGAAAAAGTCAAAAAGAACAAAGACGGAGGTCACTTCGAGTTTTCGAAAGTGCAAAGACTATAGGTCACTTGTTCTACCCAAGAAATCGGGATGGAAGAAATGTCTACCGCAGAAAATACTCATTACCCCGGAAGGATGGCAATGGCAAGTTGTCAATGACAAAAGGCCAACCAAGTATCATGCATCTCCTACTACCGGGAAGGGGTCAAGCTAAGGACCTAAAACAAGCATCATCGGGATGGTAACCGATGGATTATTTGTGTCTTATTTTCATTTTATTTTTATTTTTTAGTTTTTATATTTGTTTGTGCTAACTTTATTTTATAGGGAAAAAGATTTAAAAATGGTGAAATTTAGTTCGCACGGCCGTGCAGCTCATCTTGGAGCGGCTGTGCAGTTCATATCGAGTTGGGACGTGTTGACTCAGTAAAAGGGACACGGCCGTGCAAGTTCCTTAACACGGCCGTGCAAGACGTCTGGGAAGTTGCGTCGTTCCAGTCAAAAGACGCAGCTTTTCCCCTCCTCCCTCATTTACTTCATCTTCAACCTTTCTCCCTCAAAACCTCCGCCCCATCCACTTTAAATACCCACTCCTACACCATTTTTACTCACAATTCAACCCTCAATCTTCCTAAATTCCTCAGAAAATCCCTCCTCCACCACCAAAATCAGTCCAAAAACCCTCCTAAAACCCCAATTCCGAAAATACCAAAACCCTTCACCCATTTCATGAAATTCGAAGGGATTGCTCAAGATTAAGGTTAAGGAGGAAGCTCTTGGACATTTCGGTGGGCTGTGCATCAAAGATTTCGGGTTTACTCGGCAATTTCTTCGGGTAAGAACTCCTTCATCTCTCTTGTCTTTCAATTTTTGGGTTTTGAGATAATGGCTACCAAAGGGAAAGGAAAGGCTGCGAGAGAGTAACAAAGAAGTCTCGAAAAGAGCAAGGATCTTCCTCTAACTTGAATCCTACTCTCAACACTTTGGGGATTGATTTTAGAACTCAAGGGAGACGGCACGTTTTGTTGCCTTGAGTTCAAAGGATTAGGCCAACCCAATTTCCTGATAGGCTTGCCTGAGAGCATTAGGAATTTATGGGGACGCTCTTACTCTTTTTATGGGAATGAGATCGATAGCTTCCTTCGTAGGCATGAGAAAACCTATGAGGTCACTTACCTTAGAATTTACGAGTACATTAAAGGTGAAAATTGTGGAGGAAAATTGTAGAGTGACAGGAAGAGTTTTTAATCAATTCCATTTGGACTTTCGCCTTGGTGGAAGAGAGCTTCATTTGACCGGGGCTGAGATCAGTAGAATTTTGGGGTTATCTTTCCAAACGGAGTCTTTTCCCGACATGCCCATTGAATACAATGAGACTGTTTTTTGGAACCAAATTACCGGCCTTCCATCCTATACTTCCCGAAGTGCCAAAGCTTCTTCTATCATTCACCCAACCTTCCGCCTTATACATAGAATTTTCGCTTGTACCATCTTTGCTAGGGAGGATAAGGGAACAGTGAATAGGAAGGAGTTGTTTTTGTTATGGGGATTTGCTAATAGGCGTAGGAGGATGAATCTTTGCAATTTCTTCTTTGAGTTGATTGGTGACATTGTTTCTCCCAACTTTAATGGGGAGATTCATATGGGAGGAATTATTACTTTATTTGCCAAGCACTTTAATTTTGAGGTTCCAAATGATTGGGTTGAGGTGAGAGGGTCAACAAAAGCTGGATATTCCAACTCTTCGAACTATGCAACTCATTTCGGCAAGAGGGAATAATGAGTATAATTGGTTAGTAGGAGCGGATAAAACGCCCTACATTATACTCCCGAGCAACAATCTCCCCACCATCCGGATAAGAGAGCCCGAGACTTGGATATTCCCAAATGCCATTGGAGGAGAAGGCCAAGAAGAAGAAGAAGAAGAGATTCAAGCCCCATTGCCACCCGACTTCTACCAAAGGTTTGATCAAATGTTTGCCCAACAAGGTCAACTACTTGAGCAAAACGCTCAAATCCTTCAACAACTCGGCCAAATGGATGGTCGTATTCAATATGCTCAAGGGAGGATTGACGACATTTACAACTATGGGGCAAACTATTGGGACAACTTTCCACCACCACCACCATTTTAGTAAGTTTTTCCCTTTACCCTCCCGGGATTTGGCATTGTTCCTTGAAACATTGAGGACAATGTTCATTTCAAGTGTGGGGGGGGGTAAATCTATCCTTTTATTTTTCGCTTTATTTTTCGCTTTTTAGTTTTTAAAATTTACTCGCTTTCTAGTATAGATTTAACTGCTTTCTAGTATAATTTTTCTTTTTTAACTTAGTTGCATTTTTTTTTCTTTTATGCATGTATAATAGTATATAAAAAAAAAAATCCCTATGATGATCAAAAATCATTATCTTTATGCTTGCCATTTGCCCTAGTATAAATGCCTTTATCTTTCCTCTCATATTTTCTATACACTTAGAAATCTATAAAAAGGAAAAGTATAAGGGATCTTTTTAGGAAATAATTGAAAGCCTCATAAGTTGGTATAGCACAATATAGAATCTCATCAAGGAAAATGCATTTGATTAGAAAGGAATTCTTTTATGCTTGGTTATATATGCAAATTTTGAATATATTCTTTTAAGATTGTACATTTTTTTATCTTTATTAGATATTTATTCCCTTTTTAGAAGCACCTTTTTGTTTGCATCCCTTGAATCACACCCTTTCATAAATTCCATCCTTCCATTTTCAAATCAAGTCAAAGAAAAACACTTCTATCTTATTAATAAAAGAGTGACAATGGTCACCAAACCTTAAAAGCAAAAAGAAACCTATTATCTCCTAAGTAACTCGGGGCACGGCGTTCGGCTGCGACGATGCTTCCTTGCCAAAACGGAAATAATATCCAAAAGTATTCTTGATCTAAGTATTAGGAACATGGGGCTCGCGACCACAATGTCTCCTACTTGAAAGGATCAAGAATAACTTAGGTCTTTTGCAAAAATATAACACGTACAAAAATAAGATAAATTTGTTTGACTTTGACGAGATTTTTCCACTACCATCACCCATTCTTCACCCTTGTGATTCAAGAATGTAATACAATTCTTGAACTTCTAAATTGTGAATAAAATGTCTATACCTTCTCTTGTACATCTTAAAGAAATAAAATTCATCTTTTCTAAAAAATCACTCTAAAAAGTGATAGCTTTTCCTACCAAGAAGATTCTTCCTTCTAGCATGCTTTACTTGGTCAAAATTCTATATATGCTATACTAGGTTATTGTCTTGCATTTTATCTCTTTAAAATATCCCTAAAATATTTCTTCCTAAAATAAATTTTTAAAGGTATTCAAAATATGATTAGATAGATAAAAGGCATTATCTACAAGGCATTCGAGGGCTTGCTACTTTATTTATGAGGGATCAATCATATTTTTCTCCCTCTCCATATTTCATTCTAAGTTTGCTTGGGGACAAGCAAAGGTTTAAGATAATTAAGGGGAGTTTGATAAGTGACTATTATATAGTCATTTATCCTTATTTTTATATACTTTTTATTGCATAAATCATCATTTCTCATTTCATTTCATATACTTTTTAGTTCCTTTTCCTTATTTTCTAGATTTTACGCTTTTGGTATTTTTCTTGCTTTTTAAGACAGGTTTTAGGTTCATTTTTATCAAAAGGATACTTGGACACTTCAAGGCAAAAGACTTGGGAGAGCACCAACCAAATCAAGCACACAAAGTTAAAATTTAGACAGAGCGGCCGTGCAGCAAAGATGGAGCGGCCGTGCACTTGGCCTTTTTCAGGCCATTTTTGGCCCTAAATTATAGAGTGGCCGTGTCTTGAAGAGGGAGCGCCCGTGTCATCTTATGGAGCGGCCGTGCAGCTTATATAGGAGTGGCCGTGCGAAGTGTCAAGACTTAAATTCAAATCTGGCGCCAATGGTCACACGGCCGTGCAACTTCCTTGACGCGGCCGTGCAAAACGCGACCGCACGTAAAGGCACCTTTTGGTTGCACCCGATTGAAGAGTTCCCTCCTTTTTATAAATAGGACCCTAGTGATCAGTCTTAAAAACGAATTATTAGAGAGAAACTACTGATATTAGATAGATAGAAAACACAAATACTTGTGATAACAATTTCTAAGGAGATTTGAAGATCAAGTCATTATTTTGTTCTTGAAGTCACTTTGGAAGAAGAGCAATAAAAGTGAAGCATTATTTCCAGCATTTGTTCATCATAAGTCTTTCTTACTCAATCTCTTATTTTAATTGCTTATATATTATAAATGGCTTGTGAGTAATCCCCCATATTCTTGGGGTTGGAAACTCAAAAGCATGCTTATTCATCATCTAAAAATGTTTAGTCTTGTCTTCTTTCTTCATCTAAAACAATCTCTTTATATTATTCTCTAAATGCCTTACTTATTGGCGATATCCAATTTGTATGATTCGATCGATTGAGAGAAGTACCTAGCGGAGAATCTCAATTGACGGAACCATATAAAGAAACTAGGTTTATTGATCACGAGAGTAGTTCAATGGCCTAGGGATGTTTCTTTAATGGAAAGTATGTTGACTTCCGTCCTTAATGGATTCTTACTAATTATGGTCAGCTAGAGATAAGCCGGAATGCCCGTTTGTGACAGGGCGGGGGCAAACATAAACGGATTTTTCAAACAGTTAGGACATAATTAGTGAAGAATACAAACGCTATTGTCCTAGCCCGAAATAGCGTAGGCCTAACATACCATCCTTGCTTTTTATGAAAACCTTTTATTTCTAAGACAATGACAATTTGATGAATAAGAATATGTGTATGATTTCCAATCCCAAGAATGCTTCGTTTTATAAGATTTAAATTAAAAGTATTTTCTGTTTATGATCTCTCTATTATTCTAAAAACAAATTTTATCTACCCCCCAATCCTTTCTATATTTTCTATAAGACAAAAATATCCCTTAAGTAAACCCTGTCTCTGTGGGATCGACTCGTACTTGCACCCGCTATATTACAATAGCCCGTGCGCTTGCGGATATAAAATAAACCGTTAGGTTTTGACCGAACACCGGGCTCGTGCAACAGTGCAAATAATTAATAATCAGTGCATATAGGCTTAAATTTTGACCCGTTCAATTTTTAATGCATGTTTCATTTTATTTATTTTTGATTAACCTACTTCCTTATTTGCCGAAAATAACAGAAGGTGATCACAGAATAAATGTGCGAAGCATGTGTTCCGCCCCACGGCGCCTTTTCAAATACAGTCCAAATCAAATCGTTCCGGACGATACAAAAAAAAAGAAGAGAAGGAAGGTAGTAAAACGAGGACTACTCCGAGTCCTGCTTGTCATCCGAGCACTCGACGCATTGCTCCGCCGCTGCCGGATCCGTCGCAAACAGGAACTCGCCAAATTCCTCCAAGCGGGAATATGCAAAAGGCCTCCTCGGAGTATGCGAACTCGAGGACTCTCCCCTCTCGCGCCCCGAGTGCGCAGAAGGAGCTCCAAATCCAGCTGTTCCACCCGCGAACCGGCCAAATCCCGTGAAAAGTCCTCCCCGCCGTGGGAGCGGGAGAACCTCTCGGCCTAGACGGCCCCGCTTTCGGACATCCACGCTCCTCCGGAACCGCACCGCATGAACTCCACGAGCCTCCTAGCGTAGGCGGCCCACCCGTCCACCTCATAAATGGCGTCATTGTACGTACGGCCGACACCTGCGAACCAGAAAGTCGTCAAAAGACAAGTAGAAAGTACGAGATGCAACATTTGCGTAATGCTACTATCAAATGCGTAAAACCAAAAAAGGTGCTCACCGAAGCATTGGGGTCGCCACGTATCGTGGTCTCGGCTCATCCGGGAGGCGGGATCACAGTCGCCTGCGCGAACCATCCAGCCTCGTACGCCAACCTAGCGCGTGGGATCGGGAGATCTCGGGGACGCCCCGGGACCTCGCCCTCCTGTCTTGCACCCGTGGGCTCCTCGGCCTCATCCTCAAGAAAGTATCATAGGCGGCCCCCGCTATGATGTACTCGGTATAGAACACGCCCTGTCTATACCTCTCCAACTCATCCATCGGCATCGACAGAGGATGCTGCATGTGCAAAGGAGGATCCATCGGCACCAATGGAATGGACCCCGGACCATGCTGACGGGTCACCCGCTCCCCCATATACATAACGTCGCAATGAAGTCCCACCAGGAGCCTCCTCCGCCGCGTCACCTCGCTAGCGACCTGAACCACGCCATGGTGGAACCGTCTCCACCAGGTCAGCTGGATCCTCTCGGAGAACTCCCGGTTCAGTGCCAGAGACACCTCCTCATATGACACTCGAGTGCCAACTCTCGACGAGACCGCCCTCTTTCGCTTTCTTACGCCAAACCGGCATGGCGAGGAACGGGTCGATACGCCTCCTTAATGTCCCAATCCCGCAGACCGAACACCTCATAGCACCCGGACTGTCAAGCAAATGGAAAGTTATGTCGGCTCTGAAAGCGAGATACATACGAGTACATGAAAGAGGCAAGGAAGAGAAAAAGACATAAACTTACATCCAAGACAAAGTGAAGCGGCTAAAGGAGTGCCTCTCCCCCGCGAGAACTCGTCCGGGGAATGGTAGAGCTCGGCCACTCCGCCTCCCCCACGCGAACCCCTCACAAGATCCAGACCGCGCCGACCCGAGCAGGGAAGTGACGGGATGTGTCGAAGTCGGGAACAAAGTCGCGACAACGCGAACCAAAGGAACCCTCGAGCCGGGCGCTCCGCGGTCATCCTCAATAATCCATCCAAATAATCGGCGACACCCGCCTCCCGGATGCCTCTCCATCGGCTGTACCGAATGCCTAAGCCCCGGCATCGGTAATATCAAAACCCAAGAGCCTGCATAACCGCTTCCAGGTATAACCATCAACCCACACCCGCCGTGTTGCCATAAGTCGGCAACCCAAATGATAGCGGCAAAATCCGTGGGAGTCACCGTCGCCTCCCCCATCCGGAAAGGGAAAGTGTGGGTCGTATCCCACCAATACTCGCTCGTAGCTACATACATGGACCTGGCCCTCGGCGTATCGCCTATCGCGGCCACCGCACCGATAAACCCGGCCAACCTGTAGTCGAGCACCGGCCCGCGGACTCCTTCTCTCTCTCTCGAGCCACGTCCGGATGATCTCCCACAATGCTCTCACCGCCTCAAAGGCACCCCGACTCTTCCGTTGTGGGTATCAACCGTCCCCGTCCCCTGCAGCAAACAAGACGAAGCAACATCAACAAAATGCACGAACGCATGTCAAAAGGATGCAATGCAGATACGGTTCTCATTCATTTCCTACATATATTTCCATCATTTCGAAAACTCCGTCGAATCCGGAACTTTCAAAACATTTCGAAAACTCCGTCGAATCCGGAACTTTCAAAACATTTCGAAAACTCCGTCGAATCCGGAACTTTCAAAACATTTCGAAAACTCCGTCGAATCCGGAACTTTCAAAACATTTCGAAAACTCCGTCGAATCCGGAACTTTTAAAATCTTTCGAAAACTCCGTCGAAACCGGAACTTTCAAATTCTTTTCGAACATTTCGAAAATTTACTCCGTCCCGAATTAAAGCTACTTTAATTTTGGAAAATGCATCTAGACATGGAATTTTGCAACCAAAATTTTTATGTCATCCACCCATAGTGTCAATTGAACTACATCCTAGACAATTTCGACAACGATTCATGGCAAAGTCAAAAGCCCCAATTCGGGCACCAAAATCCCAAGTAAATTCCTAAACAAATTTTTAACATTTAAAGAATGCACATTCTTAAAATTAATGGAATTTGTAGGAAGCTTACTTGTCTTTCGATCCCTCCCTTGGAGTTGTGTCTATCCCTAGCCGGGTAAAACTCCGCCGGATTCAATGGATGAACAATGGTTCGAATGGTCCGAACCAACCGCGTTCTTTCGTCATCGGTCCTTCCATGGCGAGCCATCGGTTCCCATTCACCTTCCATAGCGATTTTCCTTCACAAATTCGAGCAAACCTTGCAATTTGGGGTGGAAATTTTTCTCTCCTCTCTCTCTCTCTCGTCAGAAATAATGGGGGAAGGGGGATGGTTGGCGTCGGACTTGGAGCTGATTTGAATCTGGTCAAATTCAGTCCAAGTCCGGCCGAACTCTTGCTGCAATTTAAAAAGATTCCTTCCATTTTAGTCCCTCGTTTTTTGGCAGTTCCAATTTTACTACTTTTGGCCCCCAAAAGTGTAAAATTCCCCCCAGTTAGACCTTTCTAACACCCCATTCCCCGAGGATAAAATCTCAGTTAGTTTTCACTAACGCCCGTCTTCAGACGTTAAATTCCCAGTTAGTTTCCACTAACGCCCGTCTCCAGACGTTAAATTCCCAGTTAGTTTTCACTAACGCCCGTCTCCAGAAGTTAAATTCCCAGTTAGTTTCCACTAACGCCCGTCTCCAGACGTTAAATTCCCAGTTAGTTTTCACTAACGCCCGTCTCCAGACGTTAAATTCCCAGTTAGTTTTCACTAACGCCTGTCTCCAGACGTTAAATTCCCAGTTAGTTTTCACCAACGCCCGTCTCCAGACGTTAAATTTCCGATTAGTTTTCACTAACGCCCGTCTCCGCACGTTAAATTCCCGATTAGTTTTCACTAACGCCTGTCTCCAGACGTTAAATTCAATCCCAGTTGACGTTTGACGTTCAAATGCTCAATCATGTCTCCGGACATTCCAGTTACATTTCCGTCTCCAGACGTTAAATTCAATCCCAGTTGACGTTTGACAGTCAAACGCTCAATCATGTCTCCGGACATTCCAGTAGCACCTCCGTCTCCCGACGTCAAAATTCCCGTTGGTTTTCACCACCGGCAGCTGCAATAAGCTCGAACCCCAAGGCACGAACGCCTTGCAACAATCCCTCTTCGGCCATCCTCGTAAGCCCGAATATCTTTTCACTTCAGCAAGTGAACATTCATCTCCCCGGCCGCCAGTCGTAAGCCCGATCGTTCCACCTCAGCGGCCATCAAGGTAAGCCCGCACAACAATCCCTCTTCGGCCATCAAGGTAAGCCCGAATGCTCATCCCCAGCAGGATTCTAAAGAAGAAACGTCGATCCTTCCGAGTTGTTAATAACGCCAGTTTAACACAACCGTTCCCACCATTGTTACTCTATCCCTAGCAGGATAAAACCTGGCAGCCGCAATAAGCCTAGTACCCAAGGCACGAACGCCTTCATATCAGGATAAGCGTACCCTCGCAACTCCGGTTTGAGGCGCCACAAGCCCTCGTCAGCTCCAGCAACTCCGGTTTGAGGCGCCACATGCCCTCGTCAGCATCAGCAACTCCGGTTTGAGGCACCACACGCCCTCGAAGGTTACAGAAGTCCCAGGTTCAGACGCCTCCAAATAGTCTCGCTCAGGTCAAGGTCCCCACGCGCGGCCCTTGCACCTTCGAACTACGACCGGCTTGATTCCCGCACGGGATACGTAGGAATCCTTTCTCTAAGGGTCCAGCCAGCTGATCGCCCAGGTCTCTTTCAAAGTAAGGCATCCCGATTTGGATCCTTATCTTTTTTCAACGACCCCACCTCCTTCGGAGGAGACGTCGCTGAGGGGCTAACTGTAAGTACCCAAATCCGGATCGTCCAAATCCGTCAGAAAGTTAACCGAAATCCGTTAACTGGCCCGCTCCAGGTTAACCAGAACTCGTTAAACTCCCCGTTGCCATGCCAACGAGACGTCCCGGGATCGCCCGCATCCGACGTCGAAGCGTACTTAACACGTGTCATCGCACGTAAAAGTACGGCTTTCCCAGAAAAACACACTTTTCGGCACTTTCCGGGGGCATTTCGGACATTTTCCGGACTGTTATTTTAAAAAACGGACAAAACCGGGACCGGGGAACGAACTCCCATACATCTGGTGACTCACAAGACACGTGGCAGCCATGTCACAGCCCTCTCGTCACCTTTCAATCACAAATCAAGCTGAAAAGACCAAAATACCCCTGGATTTCAGTCAAAGTCCGACAGGACTCCCTGTGCAAATTTCCTAAAATTTCCAACAAGCCCCTCAGAATTTCAAAATACCCCAAAACCCTGAAAAACAGTCCAAGTCCGTCCGGACTCCTACTGCAATTTTCACCTATAAATAGAAGTGGCTGTCAAAGCCAAAAGGAGGAACATTTTAACCCCAAAATTCACTCTACCTTCGGCCCAAACTGATTTCACCCCTTCCCGAGCTCCCGTTTGCCTCGATTCGCGTGAAACTTCCGTATTTCGATCAAATACGCCCCTCATCACTTCGAAACACCCTTTCGAACTAATTTTCGTGTCCCGTACACACCTTCCGAGCCAAAGGAGTCGACCCTAGCCATAGGTATAACTCCCTCTCTCTAAATCTCTCGTTTCGTCTCGGTTTACGCGCCAGTCGCTACAACCGTTTCGAACAACGTTATTGAAATGTAGATGCCTCCGTCTAACGGGGTCCGATACGTTTTAGCCCCTCGATCCTCTTCTCTTTCCGTAAGAGAAGTAATCACGGGTTAAAACGGCGTTCCGACCCCGTTCCGTTTACTTTTACGTCATTTACCAATTCCGGATCGATCGATCCGTTGATCGTCATTTACTTTCTGTCATTTACCAATTCCGGATCGATCGATCCGTTGATCGTCATTTACTTTCTGTCATTTACCAATTCCGAGCCGATTGGCCTCGTTGATCGTCATTTACAATTCCGAGCCGATTGGCCTCGTTGATCGTCATTTACAATTCCGAGCCGATTGGCCTCGTTGATACTGCTTTAAATACTGTCATTTACAAAGTCCGACCCGTTTGGATCGTGATAGTATTTACTTTTCTAAGTCCGAGTCGCAACCCGATTCGTTGATCGCATATCACTTAATACGCATTTTTCCCGTAAAAATCGTTAACAATGTAATGCCCGGTTCAAAACCGGAGTTCATCCTTCGAACTCTCTTTCAAAATGCGCGAAATGACGTTTGGCCTCCAAACGCTCATCTTCAAACTAAAAGCCGCCATTTGACACCTAAAATCATTTAATACGCATTTTCCCGTAAAAATCGTTAACAATGACACGCCCGGTTCAAAAAACCGGAGTTCGACCTTCGAACTCCATTTCAAACTCAAAATCGACGTTTGCCACACAAACGCTCATTTCAAACTCAAAATCGACGTTTGCCACGCAAACGCTCATTTCAAACTCAAAATCGACGTTTGCCACGCAAACGCTCATTTCCGTCTCAAATCGACGTTTGCCACGCAAACGCTCATTTCCGTCTAAAAATCGACGTTTGTCATTCAAACGCTCGCCTTTTCAAAGTCACCTAATCAACGTTTGACATTCAAACCAAGATTAAGCTTGTCATTCAAGCCCCCATTTCAAAATACACACACACACACACACATTTTCGAGAAAGGTAGAAAGACTCGTCATACGAGGCATTTCAGGTGATCTCGTAATACTCTTCCCGAAACGTAACGTGACCTCCGAACCTAACAATCTCTGGTACTAAAAAGCTTTTTACTCATTTTTGCTACCAATAAAAATGATCCCCTGTTTTCAAAGCCTTTTCCTAAGTTTTTGCTACCAATAAAAACGACACCATTTTCAAAAGCCGTTTCTCAACGTTTGGGCTCAAAATACAAAAACTGCGTGGCGACTCCTCATTTTTTCCTTCCCATGAAGCGAGGTCTCAGACACCAACCCCCCGCGAAAGACAACCGCGTTTCGCGCCCGCGCGAAATCCCGGGTAATTTCAGATAGTCAATCAGCAATAAGAAGGGCACAGAACAGTATGTATAATGGTAAGTCTAGACATATCCGTCGTAGACATAATACCATTAGACAGTTGATCAAGAATGGGGTTATCACAATTGACTATGTGAAGTCAAATGATAATATAGCGAATCCGTTTACAAAAGGTATGAATAGAGATCAACTGTATAAACTGTTAAGGGGAATGGGCTTAAAACCCACAATAAAAGAACTCATAGTGGACACTCAACCTTGAGAATTGGAGATCCCATGCCCTTAGTTCAATGAGACAACCAAGCTATAAGTTCTAGTAGAATCACTTGGAAACAACAACTCGGTTGAATGACCTGGAGATGTTGAATACTCATTCCCAGAACATCCAAGTATAAGCACCTGCAGCAGTGGTGAGGATAAGTTGAGAAAACTTTTAATGATTCCTATACCTACGGGTGGAGTAGTGCAGGATACTCCTAATAGTGTGAATTACCTATATAAGCGAGAAGTAACTTGGCTGCTTCTAATATGAACGCTTATGAATGAGATACGGTCCAGGGCCGAAATGGACAAAACGTGAGAACAATAACTGTTAGAGCTATTATTATGTGAGTATTGTTGTCTTGGTATACATCATACAGTCACTGGTTCAAAGCGACTCGCTACCAAATGGCTAGTATATCCGATAATATTTCACTAGGAGAGATTCAAAGCCATAAGCTATCTATCCCGATGTAATAATGGTTCGCCGGAACTTTTGGACGAAATTGCATACATGCATTAATTGTCATTCATGTGGGGGATTGTTGGAAATGGGTAACGAAATTTAAGTTTGACTTATCGTGCCTTGCCTTGCCTCTCGACCGTGCAGAGCCTTGGACTCGACTGTGCATATTGCCTTTGCACGGCCGTGCAGTTCCTTGGACACGGCCGTGCAAGTGCTGTTATACCCGAAAAGTTGTGACTTTTCAAGGGAAAAACCATAAACCCCTTAACTCTCCTTATATACTTCCCCTCCGAATTTCAATTCATACATACAGTAAATTGAGTCTTCCTACATACATTTGAGATAGATTAACTTAGCCTAATCAGTACATCTTGTTGCATTATTTTCTTCAAGTCCGAAAGTTCCAAATAGTCAATTGTTCGTTAGATTTGTTAATTTGGAGTGCTCCTATTAACAAACAGAAGTCGTTGCATCTCACGAGAAGTTTGTCATCAACCGTAAGCACCAGTGCGGTACAAATACTTCTTACGGAAATTGTGTTAAACACAAGCCTCGACTACATCAAGTTTGTCTTTTCAATTTCCGTTATCTTTCTCATTTTCTTTGTTATTTCCTTAAGAAGCCTATCCAAAAATCCCAACAGATCTTCTCCACAAATAGAGTTTCCTAATACATGTGAGAGTGCTACAAAATAATCAAAAGATACACTAGAACAAGGAAACTAATTAATAGGTTAGTTTATAAATAATAACAACTAAATAAATTAAAGAAGATATTTACAAATATATTCTAAAAATAAGAAAAATACAAATTCTAATAATTAGAAATCATTCTTGGTAAATACATGTGGAACTTACACATTGTAAGCAATATATAACAGGATGCGATGTACATGGTATTCCCGAACACTTAACGTGATGAAGGCTCTTCTTCACTTCTCCCTCTCCATTGTTTTGAGAGTATTTCTTCTTCCTCATGAACTCTTCTAATCTCCTATGGTATCAGAGCCACCGATCTATGGTGGCTTGATTGTTTCGCTTCGTTTTATTAACGCTCTTTTTCTTTAATCTCTTTATTATTATTATTTTTTCTTAAAAAATAAATAAAAAAAAGAAATGGATGACTTTTGGTACGATCCCATTTGATTTGATTCATTATCATCATCCTTTGTTATTTGTCAATTATGTATCTGTCTTGGTCATACTGCAATTAATTGTTTGCATAATTTTGAACCAAGTGATACCACCGATGGTTCTCCCCCTTTCGTAGCATCGAATCGATATAGAGAATTCATAGAGTCTAATGATTATTTTCTTCTTTCTAGGCTTCAAATTGACTTTATCTGGAGCATAAAGAAACTAAAGATGTCATAGGTTTTTCTCCTTCCATCATATAAGAACCAATGATTGACACTAATGTTTCATCTCTTTTCAACTGTTAATTGGTATGTTGATCATCTCCTAGATCAAATACACTGTCTTCAAAAACTTCCGTCTCAATCATTGAAAAATTATTTTTCTGAAGCAAAATCGATTTCATATGCTATATTAATAGGGCCGGGAGTCAAATCTCTGAAATCGAGCTTATTAATTTTGTTGTTGATGGACTTGATCCGTTGTACGAATAATTTATTAATTACTATTTTTTTCGAAAACCTAATATTTCTTTAGATTTTCTGTATAGTCATCTTCTTGACACCAAACAACAAGCCTGCCCGAGCCGGCCATCTCATGCCCATTGGATTCCTAAGTCCACCTCTGTTGTTCAGTATTCTAACGGACATTCTAATGCTTTGGGCTCTTCCAAGCGCATCTCTAATCCAACAACTACTAGCCCTCTTGATGTTCCCCTTGTAGCCAGTAACGTTAAGGCTTTACCTCCAAGCCAGTCCTCACAAGCACAAAGGTGTCCTACATATCAGGCCACATCCCAGATTTCTCAAGAGTCTTCTCGGAGTCATGTTGGTTTCCTTTATCCAACACCAACAGACCCCTTGTAGCCAGTAACGTTAAGTCTTTAATATCATATCGAGAGTAAGTTTGATGGTTGGATGTGTATTCAATATCAAGAGAGAAACAGGAGTGTAATTAACAGCTTATTTAGCTTATTTATTAGTGAGGACTGAGGAGGGACTAGGGAGAATTTTTATCTTAGAGGAGTTAAACACACCTTAGTCACCTGACCTATTGAATTATTTATGTTTTGATCACTGAGGGGGCGTTTGTTTTTTTATTTTAAGTCTTGTTTGCCTCTTAACACTTATTCATTAAGAGGATTAGAGAAATAAGTGTGTTTTTTTTTTTTTAAATAAGGCTTGTTAGGCTCTTAAAGTCCTCTTAATTTTAAGTGGTTAAAATGTTGCTGAATTGCCTCTGAAAGACTCTGAAAGCCACTGTTTCATATTTGGTTTTGGTTAATTTTTTTTTTAAACTATTTACTGTTTCATATTGCATTTACGTTTTTTTTATTTATTTTTTTAGCTGTTTCAGATAATGAATTCAGATAGAAAATCAAACAACTTATCCAATTCAGAATTCAGTTTTCGATTCTTCTCTTAATCATTCAAACATTTTCGAATCGAAATCGATTTCAAAGACTTATCACTTAAAAAAAACAAAAATCCCCCCGAGTCTTTATTTTTTTCGTTTTAATCATTAAAGTCGTTATATATTTGCTTAACATTTCACTCCGTTTCCTTCTTTTTATTTACATCCTAAGGAAAATTTTGTAACTTTCTCTCTCTTTCCATCGCAACTAAAAACTACCCCGACGCGCTCCAATGGTCGTCTTCACGCACGGCGAAGGATTCCGGCGGTGAACATCTGGTCAACCGGTTAGGCATCTCTTCCTCTTTCTTCCCCTCCTCGTCGTTTGCATACTGCCGCTCTTCCCACAGTACGCACACACATTCACTCTTGTCGAAAACTGCTGTTGATTTTCGTAGCACTAGTTCCCGTTTTAAGAAATTAGGGCATTGATTTTGCAAATCTTTGTTATATCCAAGGCAGAATCCGGTGAAATCAAGCTAATCCCCTAGGGACATTTCATTTGAATTATCATACATTTTGCGATTGAATCAAAAGCTAATCAAACATAATAATTGGCTAGAAAATTGATTGAAAACATAGGGGTACTTTATTGACCATACTTTACAAAAGTGAAATCTATCGGAAAAAACCGGGAAGAAGGTTGGAATGAGGCATCTATGGCGTGGCGATATTATTTCAAATTGTCAACATTGGATGACTTTTAATTGCTTCACATGGAAGTTTGAGCCCGTTCACAGACTCAGCTTTAGCCTCTACTTCCATGGGTCGTGTAACTGAAGAACCACCATTAACCGACTCCTTGCTACTTCTCTCCGAAGTCACTTTATCTTGGTCCCTCTGCCACCATAAAGAAGATTTTGAATTGGTTATTTGTATGCAGAGTCTGATGAATGAGGGTAAAACATAATTTTAATTGTTAATATGAAGTTAAAAAGAAATTATATTAAGAAAGTCGTGAACTTACTGGCAAGGGAGTAGGTTTCAGTTCATTCACAACAAGAGATGCATCTTTTGGTTTTCTTTGCTTGACCTGGTTTGTGAAACTGTCGGGCATGTTAGTCAGAATCAATTCTTCCAAGGTTCTTAGCTGTAGCAGTCTGAGTGGAATGTTCCTCAACTTATCACAGCGCCTTATGTTGAGCTCTTTGAGGCTTTTCATTGCCCCTTCCTCCACTTCCCAGTCCTCTAAGTTCTCCAGCACCCAAAGCTTTAAAACTCGAAGTTTACGAAATCCTCCCTTGGGGCACACCATATTTTTCCCTTTGTACGAGCTGCCCAAAAGCCTGAGCACGGTTAGGCATGGCAGCTGGCTCAGTGTCTGCATGGGATCCTCGTTCAGATGGGAGTTTGACAATGTGAGAACCTTGAGTGTTGGTGGAAATTCAAGGTGATCTGGTAGCTTTTCCAAATTCCCAAACAAATATAGATGTGAAAGTTGCAATAACTTTGGAAGTGGTTTGAGAATGAGATTTGAAGCGCGTCCTGCATCATCTTTTGACCGCAGCCTCAAAGACTGAAGATCTTTTAAATTTGAGATCCAGTCAAGCAATTCACCTTGACTAGAGCTTAAGTTGAAACTCATACCTAACTCCCTGAGGTTCTGCAGTTTGTCTAAGCCATTCTTCACAGAGATCTTGTCATCTACAAACAATCCCCACAGTGTCAGGAGAGTAGGGGAACTTCTGGGTGGCATAGCAAGACGGATATCATTGAGATTGAGATGGCGGAGATGCTTCAGTTTCCAAATGGAGTCAGGTAGGCTGTTTATGAAAGTGTGCTTCACATCCAAGGTTTCTAGGTATGGCAAGTCACCGACTGATTGAGGGAGGCTGTCCAAGAAAGTCCACCGTAGCCCCAAGTACCTTAGATGGTATAGATGACCAAGCTTTTCTGGTAAACTTGGTTTGTACACTCCCTCTAGATCAAGAACCCTCAGTAATCCAAAGCCATTGTCAATGATTCTGCCCAAAAGTCGACCTACTTCCTTTGCTGGCGTATCCTTCTTTTGAAAATTGAATGACAAGTAAGAACGTAAAAGAGAGGGATCATGAGCGAAATTCTTAAAATCCAAAGAAAGTGAAGGCGTCGTAGATTTCCCAAATTCTCTACTATTTTTTACTAGTTTCCCACTAGTGCAGAAATAATTTAGGGCAGAGAAGAGAGAAACTTTTTGTTCGTTCACCCTTTCAACATGTTGTAATTCCCTTTCTCTCTTGGTGAAAACACCCTTAGCGTCTACGTACTCAACCATCCGACGGACGCCGAATGGACCTGCTGATTCTTCATGGAATTCTGAGGTGCGGTGGATGTAGAATAAGCTGATGTCCTGGGCTCTTGGCAACAAATAATCGTGCAGAACACCAAGTATACAGCATTTTCTAGGGCTATTATCAGACCTCAGTTTAGTTATCTGAATCATGCTCCGGTTGACCAAATCGTCAAAATACTTTTGTACCAAATCCTCCGGTAGAATCTTTTTGGATCTGCGTTTCACAAACCCCTCAGCAAGCCAGAGTCTAAGCAACCTTCTTACGGGGATGTCATATCCTTTAGGGAAAAGTACCAAATAAAGAAGGCACAGCTTTGTGTGGATTGACAGGTCGTTATAGCATAACGCCAAGATATCATTGCAGTTCTGCCCAAAATGTACATGGGGCCAGTTGCTTCTTTTCTTAGTTGATAACAGCCCAGCTATGAGGACAATATTAAGGGGCAGCCCATTACATACTTCCAAGATCCTCGGCTTTAAATTGTCCTGAATAAGATTTTCTTTTTTCTCCATCCCAGCCTTCTTTAAGAACATATCCCAGCTATCTTCATCATCAAGTCGCTTCATCAAATGCGAGAGGACACTTGTCTCTGGGCTTGAGCTGGCTTCACAAGATGTGAAGATGATCTTACTTCCATTTTTCTCGTCCGGAAATGCCTCTTTCAGATCATTCCACACATCACATGTCCTTACACCATCCAGCACAACCAGGTATCGTTTCTGCCCGAGACACTCGAAAAGCCTCTTTTTCAGTGCATGTTGATCAGGAACCATAGCACCATCATCCTTGAGATTATCCACCAATTTTAACAAACTGAGCAAGATCTCCCCAGCAGCATACTCCTTTGGAATGGAGACCCAGTGACGGTAGTCAAAACGTTCCTTGATTTCTCTGCTTCTATAGATTGCACGAGCAAGGGTAGTTTTGCCTGACCCCACTTCACCTACAATTGAAACCAAGCGTTCACCCTTCTTGATTAGCCGTTTCACAAGAGTATCAACATCAGCTCTGAGACCAAAGATGCCCAATTTTTCTTCCTGGTAAGAAAAGCTGGACATTTGTCTTGGGTGCTGTAGACGCTCTTCTTTCAAACCAACTATCTGCGCGTCGTTTTGGTCGTAAGAATAGCTAAACGTTAATTTCTTCCGGTGTTGCTTGATTGGTGACACCACGCTTAGAGATCGAACGTGACCAACATTTGTGTTGTTGGGGCTAATTGTGTGAATTTCTGAAGTGGGAGGGCTCCTGTAATGCAGTGCATTTGTCAAAGATTCGCGCTCAACACTGTTGTTTTCTTCTTCATCATCGTCATTTTCTTCCTCCGCTTCATGGGGATCAAAATCACTAGTATCAGAATTAATGCTTTGACGGGTTCGCTGGGACTGTTGCTCTTCACCAAAGCTAGATGACACTGACAAGGTGTTAGCTGGGCTTGCAATGTCTAACCCAGAGGGCATGGCTTTATTGAGTTTCTGTATCTGCTCTCGAACTTTCTTCATCTTTCTGCGAAGTTTACGGGAAGCATTTAAATTGTTAAAGAATAAAGCTTGGTTCATGAGAAAACCAAGTCTTTTCCTCTGACGAGCAATCCGGAGAGAGAATTTCTCGATTTCATCTTCCACCATGTAAAGAGTTTCAAGATACTTTCCTACCCATTTCTTTGCCGCCTGGTTGGTGTCTGACTTGTCTTCAGCAACAGTCAGGTATCCCCGCATCTTTCTGAGGGACTTTCTGATCTCATGCATTTGGTTTACTATAACGATATTATGGCTTACAGATTCTTCTTTGAGCATGTCAGTCAATTTCTGAGTCACACCAGAAACTACCGCCTCGACTGCCATTGTTAAGAACAATCTCAAGCTCACGCACTTGTGTTTTCTCTCGTAAGGTTTGTAAGAATGCTTTTTTACTTGAATTTGATTTCTCAAGTTTGGTTTTCTCTCGTACTTATATCACTATCTCTGCATTTTTCTTTCTTACTAGCCATTGACTTGGCCATATACAAAGTCTTCTTGCCACCTAGTGATAGGCCGAGTAATCTAGCGTGTGAAGTAGCTGGTAGCCCCCACAATCAAAAGACTTGAATACTTTAATGAAGTTGCCTGGTAAATTTGTGGGTAATTCTTGTGTATATGTCAGGCATCATCCTGGAAAAAAACATGGTGAATTGCTGGGCCTAGTTAGACTAAAATACATGGTTTCTATGCATTTGGATGTTAGCAGATAGTACCAAAAAGTGACTTTGGTTCCTTCTTGGCAAGTGACAACAAATAAATAAATTTGGAGATGGCCATTTTGGGCCGTGGCCCGTGGGCGGCCGGGCTGACCCGTGGCCCGTGGGCAACCAAACCACTATTGTTTAAAAACCGAACTAAACTACGTGGTTTGGTTGGTTCGGTTACAAACCGCGATTTGAACTGAACCACTTACAACCCTATCAACAAGCACCAACAACCAATTAATGCTTGATGTTAAATGATTTTCTTATGTACAACTAATTCAAATTAAGGGTGAACCTTTGACTTGAATGAAACAATCATCCTATATTTCTTTTACCCAATAAGAATAAATATTTTCACTTATCTAATAAGAGCCACTAATCATGAATATTGACAATAGTTTATTTAAAAAGCCTCAAATTTTCTAAAATTGTTATTAATCAATAATAATTAATTGTTTGTTGTTATCAAATACCACCTTAGTGTAGCACCTAAGATTGTCATTTTTTTGGGCAAATGACAATTTATAACCTGAAGTTACAGAGGGGTCCGATACTTTTTTTACCATATCAGGGTTCTAAATGTAATTTTTTTGCCAAATAAGGGTTTTCTGAAGAAATTTGTTAGAAATCTAGTTATTACCTCATGTGGCGAGCACGTGACTAACAAATCGTTTGTTTGAAATTGATTTTTGTTTTAGGGGATTTAATGAAAAATCTAAAGTTAAAAGGGTTGAGAATCAATTTTCTTATAACATTAATATATTAAAACTTAAAATAAATATTTTTTTATAAGGAAAAGCATTTTTATTTTTAAGCAATAAATATTTTTTTTGAGAGTTGGTCTTATAAAAAACGCGTTTTTTCTGGCACTTAGAAAAAACGTGTTTTGTGTTTTCCCGTTTGTGCCAGTTTCAGTTTAACAAAGTGCCAGTGCATGTGTAACAAAGTGCCAGTGAAAAAAGTGTCAGTACCAGTTTAAGAAAGTGCCAGTGTAAACTGGCACTGGCACTGACGCTTTTTACACGGGCACTTTTATATACATGAACTGGCACTCTGTTACACTAACACTGGCACTCTGTTACACTAACACTGGCACTTTGTTACGCTAACATTTTTGCTGGCTCTCAAAAACACAAGCACTGGCATTCAAAAACACATGCACTGGCATTCAAAAACACATGCACTGGCACTCAAAAACTCTGGTAATCATTTTTGCTGGCTCTAAAAAACACAAGCACTGGCATTCAAAAACACATGGACTGACATTCAAAAATACATACACTGGCACTCGAATTAAAATGCACTGGCACTCGAATTAAATTTCTCAACTACCACATTTACAGGTTGGTTTCACTCAAAACACTCTCACAACAAACTTGGAACCACCACCTGTTCAGATGGCCCGGCTTAACCAACTCACTCCGACTCCGGCTCCGGCTCAGAACAACAAGGACCAAAGGGATGAGTTTTACGTTAACCTGGGCTTAGCTGTGCGCACCCTCCGAGAAGACCTTCCCCTACTTTTCAATTTCAATTTCGTCAATTTAACGATTGAGACGAGACAAAGAAGAATCGAGGAAGAAATTGGAATTGAAGGTGAATTGGGTCGCCGTATGAGAGGGAGAGAGGGAGATCGGTGATGGGCGATTGAGAGGGACTTGGGTCGCCGGTGAATGGGTAGAGAGAAGATGGTCTCGTGAAGAAGAAGACGGGTTTTAACGTAATTTTAAAACACGTTTTTTCATAAGCTTATGAAAAAATGCGTTTTTTTACAAGTTTTTGGCTTTTTTTGAAGAGTAAATAAATACTTTCATTAAATATACATAAATAATTACAATATTAATCATCATATTAATAATATTGCTTGAACGAATAAAATACTAATAAATATTATAAATATTACTTAATATATAATTTTATATTACATAAATTGTATATTTTTATTATTTTAAAGTAGGTAAATATTTATTTTAATAAAATATACTCCCTCCGTCCCACGTGAATGCAAACTTATTTCTATTTTGGTCCGTCCCACGTAAATGCAAACTTCCCAAAATGGCAAAGAATATTCACTATTCCATCCACTCATTCTCTCTCCTACTTCACTTTTACACTCACAACATTCTCTCTCCTCACTATTCCTCCCACTCATTCTCTCTCCTATTTAATTTTTCATACTCACAACATTTAATTTTTCCTCTTTCTTACATCACTTTTCCTTAATTCCCACACCCAAAAAGTTAGTTTGCAATCACGTGGGACGGAGGGAGTATTTATTACATCATGAATTAAAAAAATATATAAATAAAATATTTTTGCCTAAAAAATAAAAAGAAAGAAAAAACCCAACCCATATTCATGTACGTATATGTTTGGATTCATCCCCGCACACAAAACACATTTTCCCACTTTTTCTTCCATAACCACCCCACTTTCCATCCTCTAGTCAGCACTACCCACCACCTGCAACAACCATAACCACCATCATGCAACACCCTAATCATCACCGCCATGACCACAGCCACCACCACCACCACCGGGCCACCACCACAAAAATCATCACCAATAATAAACAAATGAAGAAATCTCATTTCAATTTCAACCAATATAATCAAAAATTCAAAACCTAAAAACCAATCTCAATCTCATTTCAAAACCCCCAGTCAAAATTTTAAATGAATTGATAAAATTAAACCCCAAAATTGAAATCCCAAAAACATGAAACTAACACCATTTCACAGAAATAATGGAGGTTCCGGCTGTTGGGATTGGATCCTAAAACTACAAGGAAGAAGTGGAGACTAAGTCGGAAGAGTTTGGTGTGATCAAGGAGTTCAAACCGAGAAGAATTTTTTTGGGCATTGGCTAGCTTGGTTTGAGGCGGGCGCATGGAGGAGCCGAGGCGGGCGCCTCAAGGGCCGAGGCAGGTGGCCGAGGTTTGCCAACGCGAGGCGGCCGCATGGAAGGCTTGAGGCGGGCGCCTCAAGCTGGCCGAAATTCTGGGACTTGATTTGCTTCCTTATTTGGTTAGAACTCTTCTTAAATTAGATTTAGGGCTTCTTTGTGTTACTATATAAACATAGATCCGACCTAGAACAGATTTGTGAGTTGTAGCAACATATTAGAGAGACTAATAACATATTGGCTTAGCGGTGCCCCGGACGTAGTTCACGAGTTGGTGAATGAACCGGGTAAACAACTCTTGTGTTCTCGTGTGTGATTGTTTCTTTCTTGTACGTGTGGGTGTGTTGATTTCTTTGTCTTGATTGCAAACGGAGAGCACCAATTTCACAACAACTGGTATCAGAGCTTTGGTTCGGAGGATTCAAAATTCTTTCATTAGTTGATTAATTTTGAATCGCGTTCTTGGGGATTTTGGTGAAGCGGTCGAGATGAAGAACCATATCGAGAAATTCGGCGGTGTGAATTTCACGTTTTGGAAAACGAGGATTGAAGACTACCTTTATTGTAAGGATCTTCATAAGCCCTTGAAGGAGAAGCCCGAAGACGTGTCACAAGGGATTGGGAGGTGTTGGATCGGAAGGCGTTAGGAGCGGTAAGGAGTGCCACTGGCAAGCGGCGTTGCACGGAACGCAATTTATGGAGGCCAAGGCAGCGGTGGAGTTGCTCTGGCATTTGTCGGACATGTATGAGAAGCCGTCGAATATCAATAAGGTGCATTTGATAAAGAGGTTTGCGAATGCGAAGATGTCGAGAGGGGCAGACAAATGGCAAGTCATATCGGCAATTTCAAAGGTATGGTGGACCGGATTGAAAAGTGTTGATATTACTTTCTCCGATGAAGTGCTAGCTTGTTTTCTTCTAAAATCATTGCACGATAGTTGGGAGGTTCTTGTCACAACGATTAGTACGTCAGCGGCATTGGTGTATACGGAGGTTAGAGATCTCATCCTGCAAGAGGAGTTGCGAAGGAAGGAGAAAAGGGGAGAATCGTCCGTAGATGGGGCCGCTTTAGGGTGGAGAGAAAAGGGGTGGACCTAAGGGGAAAAGGTCGAGTGCTACAATTGTGGTGAATTGGGGCACATCGGTTATGATTGTCAGGGAAAAAGTGGTGGTGCGCGCGTGGTGGATGATGGTGGTGATGTATTAATCCTGGGGAGGAGCGATCGGGTGAAGATTGGGTGTTGGATTACGGAGCTTCTTGTCATGCTTAGTGGGGATGCGGAATCAATGAGGCGTTACAAACCTAGGAGATTTTGGGGTTCTCTATCTTGGTGATGGTCAACCATTGAAGATCAAAGGTAAGGGGGATGTAATGATGAAGGCACCTAATGGGGCTGTTTTACAACTACACGACGTGATGCATGTCTCGGATTTGAGGAGGAGAGTGATTTACGTGGGACAACTTGACGGTGAAGGGTATGGTGTTTCTTTCATTGGTGGGTCTTGGGAAGTCACAAAAGGGGCTAAGGTGTTGGCTCGTAGGGTTAAGGGAAGACGTTGTACTCTACCTACAATGTCGGTTTTCGTTCCGGTGGGAGCAAGAGGCTTAAGAACCGGCCTGTTGGTGTAAAAGGGAGACATCAAGAAACGGTATGTTGGGGAGGACTCAAAGTTGATCGACGTGGTGTGGAAGTCCAAGGGCCCTAACAGAGAGCGGTTTCGGACCAAGAACGGTCGATGCAAGAAACAAGGTGTGTCCAGGAGTTTCAGGAAGCATTGCGAGGAAGGTGGGTCTGGAGGGAGAAGGCGAAGTTAGACTTGCGGGGAGAAATCAAGGTAGAAGCTGATTTGGGGAGGCAAGAACGATCTAACACGGGGAGGTTGAAACGTCGCTTGGTTTCAACTCGCCTTAGTACTTGAGGCGATGTGTGGTAGTGTCGAGCCAATATGGAGGGGAAAATGTGTTCGAAGGTCTTTACTCCAGTGGTGGGAGTTGATGGGTGTTTCTATGTTTGTTAGTTTAGTCTCCGGTGGGAGATTGTTGGGATTGGATCCTAAAACTACAAGGAAGAAGTGGAGACTAAGTCGGAAGAGTTTGATGTGATCAAGGAGTTCAAACCGAGAAGAATTTTTGGGCGTTGGCTAGCTTGGTTTGAGGCGGGCGCATGGAGGAGCCGAGGCGGGCGCCTCAAGGGCCGAGGCAGCGGCCGAGGCTTTGCAACGCGAGGCGGCCGCATGGAAGGCTTGAGGCGGGCGCCTCGGGGCGGCCGAAATTGCAGGACTTGATTTGCTTCCTTATTTGGTTAGAACTCTTCTTAAATTAGATTTAGGGCTTCTTTGTGTTACTATATAAACATAGATCCGACCTAGAACAGATTTGTGAGTTGTAGCAACATATTAGAGAGACTAATAACATATTGGCTTGGCAATTGCCCCCGGACGTAGTTCACGAGTTGGTGAATGAACCGGGTAAACAACTCTTGTGTTCTCGTGTGTGATTGTTTCTTTCTTGTACGTGTGGGTGTGTTGATTTCTTTGTCTTGATTGCAAACGGAGAGCACCAATTTCACAACACCGGCGAGATACGTAGTCGCCGGAAATAAGGGAGGTTCCGGCGATTTTGAATCTGGGTAACGACTGACATGGGTGGGCATATGAGAGGAGAGGCACGGCTACAGATTTGGGGCAGAGGGCGCAAAAACAAAAGGGAGCAGTAGGGTAAGGGGATCGGAGCAGTGGTGGATCTAGGAATTTAAGTGAGGGGGTCAAATTTTAAGGCTACGAAAAAAATGAAAATCACACTATTGAAAACCTAAATTTTAAGGGGGGTCAAACTTTAATGAAGTTGCCTGGTAAATTTGTGGGTAATTCTTGTGTATATGTCAGGCATCATCCTGGAAAAAAACATGGTGAATTGCTGGGCCTAGTTATACTAAAATACCTGGTTTCTATGCATAATGCATTTGGATGTTAGCAGATAGTACCAAAAAGTGACTTTGGTTCCTTCTTGGCAATTGACAACAAATAAATAAATTTGGAGATGGCCATTTTGGGCCGTGGCCCGTGGCCCGCCGTCCGTTTGCCCGCGCACGTCCAGTCCGTGGCCCGTTATCCGCTTGGCCCACTTCGTATACGGGACGGGCCTGGGCCAAGGAGGTCCGCGCGGACCGGTCTTTGGCCCGCGGATCAGAAGATCCGTTTTGCAATGAGGTCCGCACGGACCTTTTTGTATAAATGTCTAAAAAATAAAAATAAATAAAGGATAGTCCGTCCCTCTTTTCTTTTATACTTTAAATTGTTTAGTTTTTTTCTATCTTTTTTTTATATACCTTTTTGAAAAAAAATATCAGTAATAAAAAAAGTCTAAAATATTATTTCCTAGTCAATAAAAATTAATAAAAAATAAAAATAAATAAAAATAAATAAAAATAAATAAAGGGTAGTCCGTCCCTCTTTCATTTGTTGAGAAAGATGACAACGTTGAGGACAAAGGTGTTTATTGGTTCAATAACAAGATGTAAAAGAGAAGAATATATGTGCCAGCCTTGGGTTCGGGCACATGTTTTAGACTTTGAATATTGACTGTTGCAAATTTTATATTCATGTTGTTTCGTTTTATATTTTTCATCATTAGTTGAAAAGTTCAAATTGCTTGATCGAACAAGTGGAAGCTACATTCATTTAGGGTATGCCACGTCATACTTGGCCTTTGGATCAGACCGAGCTTGGGCCCGATCTAGCTGGTCCGGGCTCATCAGTTTCAGTGCTATATGTCTTCCATATGGCCCGGTCTAGCTAGGCCTAATGCATGAAAATCATGACTTAGGTAGGATGTACCTCTCAAAGGGAAGAAAGGATTGCTAACAGAATGAATACGTAGCTAGAAAAAAGCCTCTGAAATTCATTTCACTGATAGACCTTAGTGACAACCGAGATAAAATTAGAGAACACATCCCCAAATTCAATTTGGACTTGAATCAAGTGAGTTATGGCTAGTCAAAGTTGGGTTGGCAGAATTCGATCACTGAAACTCACCTTAGAAATTTTGTTGATGAACGACAACAATGGCGATCCACACTTGCGAACACGGCAGTTGAGTTTCAAGGGGATCTCGCCTCAATGGGTTTGGATGGTGTCTCTCTAAACTCTCTCCCTCACTTTATCTGATTTCTCTTTTTCTCTTTCTCACTTTGTCCGGTTTAGAAATAGTGGGTAGACAATGAAGAAGGTTTTGGAATTGACGGTGAACACGGACAATATTGGGTGTGTGGGAGGTGTGTTATACGGGTGTAGATTTAGGAGATTAAGAGGGTAAAATAGGAATAATGGTGGTGTGTGAAGTGTTTGAGTGATAAATATTTTAAGTTAACTTAGTATTGCAGGTACATTTAGTAATGTTGCGGGGTGAATAACAATTCTCTTTATTTATTTGTTCAAATTTATTTTTTGGGATTTCATTTGGACTCATATTTCTTGAATTTTTTTCCATTAAAAATACAAAGATACATTAAATTTAGATTCATTTAATTATTCTAATGAAAATCTAAAATTTGTTATTGATACACCGTTATAAATGAGTAAGTCTTATGAAAAACTAGTTTTTTTTTTTTTTAAATGTTATAAAAAACTAGTTTTCAGAACAGTTCATCACTCTTATTAGTTAGACTTAATGCTTTAAAACTAGTTTTTTTTCTAATGTTACGAAAAAACTAGTTTTTTGCAAGATTTTGGCGTTATAAATACCATCAATAACAATTTTTGAATATTATTAGGATAATTTGATTAATCTAAAAACATTGCTAAAAAATATATTATAGATGACATCGTGTCAACAATAGCCATAAGTATAACCATGCTTAGCAAAATTTTCTATTATTCGGACATCCTTTTTTATAACCGTTTGATTGGGCATCCTTTTTTATAACCGTTTGATTACTAGTGATACACACAAAAATATAACAAAAATTAAGTCTCGGGATAGTGTATGTTTGTACATTCTTAAAATTTCATTATAATTATTAACTATTGACTTATTGTAAAAATCAGATAACCATAATAGTACTTGCTCTGTCAAACTGAAATCTTGGTCTTGCAAAATGGTACCCTTTTATTTACTTTAAAATGAATAACCATAAAGCTACAATTCAGAACAAAATCAATTTGAATTACTAGAATAAACAAAATCAACATCCTGGTTCAGCACTACTTCACTATCAACTTAGCTCTAGCATGTCCTTGAGATACCTGAAACTGTTCTGTAATACCTAAATGTGCCATCAAAAGCCACACATGAGTGAGAAGCTCACCTCCTTTCCGAAGCTGCTGTGCATGATAATTCCCCCGACAATGCGTAGCTGCATACGCCAGAATCTCCACCCACACCCTACTCATCACCACCCATTTTCTCTCCTTCTCCATGGCCAGCAATGACTTCGCCAGAATACACGCATCAAACAACACAGATTTACTTCTGTCTCCCTTCACTATAGCCGGTGGGATCTCAGTACTGACGTTAAGCAATCTCTGACAAGCTTTGACTTTGACTTTTCTTTCTGCAGAATCTTTGTCTTTGAAGAACTCCATGGCTTCAGCAACAGTGTCACGAAATCTGATGAGCCCGATTCCCATTGGCAGCATAAAAAGGACACATGACAAGAAGATATAACATGTAGTCTGACACATATTTGCTTAGTCTACAACTGGAACTAATGTCGTCAGATTGATCTTGATCCATGTAGTAGCAAAGATCTGTTGCAATGTGCCAGATTAGAATGCTTTGATCAAACTCAACTTTATGTATACTCCATTCAAGAGGGGAACAATCTTTATCCTCGGACAATGAAAAACTACCTCTGTGGGTGCATAAAGCTCGAAGATCGTGATTACTTCCAGTTACCGTAAATTTCTTGAACTGATGAAAAATCAGATCTTTAAGCTCATCGGGTACTTTTACGTACCTCTTGTAACGGTGTTTTTCGCGATACTGATCTATCTTGAGAAACTTCTGTAATCTATAGAAAACTACGGGCTTCTCCTCTAGGCTGACGCTTAGTAGATTGTACTGTGCCATGGAATTGGACCACCATTTATTTGGCAGTTTTAGAAATGGAAGAACTTCACGGGTTTTGTTATGCTGGATCAACCAATGATCTGTCCAGTCTGATTGGAGCATAATGACGAAGGCGTAGATTTCCAAAAGGACGGCCACTATCAGGAGGAGGTAAGTAATAACAACATCAATTTTTTGAAACTGAACCTCATCACATAGCAAAACAAAGCCTGAAAATGCCCATAAAGTGCAAGAAAGAGTACCCAAACGAAGCATGAGGCCAACAAAGGAATAGGCCACAGGTGCTTTTGTATAAAGCACATCAAATGCAAACCCAAGTTCAACTTCGACTAAATGGAATGCTTCTGTGGGGGAATTAAGGCTTCGGAAGTACAATCGACTGCCGTCTAAATCTTGAAAGGTGAGGATAAGATCCACAAAAAGGCGCCTAAACGTTTGGAATAGGTCATAAGCGTTGGAAATTAGCTTACTCTTGTCTGCAGGGTAAGAAAAACAATCATCAAGAGGAAGAGGGGGTTCAGATACCTCCTCGGCTGCCACATCAAAACCCTCTGACCTTTTCAAAGCATATTCCGCCATAAATCTTGGATAATTAGGTCCCGGGTCAGGTTTTGTGAGCATTGAGTCTCGAAAGTTCTCAGTTGTTGCTGACATGAGGGCCCACGTACGTTCACCATACTTGATGAGTCCAGCAACATGCATAAAGATGCTCAAAATGGGAAGCCAAGAGCAACCTGGCCAGGCCAACAGGAAGATATACAGTGACACACCCGTCTGGATCACAAGTCCCACCAGATGCCTCAACCAAAGCTCATTGTCTTCCAATGAATAGGCAGTTATCGTGTCCGGACCACCAAGGTGAAGGAGGAGAAATGGGGCCCAGAAAGACATTATCTCATTTGTATAATTACATTTAGAAGAGTTGGAACTGGTCTTGGGATCAATATGGGAATAGGATTTGTGGGGGACTTCAATGGCATTTCTGGAAATAACGCCAAGGGCAACAGTAGCAACCCAGTCTGCTAATAAGTAGGCAGACCAAAGAGTTATTCTGAGGCGTGTTCGAGGAATACTCTTCCGTCGGTTGCCTAAAGAAATTAGCAATGTCTGCAAGATGAGGCTGATAAGAATCAGGGTGCGTAGTTCCCAGTCGTTCCACACTTTCTTTACACCTTGCGGGAACACTTCTACTAGTCTCCTGTTGTTTGCAAATAGAAACACACTAGCAGCTGCAGGGCCAAAATGAGGAACTATTTATCAGATAAACTCAGGAAAAAAACTTACACTTAGAACATGCAACATAACTCACTAGCATAAAAGAAAGCTCATATGACACCATCTAAATGATTATTCCTGCAGATCACAAGATATATCTATGCAAAACAACCACGCAATAAGAACGACAATTAATGATAAGAGACGCAAGAACTTGTTAACCCAGTTCGTCAATATGATCAACTATGTCTAGGGCCACTGTCAAGCCAGGATCTTGCACTAAGATGATATAATATGGTGATACAATGAGTTTTGGGGTGGAACATTGTTTATATATGGTTCCAGGAAGTAGCTCTAGTTTTTTAGAATGCAGTTAGGGCTCTCCAATAACTCAAACCCCATGGAATTCTACACACAAGTTTCCTGCCCAAACCTGTTTTATTTTCAATTACTTGTCGTAAAGATAAGTCAGAAGCAAGAAACTCCCCAAAACAACTAAGATATCAGAAATACACCCATATACTCTTAGGCTATGGTTGGGAACTCATATTCAAGTAGTTGAACTGGAATTGGAAAAGTAATTTACTTTCTTGGAATTCATTTTGTTCTTCCGATTCCAAATCCAAGGCTTGATTTCCCAAACATGCACTCCAAAATGCCAAATAAACCCACAAACAATAATAGTTTTAAATGCATTTCTAAATATCAATACTTTGCAAAAGCTTTTATAAAATAAAGAAATAAAATTAACATACCTGTGAATAACATGCTCAGACCCAGCAGCTCAAATGCAAACAAAATAACAGTATTAAAACCCTAAATCAAATACAAGAAAGAACAGGAAGAGTTAATTGCAGAATGTGAATGAAGAAGGAAGGAAGGGAAGAAGAAAAGGTCAAATATTTGTGAAATTTCTATGCAGAAATGGAAAGAAGCATTGATTTAGCTTTCTTTCTACTAGTTCTCCCCATTAGAGACTTAAACTAGTTTCCAGGAAACAGGGAAACTCAGCTTCCACAACTACAAATATAAATATTTGCACACCCACACCCACACCCACACCCACACCCACACACCCACACCCACACCCACACCCACACCCACACCTGTGTTGTGTATACATTTTTCCACCCTATGAAAAGATGACAAATAGTACTCCCTCCGACCCACTTCAAGGGTTCTAAGGTAGTATTTCAGGCGTCTTAAGATTTAAAAAAAATGAATAAAGAATTGTAAGTAGGTAGAAGATTAGAGGAGAAAAAAATGTAAAAATTAAAGCATTTATGATAAAACCTCTTTTTGATTTTTATTTTTTTTGTAAATATGTTAACATTATAAGGGCATAATGAATATTTTTTTTGTAATATATTTACATTATAAGATTATAAATATCTGAAATACTGTTCAAAATTTCATATTTATGGAACTGGATTCTTAGTCTGTGAAGACCAAAAGAGAAAGTAGGACTCTTGAATTGGGACGAAAAGATTACTAGGGTTATATTGTACGGGTAATCCCGTCATGTTCTTCTGGAGGTCAAACAACGAGTTATACTCATAAAAGGAATGAACAAAAATGTTTAATTAAACAAACCTTTTTCAATTTTCCAAACTTTTGTGGACACATAACAGCGTGTTTTGCTTACTCAAATTGTAAACTCTAATATAAATACGTGTGGAAAATCAACCCTAAACCAATCCTGTCTTTGCAAACATTTAAAATAAAATAAAATGAAGTTATGTTATTCTAATCTTATTGATTTGTATTTAATTGCTTTAATGCCTTGAAACTCCTATATTATATTATAGGACTAGTACATGTCCGTGTCCAAGGACACGGTTTTTTTTTTTTTTAATAAATTTTTTTTTAAGGGCAAAATGGGAAAGAGACAAATGTATGAGGGCAAAATGGGAATTTCGCCACTTACACCACTGTAGCAAGTACAATCTTCCATTTATACTATAGATTCTCCGACACCTTCATTACTACTTCATACTCCCTCCATTCATATATGATTTTCTCTTTTTTTTTTTTTTTTTTTTTTTTTTTTTTTTTTATCATTATGTACGAAGGTGCTTTGAATAATAAATTTAAATTAATTTCATTATTCCATTGATTTCTTTTATTGATACTGAACGGTATAAACCGATGTACGAACGTGGATCCGTGGCCGGGCAAGACTCAATGAATTGGGCCCAAAACAATAATCCATACAAGACCCAATCACGATAAAGGGAGTGTGCTTTCCCTACCTTTGCTCGTGTTGATTCCTCGTCATTCCCACTATGTTGACCTAGACATAGCAGAGCGAATAATGATCAAGACCCAGTAATTATACATGCCGAGCAAGGCATCCAACAAGGCCGAGCAAGGCCTCCTTTGAAGACGAGGAGACCTCCACGGTCTCCATATAATACAAGGAAATGGGCTTCCCTATCCTTACTCTCCACTTCACCGACGTCAACCCCAAGCCGACCAGGCCTTGTACCACAAAGAGCACGCCTCAAAGGCTCACATGCAGATTGCTATTATCCAATCCTACTCAAATAAGGACTGTGAACAATTATAATCTCCCTAGGATTATAACTTATCTCACACGCTTTCTTATCCAACATGGATTCTACAATACGATGCCTATATATATAAGCTATAATTCACATTATTTGAGTAATCTATCTTTTGACTCTAAACTTTTGTCAATTGATTTCTCTCTCTAAACACAAATACTTACTCTCATGCCGGAGCTGTGGGCACCCCGACCCGGTACGTTAGCTCATGCCCCGAGTGGGAGGGTCCCCCTTACTAGAGAAATCACCTAAATTTAAAAACTTTTGTTTAACTTTTAAATGTACAAAATCAACCTTCATAACCAACATAAAACCAACTATATAAGTCTCCACTTGGAGGAAAGAAGTTATAAAACAACTTTCAAAAGATAACAACCTGTTTAGTTACAAAATGAATACAAATGTAAAGGTTTACAAAAGCCAGCTTTGAAAGAAAACCAACACCATATTTAGTTACAACATAAACACAACTGAAAATGTTTTATAAAAGTTCTATATACAATCTCTCCAAAAGAATAACATTCACCACTACTCCCAACCTCAAACCATATACATACCCTGACAACCCAAAAAGAACGTTGTCCAAACTCCTTTCCGACCTCACTGGTCTGGTCCGCCTGTCTCAGCGCGATCTAAAACAGTAAAGGGAGAAGGGGTGAGAATAAATCTCAATAAGTTATTATGAATGCAACAAGATGTCATATAAGATGCAACACATAACAAGGTTTCTCACAAACACATTGGTAAAGCGGTAAACACATTACGTTACCTCAGTTTACCTTTTTCGTCTGAACAATAAGTCGTACAACGTTGGGAGTAAAACTCCACTCTTTTGTGAATGCTTAAGCATATTCACATCTTATAAGACTCATATTTCAGAGAACCATATAAGATACTAGCTATCTGTAAGGCTTTTGGCTCAATACAGAAGCTATCACCCCAAACTGTGGCAACATAAGGGGACAGTCACAAGTATAATGTAATTCGATCACCTTAAAGAACAATTTCCATAATTGATCATATTCCATTAAACCCCTAAACATCAGCTGATTGAAACACATTCAAGCACATAATAGATACTTGAAAATAAATCCACACTTGGGATATCAATGCAACAACATGGTATTAGTACCATGTTCAAACCAATACAATAGTGTAACATATATTTCATACAATATTTGAACCATAAACCATGAATATGTAATCAAATATGGGCACAATGTATCACAAGCAAGCCCTACATATTCATTACACAACATTGAGTACTCTTTATAAAAGTTTAAGATTGAATTACCAAGTTTTAAACAACTTTGGTTAAGTTCCCATCATGCCTTTCAATCATATTCAATACAATATTTAAACCCCTTGCTCATATCCATTTTGACAAGTTAAGACACCATTGGATAGCTTAATTGTTGTACTTTGATTAGAGTCAAATTGTATTAAAATATATATGAGGGAGCTAAGTTTACAAGGCTTGAAAACTGATACAGAGTGAGCAGAGCAGAGCATGACTCGTGCTCCCTCCCAGCACGAGTACTTTATTTTACACGAGTAGTGACACGAATGACAAAGGGAGGGAACGACTCATGCCACAGGGCACGACTCGTACCCTTCACCAGGTGTTTTGGACAAATTTCAACAAGTAAATTTATCTTATCAAGGATGTTTGGGCACAAATGGAATATAATTCACAAAACAAGATGAACGCAAGGATGTAACGAGGAAACCCTTAGAACAATTGTTCGAGGGAAAAACCTCAGGAGGCTTTTGGAAAGCCTACCTAAACCAAAGAAATATTATTGAGTATTGTAGTTTTCGAGTATAAGTGCAATGTGCGAGTAAGCAAGAATGTGTAACGTGTATACAGGTGCGCTCTAGGAATAATATATAGGCATGAACGTAACTGAAAAAACAACAACTTTGAATGACATGCTGATATTTCACCTAGAATCTCGCCATTTGTTGATGAAGATCAGCCGTTATCCATTGGTTGATGGATGAGACCGTTGTGTTGTTGCTTGACCAAGTCTATGCAGTCGTTCAAATGAGTTATTTTTATTTATATTTTTGTTCCTGAAAAATAGGAAAATACAACAAACAATTTCAAGGCGTTAGTCCAAGACGTAAGTCAAGACGTTACCTCAAGATGGATGTCCAAGATGTAGAACATGCTGAGTGGAATTTTTAGGGTGAAACTATTGCCCCCAAAATATTAAGGCTTTTCCATGCTGAAATACGGAAAGTTTTAATGTTTTGACAAGTGTCACCTCGGTCTTGAAAGGAAGTTGATGAGGTGGTTGGCCCGCGCAATGTTCGAGGAATTAGGGCTTATTATGGGCTTTGTAGGCGACTGTAGCAGTCTCGTCATATTAATTTGAATTTTGAAGGGAAAAATCACATTTCTTCAAAAATTGTCTTCACTTAACCGGCGCTAATATTCCCATCTTCTTTCCGGTGAGTATTCTTTTTCTCGCTTCTCCATTTACTTTCTAATCGTCACTTATGGGTAAAGGGAAAACGATTATTGATGTTGAGGCCTCCCCGCCCAAAGGTTTTAAATGTTATGGTTCATAAGGAAGAAAGACGATGAACGGTGCAACTTTAGTGCATCCCACGTTAATGCGCAGAAGAGGAACAATGCGTTTCCTCCAAACGCAGAGTTTCTTGTGCCCGGCGAAGCGTGTAGTGTCGATTGCTTTTCTGTTGATTGGGTAGGTTTTTATGAATATCCTTTTACAATAGGCTTGAAATTCCCCTTTTCCCCTACGATTACCCATTTTTTCGAGGTCACGAAACTGTCGTACTGCCGGTTGATGCCTATTGGTTGGTGTATATTGCACACTTCAGACAGGATTTCGGCTGAACAGGGGCTGGTTGCTGGGTTAGAAGAGCTAGCCTTTACCTATGATATTAGGGCTTTTGGGAATGGTAGATTCAACTTTAGGATTAGGCCAGGTAGGGATCCCTTAGTTTTAGGTCTAGACGCTGCTGATAGAGGGTGGAAACACAAGTACTTTTATGTGAAGAAAGCGAGTTTGGAGGGAGGCAAGGAGGTGATGTCTGCTTGGATCTGCCAAGGTAGATGTTGATTTATCGTTTGGCTTACATCTTTACATTTTGCTTGATTGTCATTTTGACAAGTATTTTACTTCCTTTTTGCGTAGTTACATCGTTGGAGGAATTATTCCCATCGACTGAAGAAACTACTGCCAATGTTGAGTTGATTTTGAATCTGTCTCCTGAATCCCTGCGAAAGTATAAGCCCAATCCTGTTGAGTTTGTTGGTGAAGACTCTAGAGAGGAAGAGAGAGTTTCCGTTAGTGCCAGTCCAGCCAAGATGTCGTCTGGTAAAGCCTTTCTTCATAAATATGGTTCTTGATTTTAGTATCCATGTGACTCTTCTCATTTCCATGATGCAGTGACGCGTTCAAAGGCAGGCTTCGATGTGAACGACATTATGTCCAGTTTGAGAGCTAAAGTTGGTGTGAATCTGGAGGGAGGTAAACCTCCTCTCCCAAAGGGAGATAGCTTAGCCAAGGCAGGCAAGAAAAGGAAGGTATATGACATGGTGATCATGGTGGAGGAGGATTTGAAAATGGAGAGTTTGAAGGCCAACATGGAGAGTGTTTGGGAGAAGGTAAAAAATCCTCTTTTTGATTTGCTTGGGATCTTCTAGGTGTTTATTTGTTCAACCTGTTTTATAGGTGACGAAGTTCATGGGATCTTTGGTAAAGGAAGTAGAAGTGAAGGAGGAATCAGGATCTTAACCCAGAAGGTGAAGGTGGAAGGTGAGAAAGCTGTTCAGGCAAATGCAAGAACTGAGCAGGTGGAGAAGGAGTTAATGGATCTTACCACAAGGATGTTGAAGGTGGAAGAAGTTCATATAAAGGAATTGGAGGAAGCAAAAGAAAAATTCATGACTGATGCTACCAAGGCGGTGATGGAGAGTAGAATTAATATGATCAGAGAATTTGAGGCCGAGAAACACGATGCATGAAAGATAGATGATGAGGTAGCCAATGCTGGACGCATTTTTGTGTGAAGAGGTAGACGTTGGTGAGGTGAATTCAAATGATGACAAGGTGTCGGGACAAGGAGGAGCAGGAAAGGAAGAAGAGAAGGATGAAGCTGGAACATCTGCCAAGTAGGATGATGGTAAGGAAGTTGGTGTACCTGCTGCATAAAAACAATTTAATTTTTACGTTTTAAAACAATGTTTATGTTTTATTTGGTCGTGCCTCTGTTGGCACGTTAACTTGGCTTTCAGAATAGGGGGTTGGCCCCTAGAACAACTTTACATTTGGTTTTTGTAAGTGGCTCATAAGAGTCCATACATTTAGCTTTTGATGGTGTTGGGTTGGTCTAACACCTTTGGTCTTTTGGTTAACTTTAATAGCTATGATGCTTTGGATGCTTTATACCTTTGAGTATTTTTCTTTTTAGGTACGAAAGACAACACGTACAAGTGTTGTAACCAATTTGTAAAGATAACACGCAACGATGTTATAACCAAGTTGTAAAGATAACATGCAACAATGTTATAACCAAGTTGTAGGTGATATGTAGAAATGTCACTTTTCGGAGTCCTTAGGTAGCATGTTAATGTTACAATCCTTAGTTCACATCATGAATTTTAAAATAACAGATGCGATTCCCCTGACAAGGTGAATTTTATTTGCTATTTTAAATCGAGTGTGAAAGACGTGCGCCTAGGCGGTTATAATCATGGTTTCACAAGTACATTGTTAAGATGCTTTGAAGTATGGGGAAATCATGTACCTTATACTATCAAGAGATGTTTGTTCTTTCAAGGAGCTTGCCAAGTGACTTTATAAAGCCATTTATCCAGTGTCCAGGAGCGTCCATCTCGCACCACAAGAATATGTTAGGATAGGGCGTTAGCTTAGCTAACACCCCTCCAATGTTTAAGTCAGTAGGGATTTTGATTAAATAAAAGGAATAATGAATTCAAAGGAAATAGAAATTAAATTTAAAAAGAAGTTCGTACCTTGGTGTTAAAATTGTAAATGAACTTTAACTTACACGTAATATTGCTCGAGGCATAGCCCATGACACTGTATTGGAGGGTGATGGCTTGCCCCAGTAACATCCAGCCGTCTAACAGGTATGGTTCGACAACTTCATTTTCACAGATTTTAAAGCGTATTAGACTTTCTTCTTCACGAGTTGTGCTCAATGAGTAGAACACGCCTTCATATCTATTTTGTAGCACTCTTTTGTAGCCTGTTGGTCTCCCTTCACCTTGATGACTCCCCAAGGCGTTGGCATCTTGACACATTGATGGTACGTAGAAGGAACCGCTCTCATGTTATGAATCCAAGGTCTGCCTAAGATGACGTTATAAGAAGATGGGCAGTCAATCACGCAAACCCTTTCTATAGAATTCATCCCTTCTACATAGATAGGAGATTTGATTTCTCCAATTGTCTGTTTGGTTTCCCCACTGAAGCCTACCAAAACGGAGGAGTTCCTCACTACCTCTGATAGGGGGATCGTCATTTCTTCCAAGGTGCTCTTCATGATTAAATTGACTGAACTGCCGTTGTCGATTAAGATGCACTTCACCTTACAATTGGCAATCTTTAGGGTGATGACTAGACCATCATGGTGCGGATCTAAGACGTCTTCTTTATCATCATCATCAAAAATTATTTGTTCTCCAGACGAGTGATCTGGATACCTAATTGGCAATTCCATCTTATCCTCCTTGGAATCCTTAGCATGACGCTTTGCTACAGAATACGTGGTTCCACAAATGTCCGACCCACCTGTAATGAAGTTGATTACCTTAGTTGCAGGAGGAGGTGAAGATGGAGCATAAGCGACGACCTCTTTTATTTCAGCCCGTCCTTTTCTTTTCCCCAATTGAGGAGTCCTTTTGACAGTAAGCAGCTAATTTCTTTTCTCAAGGCGATGCAATTATCAGTAGTATGACCAAAATCTTCATGGTAAGCACACCATTTTGATTTGTCCTTCCAGGATGATGATTTGTCAGCTGCCTTTGGCCACCTCGCCTTGCCACCTAAGTTGTTCATTGCATGTAGGAGGCCTAAAACGTCAACAGAAAAACAGTAGTCACTAATTTTAGGATAAGCTGTATCATCTTCATCATCATCTTCTTCAACAACATTAATCTTGGAAGAGTCAGCTTTAGAGTAGGGTTTTCCCCTATTAGATCGATGGTGAGACGAGTCTGCCTTCCTATCGGGATTTTCATAGGTAGGTGATTTTTTGGACGCTTTGCCATGAATCATTTCATCTTCTTCCAGCCTAATGAAACGGACGGACATCGTCCTGACTTCTTCTAGGCTTCTAGATGGGAACATGATAAGATCTTGGTAGAATGGTGATTCTTTCTTCAGGCCCATCCTGAAAGCTTCTGTTGTAGTTGACACGTCAATGTGAGGAATGCTTACGGCCTCCTTGTTGAACCTGAACACGTAATCTTTTAAGGTTTCGTCATGTTGTTGTACAATCCTGTAAAGGTCACTTGTTAATTTTTCAAACACACGATTGCAAGAAAATTGGTTAAGAAACATGTTAATTAATTAAGAGTAAGATGAGATGGAGTTCATAGGCTGATTGGTCAGCCACATCAAGGCGGGACCAGATAAGGTGGACCCAAAACCCCTACATAAACAAACTTCTTTAAGATGCGGAGGAATGCTAATGATGTCCATCTTTTCTTGGTATAGGGCTATATGCTCTGCAGGATCTGTCGTGCCATCATATTGCTTCATGGGAGGTACTTGGAATCTTTTGGGGATCTCCACTCCGGCTATAGCAGGAACAAAACGTGAATCATGATGGCTGGTTGGAGATGCTTGGTTGAAGGGCAAGGTGACTCCGGGAACCTTCATGAGGATTTCCTTGAGTTGTTGTACTTCTCTTGCAAGGGCGGTATCTGCAACAGGGTTAGTGGCAACTACAGGATTGAAAGGAGTATTGAACAGGTTAAAACTCCCTGTTTGCCCCATAGGAGGTGGGGTCGCAAAAGTGAAACATGATGACAGCGGCATCGGGTTGGATGTAACGGTGGTGCTTTCAGTCTGAACAGTGCTGAACATAGATGTGTTACCTTGACCACCACTTACACTCGTCCCAGCATCCGAGAATAGAGTCCTAGGCTGCAAGGGTGAGGTCTCCGGCATGCTGACTATTGGAATGCTGAGCCCTGAAGCTGAGAAATCATGTCGTAGCCTATCAATATGCTTAAAAATCATCTGATTGGTATGTCGTTGCCCGTCGATCTGGTCTTTCAATTGTTGCATCATAGACGTCATGACAATTATAACTCCTAAGGAAATTTCTGGCAACGTCATGGCTAAAGATCCACCTTGGCTGAGCCCTTGGTTTTGAGGCGTGGCCGCGCCAAAGCCCATAGGTGAATACGTGCTAGACGCTACGGGCACACTTGACGCGCTGGTTCTTGCCCCAGTTGTGATGATGGGGGTAGACATAGCCGAAGTCGGATTGCTCATCTTGATAGGAATCTAAAAAACCAAAGTTCCCACGGACGGCGCCAAATTGTTTTGGACAAATTTAAACAAGTAAATTTATCTTATCAAGGATGTTTGGGCAAAAATGGAATATAATTCACAAAACAAGATGAACGCAAGGATGTAACGAGGAAACCCTTAGAACAATCGTTCAAGGGAAAATCCTCGGGAGGCTTTTGGAAAGCCTACCTAAACCAAAGAAATATTATTGAGTATTGTAGTTTTCGAGTACAAGTTCAATGTGAGAGTAAGCAAGAATGTGTAACGTGTATACAGGTGCGCTCTAGGAATAATATATAGGCATGAACGTAACTGAAAAAACAACAACTTTGAATGACATGTTGATATTTCACCTGGAATCTCGCCATTTGTTGATGAAGATCAGCCGTTATCCCTTGGTTGATGGATGCGACCGTTGTGTTGTTGCTTGACCAAGTCCATGCAGTCGTTCAAATGAGTTATTTTTATTTATATTTTTGTTCCTGAAAAATAGGAAAATACAACAAACAATTTCAAGGCGTTAGTCCAAGACGTAAGTCAAGCCGTTACCTCAAGATGGATGTCCAAGATGTAGAACATGCTGAGTGAAATTTTTAGGGTGAAACACCAGGATGCCATACTGATGTCAAAACATCAGCAACCTTGGAAAGAGAATGACCTTTTGATCATACCCTTCTACCTTAACATCAGTAATACTAACCCAACTTAAGTATAATATTTCCCAACTCATTTCCATACATTCCAAACCACATAAAATGTTCTCACAAGGCCATACAACATAAATATATCAACTTTTTCACTTCAACCTAAACCCTTATACCAAGAACTCACAGTACTCAACCAAAACCTATTTTCCATTTATTCCAAAAAACCAAATAAAATACCAATAATTACCAAGAACCATTTATACCACCATAATATCATCATTAAACATGGAATGAACAATAATTGAAAGAATCCATAATAACTTACCAAAATAATTCGAATATAAGAAAAACTTTGATGGGCTAGAAATGTTCCACTCGGCTTCCTGAACGTTTATATGAAGACGGATCGAAGAATGGAAGAAAATTGGATTTATGGGAATTTATTGAAGGTAGCCCTAGGTTGAAATTAAACCATGGAACTGAGAGAAGAGAATGAGTTGAGGATGGTTTTATGAAGCTTCTCGTACAAAATGAGGATTTATATTAACAATTTACACCTAGGCTCCTCCTCTACCTTATTTGATAAAGTTAGATAAGTTAAGTTATAAATGTTACACTTTAGCACCTTAACATTATTATAAACTTTTATTATTTAACTTTTCCAATATTATTATTTTACTATCAAATTTCCTATTTGGTTCATTTAGACATCAAATATTTAAAATGAATTTATTAACATCCTAAAATATCAAAACTAGCACATAAAGAGCATAAATATTATGAAATACCTAAAATGAGATGCAATGCACCCCACCCCCACGTGCCCAACACGTGACCAAAATAGTGCCTGAGAGTAGGGTCGTGACACTCACTCCCCCTTAAAGAAAATTTGTCCCGAATTTTAAATTCACTTACCTGAATGATCAATCAACCAAGGATACTTCTCTCGCATTTCTGATTCCAACAATTCTCAATGGTTCCTCCACTTAAGTCATATCCGCCTGAACATCCTTGGGAGGAGAACTCAAGACGTGAGAAGGATCATAACAATACTTTTGCAACATGGAGACATGGAATACATTATGGAGAGACGAAAGAGATGGAGGTAAAGCCAATATATACCCTAACTCACCCACCTTCTCTAAAACTTCGAATGGACCAACGAACCTCGGCGCTAACTTTACCTTGTTACCTCACCAACTTGAAACGATAAATCCATTCTTCTGTTGTCGGCGTAGCTTTTCTGTCGACTTTGAATCGTCTTCAATCTATCCCGAATCACTTTAATCTTCTCCGTGGAATCTCTAACCAAATCTGGACCCCAAAGTCTCGCTTCACCAACCTTGTCCCAACACATTGGAGATCTACATTTCCTCCCATACAATGCCTCATACGGTGCCATCTCGATACTGGACTGATAACTATTATTATACGCAAATTCCACCAAAGTCAAATGATCTTCCGAAGATGAGTGGAAATCCATCACACAAGCTCGTAACATGTTCTTAAGAATCTGAATAGTTCTCTCAGTCTGCCCATCTGTCTGAGGATGAAATGCCGTGCTAAAACTCAGCTTGGAACCCAAAGCCTAGTGCAAAGCCTTCCAAAAACGCGATGTGAATCTCGGATCCCGATCTGACACAATGTTGACTGGTACTCCATGAAGTCTAACAATCTCGCGAATATACAACTGTGCCAACCTATCCATCGAATACTTAGTGGAAACAGGTAGAAAATGAGTCGACTTTGTCAATCTATCCACTATCACCCAAATGGCATCCATCTTCTTTGGGGTAGGAGGTAATCCAGTCACGAAATCCATCGAAATTCCTTCCCACTTCCATTCCGGAATATCCAATGGTTGAAGTATCCCCGCAGGTCTTTGATGCTCGGCTTTGATTTGTTGGCAAGTTAAGCACTTTGATACAAACTCCGCAATTTCCTTTTTCATTCCATTCCACCAATACCCTCCCTTCAAGTCCTGATACATCTTCATGCTTCCCGGATGAATAGCAAATCTGGATTTGTGACCTTTCTCTAATACTTGCCTTTTGATCTCCGGTGAAGAAGGTAAGCAAATTCTGCCTTGGAAGGTTAAAATCCCATCTTTGTTCAGCATAAACTCCCCGATCTTTCCATCTTGTAATTGCCCCAACATTTTCTTCAATTCAGTATCATTTTGCTGAGCTTCCATAAGATCTCCATGTAAGGTAGGAATGGCTCGGACATTCGCAAATATCATCTTACTTCTCGACTCACGGGACACCAATGTTGATAGATAAGCCTTTCGGCTAATCGCATCCGCCACCACATTAGCCTTCCCCGAATGATAAGAAATGACACAATCATAGTCTTTCAATAGCTCTAACCAACGCCTCTGCCTGTTGTTCAATTCTTTCTGGGTAAACAAATATTTCAGACTCTTGTGATCGGTGAAAATCTCAAATTTTGCCCCGTATAGGTAATGCTTCCACTTACACAACGCAAAGACAATCGCAGCCAACACCATGTCGTGAGTAGGATAATTTTGCTCTCTTGTGTTAACTTTCTCGAAGTATACGTAATTACTTTCCCATTTTTCATAAGAACACAATCCAAATCTTCTTTTGAGGCGTCACTGAAAATCACAAAATTCTCGCATCCATCGGGAAGGGTAAGAATCGGGGCTGAAGTCAATCTCTTCTTCAACTCGGCAAAACTTGCTTCACACTTAGTATCCCACACAAAAGATATATCCTTCCGAGTCAACCTTGTCAACGGAGTTGCAATTCTCGAAAATCCCTCTATAAATCTTCGGTAGTACCCCGCCAGCCCAAGAAAACTACGGACTTCAGTTACAGTTGAAGGCTGTTTCCAGTTGACTACGGCCTCAATCTTCGTAGGATCCACGGCAATACCCGAACTTGACACCACGTGAGCCAAGATATAAATCTGCTCAAGCCAAAATTCACACTTGCTAAACTTTGCAAACAACTGTTTCTCACGAAGCACAGATTAAACTATTCGCAAATGCTTCTCATGATCTTCCCGGGATTTTGAATGGACCAGGATGTCATCAATAAAGACTACGACAAACTGTCAAGATAAGTCTTGAAAATTTTGTTCATCATATCCATAAATACCGCCGGTGCATTAGTCAACCCAAAAGGCACAACCACGAATTCATAATGGCCATACCTCATTCTGAAGGCTATCTTGGAGATGTCATCCGGTCGGATCTTCAACTGATGGTATCCGCTGCACAAGTCAAGATTGGAGTAGATGACGGAACCTTGAAGCTGATCAAACAAATCATCAATGTGTGGAAGAGGATATGTATTCTTGATAGTTGCTTGATTCAACAATCTATAGTCAATGCACAATATCAAGGTACCATCTTTCTTTCTTACAAACAAGACCGGTACTCCCCAGGGTGAAACACTCGGACGGATAAAGCCCCTGTCCAACAACTCTTGCAACTGAATCTTCAATTCTTTCAACTCAGCTGGAGCCATTCTGTAAAGTGCTTTCGATATTGGTGAAGTACCTGACACTAAATCAATACAAAAATCCACTTCCCTATCCGGAGGCATAGAATATTCAGTTGAAAACACATCTACGAATTCATTCACAACTGGGACATGAGATAACTCGGGTGATTTTTTTACTCGAGTCTAACACATAGGCCAAGTACCCTTCACACCCTTTAGACAATAATTTTCTAGCCTTTAATGCAGATATAACATGAATGCCAAATAAAGACTTATCCACATCAAACACAAACATAGGCAAATCAGGCATAGAAAAGGAGACTCGCTTCTTGCGACAGTCTACTAATTCATGATAACTACTCAACCAATCCATGCCAAGAATAACATCAAAATCACGGATTGGTAACTCTACCAAATCCACTGGCAATACATGCCCACATATAATCACATCACAACCATGATAAACCAAAGAAGATTCAAGGCACTCTCCCATAGGAGTAGAAACCTCCAACACATAAAGCAAAAACTTAGGCAGTTTCTGCAAAGTAAATGTAAAATGCGATGCCACATAAGAATGGGATGACCCGGGATCTATAAGAATACGAGCCTTGACTCCTGAGACAGTTACTATACCTCTAATGACAGCTGTGGGATCTACCTCTCCATGACCCAAGGCAAAAACTCTACCTTGCACTTTCTCCTTCGGTTTCCCTTCATTGTTTCTCTTCACACCACCTCTTCGTTGTCCACCCTGCTGTCCACTTCCCAAAGTTTGCCCCCGCTGCAACCTAGGACAATTCCTCCTGAAGTGACCCATCCCATTGCTCCACACTTAAGGCACTTCTCTCCCTTGCTCCAACATCTATCTTCAGAATGCCCTACTTTCTTGCAAAAGTTACACACTATCCCAAACTGACTGGATGTTGGATGAGTTGTAGAAACGGTGACATTTCCTCCTCGAACCACCCCTGGAGCTGAAGGCCTTGGCTGTCCTCTATTCTGCCCGGAGCCTTGACCTTGTAACTTTGGCTTGCTTCCACTACTACCTTTGGGTCTGCCACGATGCTCCTCAATGTCATTTTCAATCCGGTACACCCTATTTACCACTGCTTGATAGTCTGTAAAGTCATGCATCAACAATTGCTTCTGGAATTCCAATCTCAATCTTTCACAAACCGGTAGACTCTCCTTTCCTCCTCCGGTACCAGGTGAGGGCAATAGCGAGCCAACTCCGTGAACTTTTCTGAGTATTGGGCCACCATCATAGTTCATTGCTCAAGCCTCAAGAACTCCACTTCCTTCTTATCACGGGTAATCATAGGAATAAAGTGTTCTTTGAACCTCCTGGTGAAATTCTCCCAAGTCTGGGGCGTATGATCCCGCTCCCAACTTTCCTTCAAGATCTACCACCAGTGCTCCGCTGGGCCTTCCAGTTTGAAAACTGCACATCTCACCTTCTCTTCATCAGAACTCTCCATTGCCACAAAGATTTTGTACATAGCTTCTAACCATCTTTCTGCCTTCAACGGATCCGGATTTCCATTGAAACTTGGTGGATTCATCTTCACAAATTTTTCTAACCCATGGCCTAGACGTCCCTCGGGTTGATTCGGAGCTGGTCCCCGAGTTGCCAAATTCTGTAAGAAGACTCAGAACAAGTTCATTATCTCTTCGTTCTGATTTCCTCCTGCTCCAACATTACCCTCATTTTCTGGAGCTCTACTCTGATCATCATCATTTCCCGCCATTGAACACCCCCCTGCATCAAACACTCGTTGTCAGTTATCACACACTCCCCCTTAATCTAGACATCTACCCTTGACTTCTAAACCATGCTCTGATACCAACTGTGGGCACCCCGACCCGGAACCTTAGCTCGTGCCTCGAGCGGGAGGGTCCCCCTTACTAGAGAAATCACCTAAATTTAAAAACTTTTGTTTAACTTTTAAATGTACAAAATCAACCTTCATAACCAACATAAAACCAACTATATACGTCTCCACTTGGAGGAAAGAAGTTATAAAACAACTTTCAAAAGATAACAACCTGTTTAGTTACAAAATGAACACAAATGTAAAGGTTTACCAAAGCCAGCTTTGAAAGAAAACCAACACCATATTTAGTTACAACATAAACACAACTGAAAATGTTTTATAAAAGTTCTATATACAATCTCCCCAAAAGAATAACATTCACCACTACTCCCAACCTCAAACCATACACATACCCTGACAACCCAAAAAGAACGCTGTCCAAACTCCTTTCCGACCTCACTGGTCTGGTCCGCCTGTCTCAGCGCGATCTAAAATAGTAAAGGGAGAAGGGGTGAGAATAAATCTCAATAAGTTATTATGAATGCAACAAGATGCCATATAAGATGCATAACATAACAAGGTTTCTCACAACACATTGGTAAAGCGGTAAACACATTATGTTACCTCAGTTTACCTTTTTCGTCTGAACAATAAGTCGTACAACATTGGGAGTAAAACTTCACTCTTTTGTGAATGCTTAAGCATATTCACATCTTATAAGACTCATATTTCAGAGAACCATATAAGATACTAGCTATCTGTAAGGCTTTTGGCTCAATACAGAAGCTATCACCCCAAACTGTGGCCACATAAGGGGACAGTCACAGGTATAATGTAATCCGATTACCTTATAGAATTATTTCCATAATTGATCGTATTTCATTATACCCCTAAACATCAGCTGATTGAAACACATTCAAGCACATAATAGATACTAGAAAATAAATCTACACTTGGGATATCAATGCAACAACATGGTATTAGTACTCATATTCAAACCAAAACATTAGTGTAACATATATTTCATACAATATTTGAACCATAAACCATGAATATGTAATCAAATATGGGCACAATGTATCACAAGCAAGCCCTACATATTCATTACACAACATTGAGTACCCTTTATAAAAGTTCAAGATTGAATTACCAAGTTTTAAACAACTTTGGTTAAGTTCCCATCATGCCTTTCAATCATATTCAATACAATATTTAAACCCCTTGCTCATATCCATTTCGACAAGTTAAGACACCATTAGATAGCTTAATTATTGTACTTTAATTAGAGTCAAATTGTATTAAAAGATATATGAGGGAGCTAAGTTTACAAGGCATGAAAACTGATACAGAGTGAGCAGAGCAGAGCACGACTCGTGCCCCATGGCACGACTCATGCTCCCTCCCAGCACGAGTAATTTATTTTACACGACTAGTGACACGAATGAAAAAGGGAGGGAATGACTCGTGCCACAGGGCACGACTTGTGCCCTTCACCAGGATGCCATACAGATGTCAAAACATCAGCAGCCTTGGAAAGAAAATGACCTTTTGATCATACCCTTCTACCTTAACATCAATAATACTAACCCAACTTCAGTATAATATTTCCAAACTCATTTCCATACATTCCAAACCACATAAAATGTTCTCACAAGGCCATACAACGTAAATATATCAACTTTTTCACTTCAACCCAAACCCTTATACCAAGAACTCACAGTACTCAACCAAAACCTATTTTCCATTTATTCCAAAAAACCAAATAAAATACCAAAAATTACCAAGAACCATTTATACCACCATAATATCATCATTAAACATGGAATGAGCAATAATTGAAAGAAGCCATAATAACTTACCAAAATAATTCGAAAATAAGAAAATTTTGATCGGCTAGAAATGTTCCACTCGGCTTCCTGAACGTTTATATGAAGACGGATCGAAGAACGGATGAAAATTGGATTTATGGGGATTTATTGAAGGTAGCCCTAGGTTGAAGTTAAACCATGGAACTGAGAGAAGAGAATGAGCTGAGGATGGTTTTATGAAGCTTCTCGTACAAAATGAGGATTTATATTAACAATTTACACCTAGGCTCCTCCCCTACCTTATTTGATAAAATTAGATAAGTCAAGTTATAAATGTTACACTTTAGCACCTTAACATTTTTATAAACTTTTATTATTTAACTTTTTCAATATTATTATTTTACTATCAAATTTCCTATTTGGTTCATTTAGACATCAAATATTTAAAATGAATTTATTAACATCCTAAAATATCAAAACTAGCACATAAAGAGCATAAATATTATGAAATACCTAAAATGAGATGCAATGCACCCCACCCCCACGTGTCCAACACGTGACCAAAATAGTGCCTAAGAGTAGGGTCGTGACAGGAGGGCCTTTGCCCGTGAAGCCCCGACTTAGTTTACGTGTTTGTTCATCTTTTTTTTGCTATTCAATCATCCAGGATACAACATGCCGCTGGATTTGGGCTGATCTGAACATTTTTTGGCATCACCAGTTTGGTTTCATTGCTGGGAAATGATTCGAAACACCCATTGAATAGCTTGAAAAATTCTGCTCTAATCTCCTAATCCTAATGGAAGACGGACATACTGCTAGGTTACTCCTGACCCAGATAATATTCATGTGCAAGAGACTCATGGCAACACTAGGACTGATTTTCTTTTTCCTTTTCCCAATGGGGAACTGCCTCCTCCTCTGCCAATGATTGATGGGCTGCCGCCCCTAGGAATGAATCTTCGTTCTAGGGGACAACCAGTAAGTAAGTAACCGAGGGAACGTTGCCAAACCCTCCTTGTTATTGGCGTCGAGGGAGACCTGCAGGCAGCCAAACAGGGAGGAACACCGCCCAGGGGGGAACTGGGGCTTCCCCCACAGGTTGATCACAGAACTCTACTGCATTAGCAGATGAAAACTTTGCAACGCATTTATGAAACGCAAAATGCCTTGATTCAAATAAATCCTAAACATTCTCTGGCTGAATTCATAAGGCCTACGAGGACCGAAAATTCCCTTGGAGGGCAAAGTCAGGTTGACAGGCGCGGTAGTCAGGGGAATATAAAAAATCTTCCTCGTGGCCAACACCCCCCTTACCATGGCATCTCTGGTAGATTCATACAAAACCCCCCAAGATGTCCCTACTCGTCATAAGGCACATGGGAATAGCAACAGAAGAAATGAGGTAGACTTGAGAAGTCGTTTGAACCACCCAAGGGAATAGGAGGTTGATTCTGCTGACTTGAGAGCAAGGCTCAGTCAGGCAAGGCAAAAAATCCCCTCATCACCGTAATCCCTCTCCTCGGCACAGGAGCCCTCCTCGTCATAGGAGCCCTCTTCGGCCAATGAGCTCTCCCTGTCACATGACTCCTCCCCATTCAGAATTGGCACCTGAAGGGACAAAGCACCATCTGGACATGGGGACAATAACTAAGAACACAAGGACATAGTAGGGTGAATGGGCACTAAAACAAAGAAAGGACCCACCGTAGCTCTCATGTTAGCTTGGAAATCGATGCATGATAAATTCTCCTCTTGAAAAAGAGACTAGATGAGATGGAGATGGAGATGGGAAAGAAGAAAGTGGATGATGACAATACCAATGCCACTCGTCCTTTTTCCCAAAGGATTAATGATCTACCTCCCAATTCGGCTCTTAAAATCCCAAGTTTCGATAAGTACTCGGGAACCACCGATGCACGAGATCATATGCAAATTTTTGAATTCACCATGACCCTCCTCACTAAGGTAGATGATATACTCTGCAAGGCCTTCACAAGTACCTTCTCTGGAACAACCCTGTCATGGTTCCGTGAGCAAAAGAAGGGAAGCATCAACAACTGAAAGATCATGAGAAAGAGATTCTGGATCACTTCGCTATAGCTGGGAAGAGGAAGAAAATATTGACTGACCTTGCTAACATTGAGCAAGGGAAGAATGAAACCACTATGAGTTATTACAATCGATTCAGAGCAATGGCAGGCCAAGTGGAGGAAAGCCTGACAGACAGGGAGGTGATTATTTGCTTTAACTTCGGACTAAAATCCGAACAATTAATTTATGAGCTTTCCGCCAGAGAGCCTAAGTCAAAATCTGATCTATACAATGTGGCTTACGCCATAGCGATGATAGAAGAGAAAAGTAAAAAGAGGTCTGAAAAACCAGAAGCAGAGGCAGCTGGCACCAACCATGCCTCGAATGGAAGTGGCTATAAGGGGAAGAATAGAACTCGGGCTACTGAAAAAGCCGAGGTTTTTACCCCCCTCACAAAGCCTATCACAGAAATCATGCAGTTGGTGAATCTACCGAATCCTCGACTGCTTGATGAAAGAACGAAGTACACCCATGACAGCTCCAAGTATTGTGCCTTCCATAAAGACCATGGACATGACATAGAGAATTGCATCTCCCTTAAAAGAATGATCCAGAGATGGGTAGATGAAGGCAAGCTCGATCGCTACGTTATGAGAAAAGATAACAAGCAAAGAAGAGATGACGATGACGAAAATAATGAAAAGGAAGACAAGCCTCCTAGGGCTAAACTCAATGTCATACGAGAGGAGACCGTTTCCGACAAAAAACTGAAAGACCAGATCCACAAGCTGAGTAAAGTCTATCACATCCCCGTGTGGATTCATAAGTAGGAAGAAGTCATCAGCTTTTCCCCTAATGAGCTAGCCGAAAGTCGCGCGGCTCGCGAACAACCCTTGGTAATCAAAGGGAGGATTGGCAACTGTGAATCTGAAAGACTCCTCATAGACTCAGGGGCCTCCCGAGATATTCTATATTACTCTACCTTCCAGAAAATGAATTTGAAGGATAGAATGCTGGAGCCATATTCTGGAAGACTAGAACGCTTCAACAATCACAAAGTCAGCGCCATGGGGACTATTGATTTATTACTGGAAGTGGGTGATCATCCCTTACGAGTCGAGGCCACAGTCACATTCGTGGTCATGGACCTGGCAAGTGACTACCACTCCATCATAGACATTCCAAGTCAAGGTAAACTTGGGCTTGTCGCCTCCCTCCCTCACCAATGAGTTAAATTCCCTACTCGTGCTGGAGTCGAATGCGTGAGGGCAACTCCCAAGGACTTCTTGGAACATGTGATGAGGAGCAAAAAAAACATCCAGAAAAGTGGAAGTGGATACCCCAGAAGAAAATCTGAAAATCTCTAAGTCTACAAAGACTACCAGCACCAGTTCTAGGTTGAACTCGATTTCTAAGGCAGAAGATAAGGAAAACATGATTCTAGATATCCATAAAAACAATGACATAGTTCTTTTCGTCCCAAATATAGCCCCTCATCTTGTCAGCGGCCAGAACTCGGGGGCTGACCCTGACTTGAGACAAGGAGAGCTGCAGGACGTAGATGAACTAGTTGAATTGGCTATCCGTACAAAAAAAAAATTCAAACTATGACAAACAAAACAACAAGGTCAATAGGATACTAGACCTAGATATAGTAAATGAGAAAGGACTAGCTGCTCAACCTATAAGATGAAGACTCCAGATGGGCAAAAGCTGAAACATCTGTGGCATTCTGATAATCGGCGAAAGTATTACCATTAGTCCATAGTCTATCTTTTATGTAATAGATTAGTGCTTGTTAGTATTTTTCTTAATTTTTAACTAAATCGATGTAATCAATTTCATTTAATGACGTTTTTAGCTTTCATCAAGACCAACGACTGGCAAGACAAGTGACGACAAAGGGAGGGGGACTTCCCTACCTTTGTTCGTCGACGAGGAGATTCCTCCTCGGCATGAAAGGGATAAATTCCCACCAAAAATTACCTAATACCTATGACCGAACGACCTTCCTCGACATAGAGAGGTGAGCATCAAAAATTGCCCAAGACCTATGACCGAACGACCCTCCTCAGCATAAAGAGGCAAACACTAAAAATTACCTAAGACCTATGACCGAACAATCTTTCTCGGCATAGAGAGGTGAACATCAATAAATAACTCAAAACCTATGGCCGAACGACTTCCTCGGCATTGAGAGGTAAATCATCCAAATTATCTAAGACCTATGGCCGAGTAACCTCCCTCGACATAGAGATATAAAGTAAAAAATAACCCAAGTGTCATGTCGAGGAACCTTTCTCAACCTAATGACCAAACTTGGAAAATTATCAAATGTTTTAAGGCCGAACGAGCCTCATCGGTTTAAAACCACAAAATACAATCGAAGAGAAAAGCTTCCTCGGTTCCCCAAGACAGTTTGATACTTGTGCAAATATTCAACAAGTAATCATACAACATACATTCAAAACAATAAATATTCAAGTCAAAGACAGTGAATATAAAAGCAATAAGATGAAGACGACAAAGAGTTGAAGAAAGGCATTGTATTAATATGAAAGTAGAAGTACAAGGGCCCTAGTCTATTACATTAAAAATAAAACAAAATAAGATCCTAAGTTTGATCATCCCCTAAAAAGCTCAACTTGATCGGCGGTAGGGGGAGGGAATGATGATTTGATCAGATTGGGCTTCAGAGCTCCCTCGACATCAGCCCCCTCGTCCTCTCCAGAACTCAGGACCTCGTCCTCAATCCTTTCAATTATGGCATTAATGTTTTTTGTGGATCAAGGGGAGGAGGAACCCAAGCAGGACGGCCGTCCTGAGCTTCAAGAGAGGCAATCACCTTAAGAGCATTGCCGGAGAAGGGAACAAGATAGTGAAGAGACCGAGCAGCCTCAACATAGGAATCCTGGCATATCAGCTGAGCAAGCACCTCTAGGTCGAGGTTGAGAGACATATCTGCCATGGCCTTCTTGGCCAAATGTAAGTACCCATCAGTGTACATTGTGGCCGTCTTCTCAGCCACTGCTTGTTTAAAAGCCGAGTTGACCTTATAACGAGCAATGACACTTGCTTCCATAGACGGGATGCTTGCCTCCAAATCTTTCAACCGAGCAGCAGCATCCTCGGCCTCCTTCACGGCCTCAATCTTTTGCCTCTCCAGGTCAGCCTCTCTTAACTTGGCCGCCTCTTCATCAAGGGTTAATGTCGCTTTGGCAACCCTTTCTTCTTCCTCGACTTTAGCCTTAGCCGTTTTGAAGGCATCAACCCAGATATTTTTAAGACAACTCCACGGCCTTCTTCAGGTCGACCTTGTCTTTGTTCGCTTGCTACTCAAGCTTCTTGTCATGGACCTCAGCCTCCTTAAACTTGGTTGCCTCATAGGACGTGATCGAGGCAAGCTGCACGTAAGGAAAGAAAGAAAAAATGGTTAGAAAAAGTACAAGTATGAAAAACCGAGCAAAGAAAAAGAATAAAACGAGGAAGCCTACCTCGCTCAGCAACAAGCCTTTCCTATTGACCAGATGATCCATGGACGACTTGAACTCAATCAGCTGGTCCAAGTATTCCTCATCAAAAGATCGATGAAGAATAGCTGGGCCTAACCCCAGAGAAGGACCCCTATGAGCATCCAATTACATGCCCCCAAGTATGGGGACTTGCCTAGCAACACTCACAAACTGCTCGGCCTCAGCATAAGTCTTTATATGCCGAGCAGTAAGGGTGGCTGGAGAAGACTCAATGCAAGGACTTTTGGAGGAGCCCGCTACCTCGGCCTCAATCCTTGCCGCTTTGGGGCTGGGGTCCTACCTCCAACACTCGCTTCCTCGGCTTCTTTTTGGCCGGTCTACTGAAGATCCCCCTCAGCTAGGGGAGCAATATTTTTGTGATAAGTCTGCCCTTCCCCGACTTGGGACTCCTGGACATCATTGGTTCCCTCGGTGGAAGCTTTAGTGCCCCCCACCGGCTTGAGGGGCAAGGCCCCAGCTTCCTTGTTAGCCAGAATGGCCTGCCTCTCCACGACATCAGACTGCCTCTTATTCTTGGCCAAGGACCGTGTAGTCCTCCTCTTTAACTTCACCAGAGATTGGAAATCAAGGATTTCCTCCTCCATCTTCTTGTTTTGCTCTTCAGTTAAATCTGCAATGATGAAAGAGCCGTAAGTAAAACGTATAAGGATGAAATAAACAAAAAATATGTGCAAGTATAAAGACGAGAAGAAATAAATTTTACAGCCGACTACGTCGTCCTCGGCTAGGCACTTGTCATTGTGCAACTTGCAAACGTCACACTCATCATGGAAAACAAGACCTGGATGTACCCTCTAGTCATTGTACCTTTTCCCCCTCTTCACTGGAACCATTGGTATTAGGCCGTCCAAGGGGCCTGGCATGATGCCGCCCTGGACATAGTACCTCTGGTCGGTCTCAAAACTAGACCAGCACAGAGTGCCTACCTCGACAAACTGCATTAGCCTCTTAATTAATTGCCCGCTCCATTCAGGCCTCCAAACTTGTTATGGCACCCCGGGAGGCTTTGAAGGGGCAACAAACTCCCAGCCTTGTCGGCTCTCCACCGTTATGATATGGTTATTCCACCCTGACACCTTGCTCGTCATTGGGAATATCAGTTTGGGTTGATTGGGATCACTCCTTACCACCAAAATTTGGGAGTCTTCCTTGTAACTGACAGTAAAGAAATGGTGAAAGGCAGATTGACAGGGTTCAAAACCAAGACTACGACACAACACTATAAAGCCGACGAGGAACCTCACGGCATTGGCCCCAATCATGGCAGGAACAACTTGCATATCCTCAAGGAATTCACAGATGAATGGGTCAAGAGGGAGACGAAGGCCTAGTTGGAATTGCTTGTAGAAAAAATGGACGTGGTTCAAATTATAGAAAAAACCACTCTTATCATTCTCGTCATGAATAGAAGCACCGGGGAGGTAAGTTAAGTACTCCTCTCTCGACACACCAAACCTAGAATGTATTTCCTCTATCATTGGGTAACTAGCCTTAACTGGTTTGGGTCTAGAGGTGTACACTCTTCCCCGGCTAGATCTAACTCGTCCTCTTCCCTAGTTACCAACTTGGTCTCCCTCAGCAAAGGCATCCACGATCCTGCCTGAGGTAGAAGGATCAGTTAAGGGCCGTACAATGTTACTTCTTCCCGTCATAGCTGCACAAATAAAGGACATATATTAGAATCTGGCTAAGGCATGGGAAAGAACGAGGATAAGGAAGGGCATCCCTCTCCGTCCTATTAACTAAAATTGAGGAGGGATCCTTACCCAGCAAAGGACACTCGAGATGGTCGAACTTCAGATATTAGAGGTTGATGTGATCAAGGATCTTAGTCCAATCGTGGAACAACACAATATTTGGGGACTTAATGTTAAGTTGGTCTATCCTAAACCGACTAGGATAACTGACATCAGTTCTAGGGCTTTGATACCTTGTCAAGATTTCCCCTATCTTATTCAAGCTCAACATCATTCATGGCCCATCCACTCGTTGATAAATCATAAGGTTTTTGTATGATAGCAGTAGAGGGCATTCGCTCCTCCAAATACGAGCCATTTCTAGATACGAGGAAGGCACAAGATTTACTCAAGAAAAGTTTTAACCAGGAGCAACAAAGGCGGCTCAAGAACACGCCAAGAACAATACCAAAAAAAACCCAGAAATCACCAAGAAAAATTGCAGAAATTAGTAAAAGGAGAAGTTTTATACCTAAATTGAAGGATTGATGTTGAAAACATGAGCCATCGAACACAAATGAACGGAAAAGAGCCAAGAAATCAAGAACAAAAACTGGCGACTTGAAGCTTGATTTCTCTCTCAAACTCAAAGGGCTATAAAATATTGAAATTGAAGTGGGTTTAGGCCTATATACCCAAATTCTCAAATGGGTATGGGTCAAAACCGGGTAAAGACCTCGTCCTATCCCCCACATTAAATGCACTAGTGGATTCCCAAGGCGAATGTCAGACTTTGTTCAATGCGCCCATCATTTCACAAATTAACCGGCGAAAAAAAGCGCCTCATGACACGTTAGAGCCCGTTCATATTCATTTAAGCCGAGGTAGAGCATCACTTCCTCCTCGGCATAAGCGAGCTAGGAAGTCGGGGGCCACTGAATGGTATAAACCGAGGTACGAACGTGAATCCGTGGCCGGACAAGGCCCAATGGGTTGGGCCCAAAACAATAATCCATACAAGCCCCAATTACGACAAAGGGAGTGGGCTTTCCCTACCTTTGCTCATCTTGATTCCTCGTCATTCTCACTATGCCGATCTAGACATAGAAGAGCGAATAATGACCAAGGCCCAGCAATTATACATGTCGAGCAAGGCATCCAACAAGGCCGAGCAAGGTCTCATTTGAAGACGAGGAGACCTCCTCGATCTCTATATAATACGAGGAAATGGGCTTCCCTATCCTTACTCTCCACTTCACCGGCGTTAACCCAAGTCGACCAGGCCTTGTAAGACGAAGAGCACACCTCAAAGACGCACATGCAGATTGCTATTATCCAATCCTACTCAAATAAGAACTGTGAACAATTATAATCCCCCTCGGATTATAACCTTATCTCACACGCTTTCTTGTCCAACATGGATTCTACAATACTATGCCTATATATACAAGCTATAATTCACATTATTTGGGTAATCTATCTTTTGACTTTAAACTTTTGTCAATTGATTTCTCTCTCTAAACACAAATACTTACTCACGTCGGAGGGCCTTTGCCGGCGAAGCCCCGACTTAGTTTACATGTTTATTAATCTTTTTCAGGCTATTCAATCGTCCAGGATAGAACCTGCCACTGGATTTGGGTTGATCCGAACGTTTTTGGCATCATCAGATTCATTGTTATGAATACAATCAATACTAATTTCAGATATTTATTAAAATAATTAAATTAGTATAAAATTATTGTTCAAAAATATACCTTTATATTAACAACCAAAAGATTATTTCGGAACATAGAGTATTATATAACAGTGATATTGTATCATTAATCAATGACTGTTGTTGGGTAAAACATTGTAAGCAGTATATAACGAGATGCGATGCACATGGTATTCCCGAACACTTAACGTGATGAAGGCTCTTCTTCACTTCTCCCTCTCCATTGTTTTGTGAGTATTTTTTCTTCCTCATGAACTCTTCTAATCTACTATGGTATCAGAGCCACCGATATATGGTGACTTGATTGCTTCGCTTATGGTGGCTTGATTGCTTCGCTTCGTTTTATTAATGCTCTTTTTCTTTAATCTCTTTATTATTATTATTATTATTTTCTTAAAAAATAAATAAATAAAAAAATGGATGACTTTTGGTACGATCCCGTTTGCTTTGATTCGTTACCATTATCCTTTGTTATTTGTCAATTATGTATCTGTCTTGGTCATACTGCAATTAATTGTTTGCAAAATTTTGAACCAAGTGATACCACCGATGCTTCTCCCCCTTTCGTAGCATCAGATCGATATAGAGAATTCATAGATTCTAATGACTATTTTCCTTCTTTCTCGGCTTTGAATTGACTTTATCCGGAGCATAAAGAAACTAAAGATGTCATAGGTTCTTCTCCTTGCATCATAGAAGAACCAATGATTGACACTAATGTTTCATCTCTTTTCAACTGTTAATTGGTATGTTGATCATCTACTAGATCAAATACATTGTCTTCAAAAACTTCCGTATCAATCATTAAAAAATTATTTTTCTAAACAAAATCGATTTCATATGCTCTTACTATGGTCGGGAGTCAAATCTCTGAAATCGAGCTTATTAATTTTGTTGTTGATGGACTTGATCCGTTGTACGACAAATTTATTAATTACTATTTTTTTTCGAAAACCTAATGTTTTTTTTAGATTTTCTGTATAGTCATCTTCTTGACACCAAACAACAACACACTAATGATATCAGCCCGAGCCAGCCATCTCATGCCCATTGGATTCCTAAGTCCACCTCTGTTGTTCAGTATTCTAACGAACATTCTAATGCTTTGGGCTCTTCCAATGGCATCTCTGATCCAACAACTACTAGCCCTCTTGATGTTCCCCTAATAGCCAGTAACGTTAAGGATTTACCTCCAAGCCACCCCTCACAAGCACAAAGGTGTCCTACATATCAGGTCACATCCCATATTTCTCAAGAGTCTTCTCCATCTTTGGAGTCTCATGTTGGTTTCCTTTATCCAACACCAACAGGCCCATTTAAAATATTCCACATGGCAGCCCCTTTCGGGACCTTGTCCCCTGGTGGCCCAACCTCTATTTCCACCTCAATTCTTCTTCTCCCATTTAAAATATTCCACATGGCAGCCCCTTTTGGGACCTTGTCCCCTGGTGGCCCAACCTCTATTTCCACCTCAATTCTTCTTCTTCTTCTTTTATTTTTTAAGAAAATAATAATAATAATAAAGAGATTAAAGAAAAAAAGCGTTAATAAAACGAAGCGAAGCAATCAAGCCACCATAAGCGAAGCAATAAAGTCACCATATATCGGTGGCTCTGATACCACAAGAGTTCATGACTAGTTTCCTTCTTTCTCGGCTTCGAATTGACTTTATCCTGAGCATAAAGAAACTAAAGATGTCATAGGTTCTTCTCCTTGCATCATAGATGAACCAATGACACTAATGTTTCATCTCTTTTCAACTGTTAATTGGTATGTTGATCATCTACTAGATCAAATACACTGTCTTCAAAAACTTCCGTATCAATCATTAAAATTTTATTTTTCTGAAAAAAATTTATTTCATATACTCTTACTATGGTCGGGAGTCAAATCTATGAAATCGAGCTTATTAATTTGTTGTTGATGGACTTGATCCGTTGTACGAAAAATTTATTATTATTATTATTATTATTATTATTATTATTATTATTATTATTATTATTATTATTATTATTATTATTATTATTATTATTATTATTATTATTATTATTATTAAGGATCACTTGTGTGAGCAGTCCGGCCTCCTTGAAGCTGGACCCTTCTTCTTCCTCTTAATTTGGGCCAAATGTTGAGATCATTCCACTCTCTAGCTGCCAAACAACGCACTTTTGGGGCCAGTGCATCTCCATATTTCTTGCAGCTTATGTCACCTCAAGTTGGACTACCTCTCTTCTCGCAGGAACCCCAAATGTCACCAGCAGCTCCTTTTGAATTTCCAAAACATTTGGTAAATAGTCATCTTGATAATATTCCCGATTTTACTCAAGACAAAAATGATAAAGATGGGCACTACGCATTATATCCACCAAAGCAGTGGCGGTACAAGCCTGTTAAGATCAACTCTATCTTCGGCTATTGTTCAACGTTAATCAAGTCATGAACTCTTCTAATCTAGTATTATTAACCCGTGGTCGAATTTGAAGCCTTTTAAACATCTAACCATTGACATATCTAGTAGGGGTGGAAATGGTTCGGTTTAGCTCGGTTTGGACAAATTTAGAAGTCAAACCGCTAGCAACGGTTTGGAGAAATTTCAAACCGAGCTAAATTATAAAAAAATTCAGACCGAGCTAAACCAAACCGCTATGGTTCGGTCTAAATTTCGGTTTGATTTGCGATTCAGACCATGGTCCAAACTGCGATCTAGACCACGGTCCAAACGGAATTTCAAACCATAATCTTTTTTTTGTTAACCATTTTATGACTAATGAATATAAATTAATGGCTGAGATCAACTAAAACTTTGAAGGGACGGTCAGGATTGCGGTTTCATGGTTCAGTTTATGGCTTGGTTTCACGTTTCGGTTTAATGACTCGGTTTCACGGTTTCAAACCGCGGTTCAATCTTAAACGATTCGGTACGGTTCGGTTCGGTTCATTTTGGTTCGGTTCGGTTTAGGAGTGCCAAACCACAAGCTGAGCTGAACCACATGGTCTGTTAATTTCTCAAACCGAGCTAAACCACTTATGTCTAAAAACCGAACCAAACCACACGGTTTAGCTCGGTTCGACTCCAAACCGCGGTTTGAACCAAACCGCGGTCACCCCTAATATCTAAGGGATAAAAGAAGTTTACAAAAAGATGGATACAAAACGAGGTGACGATATTTTATTGATTGCATCAATTGTAGATCCACCTCACTCTAATTAAAACATCAATAAAATCTTGACACATTATCTTGTAAACCAAATTTTGTAACACATTTTTGTAACTTTATTATTTTTCTATTTTAACCCGGGACATAACTAGACCAGTTTGTGAGATAATATCATGGGATATATCTTTAGGTCCTTGGAGCTAATATTTATTTTTCATGAGGACAAATATTTTTCAACACTCTTATAAAGTCCCTTAAAAAATAGCCTTACGCACCTGTGTGTGCGATCTCTAAAAGGAAAAGGTCAATATCTCAATTTTGAGAATTTGCTGATGTTGTCAAGATAGACTTGGTCCACAAATCCATATTTGGTAATGTAGTCTAGTTGCGTGTTGGATGTCCGTGCGTCCTTTCCAAACTACTTGAGAACAAGAGCGTCATGAGCTAAGTCGGGAGGGTGTCCCAACAAAAAGCCTTTGACGCGTGAGAGTAAGTTTGATGGTTGGATGTGTATTCAATATCGAGAGAGAAACAAGAGTGTAATTAACAGCTTATTTATTACTGACGAGGGACTAGGGATAATTTTAAGTCTAATACATACAAAGCAAAGCCAAGAATTCCTTCCTTTTGTGACAACTGTCATGGTGATAGCCACAATAAGGATAGGTGTTTCTTCCTACATGGTTACCCTGACTGGCATGCACTCTATGGTACCAAATTAGATCCAACAAGAATGCCAAAATATCATAAGGGCAGATTTAATAAGAATAATACTACTTCTGGTATGCAAAGTCACAACATTGCTGCAGTGACTTCTGATCACAACAGTGCTGGTGGTGCTACATCAGACACTAACAGTGTCAACAATTCCACTTTTCTTGCCTCTATTGGATTCACTACCTCTCAGCTTCAACAACTGATGAACTTACTCAACATTGGATCTGTAAGTAACACTCATGACACCTCATCTGCAGGTATGAAACTTGTTTCCACTAGTATTGTTACATCTCAATGCATGAATTCTTTTTTATCCACTACATCAGACTGGATTTTGGACACATGAGCTACAGATCACATAACTTTTTCTTTCCATTCTCTTCTTAATCCTGTCCCATATCCTCATACATACATTTACCAAATGGACACAAATCCCATATTACTTACAAAGGCACCATAAAACTTTCTGAACACATTACTCTACTCAATGTGCTCTATGTACCTGATTTTTCCTATAACCTCATTTCTGCTAGCAAACTGACCTCTGACAGTCACTGCTCTCTTGTCTTTCATTCCAATGATTGTTATCTACAGGACCATCACATGAAGAAGCACATTCTGATTGGTAAACTGCATGGAGGCCTTTATAAGCTCACTCACACAAGTGTTTCTGTTCCCATGTCAAATGCCTGTTCTAGTACATCCTCAAATGTCTCTCTCTGTCATCTTAGACTAGGACATGTGCCCATTCAGAAACTCAGATTACTATCGTCCATTGATTGTACTGTTTCACATAAATGTAATGACTTCTTATGTGATGTATGCCATTATGCTAGATAAAGAAGAAGTCCCTTTCCTTTAAGTCATTCTACAAGTCTTACTCCTTTTAATTTGATCCATTGTGATGTGTGGGGTCCCTATAATCATATTACTCATGATGGTTATAGTTCTTTCTTAACAATTGTGGATGATCACTCCAGATCTACTTGGGTCTATCTTTTAAAATCCAAAGATCAAGTCCCCTCTATCTTACTTACATTCATTCATATGGTCCACACTTAGTTTAATGTCAACATTCATGTTATACATTCTGACAATGGCACAAAATTTTTTAGTCAAGCTGTTTCTTCCATTCTTTCTCCTTTAGGAATTCTCCAAACTAGTACTTGTGTTGAAACACCTCAACAAAATGGGAGAACTGAGAGAAAGCATAGGTACTTCTTGGAAATTGCTAGATCCTTACGATTTCAAGCTGATCTACCCTTAAAATTCTGGGGTGATTGTGTGTTAATTGCCACCTACATCATAAATAGACTTCCTAGCAGTGTTCTTGAAAATAAAACACCATAATAATGTCTTCTGGGTAATATCCTTGCCTATTCTCATTTGAAAGTGTTTGGTTGTCTAGCATTTGCCTCTACTCTTCATCATAATAGGGACAAATTCTCTCCAAGAGCTGTTAAATGTGTGTTCCTTGGTTATCCTTCTCATAAAAAGGCATACAAGCTATATAATCTCTCTTCTCACAAAATACTATACAGTAGGGATGTTACTTTTTATGAACATCTCTTTCCTTTTCATTCTGACAATCTCACTCATCCTACAACTTCTCCCATTCTCAGAATAGATCATGAAATTCCTTGGTTTTATGATGATTTCATTTCCTCTTCCTCTGATTCTCCTATTTCTCCCAATCTTCCTCACAATACCTCCTTTGTCCCTACTATTCCTCACAACACTTCTTCTGAGTCCCCTATTCCTGCTTATTCTATGCCAGAAATACCCCACATTCCTAATTCTTCTCACATTCCTTCTATTCATAATCCTTATCCTCTTCCTGCTATTCTTGAGAGGCCAGTTAGACAGAAACAAGTTCCTCACAAATTCAAGGATTATACCAGTCTACCTGCTAGTTTTACCAATCATCATGCTTCTTATGTGACAAGGTACACTCCCTATTCTCTTCCTAAATACATCTATTATTCCAATTTTTCTCCCACATACTCTTCTTTTTGTATGAATATATCTGCTGTTCCAAAAGATCCTACTACATACCCTCAAGCCATTAAAAATCCAGAATAGTGTCTTGCCATAAAAAATGAACTTGATGCATTAGTTGCTAATAATACTTGGTGTTTACAACCTTTGCCACCTGGCAAGCACACTGTTGGTTGTAAGTGGATATTTAAAACCAAATTCAACTCTGATGGATCCCTAGACAAGCATAGAGCTAGATTAGTTGCAAAGGGATTCACTCAAGTGGATGTCTCTAATGCCTTTTTGCATGGAGATCTTCATGAGGAAGTGTTCATGGATGTTCCTCCTGGTCTTCCTGTTCCTAGCTCTTCTCAATATTTTGGTGATACACCCATTGTGTGCAAGCTGCTTAAGTCTATCTATGGACTCAAGCAAGCCCCCAGGCAATGGTTTCACAAGTTCTCCACTGCTCTTCTTGAGTTTGGCTTTACTCAAACTCATGCTGATCACTGTCTGTTCATTTTGAAGACTTCCACTCATTGTACTGTTGTACTTGTTTGTGTGGATGACTTAATCATCACTGGTAATGATCAAGTCACTATAAAAACAGTCAAGGCTCATCTTCATTCACAGTTTAAGATAAAAGACTTAGGCAATCTTAGACCAGCCACTATGGTGACTCTCCAAGTGAGAGTCACCCCAAAAAAAAAAAAAAAGAAAAAGCAAAGGAAAGTCACGAAATTTGGTGACTCAGGGCAATCGCCCAACCGTCGGTTGACCCCCAGGTTGTGCAATTTCTTTTTTTTTTTTTTTTTTTTTGATTTAATTATTTTGATTTTGTATTTATATAAATATATTTTTAAAATTAATATATTTTATATATTAATTTTATTTTTAAAAGGTTGGGTTGGGGTGGGTTGGGTCGAGGTCACTGATGGGAGTATAAATTATATAAGGTTGGGTTGGATTGGGTTGGGTGAGAGAAATTAATATTTTATTTGAGGTTGGGTTGGGTCAGGGTCACTGATGGGGATGGTCTTAGATACTTCCTTGGCCTGGAAGTTGCTAGGTCTGACAAGGGTCTTTATTTACATCGGAAGTACACTCTGGATATTTTAAAGGATACAAAGCTAGAAAATGCTAGACCTGCTGCAATTCCTATGGAAACTCATCATTCTTTAGCTGCTGACAAATGAATTTTACTTAAAGACCCAACTATTTATAGGAGACTTGTGGGCAGGCTTGTGTATCTCACCATTACCATGCCTGAACTATCTTATCCAGTTCACATTTTAAGCCAATTTTTATCATCCCCTAGGGAACCTCATTTGGATGCAGCTTACAAATTAGTCAGATATTTGAAAGGGAGCCTTGGTCAAGGTCTTCTTTATGGCCCTACAGATCTCAAGCTTCAAGCTTTCTCTGACTCTGATTGGGCTGCTTGCCCTACCACAAGAAGGTATCTCTCAGGATTCTGCATGTTCTTAGGCTCATCATTGATCTCATGGAAGTGCAAGAAACAAACATTTGTATCAAGGTCCTCTGCTGAGGCAGAATATAGGGCCCTTGCTAATTGTTATTGTGAGATTACTTGGTTGCTCTCTCTCTTGTCTATCTTTGGGATTACTAAACAGACTCCTGTCCCTTTATTTGGTGATAATCAAGCAGCCTTGAACTTAGCTATCAATTCAGTATTTCATGAAAGAACCAAACACATTGAAATAGACTGTCATCTTATCAGAGAGAAGATTGTTCAAGGGGTGGTGGTCACTAATCATGTTCCTACTATTGAGAACCCTGCTGATCTATTCACAAAATCCCTCACTTCTGATAGAGTTCTTCATTTACTGACCAAGATGAATGTTCTCAACATGTTTCTACCATCCATTTTGAGGGGGGTGATAAGGGTGAGAATGACAATTTATGTATAGTAGAGGGTCCTAAGTGTAAATAATTCAGTTAGTCAGGTAGAGCAGTTAGAAGGTTGTTAGGATCAACTTGTATATAATGTTAGTCCTTGTATCATTTCTATATGATGAATAACAGAAGAGAATTTCCTTATTCTTTCCACGTATAATCTTCATATTTTCACTTCTATCAAACACACCTATTGAACTATTTATGTTTTGATCACTGAGTCTTTATTTCTGTCGTTTTAATCATTAAAGTCGTTATATATTTACTAAACATTTCACTCCGTTTCCTTCTTTTTACCTCCTAAGGAAAATTTTGTAACTTTCTCTCTCTTTCCATCACAACTAAAAACTTCCCCGACGCGCACCAATGGTCGTCTCCGCGCACGGCAAAGGATTCCGGCGGTGAACATCTGGTCAACCGGTTAGGCATCTCTTCCTCTTTCTTCCCTTCCTCGTCGTTTGCATACCGCCGCTCTTCCCACAGTTCGCACACACATTCACTCTTGTCGAAAACTGCTGTTGATTTTCGTAGCACTAGTTCCCGTTTTAAGAAATTAGGGCATTGATTTTGCAAATCTTTGTTATTAGGCAGAATCCGGTGAAATCAAGTTAATCCCCTAGGGACATTTCATTTGAATTATCATACATTTTGCAATTGAATCAAAAGCTAATCAAACATAATAATTGGCTAGAAAATTGATTGAAACATAGGGGTACTTTATTGACCATACTTTACAAAAGTGAAATCTATCGGAAAAAACAGGGAAGAAGGTTGGAATGAGGCATCTATGGCGTGGCGATATTATTTCAAATTGTCAACATAGGATGACTTTTAATTGCTTCACATGGAAGTTTGAGCCCGATCACAGACTCAGCGTTAGCCTCTACTTCCATGGGTCGTGTAACCGAAGAACCACCATTAATCGACTCCTTGCTACTTCTCTCCGAAATCGCTTTATCTTGGTCCCTCTGCCACCATAAAGAAGATTTTGAATTGGTTATTTGTATGCAGAGTCTGATGAACGAGGGTAAAACATAATTTTAATTGATAATATGAAGTCAAGAAGAAATTATATTAAGAAAGTCGTGAACTTACTGATAAGGGAGTAGGTTTCAGTTCATTCACAACAAGAGATGCATCTTTTGGTTTTCTTTGCTTGACCTGGTTTGTGAAACTGTCGGGCATGTTAGTCAGAATCAATTCTTCCAAGGTTCTTAGCTGTAGCAGTCTGAGTGGAATGTTCCTCAACTTATCACAGCGCCTTATGTTGATCTCTTTGAGGCTTTTCATTGCCCCTTCCTCCACTTCCCAGTCCTCTAAGTTCTCCAGCACCCAAAGCTTTAAAACTCGAAGTTTACGAAATCCTCCCTTGGGGCACACCATATTTTTCCCTTTGTACGAGCTGCCCAAAAGCCTGAGCACGGTTAGGCATGGCAGCTGGCTCAGTGTCCGCATGGGATCCTTGTTCAGATGGGAGTTTGACAATGTGAGAACCTTGAGTGTTGCTGGAAATTCAAGGTGATCAGGTAGCTTTTCCAAATTCCCAAACAAATTTAGATGTGAAAGTTGCAATAACTTTGGAAGTGGTTTGAGAATGAGATTTGAAGCACGTCCTGCTTCATCTCTTGACCGCAGCCTTAAAGACTGAAGAGCTTTTAAATTTGAGATCCAGTCAAGCAAGTCACCTTGGCTAGAGCTTAAGTTGAAACTCATACCTAACTCCCTGAGGTTCTGCAGTTTGTCTAGGCCATTCTTCACAGAGATCTTGTCATCTACAAACAATCCCCACAGTGTCAGGAGAGTAGGGGAACTTCTGGGTGGCATAGCAAGACGGATATCATTGAGATTGAGATGGCGGAGATGCTTCAGTTTCCAAATGGAGTCAGGTAGGCTGTTTATGAAAGTGTGCTTCACATCCAAGGTTTCTAGGTATGGCAAGTCACCGACTGATTGAGGGAGGCTGTCCAAGAAAGTCCACCGTAGCCCCAAGTACCTTAGATGGTATAGATGACCAAGCTTTTCTGGTAAACTTGGTTTGTACACTCCCTCTAGATCAAGAACCCTCAGTAATCCAAAGCCATTGTCAATGATTCTGCCCAAAAGTCGACCTACTTCCTTTGCTGGCGTATCCTTCCTTTGAAAATTGAATGACAAGTAAGAACGTAAAAGAGAGGGATCATGAGCAAAATGCTTGCTCCTTGTCAGCTTAAAATCTAAAGAAAGTGAAGGCGTCGTAGAATTCTCAATTTCTCTACTATTTTTTACTAGTTCCCCACTAGTGCAGAAATAATTTAGGCCAGAGAAGAGAGAAACTTTTTGTTCGTTCACCCTTTCAACAGGTTGTATTTCCTTTTCCCTCTTGGTGAAAACATCCTTAGCGTCTACGTACTCAACCATCCGACGGACACCAAATGGACCTGCTGATTCTTCATGGAATTCTGAGGTGCGGTGGATGTAGAATAAGCTGATATCCTGGGCTTTTGGCAACAAATAATCGTGCAGAACACCCAGTATACGGCATCTTCTGGGGCTATTATCGGACCTCAGTTTAGATATCTGAATCATGCTACGGTTGACCAAATCGTTAAAATACTTTTGTACCAAATCCTCCGGTAGAATCTTTTTGGATCTGCGTTTCACAAACCCCTCAGCAAGCCAGAGTCTAAGCAACCTTCTCACGGGGATGTCATATCCTTTAGGGAAAAGTACCAAATAAAGAAGGCACAACTTTGTGTGGATTGACAGGTCGTTATAGCATAATGCCAAGATATCATTGCAGTTCTGCCCAAAATGTACATGGGGCCAGTTGCTTCTTTTCTTAGTTGATAACAACCCAGCTATGAGGACAATATTAAGGGGCAGCCCATTACATACTTCCAAGATCCTCGGCTTCAAATTGTCCTGAATAAGATTTTCGTTTTTCTCCATCCCAGCCTTCTTCAAGAACATATCCCAGCTATCTTCATCATCAAGTCGCTTCATCAAATGCGAGAGGACACTTGTCTCTGGGCTTGAGCCGGCTTCACAAGATGTGAAGATGATCTTACTTCCATTTTTCTCGTCCGGAAATGCCTCTTTCAGATCATTCCACACATCACATGTCCTTACACCATCCAGCACAACCAGGTATCGTTTCTGCCCGAGACACTCGAAAAGCCTGTTTTTCAGTGCATGTTGATCAGGAACCATAGCACCATCATTCTTGAGATTATCCACCACTTTTAACAAACTGAGCAAGATCTCCCCAGCAGCATACTCCTTTGGAATGGAGACCCAGTGACGGTAGTCAAAACGTTCCTTGATTTCTCTGCTTCTATAGATTGCACGAGCAAGGGTAGTCTTGCCTGACCCCACTTCACCTACAATTGACACCAAGCGTTCACCCTTCTTGATTAGCCGTTTCACAAGAGTATCAACATCAGCTCTGAGACCAAAGATGCCCAATTCTTCTTCCTGGTAAGAAAAGCTGGACATTTGTTTTGAGTACTGTAGACGCTCTTCTTTGAAACCAACTATCTGCGCGTCGTTTTGGTTGTAAGAATAGCTAAACGTTAATTTCTTCCGGTGTTGCTTTGGTGACACCGCGCTTAGAGATCGAACGAGAGCAACATTTGTGTTGTTGGGGCTAATTGTGTGAATTTCTGAAGTGGGAGGGCTCCTGTAATGCAGTGCATTTGTCAAAGATTCGCGCTCAACACTGTTGTTTTCTTCTTCATCATCGTCATTTTCTTCCTCCGCTTCATGGGGATCATAATCACTAGTATCAGAATTAATGCTTTGACGGGTTCGCTGGGACTGTTGCTCTTCACCAAAGCTAGATGACACTGACAAGGTGTTTGCTGGGCTTGCAATGACTAACCCAGAGGGCATGGCTTTATTGAGTTTCTGTATCTGCTCTCGAACTTTTTTCATCTTTCTGCGAAGCTTACGGCAAGCATTTAAATTGTTAAAGAATAAAGCTTGGTTCATGAGAAAACCAAGTCTTTTCCTCTGACGAGCAATCCGGAGAGAGAATTTCTCGATTTCATCTTCCACCATGTAAAGAGTTTCAAGATACTTTCCTACCCAGTTCTTTGCCGCCTGGTTGGTGTCTGACTTTTCTTCAGCATCAGTCAGGTATCCCCACATCTTTTTGAGGGACTTTCTGATCTCATGCATTTGGTTTACTATAACGATATTATGGCTTACAGATTCTTCTTTGAGCATGTCAGTCAATTTCTGAGTCACACCAGAAACTACCGCCTCGACTGCCATTGTTAAGAACAATCTCAAGCTCACGCACTTGTGTTTTCTCTCGTAAAGTTTGTAAGAATGCTTTTTACTTGAATTTGATTTCTCAAGTTTGGTTTGAAGTTCGAACCTGTACTTATATCACTATCTCTGCATTTTTCTTTCTTACTAGCCATTGACTTGGCCATATACAAAGTCTTCTTGCCACCTAGTGATAGGCCAAGGAATCTAGCGTGTGAAGTAGCTGGTAGCCCCCACAATCAAAAGACTTGAATACTTTAATGAAGTTGCCTGGTAAATTTGTGGGCAATTCTTGTGTATATGTCAGGCATCATCCTGGAAAAAAACATGGTGAATTGCTGGGCCTAGTTAGACTAAAATACCTGGTTTCTATGCATTTGGATGTTAGCAGATAGTACCAAAAAGTGACTTTGGTTCCTTCTTGGCAAGTGACAACAAATACATAAATTTGGAGATGGCCATTTTGGGCCGTGGCCCGTGGGCGGCCGGGCCGGCCCGTGACCCGCCGTCCGTTTGCCCGCGCCCGTCCAGTCCGTGGCCCGTTATCCACTTGGCCCACTTCGTATACGGGATGGGCCTGGACCAAGGAGGTCCGCATGGATCGGTCTTTGGCCCGCAGATCAGAAGATTCGTATTGCAATGAGGTCCGCACGGACCTTTTTGTATAAATGCCTAAAAAATAAAAATAAATAAATGATAGTCCGTCCCTCTTTTCTTTTATATATTTTAAATTGTTTAGTTTTTTTTTCTATCTTTTTTACCTTTTTGAAAAAAATATCAGTAATAAAAAAAGTCTAAAATATTATTTCCTAATCAATAAAAAATTAATAAAAAATATAAAAATAAATAAAGGATAGTCCGTCCATCTTTTCTTTTATATACTTTAAATTGTTTAGTTTTTTTCTATCTTTTTTTATATACCTTTTTGAAAAAAATGTCAGTAGTAAAAAAAGTCTAAAATATTATTTTCTAGTAAATAAAAAATTAATAAAAAAATAAAAATAAATAAAAGATAGTCCGTCCCTCTTTTCTTTTATATACTTTAAATTGTTTAGTTTTTTTCTATATTTTTTTATATACCTTTTTGAAAAAACATATCAGTAATAAAATAGTCTAAAATATTATTTCCTAGTCAATAAAAATTAATAAAAAATAAAAATAAATAAAGGGTAGTCCGTCCCTCTTTCATTTCATTTGTTGAGAAAGATGACAACGTTGAGGACAAAGGTGTTTATTGGTTCAATAACAAGATGCAAAGGAGAAGAATATATGTGCCAGCCTTGGGTTCTTTGAATATAGACTGTTGCAAATTTTATATTCATGTTGGTAAAATCAAGTTGTTTTTATGAGTAGTGATAACTGGTTGCAATTCAATATTCTTAATGAATGCAATTGTGCAGGTCTTGTGATGAATCTGAAATATGCATCGATGAGTCCGGATCTTTCAGACCGAGCCCAAGCTTGCTCTAGTCCAAAGGTCAAATATGACGTGGCACCTCTGTGACCGCGTTGACCACGCTAATCGCGGTCTCATACCAGACTCCTGGTTCGCTACCAGACTCCCGGTTGATATCAATCCTACGAGACAAGAGTCCGTACTAGCTCTGCCTGACACCAGCTGACAAGCCTGTCACTATCAAATTAAATGGTGGTTCAGACGCCTATCATGCGCGTAAGGCGCCGTACCAACTGTCGTTTGCCCCTTATCCTCGTCCAATCAGAGACATCCCTCTACAGTACTCCATGCTTTATTGTACGAGCCAACCAGGCGCGGACACGTTTCCTAAGTCAACTAATATCTTTCAGGGCCGAGGTCATCAAACTGATCCCTCTCTTCTACTATATACTCCCTCCGTCCCACTATACTTGACACTTCTTTCCATTTTGGACCGTCCCACTTCACTTGACACCTTCCAAAAATAACCTAGTTTTTATATTTTTATATTAGATGGACCCCACCACTAATTCTCTCTCTTCATTTTCCACCACTCAATTTATTCAACCAACACTACTATTTACCCCACTCATTCTCTCTCTTCATTTTCTACCACACATTTTCTTTATTTAATTGTTTCTTCTTAGTTCCCGTGCCCACTCCTTGGGTGTCAACTATAGTGGGACGGAGGGAGTATATTCTCATTTGTCCTCTTGGCAAGGTAAGTCACATTGTCTAAATCCTAGCACACAAACACACCAAGACATTCTAAGTCTTATATCTTATCAAACCCTCAAAGGTCTTACTCTCACACCTAAGCCGGAATCAACCCCGACTTGGTCTCTAACAGTGCTTATTGTTTATGTTGTGATCTAGGTACAACTTTCATACAAAGCCAATGTTCATCCTTTGTGAGACCCAAAAGTAATGGCATCATCATGCACTCTCATTGATGCATGGGAATGGCCCATAGATACTTGCATTGAGCCCAAAATTCAATGCCTGAAATGAGAAGACTTATTTTGAGGGTTACTATATAAACCCCCAAAACCTATGAGTAAACCCCATATGAATCAATTACAAAAATGCCATTGAGGTTAATTACTTTTTTATCCCTTTGTTCATCTTCTCCCATTCACTCCATTCACCACTCTCCCCCCAACCCCCATTTCCAGCCCCTTACTTTCTCTCTCTATAAAAAAAAAATCTCATTCTCAAAATTTTAACATTTTGTTTAAATCAAAACCAAGAATCATGGATGAAATGAAAATCTTTGTTCATCTTCTCCCATCACTCCATTCACCACTCCCCCCACCCCCATTTTCAGCTCCTTACTTTCTCTCTCTATAAAAAAAAAAATCATTCTCAAAATTTTAACATTTTGTTTAAATCAAAACCAAGAATCATGGATGAAATGAAAATCTTTCTTTACTATATCACTATATAAATGTGATTACATTTTACATTTAGAAATCAAACTAAAAAAAAACGGAAATTACCAGAGTCGGCCATCACCTGCCGACTTTGGGCTTAAAAGTCGGCCACACCCGGACGACTTTCGGCTTAAAAGTCGGCCACTACCGGCCGATTCTGGGAAAAAAATCAACCACACCCGGCCGACTTTTTGTAATTTTTCCACCACACCGGATGACTTTTTAATAAAAGTCATCCACCATTAGGCCCGACCCCTTGTTTTTTCATAAAATTCACCTAATTTTTTTTTTAAATTATACTCCAAAAATCATTTTCATGAGCTAAATAAGTCATATAATTTTTAAAAAATTATACTTCCAAAATCATTTGCTCTTTTTAATCTTGTCTTGAATATATATATTTTTTAAAAAAAATTATGTATATAAATTTTAGAGTATAATTTCAATAAAAATTATAATTTCTTTTAGGTATATGACTTATTTAGCTCATACAAATGATTTTTTAAATATAATTTCAAAGAAATTAGGTGAATTTTATGAAAAAACAAGGGATCGGCCAGTGGTGGATGACTTTTTTCCCAGAATCGGCCGGTGGTGGCCGACTTTTAAGCCAAAATTCGGCCGGGTGTGGCTGACTTTTAAGCCCAAAGTCGGCAGGTGGTGGCCGACTTTTTCCGTCGGAGTCGGCGGGTAGCGGCCGACCCCTATTTTTTCATAAAATCCCCCAAAATTTTGTTCTCATTTGAATGAAAGTGAGTGTTCCTATTTTTTCATAGAGAGAGGAAGAGGAGTTGCCGAAAAAAAAAATGAGTTTTTGGGTGCTAGGAATAATTGATCGGTGGGAAGAGAGTAAATGGGTGTGGGTGTGTGTGGGTCTTCAACTGATTTCTTCTTCTTTTTCTTCTTCTTCTCTTCTTCTTCTTCTCTCTCTCTCTCTCTAGGCTGTAAATGAAATGGGTGTGGGTGGGTGGGTGATTTTTTTTTGATAAGTATTAAATGAATGGAAGGGTATAAGGGGAAAGATGGGGGTTTATTTACATTTATTTGGGGTGTTTTTAGAAATGGGGTTTACTCATAGGATTTTGGGGTTTATTTAGTAACCCTCCTTATTTTCCCTAACAAGCCCAAACAAATTCTGTAGGCCACAAGCAATTTATACTCCTTCCCATTTGAAATTGCATGAAAAAATAGTTGAACACGAAAATTAAGAGGACGTCCCATTTGAAATTGCAAAAAAATTGTTGAACACGGAAATCAAGAGGAGTATATAATATTAAGTTGTGATGAATGTGGATAATGGGGTAGCAAAGAGAAAGTGGGTAGTTGTTGTGAGTATGACAAGTTGATTCATTATTTAAAAATATTAAAATCTATCATTTTGAAATTTTGCAATTTAAATGGGACATTAAAAATAATTAATTTTACAATTTCAAATAGAAATAGGAAAGAGTATATGATTGGTGGCTGTACCCGAAATTCTCATACAGCTAATTTGTTGCTGCGTTTTTGCTACCATGATTTGGTCATGAAGCATCTTTAAGAGAAGCATTTGTTGAGATTTATGGTTGCACTTGCACATAGCGCTTAATGGGTCCCACATAAATACCTACTCTTTGAAAAAATGCCCTGTTTGTATCAAACACTTTTTTATGGAAATTTGTATTTCCTCCATCCCACTAAAAACTACTTTCTTCGTCCCACAGTAAGTAATATACACAAAATGAATTGGCACAAGAATTAAGAAAAAAGGTAAAAAAAAAGGTGATGTGTTGTGAATGTAGATAGTTTGGTAGGAGAGAGATTGAAATAAGTGGGTAATTGTTGTGAGTATAACAAGTGGATCCCTTTCTATTTCGGGACTTTGTTGTATACTTTGGGACGCCCAAAAGAGATCTATTTGCATATTACTATGGGACGGAGAGAGTACATACTTTCCTTGTTGAAAGTCCCACTAGAAGCTACACAGGTCCTAAAATGAAAATATTTTATTATTTTTATATTAATGAGACTCGAATGTCATACTCACATTAACTATTCAATTATTATTTTCTACCTCATTTTCTCTCTTCTTTTATCTCACTTTTCATACACCTACTGCAATAGATTTGTTATTAATTTTTGTGCAAATAGTAAATCTGTAGTTTGTAGTGGGATGAATGGAGTATAATATTGATAGTTGAGAAGGCGTTTTTAGTATAAAAAGAAAGGTATGCATGATTAAATAATTATTTTTCAGGATACAATTATTAGATGGTTCAGTCAAGCAGGTGATGAGTTTCTGGTTGTACATTGTGTTTTTTTTTTTAATGAATATTTAATGGAAAGGATTCCAGTTTGATCTGTTAAATGAGCCTTTAGTTTTGTATTTTGGTGTTATATGTTTAAAAAATTTCATGAAAAAGCATGTAAACTATGGAGAGAAACTTGTGCAAATAAATACAGCTTATTTAAAAAAAAAAGTGATATTTTTTATGAACCGAGTGGAACGAGTATTTGATGCTTGGACTATTCGATTTCCTCTGCCGGACTTTTATCAACAAGACTAGAATGGGAGTATTCGACATATGTACGACAGAATAAACCAAAGAGTTCGAACATCAGACATGTTATTAAAGGATGGGAGGGATATATTAATGCTAAGAAGAGTCAAAAACACTAGAAAATTAGTACAGCACTGTGAACTGCTTAGTTTACAAGTGGGGCCACTACATTTATAAGGGTTGACTTAACCTTGTCACTGATTGGAGAGAAAAAAAAATAGAAAAGAAAGAAAAATATATTCTAGGTTGTTGGTGGCCATAATGATAATGATAATGATAATTTGTCATTATCATTATCATTATTATTATTAGCATCTCCAACAAACAAGCAACCATCCATGTGATAATAGGGATAAATAGATGGAGAAAGAAGAAGAAATCATTGCAACAAAAATGAAGTCTATCCATCTCCTTACTCCATACAAATTGGGCAACTTTTATCTCTCTCACAGGTTACTCCAAATCATTTTTCTCCCTCCGTTCCAAAATGATCTTATTACTTTTTTTTTATTTTTATTGTTGCTGCGAATCAACTTTTTAAGCAATAATTATAGATTGATTTAATTATCCCTAGTTTTCCTTTTCAATTTTCTACCATTTCACTTCATAATTTGTCCGATTTTGATCGGTTGAGATGGAAGAAAAGATTATTATTACAATTTTTTCTGAGTACAAAGATAATATATTTCGACAATTTAGCATCCAAGCATGGGTAGTGGTAGATCAATAGAATCATCTCGTGTTTCATAGATTCAAGGTCAAATTTTAATCATCTCATGTTTCATAGATTCTTGGTCAAATTTTAATCAAGTTGACCATCAAAATCAAAGTAAAATTATCTTTTCGAGATAGAAATTATTGTTTTGTTGAACAGGAAAGTTCAAGCACAATAGCTTTTGAATATTATAATAAAGCTCAATTAGTTGCTAAGGAGCATATGTAGAGAATTAACAACTTAATTATGAATTATTTTCTGATCACTTTGAAAAAAATGCAGGGTTGTTTTGGCACCAATGACAAGAGTGAGATCATACAATTTCATAGCACAGCCACATGCCAGTTTGTACTACTCACAGAGAGCAACAAAGGGGGGACTCTTGATTGGGGAAGCCTCTGGCATTTCTGATACTGCTCAAGGGTAAAAATGGCTTCTTTTCCTTTGGTTTCTTCTTTGAATGAATAATCAACTCTTGATTGACTGAGAAAATGGTTCTTCAGGTACCCAAATACGCCCGGAATTTGGACCAAAGAACATGTTGAAGCATGGAGACCAATTGTTGATGCAGTTCACCAGAAAGGAGGCATCTTTTTCTGTCAGCTATGGCATACAGGCAGAGTGTCAAACTATAGTAAATAACCTTAACCTTTCTATCTCTTTGTAACTACTTTGTCATACTATGCGTACATTGGGATACGGACATGTGCAGTTGGACTACACGGCAGACTAAATGGTATAATGACAATAGTTAAATATCATATAATAACACCAGTCACATCTTATCGAACACTTGTCACATTTTATCAGCGTGAGATAACATTTATAATTACATGAGTTACATTCTATATAATGAGGTTTGTCGGACTGTTCTACAAAATTCAGTATACAGGTAGAAAATCATTATGAAGGTCAGGGATAAAGTTGAAATTTTGCTTGGGGGGGGGGGTCCATGATTATCTTAGGATTAGAAAATTACATGAAAATATTCTAAATCTGGCTCAAGAATGAGTTGAATGTAAAAGTCAACTCAGCATGCATTGATAATCTTCCTGTTTAACAGGTTTTCAACCAAATGGTCAGCCTCCAATCTCATGTACTGACAAGCCAATTAAGTCAGAATTCGATATTGTTGGCTCTGACACTAGTCAGTATTCACCTCCACGAAGACTGAGCAAAGAGGACATCTCCCAAGTTATCAATGACTACAGAATTGCAGCAAGAAATGCAATTGAAGCAGGTTTTGATGGGGTAGAGATTCACGGAGCAAATGGCTACTTGATTGACCAGTTCTTAAAAGATCAAGTGAACGACAGAACAGATGAATACGGTGGGACCCTAGAGAATCGCTGCCGCTTTGCTCTAGAAGTAGTTAAAGCAGTAGCAAATGAGATTGGGTCTGATAAGGTAGGTATCAGATTGTCTCCTTTTGCTGATTACAATGATTGTGGAGACTCGAACCCTATTTCTCTAGGTGTTTATATGGCGGAATCATTGAACAAGTACAAGATTTTGTATTGTCATGTGATTGAGCCAAGAATGGTAACTCAGTTTGAGAGGCATGAAACGAAGAACAACTTGTTGCCTATGAGAAAGGCTTTTGAGGGGACGTTTATTGTCGCTGGTGGATATAACAGAGAGGAGGGGAATAGAGTTATAGAGAGTGGTGGGGCCGACCTTGTTGCGTTTGGACGCTTGTTCTTGGCTAATCCTGATCTGCCACAGAGATTTGAGCTTGATGCTCCCCTTAACAAGTACGATAGAGGCACTTTCTATTCAGATGATCCTGTTGTTGGGTACACAGACTACCCATTCCTTGTGCAGACAAGTAATTGAACTTTGAAATCTTTTGTCAAGAGAAAACACACTTTCAAAGTGGGGTCCAAAAAACATGAAACCAGAAGACATTGTGGATAATTATTTGTTACTTGTTCTGTTGTTTGTTGTTTCAAACTTATTTTCCTTATATTATGATGGTAAGGTCTAGTCTCCATCACCTTTATTTATGCTTTTACTGTAATAAAATTTAGGGGCAATTCCCTTTTCGATTAAAAAAAGTTTGGCTACATAAAATTTATCGATCAAGACGAGTAGATTGGCTAGACAAACATTTGTAGGGAGAGGGTTGAAAGGGCACTAAGGGTTGAAAGTACTACACAATCACAACAGCTCAACCCCGCTTCAAATCTGACACTGACACTCTCCAAAAAGACCCGCTTCAAATCTGATACCGACACTCTCCAAAAAGAACCACTAGCTAATTCTCATATAGAAGCTAGAGAAATCATTTGGTTCCATACTTGGGGACACATCCTTGTCCCTCCTAAACCCACGGAAGTGAATTTGCAAGAAAGAAGTCAGCAATCCAGGGCTTAAAATTGTGTGTCGGTCTATAGGGATTCTTATTTTGGAACGGATGGAGTATATATCTGTTGTAAGAAAAGTAAGAGAATACCCATTCCATGTGCACACAAGTAGTTGAAACTGAAATCTTTTGTGAATGTTACTATGTGCATTTTGAGGAAAAGTTTGACTACATGCACTATGCTAGCAATAAAAACATAAAACAAAGAAAAATCCATGTCTGAAGAGGTTGAATTAATAATTAGAAGGATAAAAACAGAAGCTGGTAGTTGGAGTGCACGGAAAGGGTAAATCAGAGAGAAGCGATTTGGGAATTATTTTACAGAGGAATAGGTTGGCTGATATGGTGAAGCCAACATCTTCAAGGCACTACTGGCATTCATTCCCATTCAGGAAGATGTCCAGAAATAAAGGGTCCAAAGCTCTGTTACTGAGAAACAGATATTCAGGCAGCTAATCTAAAGAATGGTTTATAACGCTGACTCAATGCGATGTTCTTCGTGATTACACGTGTAGAAAAAAAGAGTTGAATAGGTTGATATACCTAAGGTTTCTTGTCTACCCCTCCCTACAAAGCCTAGTCAAACCTGTCTAACCAGCCTGCACAGACTCCCCTGTGCCACTTCTTTGGCTTCTCTACACCGCCCTCTTGGCAACTTCAGTACTGAGTAACTATGCTCAAGCCTGTGTGTCGGTCTGAAGACTATTATTTTGCAGAACCGCTATTCTCGTCGAAAGGGCAAACGCCCTTCACGAACTCCTGCAGGTCCAGAACGAATTGATCCGAATGGCCGAGGACCGACCTGCTCAGGCGTCCCATAATACGGTCACATCTGGAAGACGAAGGAACGAGAGGGGCTGATGGTCGTTGTGATGATGCAACTGCCGGGAACGATCGTCAATTGCCGCCGCAAGACCTCAGAGAGCATCTTAACCGTCGTCGCAGTGAAGGACACTCATCTCAGCGACGACGAGAAGAGGCGGACAGAGAGCTTCGAAGGTCTCCTCTTGCAGATGACAATCTTGAGCAAAACGGGAACCAGGTTAATCGAGGTCGTCAAACGACCCCCTCAATGCATAATGAACGAACTCCGAGTTACAGGAAAAGGACACGTACTCCCTCTCATCCTCGCGGACGGGAACAATCCAGGTCTTACCGACCATCCCCTCCCAGAGGTAACAGAAGAGAGAGAACGGTTTCCCGATGACCTGTTGTCACAAAAAGGCAACGGTCGAACACTGTCTCCCGGGGACCTCGTCGAGATAGGTTCCTTCCCCCGACCGAGCAGGAGATATTGACATGCGTGAGGTGCTCAGACTCAAGCGTAAGGTGGAGGAGTTGACGGCCAAAAAGAATAACGCTGATAGTGATGACTCGGAGGATGATGTTGGCACATTGAAGCCTTTGGCACCATGGATGCTTGAATTGGGACCACCAGAGCCAGGATTCAAACTACCTGACTTGAAGCAAAATGACGGCTCAACAAGTGCTTTGGATCATATGCAACACCTTGAGGCCCAGATGATACTGGTGTCTAGGTATTCAAGGCAAGACGATGTAATGTGCAAAGCTCTCACTAACACTTTGACTGAAGCAGCTCTGAGGTGGTTTAGAAGCCTTCCAAAGGGAAGCATTGATTCTTGGAAACACATGCGTAAGAAATTTTTGGGCAGGTTTGCGACTGCTGGAGATCGTCGCAAGACAGTGAACGACCTGAGTAATATCACCCAAGGAGCCAACGAAAGCTCGATGAATTATTTCAAAAGATTCAAGAAATTGGTCGACCAGATCGATGAGGATTTGACGGATCGTGAGATTATCAACTGCTTCAGGCATGGGATCATATCTTCAACCTTGGACTACGAGCTTCAAGTCCACCCAGCCAAGTCTAGAAAGGACCTCTACGCTAAGGCCTATGCAGTGGCCGAAGCTGAAGAGAGGAAGTTGCAACGTGATGGGAAGGCCGTCGTCAATGACGAGGCTGCGAAATCCAAGAAAGACAAGGCCGGAGACAAAGGAAAGAACAAGTCAGAAAAAGCTGAGAAAGTACCTGAATCGTACACTCCATTGACACTATCCCGTGCAGAAATTCTGAGCAACGTTGATTTTGGACCAGCACCAAAGATGAACCCCAATGAAAAGGGGAAGAAAAACATGAGTAAGTACTGTGATTATCACCGGGACAGGGGGCATGACACAGAGGAGTGTTTTAGCTTGAAAAAAATAATACAGCGGTGGATAGACGACGGTCCCCTCGACCAGTATGTAAAGAGGGATCGTCCAGCAGCCAACAACCGAACTACTAACAACGACCCTCCTGAGAGACAGCCGAGATTGATCTTAGTTATTTTCGAGGAATCAAGCAAGAACCAGATCAAAATTGCTATATACCATTTGAAGAAAGCCCCCCATGTTCCACCAAAAGCAGATGTTCCAAATGATGTGATCAGTTTTTACCCGTATGAGTTGTCAACCAATCCACTAGCCTGTCAACAAACTTTAATTGTCCCAGGTTTCATCGACAACTGTGAATCAAGAAGAATACTCATTGATACAGGGGCAGCAAAAGACATTTTGTTCTACAGTGTCTACCAAAAAATGGGTCTACCTGATAGTCGGCTAAGTCCTTACTTAGGTCGTCTTGAGGGATTCACCAACCACCGAGTAGACGCTAAAGGACAAATTGACTTGCCCGTCGACATTGGGGACCATCTGTTGAGAACGATCCAAACTGTGACTTTCATTGTGATTGATGTTGTAAGTGATTATCATGCCATACTTAGCCAGCCAGGACAGACTGCTCTAGGGATCGTCGCTTCAGTCCCACACCAGAGAATTAAATTCCCATCACGCTCGGGAGTAGGATGTGTATTGGGGACGGCCCCAGATTTCCTTGAGCATGTGTTGAAGAGCAAAAGGACCATTGAGATCGACGACCCTGAGCATATTGTGAAGTTTTCAAAATCAATTAAGCAAACCACAACCTCCTGCTCCAATGTCTCAACGATTAAATGTGTTGACGACTCAATGGCCAGGTTGGACGAGCCTGAGAATTTTATTGATGAGATATTCCTGGACGACCAAACAACAGCTACACAGCTTTTGGTCAACCAGGACTCGAGGGCAGAGCTGGACAAGTTAATTGAGAATGAAGTGCCTGACCTCACCCCAGAAGCCAAAAAGAAAATCAAGGAGGTTGTAATTGAATCTATGGATTTTCGTGACGAGACAGCTGAGCTCAAACCTGCTGACGAGTTGATTGAATTAAACATCCACCCCAAATTACCCTGAGCAAAAGATTAAACTGGGGTCTCAGCTAACAACTGAGGAGAGGGATGGGATAATCACCCTACTCAAACATAACCTTGCTATCTTTGCTTGGAGGGTCGAAGATACGAAAGGCATAAGGGAGGATGTTGCTGTCCACAGGCTTGGGGTGAATCCAACGATGAAGTTTAAGGAGCAGAGGTTGAGAATTTTTTCAACTGAAAAGGAGGTTGCGATTATGCAAGAGATTGATAAGTTGCTAAGTGCAGGAATAATTGTGGATGCCGAATTTACGACTTGGTTGGCAAACGTTGTGCTCGTCAAAAAGCCCAACGGAAAATGGAGATTGTGTGTGGATTTCACGGACCTTAACCTGGCGTGCCAGAAAGATAGTTACCCCCTACCCCGAATTGACAAGCTCGTCGATTTTGTAGCTAGGCATACGACCCTCAGTTTCTTGGACGCATACTCCGGCTATCATCAAATCAAGATGGCCGAGGAGGATATTCCAAAGACAGCCTTCCAAGTTGCGGGTGGAACTTATTGTTATATGAAGATGCCCTTTGGGAAGAACGCCGGGGCAACTTATCAGAGGATGATTAACAAAGTGTTCAAGGGTCAGTTGGGTGATAATCTGGAAGCTTACATAGACGATATGGTCGTCAAGTCACGAAAAAGGAAGCATGTTGACGACCTTCAGCAGACCTTCTCCAACCTACGAGCAAATAACATGGTCCTCAATCCAGCCAAATGTGTTTTCGATGTTGCAGCTGGTAAGTTTTTAGGGTTTATGCTTTCTCAAAGAGGGATAGAGGCTAACATTGAAAAAATTAAGGTGTTGATTGATATGGCCGAGCCAACATGCATCAAGGAGGTCCAACGGCGGAACGGACGAGTAGCGGCTCTAGGTCGCTTTATTTCAAAATTAGCTGAAAGAACTTTGCTTTTTTCAAGGCTCTTCGTTGTGCAAAGGATTTTAAATGGACGGAGGAATGTTCGAAGTCGTTCAGCCAGCTCAAGGAATACCTCGGCTCTCCACCTCTCCTCAGCAACCCCGTAGCCGGGGAAGACTTGTATGTTTATCTCTCGACAGGTGACAAGGCCGTCGCCGCCGTAATGATTAGAGAGGAGGATGGAATACAGAAGCCGGTGTACTATGTGAGCAAAGTTGTATCTGATGTTGAGACCCGCTATTTTAATGCTGAGAAAATTGCCTACGCTCTCGTCATTGCAGCACGAAAGCTACGAGCATATTTCTCAGCTCACTCCATTGTTGTTTATACCAATGCCCCACTAAGGAAGATCCTACATCGACCTGAAAGCTCTGGTCGTCTACTGAACTGGAGTATTGAATTGACTGAGTTTGACATCCAATATTGGGCACGAAAGACTTTTCAAGCCCAAGCCCTGGCAGATTTCTTGATCGAGACATCGTTCAGTTCCGATGATGATCAAAGAGTGCCACCCCAGAAAGTTAGCAAGGGCAAGCAAGTCGACGATCTACCAGAGCAACTGACTTTGCCCGTTGGATGTTGGAAGTTTTTTTCAGATGGGTCGGCGACTAAGGAGCTCAGTGGGGCCGGAATTGTGCTGGTGTAGCCAGAAAGTGAAACTGTTTTTTGAGGAAGTTTTAAGGTTCAAGTTTCAAGCCTCGAACAATCAGGCGGAATACGAAGCACTCATTGCGGCAATAGAATATTCCAAGTGCTTTGGAGCAACAAAAAGTGTGGCCTTTTGTGATTCCCAATTGATCGTAAATCAAATCCGTGGAGACTATGCTGTCGTCGATTCAACCTTGCAGAAGTATCACTCATTGGTCGGCGAGATGGTACAGGGATTAGAATTTTGGGCCATTCAAAGAATTGCTAGAGAAGATAATGAGCATGCAGATCTGCTCTCGAAGCTGGCCACTGATCAGCTCCCTGAAGACGAGCATGGCCACCACTTGGCCTAACTCGAGCAGCCCGCTTACGAGAGAGTAAAGATAATGTCTGTTGGGGACGGCCCCAGATGCTGGATTGATGAGATGAAGGCATTCATTAAAAACGACGAGTTACCAGCCGACGAGATCCTAGCTCATCAAATCAAAAGGAAATCTCCACGGTACTCAGTCGTCAATGGCGAACTATATCGGCGATCTATCACAAGACCTTTGCTTAAGTGTGTTCATCCAGATAAAGTTGTGAATCTACTGTTTGAAGTTCATCAAGGAGAGTGTAGGGGCCACCCCGGAGCTCGTACACTGGCGAACAAGCTGATTACCATGGGATACTACTGGCCTCACCTCCGTGAAGATGCAAAAGAGTTCGTGAAGAAATGTGACATATGCCAATGATTTGCCGACCTCCCAAAACTCCCTACGACCGAGCAAACCCCGGTGATGGCCTGGCCATTTGATATGTGGGGTGTTGACTTAATTAGGCCTTTTCCCAATGCTAAAGAGGGAGTGGAATACGTGATTGTGGCAGTTGATTATTTCTTAAAATGGGTGGAGGCCAAGGCGTTAAACAAGATTACAGAGAAAAATGCCCTAAGTTTCATTCATGACTCAATTTGATGTCGATTTGGGATCCCTAGGGTGATCGTTTCTGATAATGGCCTTCAGTTTTCAAAAAAGTTTGACCAAGAATTGAACAGAATGGGAGTTAAACACTCAATGTCGTCTGTTGCCTATACACAAGGCAACGGGCAAGCTGAATCTGCGAATAAACTTGTGTTGTCAGCCCTGTGCAAAAATCTTAAAGGACGAGATGGGAGATGGTTGGACGAACTCCCGTCAGCTCTTTGGGCAGTTCGGACAACCACCAGGGGGCCTACGGGGGAAACCCCATTTGCTCTGGCATATGGTTCTGAGGCTATGGCTCCCGCTGAGCTTCAACTCCCAACTGACCGTGTAGCTCTTTACGACGTTGAGAAAAACATCCATAGTAGGCAGGTCGACCTTGACCTCCTTGACGAACGACGATTGGATGCCCAGTTAAGAATGGCCAACTATAAGAAGCGAACTAAGGCATACCACGACAAAAAGGTCAGGAAAAGATTATTTAAAGTGGGAGACTATGTTCTCAGGAAAATCGAAGTAACGGGCCTCAAAGCTCGTCAAAACAAACATTCCCCCAATTGGTAAGGACCTTATGTCATCACCAACATCGTTAGGGAAGGAACATATCGGCTAGCCAAACCAAACGGCGAGAAGCTCAAGCATCCTTGGCATGCCAATCACCTCAACAAGTATTATTTCTGAGCTCGTCGGTTTACTTCAGCGCACTCAGGGCACCTTGTTTTTGTGGTTCTTTATTTCATCTTAATTATGGAGTTTGTAACTTTGTAAGGGATAAACTATAAATCCCGGAAGTTCCAGAAGTTGTAAACAATTGAAGAGTTATTAATGGAAGCTCGTAGTTTTATTGATTTCCTACTCTACAAATTCTTTCACTTTGATCAAGTATAAAGATCGGTTGAAGCCAGACTTCGACCTTCACATTCACTTTGATCAAGTATAAAGATCAGTTGAAGCCAGACTTCGACATTTACACATACTTTAGCCAAGTATAAAGGCTAGATGAAGCTAGACTTCGTCGACAGCTATAACGGAATAGACAACTCGTCCAAACAATCTTGCCTCCGAACAACGATCTATGGACCTTTGTACTATACCTACGAGCATCTCGAAAAGTAAAAAGCAAAAGTATGGTCAGTCTTACAAAAGACGACCTATATTATGATCATCACTAACGATGGCCACACACACTTGTTTTCAAACTTTCACAATCACTAGTTATCACATGCTATATACGTTAACATACAGATTAACATACAGAGAACAAAATCATTGAATAACAAAAAATTGTACGATGTCCTCTAAAACGACGAGGAATAAAACTAAACAAATTACAAACAAAGTAAAAATTGTTATCACCCCCCAAACTGGGCCAGGGTGAGATTACAAAATCAGATGAAGCATTGTTTGAAAGAACAAATCTCAAATATTGTTTACACATCTCAAATCAACGAATTACTATTGTTGACCGTCGTCATTTGGTGGAAGCTCGTTGGGATTGGGGCCTTCTTCAGTGAAATAGTCAAAATAAACGTCAAAGTTTTTAGGATCAACAGCCGGGACGGGCCACGCCTCCTTCCCATCCTTCTCATCATCTTCCTTAATAATGGATAGATCGTTGTCATCATAAGGAATGAGGTGATGGATCGAACGAGCGTCTATGTCATACGCATCCTCGGCAAATAAATCCGCGAACTTTTCAACTGAAATCAAGTCCTTGGTCTCAGGATCCACGAGAGCTCTTCTGATTAAATGCTTGGCTCCGACCTTGAAAATCCCTTGGTCTTGTCAGTGATCATCTGAGTACACTCGCTGCTCCGCTTGAACTCTTAGACGGCCTCTTTCCTAGCTTGGTCGAGGGCCTCTTCATGATCAGACTTCAACTTATCAATTTGAGCATTTTTGGCATGGAGGCCATTGGATAGGGTCGTCACTTCCCCCTCTACTTTCTCCTTATCCGATATGAGCTTAGCGTTATCAGTCTCCAAGTGGCCGATCCGTATAAGAGCCTCGTCTTTCTACTGCATCAGGGTCTCGTAGGCGCTGGTCAATGAGCCAACGTTCCCTTCAGCTTCAGCAAGTTTTTTGTCAGCAATCTCTTTAGCTCCAACCGACTGGATGAGCTGCTCCTGGGCTCGGGGTTCCACTTCCAGACAATCCCTATAGTCTGAGCTCATAGCTTCCATCATCGACGACATCTGTACGGACAAGGTTAGCGCAAGTATAGAAATATGAAAAGACTTGGTGAAAATAATGGGATGAATTACCTCAGTCTGTATCAGCCCAAGACGGGCATGATAGGTCTCAGGAGAAAGTTTGGCCGTCTTCAATCTTTGGACGAGCTCAGAATCCACGGATCGGCGGGTGATGGACGCCCCTAGAACGAGCGGCAAACCATACCTCTTCAAATAAGGAACCCCAGTCATTGGAGAAACCTTTGCATATTGAGCAGCCAAATTTAGGGCCATCTCCTTAGTCAGAGCCTCTGAAGACGAGGCTGGAGCTTGGGTCCGTGGAGTTGAAGGGTCGGAGGCGCTTGGAGGGTCGAAGGGTGCTTTTTTGGCTCTCTCTCTCTCTCCTCCCCAGAGCCCGTAGGTCGATCTTTTCTTTTCCTTGAGACGTGACTGCCGTCACCAATCACCTCCACATTTGAGTCTGAACTTCCAACTGTCTCATGGTCAACGTTTTCCACGTTGACAGGCTGGGTGCCCACGTTAGCAGCATCACTCACATTTTCAGCCTCAACATTCACAACTCTTTCAGGCTCATCTTCATGTATCTGATGACCTCCAGTATTGAGTCCTTCAACTTTGGGCCCAGCATTCTCTCTCTCGATCAAGGGGATAGCTCCGGAGCTTTCCTTGGGAAGAGCCTCATTCCTTGTCGTCATGTTTTCTTGACGATCGTAGATAGCATTGGACGAGGCCCTATTCTTCCTTGCAACTCTTCGATCCACAGCTCTAATTGCGCCGCTCATGATTTTTGACTCAATCCGATCAATAACTTCCTGAGAGAGAACTGTAAAAGAAGTGGAAAGAGTTAAGTTGTTTTCGACGAGACAAAAGACAAATCTGTACATAACAAAAAGATGAGTTATCAAGACGTCACCCCCAATCATGTCTAGGTTAGCACAACGCTCCTGAGGGCAGCTGTCATGTGCCCCTATGTAGTTAACGCAATTTTCCTCCCAGACCATGTCGTCGTGGACGATCCATGTGGGATAGTGATGGTCAAGGTTGATTTTAACAAGGGGTTGAGGGCCAATCGATGGGCTGGACATCATTCCCGTCCTTATATACCTCCAATGGGAAGCCTCAATATCCTTGTACGACACCCATCCAATTTTCAGAAGGGCATCAATCTTCCTCTTTAGCTCGTCGGCCCATGGAGCTGCAAATACTTGCTCGTCTGGGACCATCACGGTGGTCTCCAGGTAAGGGAACTGCCATCCAACCCTGCTCTCAACCCTGATCATGTGGTTCTCCCAACCATATACTTTATTTTGAACCTCTAGAAACAACCCCTGCACATTCCGGATCAACGCCACACTCACCACTTATTTACCATTGACAGTGGACCTCGTTGCCTTGTAATATTCTCTAAAAACTTTGTTACAAGGCTCGTGGCCTAAGAATCTGCAGACTATGATGAACGAAGATAGAATCCTAATGGCATTAGTGCTTAGTTCCATGGGCACATAGGTCGAGTCTTCCAGAAACTCGTTGATGAAGGGGTCCAGAGGTAGCCTCAGACCCAGCTCAAACTGCTTGTAAAAGAAGGCCACCTTTTTCTTACTTCGAAGAATGGCCTCTCGATGAGGCTCATAGTCAGTGAGGTGTAGATACTCTAGTTTGTATGTGGAGGCTTGGAATCTATACGAATCTCGTAGAACGTTGATCATCTGCGTCTTAATATCCTTCCTCCGGGCATTAATTTTGGCTATGGCCAACTGGCCTTCCTCTCCACCTCTGAAGCCTCGTTCATTGCAACCAGCCCGTACGTTGGTGTGAAAGGCATTGAGAATGCGAGGACCATCGGCGCTCGTACTAGCACCAGGTGTACCAGATGGTACGACCTCTTGGGTTGATGGTCGGGGACGACCGTCGTGATCCATATCTACAAAACAATTAGAAAGAGCAAGGGAATCATTCCTAACATCAGTAGAGGATGACCTACCTAAAGACGACCTAGATTCCCCTGAAGCAAAATTCCTAAGTGAATCACGACGGTCCAAGGAGTAATCAGATTGGATATGTCTTGGAAGGTCGTTCATGGATCTAAAGGGTGTTACCCTTGGGTCATCTTCTTCAAAATCACCAAGAACATCACCAGTGGGGAACTCTAAACCCCCATTTTCAAAATCAAATTTTACCAAAATGGAAGAACATTCACTCAAAGGGATTTCTCTCCAAGGACCCCTAACACTTTTGTACACCCTCATGTTAGGCCCAAAACCAAACCGTACCCCTTGCTCAAAGCTGACAAACCTGGGGGCCATTAATCAAGTTTTTAAGCCCCAAAACCCAGAAAACTGAAGAACAGAGGAAGAAATCACCTGTTAAAGGGGAAGATGAAGGTTCCGGAGGCAAATCAAAGAAATCTCTAATCCAAGCTGCCACTTTACGCAAAGATGGAGAAGCCAATACCGTGTTTATCGCCGGATTTGGGTTTTGGATGGCCGGAATTGCTCCCCTTGCTAGGTGCTCTTGAATATCTCAAGATTGTAAAGTTTGAAATGGAGGAGAGGGGGAGGTATTTATATTTGAAGAAGATGAAAGGTTTTGCCTAGAAACCCACGCAAAAACCCGGTGTAACGATGAGGGGAATTGAATACAAATTGGGATTTTCAAGGAGAATGTCCCATCATGGGACGCGTGTCATTTAATGGAGGAATCCTGGCCGCCCACGTCATCAGTGGTCACATCGCCTCTTTGTTTCAAATTTCAAACCGATGGCCGTTTAACGAGCTAGGGTTTCGTAACCCTAAAAAACGCAAACTCCTGGCCCGTCGAGACGACCCATAAGTTGGGGGCCACTGAACGGAATATTTTGTGATGGGCCGAGCCCAAACCATTCCCTTGCAAAGTGGGCTCTACAAGCCCACCAAGGGACCAAGCTCGGAGGACAGGCATCGGAGTTGGACCGTAGCCCGTCGAACAATGGATGGCCGTCGTCGCCATTGAGCGACCAAGCCCATCCAAAGACAGGAGGTATCTCGTCTGGATGCTCGCTCGTCGATCCATCCGTCAAGCGACGACCCTCCTAGACATACAGCTCTAGGTCGTCGTTCTACATAGCTTGCCCAACAAGCCATCTTTGGATAAAGTCAAACCTGCCACTGGACCACTTTGCACATGTCCCCACGGAACTAGCAGTGGCGCCGCATTGTGCAGGTGACACTTTCCATTATAAGGCAAACCATTATCAGTGATAGGTACAGCAGTGTCCTTGCTCATACGAAGCAATCACAGGACGCCACGTGGACACATGGGGACAAAACCAATCCAACGGTTGGCAATAATCTAATCCAACGGTCCAGATGAGAATCCTAGTTCCCCTCATCCATTATAAATACATGAACAGTGTCTTGGGCCGAGGTAATGCATTTTTCATTATTCACATATACACACACCCATTATTTCCTTATCACCTTCTCCGGCCCACACTGATTCTCACGCCGGAGGGCCTTGCCGGACAAGCCCCGGCGCAGTTCACGGTTACTTTCTGGTGGTGTGCAGGTCTCAAGTCAGCCTATTATTCTGCTGGACTTCGATAGCTGAGCCCGAACGATTTCCTGCATCATCAATTCCCATTCAGGAAGATGTCCAGAAATAAAGGGTCCAAAGCTCTGTTGCTGAGAAACAGATATTCAGGCAGCTAATCTAAAGAATGGTTTATAACGCTGACTCAATGCGATGTTCTTCGTGATTACACGTGTAGAAAAAAAAGAGGAAATACAAATGTGCAGAGATTTAAAAGCAAGACTAATTAATGGAGGAAGAGAAAAGGAGATTAAGAAATGTATACTAGATGAACGAGTGGAATAGGATTGATATACCTAAGGTTTCTCGTCTACCCCTCCCTACAAAGCCTAGTTAAGCCTGTCTAACCAGCCCGTGCACAGACTCCCCTGTGCCACTTCTTTGGCTTCTCTACACCGCCCTCTTGGCAACTTCAGTACTGAGTAACTATGCTCAAGCCTGTGTGTCGGTCTGAAGACTATTATTTTGCCGGATAGAGTATATATCTGCTGTAAGAAAAGCAAGAGAAAAAGCCTTGATAGTTACGAGAACCCCGATTCGATGTGCGACGCACGGAAAGTGTATCTCTTGAGACTTATAATGACTATACAACAGTTAAAACAGAAGAGTCATCATTGCTGTTTTGAAGTGACAAAATAGTGGGGGGGGGAGGGGAAACTAAACATGAAATCTGGAGTCTGGGGACCTGGTTACGAATTGGGAACTTTAGAGTTCGTCACCCCTTTAGTCCGGTCAAATTGACCACTCTTTCTAACGTGATCGTGTGAGTGGCACGCAAATTGTGTCCTAAGTCATTAAAGGCGAGAGACGGGCGAGACATGCCTGAAAAAGGCGAAAAGTGAGGCGCTTAAAAGGTAGCCGAAACGCAAGTAAGACAAAAAAGAAAATAGAAAAAAACTAAAAAAATATTCGGGAAAATTACTCTTAAAGGTGACTTACTTTACCCATTTACATCAAAAAAGCAATGTGCTCGTTGTACTTTTATAAGCCTTTTCATATAATGCAATTTTTAAAATAAAAAATGGACGAGTTAACAATAGTTAACGCCTTGATGATGGTGTAGCACACGTTCCCCCATCCTCCATTACCTCTCTCACTCTCTCACCTCCGCCCTCTATCACCGCTCCCCTCCCCCCGAAATCTTTCTTTGCGCCCTCTCTCACCCCACCTCCATCCACCCTAAAACACGAGCAGCCAATCAACATTGTCGCCCCCACCCTTTCACTAACACCACCTTGTTCACAGTCGCCATCGTCTTCTCCCTTGCTTACAGCCTCACAATGGGTGTTTGTCGGTCACAATGGCGGTGGTTAGGCAATGAGTGGTTGTCGGGTTTGAAAGGGATTGTGGAGATAACTGAAAGTTAATTTTCAAATCAACTTTCTGTTAGAATGACCTCTCATTTGCCATATCAGCATTTCGTTAGATTTTTTAACACCGTTGGTGAAAAAAGAAATTTGATACACTATTTGAAGACTAACTCAAAAGTATGTTGTATTCTTTAGATACTAATGGGTATATTACCTTTTTTGGTGCAAATCACGAAAATACATTGAATATATTAGCCGTTTGGCATTTATTTCCAATTAATAAACGTTAAAGTTGACATATAATTGTCTCTAGTAACATCAGTAATTGAAACTGTTTGTACCTAGTCTTACAGAATTATGGGGGTCGGGTGAATAATTGGCATTAATTACACGAAACCACCAAATGGTGATGAAAAAGAGGAGCGGGAATAGGAACTAGAAAGGCTTTTGGGAGAGACAGGTATTGCAGGACTTGGCTCTAAACAGAGAAAGTTTGTGATGTTGTATAGGATGATCCATAATGAATACCCTAGGTGGTATTTATAGGAGTAAGCCCATGTGAGGAGCGCATGCACTCCATAGTGTGTGGACCATCCCGTAATTCTAATTTTAAACCCAACTAAGTCATATGCAACCCCACGATTGGGACATGTGGTGACTGATAGGCTAAAGTCGCACGCCTACAAATTAATTACCAAGACTCGGCTACAAGCAAGGACAAGTCCAGGGTCGATGCACCGAAGAACGGTTATTTGTTTATGTAATAGTCACAAAGTAGTTTGGGGGTTTGATTGATTTGTTTGTTGTATCTATACTAAAGCAAGAAAATAGATTGGATTGTAAACAATAATTTAAAAGCACCTTGGATAAATAAATTTATCACTGTTTATCAATCAATATCATTGGTTCATTCTTTCTAGTCTTCTCCTAATCACTTGATCACAAGATATAAAACCTCTATCTCTTCTTTGTTATTAATTACTAGCGGCGACACGCTCAACTAATAATCCTAATCAATACTAAAACCTAGTCGACACGGCCAAGGTTCTAAAAATTAATTGATGAAATTCTTAGAGATGAAGATCAAGGAATTATTCTATTCTTTTTCAAATAGAAAATAAAGCTAATTTTACCCTAATCACAATTCAAGATGACACATACAAGAATTATGAAACTGCTATAATGAAAACCCTAATCCGACACAATAAAAGGGAATTCTAGCAAAGTCCAATTAAAAGGATTAAGAGATTGATCAATTTCTCAAAACCCAAGAAAAAAATTTAACAATAAGCACAAGTAAAATTATAATTAAGGAGAAAGAGAAAGAAACGAATAAATCTCAATTGATCTTCAAAACATATCAAGAATTATCATCCAAAGTCATAGGGAATTAGCTCTCCATGAAAAAGCAAAGCTTCAATTCTTGTTCTATGAAAAACTAATGTAAAGAGATGATAAAAGATAAATAATGACAAGAGGTAGTATTTATACTCCCTACCTAAAATACCCAAAGATAAAAAGGAAAAAGGAAATAAAATAAAACTCCCAAAATTACACAATTCCCGTCACTGAGCCAGGTCGCCGCTGAAGACACTAGTCGTGCTGTGAGGGATGACTCGTCCCCAATTGCTTCCTCTCTGATTCTGTCGTCCTGTGTGATGGGGAAAACTTGGTTATGGCTAGCTAGGATGACTCATCCCTTGATCAGAAATTCCAGAATTTCACCTCTCTTAAGCTCCACTTTGATCCTTGCTACAATTTCAACCATCCTTGACAATTGACTTGACTTTGCTGGCTTCCATTGATGTAGAGATGATGCTCTTGAGCTCCTTGACTTGATTGTGAATTAGATTACAAGGTATGAACTTGCTAAATCTCCCTCTAATTACATTGTTTCTCAATAATTTCTCACAATCACTACATGGAAAAACGATTTTAGCTATGGCAAATTCCGTAGCTAAAATGAAGATTCCGTAGCTAAATCGTGTTAAGAGACGGATTTGTTCCGTAGCTATTCCGTGGATGCAGGTTCATCGCTAAATTGGGCGTCGCTGTTTTGTAGCTGTTTTAGAGACAAATATGTCCGTCTCTAAATTAGAGACAGATATGTCCATCTCTAAATTAGAGACAGATATGTACGTCGACGGATTAGCGACAAATTTTTTCATCTCTATTTAATTTGTCGTTTTATTTTCGAACCATTTTAGCGACAAATATTTATGTCCCTAAATTGACATTTTTTTAAAAAAAAATTATATATATATTTTAAATATATATTAATATATTTTAAATATATATATATACTCCCTCCGTCCCGCTACAAACTGCACAATTTTCTCATTGGACGTCCCATTACAAATTGCACACTTCCTAAAATGACAAAGAATCTTTACTATTTTCTCCACTCATTCTCTCTCCTATATTATTTTAATACTCACAACACCATTATAATTTACTATTCCCTCCACTCATTCTCTCTCCTATTTTATTTTTACACTCACAACATTTATATCATTATTTTTTCCTTAATCCCCGCACAAACAGTAACTGTGCAGTTTCTACTGGGACGGATGGAGTATATATTTAAAATATATTAATATATATTTTTAAATATATATTAAATCAGTCCTTTAACTTTTATTATTCTCAAATCCGTCCCTTAACTTTTCTTATTCTCAAATCAGTCATTGATATTTCATAGTTACACTTTGCACCCTTAAACTTCTTTTATACTCAATCAGTCCTCACAAACTTTCACCACCGGCAACCATTCACCGCCGTCTAACCGCCATCAACCATTCACCACCGTCTAACCACCAGCAACCACCGCAATCCACCAGCAAGCACCGCAACCACCAGCAACTTCAAAAAATTTAGATCTAGTATTGATTTAGATCTTGTGAGGGAGAGACATAAAAAATCAAAAAGAAAAACTCAACAAAGGAGACGAATTAAATAGCCATAGCCATAGCCATCGCTGGAAATCCTTTGCTTCAAATGCTCTGTTCGGATTGATAAATGTCGCCGGCTGGAAAATAGAGAGGGAGAGCGTATTGTGAGTGACAGAGGGCGAAGGAAATGGAGAAAGAGAGAGAGTGACGAAGGGCGAAGATGATTGTGGCTGTGGTGGCGCCGGAGGACGACGACGGAGGCTGAAGGAGACTGTGAGGGAGCTGAATATGAGGGAAATGAGAGAGACGAAAAGGGTTTGTCGGTTGGTAGGTTTCTGTGTTTTTTAAAATAAGAGAGAGAGAGAGAAATGAGGAGAGAAATAGGGAGAGGGAGTAATTCGTTTTGTTTGAAATATTATGGGTTTTTGGATCGAATGTATTGAATGGTCAGATCTTGCTTTGGCTCTTGATCCGCGTGAAATTTTGAAATCCAATCAAACAATGCCACATCACATACTTATATTTATTTTACACTATACTATATGCGAATTAAAATATTTATGCCTAATATCAAGAATAATAATATTTATTATCAATAATATTTATTAATCAATTATTAATTATATAATTGATTAATTAATTAATATTAATATTAATTATATAAACAATAATAATATTAATAATAGTACTAATAATAACTAGTAATTTTTATTATTTTTTATTGACTAGGAAAAAACATTTTAGACTTTTTTTATTATTGAAATTTACAAAAAGTTATCTAAAATATTTACATTCTTTTATTTGATTTATCCAAAATTTTAGTTAAAGTAGTATGCCTAATATCAAGAATAATAATATTATCATATAATTAGTAATAATACTTTAATGATAATAATAATAATAATGATGCTATTGTTAATTATTCAATTATATAACTTAATATATTAAATAATAAATATTATATAATTAATAACAATATTAATAATAACTAGTAATAATACATAATATCAAAAATAATAATGTTATTAATTAATAAAAAAACACATTAAGTTAATTAATTTAAATTTATTAATAATAATTTAATAATTTAAACTTCTAAGAAATATTAATATACCTAAGTAATAATTGATAGTAATAAATTATAAAAAAATACTTATTAACAATAACAATACTTTAATCTTTAAAGGAAATAGTAATTAGTAAAAATAGTTTATAATAATAATAATTTAAAATATAAAATAATATTATATCAACACATAAAAATAGTTAAGAAATTTTAAATAATTTTTTTTAATATACCCAATCCCGTAAACATATATCCTTAGGGTATAGATAAGGTTTAGACTTTAGAGTGAGGTATATTTATCTTTTATTTTTTTAAAATTTTTTATTGACTATAAAATAATATTTTAGCCTTTGTTAATTAGGGATTTTTTTTAGAAAAAGTTATATAAAAAAAGATAGAAAAAAACTAAACAAATGAAAGTGTATAGAAGAAAAGTCAAAAGAGGGACGGACTACCCTATATTAATTTTTAGTTTTTTAAAAAATATTTATTGACTAGAAAATAATATTTTAGCCTTTGTTAATTAGTGATTTTTTTTATAAAAAGTTATATAAAAAAGATAGAAAAAACTAAACAAATGAAAGTATATAGAAGAAAAGTCAAAAGAGGGACGGACTACCCTATATTTTTTTTTATTTTTTTAAATTTTTTATTGACTAGGAAATAATATTTTAGACTTTTTTAATTAGTAATTTTTTTTTAGAAAAAGTTATATAAAAAAAGATAGGGTTTAGGGTATATGATATGGATTATAGGGTCAGGGTTTAGGGTTTAGAGTGAGGTTTAGAGTGAGATATATTTATTTTTATTTTTTTTTTAATTTTTTACTGACTAGGAAATACTATTTTAGAATTTGGTTAGTAGTGATATTTTTAACAAAAACTTATATAAAAAAAGAATGGGTTTAGGGTAAATGATATAGGGTTTAGGGTATAGAGTGATGTTTAGACTTTAGAGTGAGGTATATTTATTTTTTATTTTCTTTTAATTTTTTATTGACTAGAAAATAATATTTAGCCTTTGTTAATTAGTGATTTTTTTAGAAAAAGTTATATAAAAAAATATAGAAAAAAACTAAATAAATGAAAGTATATAGAAGAAAAGTCAAAAGAGGGACGGACTACCCTATTTTTATTTTCTATTTTTTTTAAAAAAATACTTATTGACTAGAAAATAATATTTTAGCCTTTGCTAATTAGTGATTTTTTTTAGAAAAAGTTATATAAAAAAGATAGAAAAAAACTAAACAAGTGAAAGTATATAGAAAAAAAATCAAAAGAGGGACGGACAATCCTATAATTATTTTTTATTTTTTTTTAATTTTTATTGACTAGAAAATAATATTTTAGACTTTGTTAATTATTTATTTTTTTTAGAAAAAGTTATATAAAAAAATAGGGTTTAGGGTATATGATATGAATTTTAGGGTTTAGGGTTTAAGGTTTAGAGGTTTAGAGTGAGATACATTTTTTTTTATTTTGTATTGACTAGGAAATACTATTTTAGAATTTGGTTAGTAGTGATATTTTTTAGAAAAAGTTGTATAAAAAAGATAGGGTTTAGGGTAAATGATATAGGATTTAGGATATAGAGTGAGGTTTAGACTTTAGAGTGAGGTATATTTATTTTTTATTTTCTTTTAATTTTTTATTGACTAGAAAATAATATTTTAGCCTTTGTTAATTAGTTATTTTTTTAGAAAAAAGTTATATAAAACAAGATAGAAAAAAAACTAAACAAATGAAAGTATATAGAAGAAAAGTCAAAAGAGGGACGGACTACCCTATATTTATTTTTTATTTTTACAAAAAATATTTATTGACTAGAAAATAATATTTTAGCCTTTGTTAATTAGCAAATTTTTTTAAGAAAAGGTTATATAAAAAAAGATAAAAAAAAAACTAAACAAATGAAAATATATAGAAGAAGTCAAAAGAGGGACGGACTATCCTATATTTATTTTTTAATATTTTTAAAAAAATTTATTGACTAGGAAATAATATTTTAGACTTTGTTGATTAGTAATTTTTTTAGAAAAAGTTATATAAAAAAAGATAGGGTTTAGGGTATATGATATGGATTTTAGGGTTTAGGGTTTAGAGTGAGATTTAGAGGTTTAGAGTGAGATATATTCATTTTTTATTTTTATTAATTTTGTATTGACTAGAAAATACTATTTTATACTTTGGTTAGTAGTGATATTTTTTTGAAAAAGTTATATAAAAAAAGATAGGGTTTAGGGTAAATGATATAGGGTTTAGGGTATAGAGTGAGGTTTAGACTTTAGAGTGAGGTATATTTATTTTCTATTTTCTTTTAATTTTTAACTGACTAGAAAATAATATTTTAGTCTTTGTTAATTAGTGATTTTTTTTTAGAAAAAGTTATATAAAAAAAGATAGAAAAAAACTAAACAAATGAAAGTATATAGAAGAAAAGTCAAAAGAGGGACCGACTATCCTATATTTATTATTTATTTTTTAAATAAATATTTATTGACTTGAAAATAATATTTTAGCCTTTGTTAATTAGTGATTTTTTTTAGAAAAAGTTATATAAAAAAACATAGAAAAAAACTAAACAAATGAAAGTATATAGAAGAAAAGTCAAAAGAGGGACGGACTACCCTATATTTATTTTTTATTTTTTATAAAGTTTTTATTGACTAGAAAATAATTTTTTTAATTAGTGATTTTTTAGAAAAATTTATATAAAAAAAGATAGGGTTTAGGGTATATGATATGAATTTTAGGGTTTAGGGTATATGATATGGATTTTAGGATTTAGGGTTTAGAGTGAGATTTAGAGGTTCGGAGAGAGATATATTTATTTTTTATTTTTCTTAATTTTGTATTGACTAGAAAATACTATTTTAGACTTTGGTTAGTAGTGATATTTTTTTGAAAAAGTTATATAAAAAAAGATAGGGTTTAGGGTAAATGATGTAGGGTTTAGGGTATAGAGTGAGGTTTATACTTTAGAGTGAGGTATATTTATTTTTTATATTCTTTTAATTTTTTATTGACTAGAAAATTATATTTTAGTCTTTGTTAATTAGTTATTTTTTTTTGAAAAAGTTATATAAAAAAAGATAGAAAAAAACTAAACAAATGAAAGTATATAGAAGAAAAGTCAAAAAGACGGACGGACTACCCTATATTTATTTTTTATTTTTTAAAGAAATATTTGTTGACTAGAAAATAATATTTTAGCCTTTATTAATTAGTAATTTTTTTAAGAAAAATTTATATAAAAAAAGATAGAAAAAAAATAAACAAATCAAAGTATATAGAAGAAAAGTCAAAAGAGAGACGGACTACCCTATATTTATTTTTTAAATTTTAAAAAATATTTATTGACTAGAAAATAGTATTTTAGCCTTTGTTAGTTAGTGATTTTTTTTAGAAAACGTTTTATAAAAAAAGATAGAAAAAAACTAAACAAATGAAAGTATATAGAAGAAAAGTCAAAAGAGGGACGGACTACCCTATATTTATTTTTTATTTTTTAAAAAAATATTTATTGACTTGAAAATAATATTTTATCCTTTGTTAATTAGTGATTTTTTTTAAGAAAAATTTATATAAAAAAAGGTAGAAAAAAACTAAACAAATGAAAGTATATAGAAGAAAAGTCAAAAGAGGGACAGATTACCCTATATATTTTTTTTAATTTTTTATTAACTAGAAAAAAAAATAGACTTTGTAAATTAGTGATTTTTTTAAAAAAAATTATATAAAAAAAGATAGAAAAAAACTAAACAAATGAAAGTATATAGAAGAAAAGTCAAAAGAGGGACGGATTACCCTATATTTATTTTTTTATTTTAAAAAAAAATATTTATTGACTAGAAAATAATATTTTATCCTTTGCTAATTAGTGATTTTTTTTTAGAAAAAGTTATATTAAAAAAGATATAAAAAAACTAAACAAGTGAAAGTATATATAGAAGAAAAGTCAAAAGAGAAACGGACTATCCTATATTTATTTTATATTTTTTAAAAAATTTTTATTGAATTGGAAATAATATTTTAGACTTTGTTAATTAGTGATTTTTTTAGAAAAGTTATATAAAAAAGATAGGATTTAGGGTATATGATATGAATTTTAGGGTTTAGGGTTTAGAATAAGGTTTAGAGGTTTAGAGTGAGATATATATATATATATATATATATATATATATATATATATATATATATATATATATATATATATATATATATATATATATATATATATATATATATATATATATATATATATATTTATTTTGTATTGACTAGGAAATAATATTTTAGACTTTGGTTAGTAGTGATATTTTTTAAAAAAATTTATATAAAAAAATATAGGGTTTAGGGTAAATGATATAGGGTTTAGGATATAGAGTGGGGTTTAGACTTTAGAGTCAGGTATATTTATTTTTTATTTTATTTTAATTTTTTATTGACTAGAAAATAATATTTTATCCTTTATTAATTATTGATTTTTTTTATAAAACGATATATAAAAAGATAGAAAAAAACTAAACAAATGAAAGTATATATAAGAAAAGTAATAAGAGGGACCGACTACCCTATATTTATTATTTATTTTTTAAATAAATATTTATTGACTAGAAAATAGTATTTTAGCCTTTGTTAATTAGTTATTTTTTTTTATAAAATGTTATATAAAAAAAGATAGAAAAAAATTAAACAAATTAAAGTATATAGAAGAAAAGTCAAAATAGGGACGGACTACCCTATATTTATTTTTTATTTTAAAAAAAAATATTTATTGACTTGAAAATAATATTTTAGCCTTTGTTAATTAGTGATTTTTTTTAGAAAAATTTATATAAAAAAAGATAGATAAAAAACTAAACAAATGAAAGTATATAAAAGAAAAGTCAAAAGAGGGACGGATTACCCTATATTTATTTTTTATTTTTTTTAATTGTTTATTGAATAGAAAAAAAAAAATTAGACTTTGTAAATTTGTGATTTTTAAAAAAAAAGTTATATAAAAAAATATAGAAAAAAACTAAACAAATGAAAGTATATAGAAGAAAGTCAAAAGAGGGACGGACTACCCTATATTTTTTTATTTAAAAAAATATTTATTGACTAGAAAATAATATTTTATCATTTGCTAATTAGTGATTTTTTTTAGAAAAAGTTATATTAAAAAAGGTAGAAAAAAACTAAACTAGTTAAAGTATATAGAAGAAAAGTCAAAAGAGGAACGGACTATCCTATATTTATTTTTTAATTTTTTAAAATTTTTATTGACTAGAAAATAATATTTTAGACTTTGTTAATTAGTGATTTTTTTTAGAAAAAGTTATATAAAAAAGATAGGGTTTAGGGTATATGATATGAATTTTAGGGTTTAGGGTATAGAATGAGGTTTAGAGGTTTAGATTGAGATATATTTTTTTTATTTTGTACTCCCTCCGTCCCGGTAGAAACCGCACAGTTACTGTTTGTGCGGGGATTAATGAAAAAATTATGATATAAATGTTGTGAGTGTAAAAGTAAAATAGGAGAGAGAATGAGTGGAGGGAATAGTAAATTATAATGGTGTTGTGAGTATTAAAATAATGTAGGAGAGAGAATGAGTGGAGGGAATAGTAAAGATTCTTTGCCATTTTAGGAAATGTGCAATTTGTAATGGGACGCCCAATGAGGAAAGTGTGCAGTTTGTAGCGGGACGGATGGAGTATTGACTAGGAAATACTATTTTAGACTTTGGTTAGTAGTGATATTTTTTTGAAAAAGTTATATAAAAAAAGATAGGGTTTAGGGTAAATGTTATAGAGTTTAGGGTATAGAGTGAGGTTTAGACTTTAGAGTGTGGTATATTTATTTTTTATTTTATTTTAATTTTTTATTGACAATAAAATAATATTTTAGTCTTTGTTAATTAATGATTTTTTATAGAAAAAGTTATATAAAAAAAGATAGAAAAAAACTAAACAAATGAAAGTATATAGAAGAAAAGTCAAAAGAGGGACGGACTACACTATATTTATTTTTTATTTTTTATTTTTTTAAAAAATATATATTGACTAGAAAATAATATTTTAGTCTTTATTAATTAGTGATTTTTTTTATAAAAAGTTATATAAAAAAAGATAAAAAAAACTAAAGAAATGAAAGTATATAGATGAAAAGTCAAAAGAGGGACGGACTACCCTATATTTATTTTTTTATTTTTTAAAAATATATTTATTGACTAGAAAATAATATTTTAGCCTTTGTTAATTAGTGATTTTTTTTATAAAACGTTATATAAAAAAGATAGAAAAAAACTAAACAAATGAAAGTATATAGAAGAAAAGTCAAAAGAGGGACGGACTACCCTATATTTATTTTTTATTTTAAAAAAATATTTATTGACTTGAAAATAATATTTTAGACTTTTTTAATTAGTGATTTTTTTTAGAAAAAATTATATAAAAAAAGATAGAAAAAAACTAAACAAATAAAAGTATATAGAAGAACAGTCAAAAAAGGGACAGATTACCTATATTTATTTTTTATTTATTTATTTATTTTTTTATTGACTAGAAAATAATTTTTTAGACTATGTTAATTAGTGATTTTTTTAAAAAAGTTATATAAAAAAAGATAGAAAAAAACTAAACAAATGAAAGTATATAGAAGAAAAGTCAAAAGAGGGATGGACTACCCTATATTTATTTTTTTAAAAAATATTTATTGACTAGATAATAATATTTTATCCTTTTTTAATTAGTGATTTTTTTTTTTACAAAAAGGTATATAAAAAAAGATAGAAAAAAACTAAACAAACGAAAGTATATAGAAGAAAAGTCAAAAGATGGACGAACTACCCTATATTTATTATTTATTTATTTTTAATTTTTTATTGACTAGGAAATAATATTTTAGACTTTGTTAATTAGTGAATTTTTTCTCTAAAAAGTTATATAAAAAAAGATAGAAAAAAACTAAACAAATGAAAGTATATAGAAAAAAGTCAAAAGAGGGACGGACTACCCTATATTTTTTTTTATTTTTTTTAAATTTTGTATTGACTAAGAAATATTATTTTAGACTTTGTTAATTAGTGATTTTTTTTAGAAAAAGTTATATAAAAAAGATAGGGTTTAGGATATATGATATGGGTTTTAGGGTAAATGATATACTTTTTTTTTTTTTTGTATTAATAAAATTATTTGAGATGTTGGTCAGTCGTGAATTTTTTTATACAAAGTTATATAATTTTTTTTTAAAGAAATGAAAATATACAATTCATAAACCCTAAAATTGAGAAAATATAAATAAATCTATTTTCGCTACAGATGTTGAATCTGTCTCAAAATTAGAGACAGGTTTTGAACACGACTCTAATTTAGAGACATATACTAAATCTGTCTCTAAATTTTAGAGACAGATGTTGAATCTGTCGCTAAATTAGAGACGGATTCAAATCTGTCTCTAATTTAGAGACGGATTCAAAATCTGTCTCTAAAGTTTAGAGACAGATTTTGTATCTGTCTCTAATTTAGAGACAGATTTTGTATCTGTCTCTGAATTAGAGACAGATTCAGAATTCGTCTCTGAATTAGAGACATATTCAGAATCCGTCTCTAAATTAGAGACAGATTCTGAATCCGTCTCTAATTTTTGGGTCCGTCTCTAATCTGTCTCCAAATTAGCTACAGACTCCGTCCGTCTCTAATTTTCCGTCTCTATTTTCGGTTTTCCTTGTAGTGAATACACAATTCACTCAAAATACACCAAACCTATACTAAATACATGAAAATAAAGAATAATAGGGACCAAACACATAGGAAATAGATAGTATAAATCCGTCCTATCAAATACCCCCATGCTTAGACCATTACTCGTCCCCTGAGTAATATCCTAAACTTCAATCTAACACCGGTCTAAAACAGATGCATGGAGGGTAAATGATTCCTAATCTCCTCTAATCCGCCAACACAAGTCAAAGAAAAATAAAAACCATCGGAGTAATAGAAGCTCCATCTCCTTATAACACCAAAATATAAACAATGAAAATAATGACCTTAGCTTGATACCAACTCCCATAATAAAACGGTATACAAACTAAGGTCCACACAAGTAAAAGCCAAGGGGAACTAAATATGTCCTATGTTTCCCCATGCTTGGCTCACACTACGTACACCCTCATAAAAAGAAATCATTGTTAAGGTTGCGATCCTTAAACAAAGATTTACCTCGCGAAAAGCACCAACACCCCTTACAACTCCAAAAATGAACGAGGGTTTCTAAATCCTAGGCACCACTATCCAAACCTCCTACTCCATAGTGGTCCTACCCAACACTCTAAACCTCCCTTATGTCTCCAACTCCGGTGATATAAAAAATTGTATACACTTCACTTCCTCACCTTTTGCCTAGGTGCCGTTTCCGATTTTCACCTAGCCTCTCTTTTCTTTCTTTTTCTTTTTTTTTTTGAAAACAAAAATAACGCATATACAATGATACAATCATCCTTCCCCCCACGCTTAAACTAGACATTGTCCTCAATGACACTAACAATAAATATGGGACAATAAAACACGGGGAAAAGGGCACCAATAAATAATCAAGTAAGGGACGGGAGGCCCCACAAACATGGGCCTCATCAATGTAAGGGGGATGGAAATAATATTCACAAGTTACCTCTAGAAGATTCGGCTCAAGGACATGCCTCTCTATTGGAGACCATTTCAACTTCCCCTTCCCCTTCTTCTTCTCTTTTGCTTTTGTCCCCACCCTTGGTGGTTCACCTTTCTTCTTCTCATTCTTCACTTGTGGAGCTCAACATCTATATCATCTACCTTGTCCCCATCCTCGATAATCGGCTCACTCAAAACTATGGCACACACCTTGCACACATTCTTAGGGCATTGGTTGAATACACAATGCCCACCAAACACATTAAAACTCACCACTTTCCCATCAAACTCCATAGTTAACGAGCCATTCTTCACATCAAGCTTGGTTTCTGAGGTAGACATGAAAGGCCTCCCTAATAAAATGGGAGCCTCAAAATCATTCTCCACGTCAAGAATAAAGAAATCCGCCACGCTTGAGGCTGACCAAATCCCGCTGTCTTAACTTCTTCAATCTCTTCAGTCTGCAATGAAGGGTAGGCATCAGTAGCATGAGATATGTCATAGCAAAGACCACACTGCTTAGGATGTTTGCTTAACATCATAGCCTTCACCATGTCTTTCAATTCCTTCACCTCCATCTCAAGCTTATTTGGAGAACCCGTACTAGAATCTGCTGCACTGACCTGTCTAATACTGGACCTCTTGCCCTGTGTTCTAGTGCTCTTAGCCAAATCTTCTAGCAGTTTCTGCACCTCTTCCATTGTCTTATTTAGAATGCTTCCTCCACAACATGAATCCACCAACCTTTTATCTAGAACAGTCAACCCACCATAGACATACATGACCAACTGCTCCTCAGAAAAACCATGGTATGGACAGCTCCTACAAAGCATATGGAACCTGTTGTAATACTCATATAAAGATTCATCTGCCCTCTGTTCCATATTGCTGATATCCCTCTTCATCACGTTTATCTGGTCAGGTGGAAAGAACTCCTCAAGAAACATCTCCTTCATCTGCTGCCATGTGGTGATACTATTCGGTGGCAGTGTTGGCGATGTCTTTCAAGGTGAAAGAAAATGCTCTCAGTAACAGTTGCTCAATCGAAAGAGTTGCCGGCTTCATACTTTGGCAGATTTGCACAAACTGAGAAATGTGCTGATTTGGATTCTCGCCTGGCAAACCATGAAAGTGAGGCAGCTGATTCAATAGCCCCGGTTTCAGCTCAAAAGTGACACCATCAGGCAAGGCAGGGAACTCAACTTCGTGTGGTTGCTTCCCCATATTAGGAGCTACTCTTTGCCCTAGGGTCTGGGATGGAAGTGGCCGTGCAACCTCATTCTCCATCTTATCCACCAATAGATTTTTCCTTCTCTTCCTGAAAGTCTTTTCTATTTCTGGATCACGAAGGTCAAGAAGATTATTAGTTGAACGGGTATGGACCATACAATGATCCACACCACGAAGGGACAAGGGTGAAACTAATAAAGAGATAAAAGATAAATAAGAAAACAAATAAAAGAAAAATACAGAAATTAAATAAGAACACAAACAAATAAACATCGCTGCCTGGCAACGGCACCAAAATTTGATAGGCTAAAGTCGCACGCCTACAAATAATTACCAAGACTCGGCTACAAAACTGCAGCAAGGACAAGTCTAGGGCCTATCCACTGAAGAACGGTTATTTGTTTATGTAATAGTCACAGACCAGTTTGGGGGTTTGATTGATTTGTTTGTTGTATTTATACTAAAGCAATAAAATAGATTGGATTGTAAACAATAATTTAAAAGCACCTTGGATAAATAAATCTATCACTGTTTATCAATCAATATCATTGGTTCATTCTTTCTAGTCTTCTCATAATCACTTGATCACAAGATATAAAACCTCTATCTCTTCTTTGTTATTAATTACTAGCGGCGACACGTTCAACTAATAATCCTAATCAATACTAAAACCTAGCAGACACAGTCAAGGTTCTAAAAATTAATTGATGAAATTCTAAGAGATAAAGATCAAGGAATTATTCTATTCTTTTTCAAATAGAAAATAAAGCTAATTTTACCCTAATCACAATTCAAGATGACACATACAAGAATTATGAAACTGCTACAATGAAAATCCTAATTCGACACGATAAAAGGGAATTCTAGCAAAACCAATTAAAAGGATTAAGAGATTGATCAATTTCTCAAACTCTAGAAAAAGATTTAACAATACGCACAAGTAAAATTATAATTAAGGAGAAAGAGAAAGAAACGAATAAACCTCAATTGATCTTCAAAACAGATCAAGAATTATTATCCAAAGTCATAGGGATTTAGCCCTCCATGAAAAATCAAAGATTCAATTCTTGTTCTATGAAAAACTAATGTAAAGAGATGATAGAAGATAAATAATGACAAGAGGTAGTATTTATACTCCCTACCTAAAATACCCTAAGATAAAAAGGAAAAAGGAAATAAAATAAAACTCCCAAAATTACACAATTCCCGTCGCTGAGCCAGGTCGCCGCTGAAGGCACGAGTCGTGTGAGGGACGACTCGTCCCCAATTGCTTCCTCTCTGATTCTGTCGTCCTGTGTGATGGGGAAAACTTGGTTATGGCTGGGACGACTCGTCCCTTGATCAGAAAATTCCAGAATTTTGCCTCTCTTAAGCTCCACTTTGATCCTTGCTACGATTCCAACCATCCTTGGCAATTAACTCGACTTTGCTGGCTTCCATTGATGTAGAGATGATGCTCTTGAGCTCCTTGACTTGATTGTGAATTCGATTACAAGGTATGAACTTTCTAAATCTCTCTAGAATTACATTGTTTCTCAATAATTTCTCACAATACACAATCCACTCAAAATACACCAAACCTATACTAAATACATGAAAATAAAGAACACACGTTATGGGAAACTATACTTCCACAGGAATGAGACACGCCCGCATGAATGAGATGCACGAGAGTTGCACGTGCAAGGTCACGTGAGAGATGTGTGTTGGGAAACATCTATCACACATTAGTCCCCCTGCAGGAGACTTATTGTTAAGTCTCACTGGGAAATGAATAACCTGCTATATTTATCATCGGAAGACATATAGTGATGAGACAACGTCATTGGTTTGGTGTAACTATTTTGAGGGCGTGCGAGGCGCACATATGAAATGATAGCAGTAAATGGCATGTGCAGCGTGCACGAGTAACAAATATGTGGTAGAGAGCATCATGGTTCTAGAACCTAAGAGATTATTAGGCATCTTATATATGTAAGGTAGCAAGATGCAAGTGAAACTACGGGACATTCATATACAGATCACGCATGTGCGAAGAGGTAGATACAAGGATGTAGGATACATAATACATGTTCATGATATGCATGTGTGGAAAATGCATATCATGAACAGTCTATTAGAGGCCAACAACTGATCTCTCCAATGGCTAGGAAACAATGGAACCACTCGTACGGGCATAGTGGCCCAATGTCCCTTTGCAGGGGTTCAGTGTTGGACTCGTGTCGATAGAGGGACAAAACCAAATTAGGCTCCGTTTGTTTCGACGTAAAACGTTTTCCGAAAAATGTTTTCCGTAAAATAACTCGTTTCTGTTGTTTGGTTATTTTTCGAAAAACGTTTTCCTCATTTTTCGGTGTTTGGTTGTTTTTCGGAAAATGTTTTTCGTAAAATAACTCGTTTTCCGGTGTTTGGTTGTTTTTCGAAAAATGGAGAAAACGTTTTCCGGAAAACATTTACGCCCTTCCAAAATAAAACAACTTACGGATTTTTCCTAAGTAAATCATTTTCCGGAAAATGGGGCCTTCATGTACAAGTCATATTCCACAAGGTACAACATTCTACTTCCTCATTCTAATAATAATATATATATATATATATATATATATATATATATATATATATATATATATATATATATATATATATATATATATATATATATATATATATATATATATATATTCATAATAATAATAATAATCGTAATAATAATAATAATAATAATAATAATAATAATAATAATAATAATAATAATAATAATAATAATAATAATAATAATAATAATAATAATAATAATAATAATAATAATAATAATAATAATAATAATAATAATAATAATAATAATAATAATAATAATAATAATAATAATAATAATAATAATAATAATTGATGCTGCAGGAATCGTGCTAAATCAATCTCCGTCCAGTTGCAAGATTAATCACCTGGCTTTTGACCTGAAACACAGAACCCACGACTATTAGGAATGGTCTCTGGCGAAGACCCTCGGGCATGAGAGTAGTATGATGTGCAGAGAGCTTATAAGTTATAAAGAACAATGTATTCATAATAACAAATAGTCATTACCTCTAAACCGTTGAAGTTGTCATGTATTTATGTATTTATAGGTTTTGATAAGAGGTATAATTATAGTAGGATTGCATGAAATCCCTTGAATTACGGATCAGATTTGTATAAGAAATCATGTCCATATATAACTCCTGATTTGTAGGGAGTCTGTTATGGAAAGAATAGTAGGCACATTAGGACTCCGTAGGTCGACATACGCCTTGTAGGTCGAGGTCGCTTGCTTGGGATCTAGGTCGACCTGACTGAATGAACCTGCTGGGTAGAACCCGTTTAAGAGGTGGATCGTATGTCGGACCAAGCTAGGTCGGGACCATGGAGGTCGGACAATGAGCTAGGTCGACTGATCTCGACTGATAAGGAGCCTTGGGCCTACTAATATTTGGGCCGACCCACTAAGATTATGGTGACAATAATACTTGAATAACTGGGCTTGATCGTTGGGCCTAGCCCGTCACTTTTATTCCGTTCAATGGCCCCCAACTTTCTGAGTTGACTTTATCAACCAGGAAGTTATAAGAATTTTTTGATGAGGATTCGTGTAGGTCGAAGATAGAAGCTCGCACTGATAGACGATCGACCATGATGACGTGGCTCAATCTCGATCGTTGACTGTGGATGTCTGGATCGGTAGGAGCGCCTTATTTCCGTAATTATTGCTATTTTGATGCATGGACAACTGCCTTGGAAACCGTCCGGACATTAATTGTTTGATTGAACCGTTTGAAAGAAACAAAACCCTTTCCAATTCAAGAAAGGATTAACGCTGATATAAAGGGTGAATCCGTTTCCTTTTCATACTTTACAAACCTCCAAATCTCAGGCGTATTTTAAGAGCACATGCAAAGCAAGGTTTCTAATTCCTGGTGCATTCCCGTCCTTTGTTTTCTTCACTTACGACCTTCGTCCTCAAATCAATTTAAGGTATTCTTCGATTTCCTTGCTTTTCCGTCTTATTTTTGAGCTTTCTTCAATTTCTGCCATGGCTAGAACCTTTAGCTGCGAACCTGGGGTTTGGTATGGGTACTGGACCATTAACCATAGAATATACAAACACATAGGAGGAGTATGGAAGGAGATGATGATGAATGAGTGTGTGTCCATCTTGACCAGATCGGGCCTGACCTTTAACGAACTAGGTTTGCCTGTAAGAGAGAGCTTGGGAGATTTAGAAGTAGATGACCCAACTATTGTGACTTTTCACCTTTTTCACGAATTACTCGACCATCTAGCTCTGTTCTATGTTAGGGATCCCAATAAACCCTCCTTCCTTAGAAATAGAAAGGGGTTTCCAGGGGAATCTAGGTTGTCTCTAGGTAGGTCGCCAGAGTCTGAACATAGGACTGATTCTCCTGTTTCTTCTTCTTTAGATATGGCAGCTCAAGGGGGAGTTACAGTTTCTACTTCTACCAGCCCACGGATTGTGGATGCGTTCGACTCCTCTGTTGCTAAAGGGAGGAATGAGAGGGGTTATGTGCCTCCCAAGCCAATTCGAGGGAAAAGAGGCTCTGAGTCTCGTATAAACATGCTGTATGGCTTCTGTGAAGTGGACATGGATGAGTTTAGGGTGACCCACTATCCCAAGAAGGAATTCATGGCCCAATTTGAATCGACCTACACCACCGATCCCACTAGGGTGGCCTTTTTCTATGGCCAGCTTGAGGCAGGACTCAGACTTCCCTTAGATCCATTCATCAACGAGTTTTTAGAGTGTATGGACGCCCTACCTCTCCAGCTAGGAGACAATACTTGTAGAGTTCTAGTATGCTTCGCCATGGTGTGTAGATTTCTAGGTTTCGAGCCATGCCTTCATGTTTTTAGGATGTTCTTCAAGATCACTCTGGATAAGGTCGACTTGGGGATTAGCACTCCCTCTAGGCCTCATGCCCCAAAACTTTTCACCAACCTCCCCACCAAAGTTAGTGGCTAGAATACTCATGTTATAGTAGTAGAGAGTAGGAGAGGCTGGGAATTCCCATTACCTGATGTTGAGTCTGATGTAATGAAAGAGGAAGATTATTGGGTGCCCGACTGGAGTAAGGCCTTGTACAATAAGTTGGTTGAGGTAGCTGAGAGGGGCCCAATCAGCTGGGAGGTTTTGGGGACCACCAAAAATAATTATATTCAAGCTGGAATGATGCTTGGTAAGGGGGATATAGTTACCTTAGTGTGAATGTGTGCCCAAAATTTTTTGTTTATTGGAATTCACGCGAGTTTGAAGACATCCGAGTTATTTGAAAAACGGAGTCGCCACGCCATTTTGATTACCTCAAAACTTTGAAAAAAAGGTTTTATGGGTTCGGAGGTTAAGTTACCCCTTGGGAAGAACGTTTGGCGTTCACCCAAAGTGCCTTGCCGGAGCAAGTCTCCCTAGATTTCATTAATCGTGTTTGCTTGCGTGCTTTCTTTGTGTGCATGTGTTTGAAAATAAGGGGGGGAATGTCCCAAGTTATCTTCCGGACGTACAAACCATTTGTTGGTTGTCGCTCGGGATTCCTTGGAATTTATGTATTTGGGATTATGATCCCGTCCTCATCTTATGACTTATGATCATCGCATTTTAAACCTCGGGACCCTCGGGACTTGCGTGATCGAGAGAATGACTCTCTTTTGGGTCAAAGATGAGGTTCTTTAGGAAGGAATGTCCTTAGCCCATCAATCCTACGCTTTAAGACGGTCGAGCTCGTATAGAGGCTTCATACTCATTCTTAAGCGATAATCGGAGATATAGGGTTCAAGGTTATCCTTTTCCTAAAGAAATCATGAACCTTTAACGGAAGGAACGATGCAAAGATGAGAACTTTTACACCGGTCCGTTCCAAGGTTGGGGGAAAGGGGGAAATGCATGATGAAAAATGACTCTTTAATGAAAAGATGACATTTTTAGGTTGCAAATGATGCTTTTTGATTTAAAGAAATGATCTTTATGCAAATGATGCATAAAGATTTGATTTTTATGCAAATGATGCATTGAAAAAAGGGGTTTTGATGCAAAGGATGCGTTTTCATTGAAAAAGATTTGATCTTTATATGCAAATGATGCATAAAGATGACATTTTTATTGGAAAATAGGGATTTTAGGTGCAAAGGATGCACCTTTATGAAAAAGACTACATTTTTATGACAAATGAGGTCTTAATGCATGCAAAGGGGAAAGGGGGTGATAAAGATATGATCTTTATGAATAAATGCCAAGTCCCAAGCAAGATATATGAATGCAATGAGCAAGTATATCAATTAAAATGCAAGGTTAGGGCGTGCGAGGTTACCAATCGTTTCCTTCGCTTCTTCGGACGGAGCTAGGAGGAGAGGTTCTTCTTGGGTCTTCAAGGAGGAGGGAGATGGCTTCTTGAGCTTCTTCTTCGCCTTCTTGGACTTCCAGCAGCTCCTTGGGGGATCTTCTTCGTATTATGAGAGTATTATGCTTCTTGTTGATGATTAAAATGGGTAGAGGAGGGCTCTATTTATAGGCAGTCTGGATAAGGCTAATGAAGCCGTGCGGCTGCAGGCCCTTTGCAAATGAGGCCGTGCGGTCTTATCCACAATGACTCAGCATTCTAGAACCATGCAAGGTGGCATCATTCTAGAAGCTTCCCCCTAATTAAGAAAAACGTGTTTCTTAATTAGGAAGGCTCCCTTCAGCCCTTAATTTTAAATTTGGACTGTTCCAGGACATTTCCGGAACACTAGGAAGGTCCGGGGAATTACCGGAAAACTTACCGAAATGTCGGGAAAATTAACCGGAAGGCATGAGCCAGATTTGGGTACTTACAAGCCCTCGGCAACGTCACTTGCAAGGCGAGTGGGGTTGTCGATAGAAAAGGATCCGATCTGGCGAATGCCGAGACGGACGGTGACCAAGGTGGTCGAGTGGCTGAACCTGTGGGAAGGCGACCTACGTATCCCGGAGGAATCAAGCCAGGCCGTAGTTCGGAATTAGGATCCGCTGGGGGAGGAAGAAGAGAAAATGACCTAGGAGGTCAAGCAATTGATCCTACCGGGGACATGCTAGGAGTGACCTGTGTGGTCGAATATTTGAACTTTTATGAGGGCGCTTTATCACCGAGGAGTGACAAAGAAACAGGTGACCAAAGTGGTCGAATGGCTGGACCTTTTATAAAAGGCTACCTACGTATCCCGGAGGAATCAAGCCTTGATCGTAGTTCAAGTATCACTAGATAGTTAGGAACGATGTCTAGGATCCTTGAGATTTTGACAATTCGGAGGCTGTCACCTGAGGAAACTAGAGCTTACGGCACTATCTCTTTATGACGGGGATAGAGGTAACTTAAGTTGGGAAACTTGAGCGTACGTCACTATTCGCGGATAGAGGTAGCACAAGTTGGAATGACTTGGGCATACGTCACTATTCGTGGATAGAGGTAGCACAAGTTGGAATGACTTGGGCATACTTCACTATTCGCGGATAGAGGTAGCACAAGTTGGAATGACTTGGGCATACGTCACTATTCGCGGATAGAGGTAGCACAAGTTGGAATGACTTGGGCATACTTCACTATTCGCGGATAGAGGTAGCACAAGTTGGAATGACTTGGGCATACTTCACTATTCGCGGATAGAGGTAGCACAAGTTGGAATGACTTGGGCATACGTCACTATTCGCGGATAGAGGTAGCACAAGTTGGAATGACTTGGGCATACTTCACTATTCCTCGCTGATGAGGTAGCAATAAGTTGGAATGACTTGGGCATACTTCACTATTCGCGGATAGAGGTAGCACAAGTTTAGAGTTCCGACAATTTGGAGGTTGTCACCTAGTGTTATCCCGTTATAACGGAATTAATCTGGAGGCGACCGGGAATAAAGCTTGATTGCTAAAGAGATAAGGGATATTTTCGAAAAGATGTTATCTTGGTTAAAAGATAACGGAAATTGCATGCCCAAGTGGAAGGTCCAGGGGCAGGATTGTAATTTCGCCGTAGCGAATGAAGCCGCCCGGCATGAGATGGAGAAAAAGAAGCCGTACGGCTAGAAGCCTGTTTTTCCAGTTATTTAAAATCAGGTTTTGAACGGGGACTGGCACCATTGCCGCCCACTTCAGAGAGAGAGAGAAGAGAGAGAGAATTTTCGAAATTCTTCAACCCCTTTTGCTTCCCTTTGATTTGAAATGGATCCGGAGGGCAATCCCATACCAAGGCAAGCGAGGAGAAACATCTCGGCGGCCGCGAGAAGGAGGAGGAAGGAGCTCGTGAGGACGGAGAGGAAGTATGACTTCCTTACGCCTCCATCGGAGCTTTACCCGGGGAGGAGGGAGCACAAATCAACGAACCCGCGATCAGTTGGGGTAAGCATTCTCATTTTGCTCAAATCCGATGATTTTGCTTGAATTTTTGAATGATTTAGGGCTCGACCCGAATTATAGGATTTTGAATGATTTTTTTTTTTTTTTGAATGATTTTGAGATGCATGAACAACCTATGAGGCTAAGAATATGCATGTGCAATTTTATTTGACAGAAATTATGAGAATGACTCACTTTTTTCTCGCAAAATGAAGTAAGAATTTTTTTCAAAATATGAGACGGAGTTCTTGCCTTGTGCTAGAACTAGGTCAAAATTCTGATTTTCAATGAGAAAACATGATTTTGGAAGATGAAAATGATTCATGCATGCCATTTTTTGAAAGATAATGCTTATGTGCGAAGAATTGTGATTTTGTGCTTTAGGAAAGCAATGACGCGTTTCAAGTGATGAAAGACACGTTTTTGATGCAAAAGATATGCTAGAAAAACTTTTATGAATGCTTTTCTTTTGAAAATATGTGCACTTTTGAATATATGCATGCTTTTGAAATGATATGAAGGACTGACGCTTCTTTTGATGTGCTTGTCTACAGGAGAACAAGTCTAGAGGACCGTCGGAGATTGCGGTTAAGCTTTGGCAGAGGATGCCGGATTTTGAGAAGGATGGGATGAATCCCAAGCAGCTGGTGAGGGCTACCGGCTTGGATGCATTTGTAGAGGCTATCGGTAGGGGTGTCCACATCACCTCTAAGAGCAAGGGCTTGGTCCAGCCCTATGGAGTTACAGTGGGACAGTACACATAGCTTTCACCTGAGCTGGGGAGAGCTGACAGTGACTCCTGCCGATTTCACCGCTATTACGGGCTTACAGTTCACCGGGAGGCCCGTGACTTGGAGGGACCATATCACAGCGGAGGAGTTCCAGGCTTTGGTTGGATTTGAGCTGATTCCGAAGGGGCTGGGGATGGAGACACGGAATGTCGAGGTGGCAGTCCAGACTAGCATGCGAAATTTTCTTTGCTAATGATGTGACTCGCCAAGTACCGGCTAGAGCATTCATATGGTTGATGCTATCAGTCACCATCTTTGCTAATTCTGGGACGATAGCTATGACTTGCCTCCTCGACTCTCTGGAGGATGTGGATGGGATAGGGACGGTCTCTTGGGGCGAGGCCGGATTGGCGGAGTTGTACTTCTCGTTGGACATGTACAGTCGGAACAAAGCTGCTTCCATGGATCGTTCTCATTTGCCCTTGAGGTAGTCTCCTTTTTTTTTCTTTTCTTTTCCCGTCTTGAGACTTTTATGAGAGAGAAAATGACCTTTTGATGTTTTGAACATGCAGCCTGGTTTTGCGAGGTGATCGGGTTCTTCCTTGGGAACCAAGCAGAGCGATGTCACCATCTTCCCTGCTATGGTTCGCTGGAGGGGAGATGCGAGAGATAAATTCACGGGGAAGACCCGGATTACCTTCGACTCCAAAATGGTGAGGCCGGTCATCAATAGGGATGGGCACGACGGAGTGGACTTCTACCCCGCGGGCGGTATCCAGAGATTTGGCTGGGAGATGCTATCGAGGTGACGAGGCGAGGAGGTGGCTCACAGGGGCGACATGTGATGTCATTTATCCGGGACCGCTTCTCGAGACAAAGATGGTCATGTTCCCCATTGGACGCCATTACTCCTCTCGATCCTCCAAAGACGGATGCCGCAGCCTGTGACCGGCGGCGGATGAGATTGCTAGGTACCAGTGTGCGTGGCTGCGGAGGAGTACTTCGACATGGACACCCCTACGCCGTGTTTGTGGAGCAGCGCCTGAGGACGCCGCGTAAGCTAGTGAAGGCTGGCGGTCGCTGTGTGGATACGGGGAGGATGAGCCTGCAGACTCCGCCGATCCCTCCCGCACATCCGTCCCACGTGGTCCATGGAGTGCCGAGGAGGATGAGGATACCGTCCCCGATGCTAGGGAGCCCCGTACACCTTGCCGCCCGATAGCACCGTAAGTGTACTCTTAGGGTCTTATTCCCTTTTTAGCTTTCGAATTTTACGCTTTTGCTATTTTACGAGATTTTACGAGATTTTTCTCTTCTTTTTTCTCGGGTTCCGGCTCGCACTTACGATAGGCTGGTTAGGCATAGGGTGGAAGGACATGTGCCGGTCTCTTCGAGGAAGGCGCTGCGCTTCGAAGGCGGCGACGGATGCGCGGGGCCCTGGCGCAAGAGACGGCACGTCGGGCACGACGTCTGCCTCGTCGGCCTCGGAGTACTCTTCCAAAGTGCTATGCCTCGGGCGGGGACCCAACGCTGACATTCCGGCATTGGCCGAGTACGGGCACGATAATGTCCATTTGTCTGACTTGAGCGACCAGGAGGACTTGATGAGAGAGGCTAGCATTCACGAGCTGAGCAGCGATGAAGATGAAGAAGAATCGGAGGCCTAGGAGGTCTCTAGAATAGATTTGGAACAAAAACAAACAATGAACAATTTTTATGCACAACTTGTTTATTTTTTGCTTTATTTGGGCGCTGATGGGGCGAAAACATTGTATTTATGTTTTAAATGCTTTTCTAATTCATGCTTTTTCAATTTGCATATTATCTGAGCCTTGGGGCGACTTTTTTGCTTGGAATTGGGGTTGAAAATGGGCCAGAATGATTTATAATGGTGTATGAATGCTTGAATGGTTTCTGGATATGTTTTTGTACAGGATTTGGTTGAAAAAGTGGGGTGAAAACTCCCTTGGGCAGCAACTTTGGTTCTTTGCAGAATTTTCTGCGAGAGCTAATGTGGCCAGGTGTGGCATGGCCTTGAGGGCAAATGAAGCCGTGCGGCTTACGGTGCATTTGGTTATTTTCTGAATAAAAGCAAGGCTTGGCCATTTCATTTCATTTTCACTCTAGACTTGTCCCAATTGTTCCCAGAGCATATTTTGGACCTAAAAAGCACCATCTTTGATCACTTTGCGATGGAGAATCCCGTTAGATTGCAAAGGGGGAAACGAGACCATTTTCTATCCGGTCTTCAATCTTGGGCGAGATATAACTTCCAAAATCACAAGGGGCTGCTTGATTCTTCCTTTAAGATCAAGTCTTTATGGCATTTGAGGGATCTCCCGCCCGATTGGGATACGGTTGAGAGCCGCGGCAAAGTTACGGGATGTCCAGGAGACATGTTCTTGTTTCTCTTACAACGAAATCGTCCCAACGCACGAAGACTTCGAGCCTTGATTGGGGTCCCGAGATTGAGGCTATATCTATTCCGCTGATCGGAGACGTGCGGTGACGGTAAAGCTTGCATCTTTTCGCAGATTCCTTTGGGAGAGGCGAGAGGATGATGGTAGCCCGGATAGGATTGACCTTTACGATATCCCGGGCAAGTTTGGGTCTCCGATATGGCCGCGACCACGGTGGCTATGGATGCTTTCATTCTCTGCGTATTCTCTATTTTGTTCACTTGCTTGAGTCCGTGGGGATCTGTGTAGTGGTCTCTTGGACATGGTCGAGAGGCTGCAGTGGGAAGGATATTGTCCCGGTTTTGGGAGAGACATTTCATGGGATTGATAGGATGGCTCGGGAGACCGTTTCATGAGGTCAGGAGTCCGGCTATGTTGACTTTGTGGCTGCGGGGAGAGGCTCGGGGCTTTGCACAGGGCTTTGCCGACTCGGTGCCCTTGGGTGATTTCTCGGAGAGGTGCACCTAGGCGGCGAACGGGGTAGGCTGGAGGCTGATGATGGCTAGGCTATCCACTTCGGACATCCGTTGGTGGATACCACATTGGAGGTTGCGTACCGGGAGGATATTTCGGGAGTCTTATCTTTGTGAGGGTTCCGGGATCTCTTTGGTCGTCTTTCTACATACCGCTTGGTATCCGGGCAGTTTGGGGCTTTATAGGAGCCATTGAGTGATTGGGAGGACATCCGGACCATGGAGGTGGTGTCATTGGACATGAGAGATCCAAACGGCTTCTCTTTCTTCTTGAGGGCTTGGACACATCTTGCTTTCCCACCCGGGGCTATCTTTCGGGAGCGGTGAAGAGCACCATCTTGACCACCGTCTACTTGGGGTGGTATGAGAGGGAGATGGGAGCGACTCGGGTTATCTTGGAGGATAGACGTCGAGCTTTATTGGGAGGCGGGACTGCGGACTCGAGTAGGACTCGAGGAGGACCGAGGCTAAGGCGAGTTGCCATAACCAATCAGGTGACTTGGTCGGTGGATATGGAGGCTCGGTACAAGAGATTGTCCGAGGTCGCTCCTTTGACCGAGGCTCGGAGGGAGGAGGTGCGGACTCGTGCTCGTATAGAGAGAGCGCTCATTGACACGGGGTTGGTAGAGGCTCCGGTGAGGATACCGAGGTCGGGATGAGGGATACCGACATTATTGAGAAGAAAAGGAAGAAGACTCGACGAGGCGAGGAAAAGGGAAGAAGACTGAAGAAGACTCGGCGAATGACGACCCGACAAGTCTTTTCTCAAGATCCTCTTATTGCCATTTGCAAACACATTAGTTTATTTAGGCATTTTATTGTATTTTAGATCTTTTTAGCGGGTTAGCGAGTTAAGAGGTAGGCGTGCTTGAACTCATCAAGAAGTTTTTAACTTGTAATGAACAAGAAATATTATTTTAAAAATTAATCAAGACACATTTCATGGAAATTCAAATGCCTTTATTGATTGGGACCCGTTTTATGAAAACTGAAATACCCTTTACTATTTAGGACACACTTCATGGAAGCTTAATCGTCCTTTTTATTGTTTAGGACACATTTCATGGAAACTTAATCGTCCTTTTTATTGTTTAGACTGAACCATATATGGTACCTACGTTCCCCTTTTACAAGAAAGGCTAAGGGGCTCGAGGTCTTCGTAGTTCATTACGGTGAACTAAAAAAAAATTTTTTATGTGCGGCCTGTCTTTTGCCTAGATCGCCCTTTTTGAGGTTTCGGCCTTAGCCGGGCATTACTCTTTTTGCACTAAGATTTTTTTTTTTTTTTTTTTATATGTGCGGCCATTTTGTCTTTTGCCTAGACCGCCCTTTTTGGGGTTTTTAGCCTAGTTTGGGCATTACTCTTTTTGCACTTTTTTTTTCTTTTTTTTTTTTTTTTTTTTTTTTTTTTTTTTTTTTTTTTTTTTTATCGGACATAGTATCTTCGGAGTTTATCACCGTTGACCGGGTGGACAAAGGGATTGCCATCCAAGTCTGCAAGCTTCATTGCTCCTCCCGACGGTATTTTACGCACCACATAAGGGCCGATCCAGACGGGTTCCCATTTTCCCGGGGGTTGTCTCTGGTAGGGGGCTTTACTTTCGGCACCAAGTCGCCCTCTTTGATGTCTACGGCCTTGACCTTTTTATCAAACGCTCGGCCATTCGCCTCTGGTAGGCTCGGGTGTGTTCCATGGCTTTTAGCCTTCTCTCGTCAGCAGGGCTAATTCATCATGCCGGCTGCGCAACCATTCCACTTCATTGACACTTTGTTTTCCAGAGGACCCTTAATGACGGGATTTCCAGCTCCACTGTAGCACCGCTTCCATCCCGTAAGTTAGGGCAAAAGGAGTTTCTCCTGTGGGCCATTCGACGGACGTTACGCAGCCCCGAGTGCTAGGTGCGGCTTTTCGGGCCAATCACGACCACTGGGTGGCCATCTTCGGATGATCCGCTCGAGTGTCTTATTAGCAGCTTCCACGGCTCCATTGGTTTGAGGTCCGTACGGGGACGACTTGTGGCGAGTAACTCGACTCGAATTCGGCAGCTAGCCTATCGCAGTCTCCTTCAAAGTGTGACCCATTATCGAAATGATCTCGTTGGGCACCCCATATACTGCACATTATGTTTTCTTTGATGAATGGGCCACTTTTCTGAAGTGAGGACCTTGTAGGACTTGGCCTCTACCCACTTGGTGAAGTAGTCAATGGCCACCAACACGAACTCGTGCCCATTGCTTCTGCCGGGGATATTTTCCCTATCACGTCAATGCCCCAAGTTGCAAACGGCCAAGGAGTCGTCATGCGGTACGAGGTCATGAGGTGGGAGATGGTTGAGGTTGGCAAACCGGCGGCATTTGTCGCCCGGAGTTCGGACGTCTTGAACGCGGTCTGTTTCCATGGAGATCCGGTAGTAACCCATTCGAGGATCACTTGCATCGGGGCTCACGGCATTCATGTGAGGACCGCGGGGACCATTGTGGATTTCGGTCATCAACTCTCTGGCTCTTTCTTGAGTGACACATAAGAGGAGTGGTCCTTGATACCGCTTCTTGTATAGGTTGCCTCCTAGAATGACGCATCGAGAAGCCAACCTTTTCGGGGCTTGCAAGCTTTTGGCTCGACTCCTTCTTTTGGTCTACCTTCTTCGTCTCCCGAAAGCTGACTCTCCAGTCTTTGAGGAATTGGTAAATACGATTGTACCAAGGTTCCTTTATAGGCTCGGGTCCCAGGTCCACTTCACAACGAAAGAGTGGGGCTTCTCTTCTACCCACTCTGAAGGGCTTTATGGCTTTTCCTCGGGGATCTCTACCAATGAGGCTAGAGTAGCTAGAGCATCTGCGAATCTGTTCTTTTCCCTCGGCAAGTAGTGGAAAGTCACTTCTCGGAACTGTCCGATCCAACTCCTCCATATGGGCATGATACCGTTGCAGATTAGGGTCTACAGTCTTCCACTTGTTGGAGACTTGGTTGATGATCAGTGAGTCTCCGTAAACTTCGAGCTCCTTGACATTTCTTTCTAAGGCGGCCTCCAAACCGGCAATGCGAGCTTCATACTCGGCGACATTGTTCGTGGCGGGAAAGTTCAACTTGAGGGCTATGGGGGTATGCTCATCTTTCGGATCGACCAATAGCATTCCTACACCGTTTCCTCTTTTGTTAGCGGCTCAGTCAAAGAACAACCGCCATCTATTTTCGTGCTCAACTGCAAAGATCCCTTCATCTCGAAATTGGGGTTCGGGCCCTCTGTCTTCATTACTGGGGAAATTCGCTAGGTGATCGACAATGCTTGACCCTTGATGGCCTTTACGGTCACATAGTTGATGTCGTATTACGCCAAGAAGAAGGACCACTTCGCTAAACGCATCGAGAGGGAAGGCTTGTCAAAGATGTACTTGATGGGGTCCATTTTCGAGACCAAGTTCACGGGGTGGGCTTGCATATAATGCTTCAACTTGCCGACTACCCGGACCGATCTGCACAAGTCTTTTCACATGCCGAGTAATTGAGCTCACTCCCCTGTAGCTTCCGGTGACAAAGTAAATGGCATTTTCTACCCGAGAGTCTTTCTTCTCTTGAGCAAGCATAGCCCCAAGCTGCCGTGTACGTGACGGTGAGATAGAGCGAAGAGGCTTACGTCTATGTGGGGGCATAGCACGGGGATGTACTAAGTATGCCTTGATGCGAGTCAAAGGCATCCCGGCATTCTTCGGTCCATTACGTGTCCACATTCTTCTTCATGAGCTTGAAGATGGGCTCGCACATAGTGGTCAGGCGATTGACGAAACGGGCGATGTCTTGCAATTTACCTATGAAGCTCTTGACTTACGTGCGGGTTTGAGGTGGCCTCATATCCATGATGGCTTTGATCTTTCGGGGTCAACTTCTATACCTCGCTCAGTGACCATATACCCAAGCACTTTTCCCCTTGTCACTCCGAAGGTGCATTTGGCGGGGTTTAGTCTCATGGAATGCTTTGTCTCGGCCTCTCAAAGAATTTTCGTAGGTCAACAAAGTCTTTGCCCACCTTCTCCTTTGGAATGGATTATCATGTCATCTACGTAGACCTCAATCTCCTTGTGGATCATGTCATGAAAAAGCGCGGTCGCTGCCCTTTGGTAAGTAGCCCGGCATTCTTGAGCCGAATGGCATTCTTTGTATAACAGTAGGTTCCCCATGGTGTGGTGAAGGCTGTCTTTTCTTGGTCTTCCTCGGCCATCTTGATCTGGTTGTAGCTGCAAACCATCAACGAAGGATTTGACTTCGTAGTTGGCGGTGGAGTCCACCGGGATGTCTATGTTTGGCGAGAGGGTAGTCGTCTTTGGGGCAGCCTTGTTCGGATCTCGGAAATCCACACGGCGAGCGCACCTTCCCATTGGCCTTGGTTACGGTCACGATGTTGGATAACCATGTCGGGTATTCAATAACTCGATGAACCCTACCCGTAGTAGCTTCTCAATTTCTTCTTTGACACTGTAGAGACCATTCCGGCTTGATCTTTCTCGGTTTTTGTTTTGCGGCTTAGCATACCGTGCTAGAGGGATTACGTGCTCTACTATCGAACCTGTCTAGCCCCGGCATATCCTTGTATGACCATGCAAACACGTCGACGTATTCTCCGAGCGGCTCGATCAATCTGTCCCTTTCAACCCCCTGGAAGAAGCTTCCAATCTGTGTCTCTTTAGGTTCCTCAATAGTACCCAAGTTCACACTTATCAAAACCTCCTCGGCGGCTTGGGCCCGGTTTTCCTCTTTTGAAACACGCTTAAAGATTTCTTTAATGTATTGTTCGTTTAGTGTGTTTGCATCTTGTTCAAATGATTCATTATTAAGCTGTTGTTAAATTTTGAGTTAATTTATCATTTGTTAAGTTGGCAATAAGAGGATAATCGTAAAGATTTGTCATTTCATTCAAGATAAGGGGAAAGATGACATCGATTACATTTTCATAATCCTCGGGCGTGAGGCCTTCGGATGACTCGAGGACTGGAATTGAAGATTCCTGACTCACCGAAAAGACAACATAGACTCTGGACCCTACACTACTTATTGACTCGAGGGAACTTGACAGGTTGGGCCGGGATCTCACTCCTTCTTGCTTTGTTGCCACAGGGAGTAGCGGTCGCCGGCGTTGTCATTTGATTGTGCACTCTGCGGATCATTATTGCCTTTGTCGATGCCAATTCCATAGGAAGTACTCGGGCGATTGTGAAATCTCCTTCTCGAACTTAACTTCATCCATTTGTACCTCAGGGCAAGTAGGACCGGTTGTGCTTTCGGCATCGAGATACGGCTCTCTTCATCCCAAAGTCTTACGGCTTGTTCACTCTTCTCTCTACCTTTTCCCAAACGGGGGTTGGGAATGATCCTCTGGAGTAGTAAGAGCCATTATAAACACATTATGCTCGTCATGGGTAATGAAGGGTTACGGAGAGACTTTCATTAACATGGATTGTTTTACTTCAAACTCGCAGTCTTCATAAGTGAGCCTTTCTTGATAATCTTGACCATGGTTCTTGGTTCGATGTCGTAGAAAAGAGGCCGAGCTCGACAACATTAACGAAATCGGTTCCGACTATGGGTCCAAACCGTCCCTCCATGGCGGCGGCATTAATCGAGATCTTTCCATTTCCCTTGTAATTCGGCATAAGGAACATTGAATTTAAGGATATCTATGACCATTGGATTTCCAAAACCATTTCCATTTGTTCCTCCGAACTCAATCATGTTGACTCGATTGTTAGCGGGAAGAGGATTCTTGACCACATTGGGACCCCAGAGGTGGTTCTAACTTGCCTTCTTCAACTAGGCGAGAGATCGGGAGCTTCGGGTAGGTGCAATCATTAGTGTTATGGCCATGATAATTGTGAAAGCGACAGGTGTTTGGTCTCGTCCATTACGATCTTGGGGTTTTACGGGTTTCCGGTTTTCCAAAGGTCTGATGAGTCCTTGGGCTACCAAACCGTCGAAGACCTTTTCTAGTGGCATCCCGAAATCTTCGCGGTATAGAAAGGGAGCTTTGGCTTTGCAGCAGCTTGGCCTCGCATTGTCCCGCTTTCTCATTCTGAATGTAATTAACGGCGCCAATCACTTCTTTTCCTTTTACGGTGGCAGGGGCATTTGACACCGGTGCCTTGTAGCGGTAAGAAGCTACATTCTGTGGCGGGGCCATATTGAAGGCATTCTCAAACTTGGTGCGGCATTTACCATTGCCCGAAGGTCGGGATAGTAGTAATTGCCAATTTGAACTCTTAGTTGAGGTTTCGAGCAAGATTGGAAGATCTCCATCTGTTCCTCTTCATTGAGTGGGGTCATCATTTCACTAAGCTTCCAATTCCATCTCTTGTAGAATTCACTTACCGCTCATCCGAACGTTGTAGGGTACCCCAGTAGGTCATTCAGCTGGTTTCCCAATTCAAATTGGCTTTATACTTTTCTAGGAACGCTTCTTTGATCTCGGTCCCAAGTAGCTCGGGCCTCTGGTTTCACATGCGGGAACCACCTAAGAGCCGAACCTTTTAATGATAGCTGAAAATGATCGGCCATTTGTTCTTGTGTACAATCTTTGGCTCTCATGGCAAGAATGTAGCTTTCAATGTGAGTCCGGGGACAATCGGTGCCGTTGAACTTTTCAATTTACGGCATTCGGAATTTTGGAGGGAGAGGGACAACTTTGTTGGGATCGGTGATACGGTATGCTTTGTCCTGCTTGGTGTCTATTTCCCCAAACTTCTCTTGCATGGACCTAACTTGTTCCCTTAGCCAAGCCATGTCGAGTCGGGGATGGTTTAGGATTGCTCGATTCCGGAGAAGGCTTATCCGACTTGGGTGGAAGGACAAGTGGGTGGCACGGTGGTAGCCGGTACCAAGGCTTGGGGATCTTTGGAGGGGAAGTAAGTGTAAACTTGACCGGAGTCCGTGTTCCGTGAGGCGGCCGGAGGCATAGGAATTAGGCTCATAATTTCCGAAGTAGGAAAAAGGATACGGAACCTCCTGGGGTCACAGTGGGCAAAGTTGAAGGCGGAAGATCTGCGTGGCGGGACATGAATTGAGAGGGTCATTGAGCTGATTTTGAGGCCTAGGAAATGCACAGGATGGCCCATACCGAGGAGAGGGAGTGAATCCCATGGGGTAATGCAGAGGCTGCGTAACCGGGATAGGCGAGGCGTTTGCTTTACGTTGGTAGGGGACAAAGCTAGGTCTCACTTGAGGAGGTGAGGGTATTGGGATCCTGATGGCTTGAGATGTTGGAAAGGACTAAAGAGGGGTAATCCTGGATAAGGGATCGTATGAGGATGGAGGAGGGCATTGGTTATAGGTGGATGGAGCTGAGATGGCTGCTTACAGAGGCTCATCTTCTATCATCACCAAGGAACCGCTGGGCTCGACCACTATTTGAACTCCATGACGACGAAGCGCTTCGAGGAGCGTGGCTTGCTATTCCTCATGGGCCTTACGACTGTTTTCCAGGGCTAAGGTTAGCTCCTCTTCCCTAGTCATGCAGTTACCCAAACCAGATCAAGTCTGTCAAATCGGTCATTCTCGACTCTACAACCGATGAAACCGAGGATTACTCGCGAACCTGTCCGAGGATTCTGCGCTAACAAGTCGCCGACCGGTGTTCTCACCCACTTCTTTCTCGGCTGGAAAGGGATAGGAAAGGTTTAGACTCGGGGTAGGTGTTTAGTGAAGGCTCGTGCAATATGCAAATTAGAATCTTCAAGTTTACTTAAAACGTTGTCTTTTATTAATATCTATTTGGTTGGAAAAGGGGTTACGCCCTTCTTTTTCACAACTACTCTAGATCCTGGATCGGTGGGTTCCGTCACTACGTCTATAAGCCCCTCGTATTCCACCCGTATTTCGACCTCCCAGGGTGGACGGCCCGGGCGAGGTCCTATAGGGCACGCGGATCCCACCGACCGAGAGTAAAGAACGCTCCTATCGGGTCTAGCGGGTCATAGGACCTTTCAACGCACGAGCGATGCGGATTATAGTCAAGGCAATACCGTGAAAGTCTCTCTGCCTCGACGGATCTTTGACAGAGTTTCGCTTGAGCGAATGACGGTTTTTGACTTTCGGTAATGTCCGAGAATATAATAGGCATGGGTCGGGCGGCAAAAGCCGGATGACACAGTGTCACATTGAACTTCGTTGCATACGCAGTGCGTGAGTCAGAATCGAAGTCAATGCCGGTCAAGATCTTGCCAATTTTTCCTTGTCGGAATTTTGGCAGAGCTTCGCTTGAGCGAAAGATCTTTTGATTTTTTGGCAAAGACTTGGTCTCGACTCTTACGCATTCCGTGCGGGTCAAGGTCAATAGTCAATGTCGGAGTCAAGATCCCACCGATTTTTCCTTGTCGGAATTTTGGCGGAGTTCCGCTTGAGCGAAAATCTTGGCTTCCGTTATGAGCTAAGGCTTGACCTTTACGTGGGTATGCAACTGGGCTATATGACACGGACTAGACCAAAAACCAACCAAAAGTCACGGTTTTTTGAAACGTGTGACACGGACTGTGCATTGGTCGACACTGGCTGCCATGGGGAGGTTGGGATGATTCCGTGCGCGCCCGGGAGCATCGTAAGGCTGTCCGTGATCATGCACTGGAACCACCCTCGGGTTTGAGGGACGTGCGTGCAAAAGTGTACAGGATATATCAGGTGCGCGTAGTGTGCGGTCTCCTAAAAATGTTCCTTTTGAGTTAAAACAGAGATTTTCGTAAATGTGTTTTAAAGGAATGATTTTCGGGACGGGGAAAATGCAACACATAAGCACGTAAATTTTCTCGGGAGCCCCATCGTCATGGAGCTGAATAGCCCCAAGCCGCTAGGATCGCCATTAACCATGATTTTTCCTGGTGGAATTGCCACTGAGGTCGTATGGTCAGAATCCTATGAGGATTAGCCGTACGACTGCATGGATCAATTTTCCAGGTTCCACTCCTTTTGCTTTTTTTTTTCGGGTTGTTTCCCATTCAAAGTATGCACAGATTCCAAGATGCAAATGATGCAATGCATGGTAAAAGAAAGCAAGCACGATTAATGAAATCGGCGATGGGAGTCTAACCCGCTCAAAGGGAAAAGCTTTCTTCTATTTTTTTCAAAATTATTTTTTTTTCGAAAAGGGGATACTGGTACGTGGGATTGTTAAACCACCTTGTTATCCCAAGCCCCGGGTTAGGGAGCGATACAGGAAGGGTAAGTGGGGTCCACCTATATACCAAGTATCGACTTTTGTTTTGAAAATAAAGCTTTTCTCCTTTGGGTTTCCCCAGCTGAGTCGCCAAACTGTGAATGTGTGCCCAAAATTTTTGTTTATTGGAATTCACGCGAGTTTGAAGACATCCTAGTTATTTGAAAAACGGAGTCGCCACGCCATTTTGATTACCTCAAAACTTTGAAAAAAAGGTTTTATGGGTTCGGAGGTTAAGTTACCCCTCGGGAAGAACGTTTGGCGTTCACCCAAAGTGCCTTGCCGGAGCAAGTCTCCCTAGATTTCATTAATCGTGTTTGCTTGCGTGCTTTCTTTGTGTGCATGTGTTTGAAAATAAGGGGGGGAATGTCCCAAGTCATCTTCCGGACGTACAAACCATTTGTTGGTTGTCGCTCGGGATTCCTTGGAATTTATGTATTTGGGATTATGATCCCGTCCTCATCTTATGACTTATGATCATCGCATTTTAAACCTCGGGACCCTCGGGACTTGCGTGATCGAGAGAATGACTCTCTTTTGGGTCAAAGATGAGGTTCTTTAGGAAGGAATGTCCTTAGCCCATCAATCCTACGCTTTAAGACGGTCGAGCTCGTATAGAGGCTTCATACTCATTCTTAAGCGATAATCGGAGATATAGGGTTCAAGGTTATCCTTTTCCTAAAGAAATCATGAACCTTTAACGGAAGGAACGATGCAAAGATGAGAACTTTTACACCGGTCCGTTCCAAGGTTGGGGAAAGGGGAAATGCATGATGAAAAATGACTCTTTAATGAAAAGATGACATTTTTAGGTTGCAAATGATGCTTTTTGATTTAAAGAAATGATCTTTATGCAAATGATGCATAAAGATTTGATTTTTATGCAAATGATGCATTGAAAAAGGGGTTTTGATGCAAAGGATGCGTTTTCATTGAAAAAGATTTGATCTTTATATGCAAATGATGCATAAAGATGACATTTTTATTGGAAAATAGGGATTTTAGGTGCAAAGGATGCACCTTTATGAAAAAGACTACATTTTTATGACAAATGAGGTCTTAATGCATGCAAAGGGGAAAGGGGTGATAAAGATATGATCTTTATGAATAAATGCCAAGTCCCAAGCAAGATATATGAATGCAATGAGCAAGTATATCAATTAAAATGCAAGGTTAGGGCGTGCGAGGTTACCAATCGTTTCCTTCGCTTCTTCGGACGGAGCTAGGAGGAGAGGTTCTTCTTGGGTCTTCAAGGAGGAGGAGATGGCTTCTTGAGCTTCTTCTTCGCCTTCTTGGACTTCCAGCTCCTTGGGGATCTTCTTCGTATTATGAGAGTATTATGCTTCTTGTTGATGATTAAAATGGGTAGAGGAGGGCTCTATTTATAGGCAGTCTGGATAAGGCTAATGAAGCCGTGCGGCTGCAGGCCCTTTGCAAATGAGGCCGTGCGGTCTTATCCACAATGACTCAGCATTCTAGAACCATGCAAGGTGGCATCATTCTAGAAGCTTCCCCCTAATTAAGAAAAACGTGTTTCTTAATTAGGAAGGCTCCCTTCAGCCCTTAATTTTAAATTTGGACTGTTCCAGGACATTTCCGGAACACTAGGAAGGTCCGGGGAATTACCGGAAAACTTACCGAAATGTCGGGAAAATTAACCGGAAGGCATGAGCCAGATTTGGGTACTTACACTTAGTCCCCATAGTTAGGTGTTTGAGGTATCTCGATTGGGTTACCCATGAGGGAGATAGATTTAGGTTCAAAAATCAGTGTCATGAATTCAAGAAGGTCCCAGGTTACTGCAGACTGAATATGGACCACTTTGGGGGTAAGATTTTACTTGCTTATTTGTTTATCTCGTCGATTATTTGCTCGCTTACTTCCCACTTTACTCGTCGATTGCAGTAACCACCATCTTCAGCTAACACTTGTTTCATATCTGCGTAGTTCTTACCCCAAAGCAAGAAGCTAACATGGGGAGAGTTGTAAACGTGAAAAAGAGCAAGAGGAGCTGCGGGGCTACTAATGCCCAAGCTAACTGTCAGAAAGAGGCCGAGGATCGGCATACGCTGTTGAGGTTGGTGGATGAAGATACTGAGAAAAATATTCCAATGGGGGAGGATGCTGAGATGGAGGTGGAAAAGGCTGAGGGTGAAGCCCAAGATGTCCATGCTGCTATAACTGAAGTGGATAAGAACACATTTGAGCCGATGCAGGAGGCTCCCCAAGCTAAGGCCCAGACACCTGTTGTTAATCTGGAGGATAAGGAGGAGGATGAAGACAACTGTCCCCTCAACAAGAAGAAGCGATCCAACCCCACTATCCAGGTCTCATATGCTGAGCTCGTCCAATCTCGCGTGGACAAGATAAGTGTTGTCCCACTTCTTACTAGGATTGACAGCTCTAGTAGGTTGTATCCGGAACTGGAGTATGGGAAAGTGGTGGTGAGATTGGCTGTAGATCAGGACCTGGTAGCCAAATATACTAACAAGGGGTTGAACGCTGAAGAATTCAGTGCTAGGTCGGGCTTAATCCACTCCGAGGTAAACCTTTGAATTTTTACACATTCTTAGCTCTTCCTTTTTGTTCTCGTTTCTAAATAGTTTGATCTGGTTCTTAAACTTTTTAATTTTCTTGTAGTCTCTTGCTATGATCGACCTGGCCAAGAGCAGCTGGAAGGAGGCCGAGGAGAAAGAGAAGCTCGCAATAATGATGTTTGATCATAGGTCCGTCGAGCTAGAGAAGCTGGAGGAAAATCATGCTAAGCTGAAGGAAGAGCACGCTGACTTGGATGCTGCTTATGAGGCCATGAAGCTAGTAAAAAATGATGCCCTGAAGGCCAAGGAGGATGCATGGGGCGAGCTAGGCGATGCCAAGAAGGAGCTCGTTGCAGCTAAGTTGAGCAAGGAGAGAGTTGAGCACGAACTAGAAGTTTTGACCAAGATGTTAGAAGAAAGTATTGACATGCTGGTCAAACAAACTGACGATCGTAAGGCTGCTCATTTGTTATGGGAAGAGGAGACCAAGGCCAAGCTGGAGGTCGCAGTCAAGGCTGCCATAGAGGCTTATAAGGAGAGTGATGAATGCCACAACTTTGTTACTGAGCAAGCCCGAAGCTTTTTTGATGTATGACGATGCCACATGGCCCATCGTATCTTAGTGGACCCTACTGTCGACCTACCAATAGAGCAATTGGCAAAGTGGGCATTAGAGGAATAGTATGAAGTGGTTGTTCGTCAAGGTCATCCTCTTGTCCCTTATAACGACAATGATCTAGCTGCCCTTACTAAAGAAGATGCTGAGATGGAAGCTGAGCCCTGGGTCGCCCCACCCGTTGAGCCAGTAAACTTTAATACCATACTTAAGGAGCTTGAAGACCCTGATGAGCTGGCATTGGACGCTGACACCTCAAGATATGCTTTTTCTGAATCTGGAAAGTTTAACCCTATACAACAACAAGAAGAGGAGCCCGAGCAGTCTGCTGGTAATCAAGATGAAGTGGACGATCAAACTAATGATGATCCAGCAATTTGAAATTTCTTGATAATTTGTTTGGCGATGTAATGAAACAAGTTTCGAAACAATATTTTCATTTTTGCTTTAATTTATGTATCAATGCCTTGGCCTAGCTTTTGGGAGGCAGCTTAACTCGTAATACTTTTGTTTTGCCCAAGTCATGGCCCGCTTTTGGGGGACTTGTCTTTATTTAACCGTAGTTGACTTTCATATTTGAATCATTTTGCCTTGATCCTGGTTGGTATATATATCGAACTAGATTTATAAGATAGACTTGAATCGTCATGAGCTTTTGGTCGGACTAGTTCAGGAACCAAGTTGACCTAAGACTTTGCATATTTTGAAAAGGAGATTGACTAAGAGTCGAATTTGTTTAAAGTAATGAGGCTGACTAAGAGTCGAGCCTGTTAAAACAAAGTCGACTATGAGTCGAACTTGTTAAAGGAATGAGGCTGACTAAGAGTCGAGCCTGTTAGAACGAAGTCGACTATAAGTCGGACTTGTTAAAGGAACGAGGCTGACTAAGAGTCGAGCCTGTTAGAACGAATTTGACTATGAGTCGGACTTGTTAAAGGAACGAGGCTGACTAAGAGTCGAGCCTATAAGAACGAAGTCGACTATGAGTCGGACTTGTTAAAGGAACGAGGCTGACTAAGAGTCGAGCCTGTTAGAACGAAGCATAGAAGTAACACAACTTGGTTGGATGTAACTGCAACTTTATTGAAGTAGTAGAACGATTACACAAAATCAAAAAGCTAGAACTTGAACTAGGACTTTGAATTGAAACTGATACTAAAGCTAAAATTGAAACCTAAAAGTAGTATTTGATAAGGTGGCTAGCATGCCACGGGTGCTTCAATTCTTTGCCATCCGGGTGACCGTTCATATAAGTTCCTTCCTTGATTACTCGAGTAATGATGTAAGGACCTTCCTAGTTGGGAGATAACTTATTCTGCTGAGCTTTTTTGCCTGTTACCTCGATCTTCCTTAGCACGTAGTCACCCACTTGAAACGATCTCCTCTTAACTTTCTTATCGTGGTAACTCTTAGTTTTTTGCTTATAATTGACCATCCGAAGCTGGGCAGTATCTCGCTTTTTGTTGAGCAAATCCAGGTCGATCAATCTGTTGATGTCGTTCTGCTGCTGATCAAAGAAAACTACCCTTGTCGTGGGGACTTGTAGCTCTGTCGGTGCTATGGCTTCTGATCCATATGCAAGAGCGAATGGGGTTTCCCCCGTGGGCCCCCGAGTTATTGTGCGGACTGACCAGAGAGCAATGGGAAGTTGTCCAACCAGTTGCTTCGTCGACCAACCAAACCTGTCTAAAGTGCAGAGAGGACCAGTTTGTTCGCTGCTTTAGCTTCCCCGTTACCATGAGGATAGGAGACTGACAACTTCCAATGTTTGACTCCTACTCTGTTCATCTCTTCTTCGAAAGCTGTGGAGAACTGTAGCCCGTTGTCCGACACTATAGTTCGAGGAATCCCAAATCGGCACCAAATGAAATCATGAATAAAATTGATGGTGTTTTCCTCAGTAATCTTGGCTAACGGCTTGGCCTTGACCCACTTGGTAAAGTAATCGATAACAACGATCACATACTTACAATTTCCTCGGGCGGGCGTGAAGGGACCAATAAAATTGACTCCCCACATATCGAAAGGCCAAGTTGCTACCACTGGAGTTTGCTCGATTGTAGGCAGTCTAGTTAGGTCGGCAAATCTCTGGCATTGGTCGCATCCCTGAACAAAGTCGTGAGCGTCCGCTCTCATGTGAGGCCAATAATAACCCAATGTAATCAATTTTTAGGCCAAAGTTCTGGCCCCCGGGTGTCCACCACAAACCCCACTATGTACCTCGTACATCAGCTGAGTAACTTCCTGAGGGTGAACGCACCTCAACAATGGTTTAGTGTATGACCTTCTGTATAATGCATCCCCGTGAATGACATACCTCGGGGCTTTCTTCTCATCCGTAGGTAGCTCGCATGTCTCTAAATAAGCTCGTATTTCTTCGATCCAGCACTTGGTGTAGACCCATTCTCTAGTAGTATCCTCCAGGCATTGAATCTGAACCCTTATGGATGCTCGAGGTAAGTGATAGGCTCTCCATGTTCTTTTGAGGTGGCCAATTTTGAGAGGAGATCGGCCAGCTCATTATCATCTCGACCTACTCGTTATATTTCCCAGAATTCCAAGTCCTTGATCAGCTCTTTCACTAGGGTGCAGTACTTGACCAGGGTAGGATTCAGCACCTCATACTCCCCTCTGACTTGATTCACTATCAACTGAGAATCATAGTAAGCCACAATTTTGGTCGCCCCAAAACATTTTGCATACTCGATGGCTGCGACCAAAGCTTCATATTCGGCCTGGTTATTAGAAGCTTCAAACTTGAATCTCATAGCTTCTTCATAGACTGTCCCTGATTCTGGCTCGACCAAAACAATTCCAGCCCCACTAACATTCTTTGTTGCCGACCCATCAGAATAGACCTTCCAGCAATCATCGGGCAACTTATGGCAGGGTGTGTTACGGGCTCCTTTCCCTTTGTATTTTCCTTCCGAACTCTCACTTCGCTATCTTCCTAGGTGAACGTAAACTCGACTAAGAAGTCTGCCAAAGCTTGAGCTTTCAACACCTTTTGAAGCCTATACTCAATGTCGAATTCTGTGAGTGCAATTGACCAGTTGAGTAGTCAGCCTGAACTTTCTGGCTTATGTAGGATCTTCCTTAGAGGAGCATTGGTTAGCACGACAATGGGGTGAGCTAAGAAATAAGCTCCCAACTTCCTCGATGCCACAACCAAAGCGTAAGCCACTTTTTCTGCATTATAATACCTGCCCTCCACGTCGGATAGGGCCTTGCTCACATAATACACGGGCTTCTGAATCCCTCTTTCCTCTCGAACTAGAATAGCGGCCACAGCTTGGTCGCCAATGGACAGATAAACGAACAAAGTCTCCCCCATAACCGGGCTGCTCAATAACGGCGGAGAGGCGAGATACTCCTTAAGCTGCCGGAACGACGAAGAACATTCGGCCGTCCATTCAAAATTTTTCGTCACCCTCAAAAATTTAAAGAAGGGGAGAGACCTCTCCGCTGACTTAGCAATATAGCGACCTAGGGCTGCCACCCTACCATTGAGTCGCTGCATCTCCATAACACAAGTAGGCTCCTTTATGTCGACTAGAGCCTTGATCTTTTCAGGATTGGCTTCAATACCCCGTTGTGAGACCATGAAACCCAAAAATTTCCCAGCTGCTACCCCAAATACACATTTGCTCAGATCAAGCTTCATGTCATTTACCCGTAAATTGGCGAATGTTTCCCTTAGGTCGACCACGTGATGTCCGGCCTTTATTTTGATGACCATATCATCGACGTAGGCCTCCATGTTTTGGCCTATTTATGAGTCAAAGACCTTGTTTACCATCCTCTAGTAGGTCGCTCCTGCATTCTTCAAACCGAATGGCATCATATTGTAATAGTAGATACCTCCAGCAGCTTGAAAGGCTGTCTTCACCACATCATCCTTATACATCTTGATCTGGTGGTAGCCTGAATAAGCATCGAGAAAGCTCAAAGTAGTTTGCCCAGCTATAGAATCTACCAGTTTGTCGATCTGAGGCAGTGGGTAGCTATCCTTTGGGCAGGCTAGATTTAGACCGGTGAAGTCGATACACATTCGCCATTTACCATTAGCTTTCTTCACCATCACCACATTTTCTAGCCAGGTGGTAAGTGAAGCCTCCTTGATGATACCTGCACTCAAAAGTTTTTGTACCTCAAGTTTGATCGCCTCTTCTTTATTACGAGCAAAACATCTCCGCTTCTGCTCCTTAGGTTTCATAGTAGGGTTAACTTATAGCTTGTGGACAGCGACCTCCTCCTTAATCTCTTTCATATCTTCCACATGCCAAGCAAAAACATCACTGCCTTCCTTCAATAGCTCGACAATCTCTGTTCTTTCCTCGGCTAATAGCAGTCTACCAATTTGAATTTTTTGATCAGGATAGAAGGGATTAGTTATCACTACTTCTAGCTTGTTCACTGGTTCCAGCTCCAGACCATCTCTGAACTGCAGGGTCTCAATAATAATCTCACGAACCCTTTATCTTTCCTTGGCCCCCAGGTGTGGAGCCTCTTCAATTATCATGGCATCCAGTTCAGCTGCAATCTCACTGGTGGTGGCCCCCGAGTTTTTGTCGATCTGTAGACATAACTCACCTATGATGACTTGGTCGACCATAACTGCATCTGAATCGACCATAGTGTTTTGGGAGGGATGTGTCGGCTCAGTCGTGACAAGGTCATGTGAGTGATATGTCGCCTCTTCTACACAGGTGATTGTAGATAGTTGTGAAGTTGTGGTGACAGATTTTGAGAGCTTCAAGTATCCCTCAGGAGTATCAACTTCTAGCTCCCTATTCTTCCTTGTTCGAAGGACGTGATCAAGGCAAGAACGAGTTGTACTCTGTACGCAGCCTACTCCAGCTAGTGTAGGGGACTTAACCTGCTGATGCGGAATAGAGGCCACCATTCCAAGTGCGACCTGGCCAGGGATACCCAAAATAGCAGCATAATCACTAACTATATCTATAACAATAAATGTTACCTTAGTTACGACCCTGAAAGGGTGTTGGCCTATGTCGACCTCCAGCTCGACCTGTCCCTTGGCGTCCACCTTGTGATTGGTGAAGCCCTCCAGTCGACCATCGTAAGGCGATAACTTTCCTTTGTCAATCCCATCTCCTTGAAAGTTCTATAGAATAGGATATCCTTGCAGGCCCCTGTGTCGATCAAAATCCTGCTCATTGTACAAAAATCTATCAATCCCGAAATTACCAGAACATGCTCTCTTGTAGTCATGTTGGTAGCTAGCTCGTCCGAATAGAAACTGATGACTTCATCCCTGATATAGCTTCTAGGTGGAACGTGTGGAGCTTTGGAGAACTGAAAAATCTTGTGCTTCAAGGCTGTATTGCTTGCTTGCTCGGTGATAACTCCCAAATCTAACCGAGGTTGCCTTGACTGAACTACACCCTCTCCAGTTTGCTCGCCTCTGCTAGGTCGAGCTCCCTTCACATACCTATCCAACTTTCCACTATCGACCCACTTCTGAATGATATGTTTCAAACTAAAGCACTCCTCTGTAGTATGACCAGTATCCTTGTGGTAATCACAATACTTGCCGTTGTCCCTTCTGAACTTATTTGTCGGGTTCATTGGGGCAGGTGGACCTAGCTCGACTGTATTCATTGTCTCAGTTCGACTAACGGTCAACGGGGTAAAATTCTAGGGCACTCTCTCAGTCGCCCTTGTTCTATTTTTTCCCATTTTTGTTGTTGCTACCATTCTTTGCTTGGTCGCCTTTGTTGGATCCTCCAGCTTCGGGCTGCTTCGAACCCTTTTCTTTCTCTTTCTTTTTCTCCTTTCTCTTTTCATCTATGGCCACATCATAGGCCCTTTCAAACAGCTCCTGCCTGGTCTTCACACTCCTGACCTGTAGTTCGTAATCTAAGTCAGGAGAGGAGAGGAGATCCCATTCCTGAAACAGTTTATTACCTCCCTTTCCGTTAGGTCCTCTTCGATCTGGTCGACCATCTCCTTGAACTTAGTGAAGTAGCTCATGGAGCTCTCAGTTTTGCCCTGCGTCAGATTGTTTAAGTCGGTGACCGTCTTCTTTCTGGCTCCAGCTGTCGAGAAACGATCTAGAAATTTCCTCCTCATGTACTCCCAAGAGGTAATACAACCCGGTGTCAATCCACAGAACCAAGTCAGTGTTGCACCTGTGAGGGTGCTGGTTAGTGCCTTGCACAACACATCATCCTCGAAAGAGACAATCACATGGTGGCCTCCAAATGTTACATATGGTTCAGGGCGTTGGTCACACCTGAATACTTGTCAAGATTGGGCAGCTTGAAGCCTACAAGAGGTCATCACTCGAGCAATTCTCTGGACAAGGGACGAAGAGTGTGGTCATTTCATTCGCCCTTTCCACTATCTTCCTTCTTGTCGGCCTCCATTTTTTCTAACCTTTTTTTCAAACTCAACCACTCCCTAGAATCTGGATGGTCATTCCTTGAGGGTGAGACGTGATTCGATCTCTGCCTCTCCTCCTGGTGAGGCTCCCTGTGAGAGTAGGCCCTATGCCTTTCACTCCTAGACAGAGTTACTTCTCTACCCCGTCTATCCCTGTGGGAGTACGACCTAACTGATCTCACCGGCGACTTGGCTGGTCTAACTGGAGACCTTCGCCCATTTCTATCTCGGTGCGATTGCAATCTTTTCGCTCTGATAGGCGACCTGCTGTGAATGTGGTGCCCAAGATCGCGGCGCTTTTTGTTTCTTTTTTTTTTTGAACCGCTTTCCCGTGTAAGGAGTCACCGCCTCACATCGATTTGAAGACATCCAGTTTAAATTGAAAAACGGAGTCGCCATGCCATTTTGATTTCCTCAAAACTTTGGAAAAAAGGATTTGGGTCCGGAGGTTAAGTTACCCCTTGGGAAGAAAGTTTGGCGTTCACCCAAGGAGCCTTGCCGAAGCAAGTCTTCCAAGATCCAACTTTCGTGCTTGCCTTTGTGCTTTCGTGTGTGGGATGTGTTTTTTAAAAGGGGGGATGTGCCAAGTGATCTTCCGGACGTATAAACCATGAGTTGGTTATCGCTCTGGATTCCTTGGATTTTGATATGTTCGGGACTTTGATCCCGTACTCATCTTGGACTTGCGATCATCATTATGAGACCTTGAGCCACATGTGATCGGAATAGGGACACCTCTTTTTATAGTCCAAGAATGAGACTCTTTAGAAAGGAAGGACCTTTGCCCATCAATCCTACATCTTGAGACGATTTAAGCTTGATAGGGACATTTGTGCTCGTCTCAAGTGATGATCGGAGATTTAGGGGCTCAAGTTCATCCTTTTCTAAAGGGATATCCGACTATGGCATCTTTATGTGGAGGAAATGATGTAAAGATAGGACCTTTACACCATTACACCCCAAGAGATGCTTCAAGTACCAAAGGGGACCAAGGGGAGGGGGATAAAAATTGGATCTTTATACTCATCCTATGCCCTTTTGTGCCTTAAGAAGGTCACTAGGCAATCCTTGGAGAGTGATCCAACCATGAGGGGCATGGGGGATGCATTTTTAAAGTAAAGATGACATTTTTATACAAATATGTGTAATGAACACTATGCAAGCTAGGACTAGGAATGAAAAGGGAGGACCTTTATGGCTTTCCTATGTCCTTTAAGAACCATTTAGGTGGACAATCCTTGGAAGGAAGGTCTATGGGAAGGGGATGACGTTTATATGAATAAAGATGACATTTTTAATGAAAAGATGACATTTTTATATGAAAAGGATGACATTTTTATATGAAAAAGATGACATTTTCACATCATCATGTGAGAGATCCACCCTAGAACAAGCCATTTGAGGTCTTATTGTTCATCCTTGGGATGGATCCTCCATGAATCCCATGTGATAAGGGAATGGGGGGAGTATTATAACCTACATAGTAAAGAATTGATTTTTATAGCAATAAATCACATATAAAGCAAGTAAATGGCAATATAAATAGCAAGGAGCAATATAACAAGAATAACAAGTATATTTCAAGGAGAAAAGGAGGAGATGTTACCAATGGTGGTGTTCCTCTATCTCCCTTGAAGCTTTCCTAAGGAAGGAGCAACTTTGGAGGGATTTTGGAGAGGAGGGAGGTGGTTTTGAGAGGTTTCTGTTTTCCGGAAATTCGTGGTTATATTTTGGCAGAGTAACAATGCCAAAAATTGTATATCAAAATGAATAGAGGAGGCCTCTATTTATAGGCAGATTTGTGCTTCCTAATGAAGCCGTGCGGCTGTAACCCTTGGCTAATGAAGCCGTGCGGTCTTATCCATTAGGGACTCAGCTTATTTCTAGAACCATGCAAGGTGGCATTCTAGAAGCTCTTTCTAACGAGGGACTACGTGGAATTTTAATTCCTAACAAGTCCTTCACCCCTTGGAAGGTTTGGGAAAGTTCCCAAATTTCCCCTGAAGTTTAGGAAAGTCCGGGAAATTTAACCGGAAGGCATGAGCTAGATTTGGGTACTTACACATGCGCCCGTTTCTCTCATGACGGGAATGCGACCTCTCCGTTATGGCAGGAGACCTACGCATATTTCTTTCAGCTTCCCTTTGTCGCCTGAAATTACCCGGGATTTTCGCGCGAGCGAAAAGGCGGTTGTCTTTCGCGGAGGGTTGGTGTCTAAGAACTCGCTTTCGGGAAGGAGAGGAGTCGCCACGCGGTTTTTATATTTTGAGACCAAACGTTGAGAAACGGCTTTTGGTTGAAAATGGTGTCATTTTTATTGGCAGCAAAAACTTAGGAAAAAGCTTTGAAAACGGGGAGTCATTTTTATTGATAGCAAAAACGAGTAAAAAGCTTTTTTTAGTACCAGAGATTGTTAGGTTCGGAGGTGACATTACGTTTCGGGAAGAGTATATTGAGATCACCCGAAACGCCTCGTATGACGAGTCTTTCTACCTTTCTCAAAAATGTGTGTGTGTGTGTGTATGTGTTTGCATTTTGAAAATGGGGGCTTGAATGACAAGCTTAATATTGGTTTGAATGTCAAACGTTGATTATGGGATTTTGTTTGAAAAGGCGAGCGTTTGAATGACAAACGTCGATTTTGGAAGTTTTTAGGAAAAATGGCGCGAATGCTGATTTTAACCGTTTAACTTAAGTGTCAAATGTTGACTTTTAAGAAAAGAGCGTTTGAATGTCAAACATAGGTTTTTTGAGTTTGAAGATGAGCGTTTGGGTGCCAAACGTCATTTAACGCGTTTTGAAAGAGAGTTCGAATGTCGAACTCCGATTTTGAACCGGGCGTGTCATTGTTAGCATTTTTACAGGAAAAAAGCATTAAATGATTTGAGTGTCAAATGGCGGCTTTTAAGTTTGAAGATGAGCGTTTGGATGCCAAACGTCATTTCGCGCGTTTTGAAAGAGAGTTCGAATGTCAAACTCCGATTTTGAATCGGGCATTACATTGTTAGCATTTTTACGGGAAAAAGGCATTAAATGATATGCGATCAACGAATCGGGTTGCGACTCGGACTTTGATAAATAAATACTATCACGATCCAAACGGCTCGGACTTGTAAATGACAGTATTTAAAGTGCGGTATCGACGGAATCAAACGACCCGGAATTGTAAAGTACGATCGACGAGCCAAACAACTCGAAATTGTAAAGTTGCGTAAAAGTAAATGGATGGATCAAAAGATCCGGAATTGGTAAATGACATGAAAGTAAATCACGTTCGACGGATCAAACGATCCGGAATTGGTAAATGACATAAAAATAACGGAACGGGGCGGGAACGTCGTTTTAACCCGAGATTACTTCTCTTACGGGAAGAGAAGAGGATCAGGGACTAAAACGTATCGGAACCCGTTTAGACGATGACGTCTACATTTCAACAACGTCGTCCGAAACGATTGTAGCGACTGGCGCGTAAACCGAGACGGAATGAGAGTTTAAAGAGAGAAGGAGCTACTTATGGCTAGGGTCGGCTCCTTTGGCTCGGTGGGCGTATACGGGATACGAAAAGGTATTTGGAACGGTGTTTCGAGGTGGCAGGGGTTGTATTTGATCGAAATACGGAGTTTTCACGCGAATCGAGGCAAAACAGGAGCTCGGGAGGGGTAAAAACTGGTTTGGGCCGTGGCTTTGGGAGGAAAGGGAGTAATTTTTGTTATTTTTTGTGGCTTTGACAGCCTCTTGAAATTACCCGGGATCCGGCTCGCGCGCGGAGGGGCCCGTGCATCTCGCACTATGTCCGCGTTTGGAAAATGGCCCGGATCCGAGAGGCAGCGTGATCGCGCCCCGGCATCTGGCTTATTCTGTTTTACGGTTTTTGTTGGAGGTGTCTCGCTGTGTTTTGCTTGTAGAGTCGCCACGCCGTTTTTATTAAGCCCAAAATATTGAAAAAAGGCATCAGTTTAAAAATAAACTGTTTTTGTGTGATGAGATTTTGAGTTCGGAGGTCAGGTTACTCCTCGGGAAGAGAATATTAGAATATTAGAGCTCACCCGAGTAGCCTCGTAAAAACGAATCTTTCGATACCCCTTCTTTCTTTAAATGTTGTGTGTGTGTGTGCTTTTAAAAATGCATGCGATATCGGATGTCTACATTGTACACTACGTATTGAAATGTATGGAAACAGTGTAGGAAGGAAGCCTTACCAATGTTGGTTCGTGTCTGTCTTCCGCTGGGGAATAGTGTTTGAGGATGAAATAGTGTTCCGGTACGAACCGGGGTTGCTTCGGGAGGGGCCGGTTGTCTGCGGACAGAGTTTCGGCGTGAGTGGAGATTGTAGGCTGCATTTGGGTAGAGGTTCGGCATGCGTTGGGATCGCAGGGATCACTCGGGCAGAGTTTCGACGTGCGTTGGGATGGCAGGAGTCACTCGGGCAGAGTTTCGGCGTGCGTTCAAGCTACCGGTTTGACTCGGAAAGAGCCGGGACACCTTGGGAAAGACCAGGCAAGGCCTCGGAGTACCACGAGGGGCCTCAGAGTACCTCGAGAGTGCCTCGGGGCAGCGCGGGAGCGTCGCGGGAGCGCTCGGGGAGGCTTCGGAGCACCACAAGGGGGCTCGGAAGGCCTCGGAAGGATCCGAAAGGGGCCGGGATTGCCTCGAAGGGTCTTAGAGGGGAGCCTGAAGGCTGGGGGAGAGGAGAGAAGAGGAAATTGTGTGTAAATGAGGGAGGGGGAGCCCTCTATTTATAGTGCTAGAAAATTGCAAGAAGGTCCGTACGGACCTTCTAGGTAATCCAGGATTTTAGTTTTCCTCGATTTGAGGGAATCTGTGATGATGGAGAAGATTCAGCCATGATGGCTTTTAGATGCAATAAGGTCCGTACGGATCATCTCAGCATGCAAAGAGGTCCGTACGGACCAACCATGCAGGGGGGTAATGATGTTCTCCGGGATTTGAGGGAATAAGTTGGACTTTAAGGGGATTTAGTAATCATTGCAGCAAAGAGGTCCGTACGGACCACTTATGCTTTCCTGATTTCTGAATAATTCCCGAAAGGTCCTTTTGTTCCCTTTTATCCCAGAAAGGTTCCTCCCTTGGTTTGGCTGAGGGTTTTTGAGGGTTTTGAGCATCAGAGGTCTTCGAGACTGTGTTTGTGAGTCTGCGGTGTTTCCCATGTGCTCGGAAGAGAGTGATCCAGATTAGGGTACTTATAGAAGCCCCTCGGCGACGTCACTTATGAAGGAAGTGGGGTCGTCGATAAGATAAGGGTCCTAATCTGGATCGCGTGTTGGGAGAGGAAGTGACCGTGTAGGTCGGTGTGAGGACGTGGCGGTGTCCTGTTGTGTGACCGTTTAGGTCAATTGGCTGGACCCTGTGATAGGATTCCTACGTATCCCTGGCGGGAATCAAGCCTGATCGTAGTTCGTGTGTGGGGTGAGTGTTGTTGTGCACGAGGACGTGAGATGTCCTCTGACTGAAACTCTGTGCATGGACGTGGTGGTGTCCTGTAGGTGACCGCATAGGTCGATGGTGAGGACGTGGTGGTGTCCTGAGTGACCGTATAGGTCGATGGCTGGACCCTGTGATAGGATTCCTACGTATCCCTGGCGGGAATCAAGCCTGATCGTAGTTCAGAGGTCGTGAAATTGTGAGGGTATGCGGGCATGGTGGTGCCCTGAAGTGTCGTGTGACCGCCGAGGTCAGTGGTAAGGACGTGGTGGCGTCCAGGGTGTGTACTCTTACGAGAAGATGATTTGTGACCGCCGAGGTCGACTGTGAGGACGTGGTGGCGTCCTGTGATGTGTAATCTTACTAGAAGATGGGTAATCTTACGAGAAGATGGTTTGTGACCGCCGAGGTCGACTGTGAGGACGTGGTGGCGTCCTGTGATGTGGTGACCGCCGAGGTCAATTGTGAGGACGTGGTGGCGTCATGGGATGGAAATTTTATGATTTTCCTAATCGGGTGGTTTAAGGCCTTCCGGGCTGGAGATAATCATTTGGGAGGTTTATACGGTCTTCCGGACCGAGTGGTTTAAAGCCTTTCGGGCTGGAGGTAGTAGTTTGGCTGATTTATGCAGTCTCCCGGACTGAGTGGTTTAAAGCCTTCTGGGCTGGAGATAGTGATGTGTGAGGACTTGAATCGTCTTCGGGCTGCGGTTATGCCATGCATGAGGACTTGAATCGTCTTCTGGCTGCGGTTATGCCATGTGTGAGGACTTGAATCGTCTTCTGGCTGCGGTTGTGCCATGTGTGAGGACTTGAATCGTCTTCTGGCTGCAGTTGTGGAGGCGTGGCTGCCTTGTGTTTTGATTGCGAGAGGTGTAGATGCCTCGTGCTTTGTCCGTTGGGGAGAAGGTTGGACTTACGATGACTGCCGGTGTTCATCCGTTGGGGATTATCGTGGCCTGGTAGGGGCTTTTTCTGCTGAGAAGGTAGATTCGGGCTTACTTTGATGGCCGGTGCTTGAGTTGACCTTTGGTGGGCGAAGTTCGGGCTTACGATGACGGCCGGTGCTGGGGATATGTAGTCTCGTGCGGTTTGGCGAGAATTCCCTTTTTGACTTGCTGGGGAAGGAGCTCGGGCTTACTTTGATGGCCGATGCTTGCGTTGATGTTGAGCGTTTTGGAGGCGTTTTGTGCCTTGAGATTTGTACTTGGAGGTGCGGGCTCCTTCTTGCGCTTGTTTCACCGTTTAGTGGGCGAGGTCCGGGCTTACACTGACGACCGGTGGTTGAATTGCCGTTGAGGGGGCGAAGTCCGGGCTTACACTGACGGCCAGTGGTTGAATTGCCGTTGAGTGGGCAAAGTTCGAGCTTACACTGACGGCCGGTGGTTGAATTGCCGTTGAGTGGGCGAAGTCCGGGCTTACACTGACGGCCGGTGGTTGAATTGCCGTTGAGTGGGCGAAGTCCGGGCTTACACTGACGGCCGGTGGTTGAATTGCCGTTGAGTGGGCGAAGTCCGGGCTTACACTGACGGCCGGTGGTTGAATTGCCGTTGAGTGGGTGAAGTCCGGGCTTACACTGACGGCCGGTGGTTGAATTGCCGTTGAGTGGGCAAAGTCCGGGCTTACACTGACGGCCGGTGGTTGAATTGTCGTTGAATGGGCGAAGTCCAGGCCTACACTGACGGCCGGTGATTGAATTGATGGGTTAAGGACCAAACTGCATTGAATCTGCTGAAATAGGCCTTTGAACAGCCAGGGGCAAAGATTATAAGGGCAGAGAGATAGCCCGGCGGAGTTTGATCTGTACCCCTGGGCTCGATATGAGGCTGACAATTTCGAGGGTGCTCCCGTGGTGACAGCGCAGAGGAAGATGCTGCGGGGTCTGACCTGCGACGTCATGTACTTGGGAGAGAGGATCTTCTGGCAGCATGGCCCGGGTATGCTTCCCTTGGCTCCGAGGGACCCGCCTTTCGGGATGATGGATTCTCGGGATATGGATGTGCTGGAGTTTGAGAGGTATTTGGGCGACGTGAGTGCCGATGAGTTTGTTTTGTATCGAGAGGAGTATGGGGCCTTCGTGAGGAGGAAGTTGAGGACGCCACAGGTGTTGGCGAGGGAGAGGGAGGCTGGTCCGCAGGGTCCCCTAGAGGTTCCGGTGCCTGGGCCGGATTTCACATATGTCCGTGGGGACTCATCGAGGAGGAGGGTGTCTGTACCCGTCCCTGAGCAGGCTCCAGCTGCCTACCGAGTGGATCCTGATGCGCCGGTGAGTGTGCTTAATCTTTTCCATCTTGGCATCTTTTCTGTATTTTTCTCTTTTCTTTCTGTTGAGTATGACTGTATTGCTGAGCGTTTCTTTAGCTGTTTGCTCGTGTAGGTCCCGGGGAGAGCCTATGACATGCTGACCCGCCGTTACGTGGCGATGCGGTCCTTCGCAAAGAAGATGGCGTCGAAGATGTCTTGCCGGTCTTCGCGACGTGTGCAGGCGTACACGCCGATGCCTTCGAGGCATTCTGTAGATGTTCCTCCACCAAGAGCCGAGCCGGAGCCACAGCAGGAGGGACCTTCGCGGGGGCGGCATAGCATGGATGCCGGGACGTCTTCGGGAGCTCCGAGGTCACAGACCCTTTACCAGTTCTTTCCTCCGCCGGATGCACAGGGTGAGGGTTCTTCAGAGCCTTCCTTCTTCGATCCTTTCGTCGGATTTGATCCTTCTGAGTACTTTGAGTACCAGCCTCAGGAGGGGGTTCAGTACTCTAACAACGAGGGTGTGACTGGCGACTTTACCGGGATGCCCGACTTCTCTCTTGAGGACCTTGGTGAGGATGATGATGCTGAAGAGTCGGACTAGGGTTCATTTGCTTTCCCTCTTTCCATATCTTCTTTTTTTTTTCTTTTGTTTAGCAACAGACATTATATGTACCTGTAATAAAACACTTGTATTTGCATGGCAAAAGTATTTTATTTTAAGATGTAATGTCATTTTTGTGATTCCCGGGAATTGTCCTAGGAATGGTTGCTATTTTTTTTTTGTGCATGCCACATGAGCTGAGAATGCGTTTGTGGGTAGTGTATGCTTGCCGGAAATGGCTTTGGCCAAGGTTTGGGCAGTTTGGAGCAAGGTCCTGCTGGGGACAGTGGTTGTTGGCCAATTTGCTAGGAAAGTGGGGCCAGGATGCAATAAGGTCTGTACGGACAGACCTAGGTTGCAAAGAGGTCCGTATGGACCAGCTTTGCTTTTGGGGAGGAAATAAATGTTCTCCGGATGTCTGGACTTTCCCCATTCCCCATTTGCAGCCATTTTCGAGCTTTCTTCCCCATTTTCTCTAGGAACCTCCATTTTTGCCATGGATTCTTCGTATGTCCCAAGAATTTTGCCAAGGCTTTCGCAGGAGCGGCAAGCACACTTCCTTGAGCAGCTGAAAACGTGGATGCGGCGCCGTATGAGGCATCAGAGACGGGCTTTCGAGGTAAGGTTTCGACTTTGCTCTGTTTTGGTCTTTTAAGGAGTTGGTTCCTGATTGGGATTTGTTGCGGGCTGCCGCGAAGTTCTGGGATGTTAGGAGGCATATGTATTGCTTCTCCTACTATGAGGTAGTGCCCACCTTTGAGGATTTTCGGGCTTTGATTGGAGGACCGGAGGTGGAGGCCATCTCGCTTCCTTTGATTGGCGGTGCTGCCGTGAGCGTGAAGCTTGCAGGCTTTCTTCGGAGTTCGTTGGAAGAAGTGCAGGGCATGATCCTTGATTCGGGTTATATTGACATTTCTGAGCTGCCGGAGTGGTTCATGGTGGATGATGAGAGTGATGTCTCTTGGGATGTATTTGCCTTGTGCGTGATAGCGACGCTTTTCATGGTCAGCTCCCTTGGCATTTGCGATGGCGCTTTGCTAGATGTGGTTAGGCACTGCAGAGCTGGAGAGGATATTGTCCCGTTGGTGCTGGGGGAGACTCTTCATGGTATTGATCGTCTGGCGACTGGGGATCGTTTCATGAGAGGGGAAAGCCCCGCTTTGCTCACCTTGTGGCTGCGAGAGAGACTTCAGGCCATGCCCGAGGCTCCGACGTCGTTTAGGCCATGGTCATTTGCTCAGCGACCTCTTCTATTGGATATGGATCAGTCCACCTGGGAGAGATGGATGGCACAGCTTGGTATGCATCAGATCCGTTGGTGGGTTCCGCACTGGGGGATTGAGACTAGGAGGGCCTTGCAGGAAGGGTCCTATGTTGTCAGAGTTCCAGGTTTGTCTTGGTCCTCCTTCTATATTCCGTCGCTTGTTTCCCGGCAGTTTGGGATGAAGCAGGAGCCTTTGTTGGGCTGGGATGACCTTGCTACTGCGGAGATAGCTCCTCTTTGTATGGCCGCTCCAGGTGCTCATCTGTATTTTCTGAGGGTGTGGAAGTATTCCGCTTTCCCTCCTGTGGTGCTCCTTAGACATCGGGAGAGTGTCGTATTGACGACTCAGTACTTGGCCTGGTATGAGCAGCGTGTTGGGCAGTCCCAAGCGGCTTTGGGGAGCAGGCGCGAAGCGATTCTGGGACCCGGGTGTCGTAGTAGCTATTGCCTTAGGAGTGCCGAAGCTTGGTCTAACCCTCAGGATGTGACGGGAGACACTTTGTTTGACTACGAGACTAGAGTTGACCGACTGACGGGGAGAGGTCCCCTTTTGTAGACTCGCAGGGAGGAGATCCGAGCCGAAGCACGGGCGAATGAAGCCTTGAGAGCAGCTGGATTGTTTGACTCTACGGGGAGGACCCCTGATCTCGGACTGAGAGACGCAGAGTTGGCTCGCGTGGAGCGAAAGAAGACTCGCCGGGGACGAGGGAAGAAAGGGAAGAATGGCGAGGGGACAAGCGCAGATGGCGCGGAATGACCTCCTAGGTATCCATTCATTGCATTGCAAACACATTATTTGTTAAATGTATTAAGTTGTCTTTTAGCATGTTGTGAACTTGAGAGTAGACCGTACTTGAACTCATCAAGAAATGTTGTTATCGTTAGTGATTTGTGATTTACTTTTAAAGCTTTGTCGAGACGCAAGATCTCTTGTTCGCTTTTCGTTTCTTTTGTGAACCTTGGCGGCGTCCATCTTTGGACTTTTCTGTTGCATTTGCGAACTGAAGTGGCCTGGGCCCTGACGGCAATCCCCTTTGCTTGGGCTTTGTGTTGGCTGAGAGGTTGAACGATCCCCTGACAAGTCGTTTTGACGGTCTCTTCCGTGGCTTCCTTGCCTTTTGTTGGCGTCGGGCTCTTGACCTCTTTTTTTTGTAGCTTCTGCTTGAGCTTCTTTTTTTTTTTTTGTGAGCCCTTGCTCGAGCTCTCTTTTTTTTTTTTTTTTTTTTTTGTGTGAGCCCTTGCTCGAGCTCTTTTTTTTTTTTTTTGAAGCGCGTGAGGGCGAAGACAAGCCCCTGGCTTGGAAGCAGACATGGGTCAGTCGTTTTGATGCTGAGTGACTCTCGGATGTCCTTTGATGTTGCCGCCGTTGTTTGACTTGGTCAAGGTGATGGTGGGGGCATGCTCTTAGAAAGTGTGTAGTTTGATGGAGGTCTTGGTTGACATTCAAACTTTTGACTTTTTTGTGTATTTTTAGACCGGACCAATTAAGGTTGCCTACGTTCCCCCGGACTAGAGGGCTCAGGTCTGCGTAGTTCGACACTACATGGAGTGCCAAGAGATGCACAGTTGTTCTTCTTTAGGCGAAGTATCTGCGAAGTTTGCTTCCGTTGACTGGATTCATGAAGGGATTGCCGTCTAGGTCCTGCTGCCTTCATGGCACCTCCGGAGAAGATCTTTTGAACCACGAAAGGGCCGATCCATGTTGGTTCCCATTTTCCCAGTGGGTTGGTTCGAGTGGGAGGCTTTTCTTTGAGTACCATATCGCCTTCCCTGATGTCTCGAGACTTGACTTTCTTGTCGAAAGCTCTAGCCATCCTGCTTTGATAGGCTCGGACGTGTTCCATGGCCTTTAGTCGTCGCTCGTCTAGCAGAGCCAATTCGTCATGTCGGCTTCAGAGCCATTCGACTTCGTTGACGTCGTTTTCCAGCATCACTCGGAGTGAGGGAATTTCCAACTCAATGGGAAGGATTGCTTCCATCCCGTATGTCAGGGCGAATGGGGTTTCTCCCGTGGCTGTTCTGACTGATGTTGGTAGCCCCAAAGTGCAAGGTGCAGCTTCTCGGGCCAATCTCGTCCTCGGGTGGTCATTTTTCGGATGATCCGTTCGAGGGTCTTGTTTGCTGCTTCTACGGCGCCATTTGTTTGTGGCCGATAGGGAGAAGACTTGTGGCGTGTGATCTTGAATTTGGCCAGCAGTCTGTCGCATTCCCCTTCGAAGTGTGAGCCGTTGTCTGATATGACCTCGTTCGGGATGCCATATCGGCAGATGATGTTTTCCTTGAGGAAATGCGCGACCTTCTTGGAGGTGAGTATCTTGTAGGACTTGGCTTCAACCCATTTGGTGAAGTAGTCGATGGCTACTAAGATGAACTCGTGACCGTTGCTGCCTGGCGGAGCGATTTTCCCGATGACGTCAATTCCCCAAGTGGCAAAGGGCCATGGTGTAGTCATGCAGTAGAGATCGTGGGGAGGTAGATGATTGAGGTTGGAGAACCGTTGACACTTGTCGCAGCTTCGGACAAAGTGGATGCAGTCTGCCTCCATGGAGATCCAGTAGTAGCCCATCCTGAGAATGATTTGCATCAGGGCTCTAGCGTTCATGTGGGGACCGCAAGCCCCATTGTGGACTTCGTTCATGAACTTGCTTGCTTCTTCTTGGCTGATGCAGCGTAGGAGTGGTCCTTGGTAGCGTTTCTTGTACAGCATGTCTCCAAGGATGACAAAGTGAGAGGCGAGGCGTTTTAGGGCCATGATGCTCTTGGTTTTGACCCCCCCTTCCCTGTGTTGGCCTTCCTCGTTCATGAAGGCGGTTTCCCCGTTCTGGAGGTATTGGAAGATCTGATTATAACATGGCTCATTGACAGTCTTGGGCTCTGGTTCGATCTCGCAGCAGTAGGCAGGAATTTCCTTTCGCCCGACTTTGAAGGGCTTGATTGCTTTTCCGTCAGGGATTTCCACGAGTGAAGCCAAGGTGGCTAAGGCGTCTGCAAACCGGTTTCGGTCTCTTGGCAAGTAGTGGAAGGTGACCTCTTCGAATTGTGTGATGAGGTCCTCCATGCAGGCGTAGTATTTTTGCAAGCCTGGGTCTATGGTTTTCCACTTGTTGGAAACTTGGTTGATGATCAGGGTTGAGTCCCCATAGACCTCGAGTTTCTGGACATTTCTTTCGAGTGCGGCTTGTAGTCCGGCGGCGCAGGCTTCATATTCGGCGGCATTGTTGGTTACCTCGAAATTGAGCTTTATGGCGATCGGGGTGTTCTCGTCCTTGGGATCGACCAAGAGCATACCGATGCCGTTTCCTTTTTTGTTGGCTGCTCCATCGAAGAACAGTTGCCATCGATTTTCGCCTTCGAGTGCAAAGATTCCCTCGTCTGGGAATTGTGGTTCAGGGCCTCGAGCCTCGTCGGTTGGGAAATCAGCCAGTTGTTCAGCCATTGCCCGTCCCTTGATTGACTTTTGGTTAACGTACTTGATGTCAAATTCCACTAGGAAGAAAGACCATTTGGCGAGCCTCATTGACAGAGATGGTTTGTCGAAGAGGTACTTGACTGGGTCCATTTTGGAAACCAAGTGTACCGTGTGCGACTGCATGTAGTGTCGTAATTTTCCGACAACCCATACCAGAGCTGCGTAGGTTTTCTCGAGGGCTGAGTAGTTGAGTTCGCTGCCTTGAAACTTTCGACTGACGAAGTAGGTGGCGTTCTCGACTCGTGACTCTTTCTTTTCTTGACAGAGCATGGCTCCAACTGCGGTGTCGGTCACAGTTAGGTATAGCAACAGTGGCTTCTCCTCGTGGGGAGGACAGAGAATCGGAGGACTCACAAGGTATGCTTTTATTTTTTCAAAGGCATCTTGGCATTCTGCGTTCCATTCGATGTCGGCATTTTTCTTCATTAGTTTGAAGATTGGCTCGCACATGGAGGTCAATTGATTGACGAAACGACTGATATACTGCAAGCGGCCCATGAAGCTTTTCACCTCTGTTTGAGTTTGCGGTGGTCTCATTTCGATGATGGCCTTGATCTTTTGAGGATCAACCTCGATGCCTCTCTCGGTGACCATGTATCCCAAGACCTTGCCTCGGCTAACCCCAAATGTGCATTTGGCAGGGTTTAGCCTCATTGAGTGTTTTCGGAGGCGATTGAAGAACTTTCTCAAGTCTGTGAGGTGTTGTCCATCTGATCCCTTTGAGTGGATGATCATGTCATCGACGTACACTTCGATCTCTTTGTGGATCATATCGTGGAAGAGGGCGGTTGTTGCCCGTTGGTAGGTAGCCCCAGCGTTCTTTAGTCCGAACGGCATTACCGTAGCAAGAGGTTCCCCCGTGGGGTTGTGAAGGCTGTCTTTTCTTGATCTTCTTCGGCCATCTTGATTTGATTGTAGCCGGCAAACCCGTCCACGAAGGACTTGACTTCGAAATTGGCTGTAGTGTCTACCAACATGTCGATGTTGGGTAGTGGAAAGTCGTCCTTGGGACTTGCTTTGTTGAGATCTCGGAAGTCCACGCAGCAGCGCACCTTTCCATTGGCCTTGGTGACCGTGACGATATTGGAGAGCCATTTAGGGTACTCGATCACCCTGATGAAGCCGATGCGGAGCATCTTCTCGATCTCTTCCTTGACTTGTAAAGACCATTCTGGCTTGATTCGGCGTAGCTTTTGCTTGATGGGCTTAGCCTCGGGATTCAAAGGGATCCGGTGTTCTACAATGTTTGGATCTAATCCAGGCATGTCTCGGTAAGACCAAGCGAACACGTCCACAAATTCTTTGAGCAGTGCAGTCAATGCGTCTTGCTCTGTGCCGGTGAAGAAACTTCCGATTTGCGTCTCCTTTGGCTCTTCGGTTCCCAAATTCACTTTGGTTAAAACCTCCTCGGCAGCTTGGGCCCGGTTTTTCTCTCGTTTGACAACATGCTTAAAGATGTGCTTAATGTATTGTTCGTTTAATGTGTCTGCTTCTTTATCAAGTGAATCGTTATTAACTGTTTGTGTGTTAGTTAATTTATCAGTTGTTAAAGATGCAATGAGAGGATACTCGAAAAGATCGAAGCATTCATTAAGAGCATACGGGAATACATTATTGGCAATGAGTTCGTAATCTTTTGGCGTGAGGCCATCAGATGACTCGAGAGACTCAAATTCAAAGATAATGGACTCAGGATGGGTTTTGACACTGGACTCTAAGGGCTCGTTTGGTAACCGGATAAGAATAATCAGTATTAATAGTGAGGGGATTATTAATCCCCTCATTATTAATGAAGGTAATAATAATCCTAATCTCAAAAATAATATGATGTTTGATAGAAACTGGATTAACATACTTAAATTCTACCTTGACACGATATAATTTTTCATTTTCCAACAATACCCCTAAACAATCATATAAAATCTTAAAATCAATTCATGTTTTTGTACAGTACTCCAAATTGCTATATAAACAGAGCTTCTTTACCTTCTGAAGCTACAGTTCACAAATTTTGGAGGATTCAATGAAATGGGGTGGTAGATGAGGACAACAACAATTCCAATTCCAAAGTGGAAGTTGATGAAATTGGTAGCAGATGGAAAAATTTGGAAAAATTGTTGTTGGGTTTATAGTCTAATTTTTATATTTTTTTGGAAGGGGTATAATTGAGAAAGAGAATTAATTCGGGAGTTTGTTAAGGAGGGGATTAATAATACTACCTTTTATCTGGGATAATTAGTGAGGGGATAACGCCCTTATCCCGATAATGCGGCTAATTAATACCGATGGATTATTATCAACCAAACGCCAATTAAATCGGCTTAATAATCCCGGTCTAAATTATCCTATGTCAATACCGCCTACCAAACGGCCCCTAAGACTCGAGGGGTCAGACCAAGTTGTTCGATCATATCCTTTTTGCTGGCAGTGGGTCCGGAGAAGGTGGCCTAGTTATTGAGTGGCAATGAGCTTGATAGGAGGCGGGTTTTGAAAGGCTTTGTGTCACTGTTTCCTATCATGGCTATTACAGAGTTATCAGAAACAAAATCGATTAGATCTGGCATCTCCATTTCTTCCTTGAAGAGCAGGTGGAGCAGTGGCTCGTTCCAGGCATCGTCTGCGGAGTCTTTTGCTCTTGTCTTGGGCATTGCTAGCTCGAATGCAGATTCGTCCCGCTTGTGGTTGACAGGAGTATTGACAGAGAGTTGTTCGAGTTCTTCTGCCAAAGAGGGAGTTTTTCCAAACCAAAATTCATTGTGAATAGTGGTGGTTGTGGGTCCCGGCAGAGGTGGTTCGTCGAGAAATGCTCTTCGGACGGGATTTGCCTTGAGGCCTCTGAATCTTGCAATGTTTTGTTGGAGCTTGTCGATGGTCATCGGCCAGCTTTGTTTGGCGTTGATCAACTCTGTTCCCTTTTCTGTGCCTTCATTCAAACTGCCGGCCTTCTTTGTGAAGTACTTGGTCATGTCGAAGCTGTAAGGGCGAAGATCGGAGGTTGCGTGCAAGCCTCTTTTGTTATCTGGGGAGCGTTTCCGTGTAGCTCGCTTGTCTTCCGCGATGTGTTTGGGAGTAGGAATGTATCCCAGGCCATGGAGGGTATTCTGCTCTTTGATATTGATGATTTGTTGGGTACTCTGATGGCGTTTTCCCAAACCGAGCCCCGGGATGTAGTTCATGTGCTTCATCATCTTCATCGGGGGAGGGATCTTGTCCCAAATTAAAGGCAAGTCTATGTGGCACACCTGGGCCTTTGGGCTTTCGATGGTGAACCCTGTTAGCATCATGCCGTCATCATCGTGTTTGATCTCTAAGACTGGGACGCCGTTTGTGTCGGTCCTTTCAGTGACTATGCTATCACCGTAGATGATGGTTAGATCTGTTCCTTGGACGAACTTTACGCATTGATGGAGGGTGGATGCCACCCCATTGATCTGGTGTAGCCAAGGGCGTCCCAAGATGGCAGTGAATGTGATCGGGATGTCGATGACTTGGAAGTCGGTCGGGACCATCTGCTTTCCGAACCATAGGTTCAAGGTGGCTATTCCCAATACTGGGCGAGACGTTGAGTGGTATGCCTTGATTGCCTGAGTTGAGGGCTTCAGATCAGTTGCTTTGATCCCTAGCAAATCCATCATTTTGGCTGGCAGGACATTCATGGATGATCCCCCATCTACCAAGACCCGAGGGAGACGGCGCTCGTCCAATTGAACTGTTATGTAGAGAGGCTCATTGTGGTCAGCCCCAAATTTTGGAAGGTCGAGCTCTGTGAAAGTGATGATGTTGCTGTAGTTAACATTGCCAATCATCTGAACCGCTTCATCAGGTGTCACGGTGATGGGAACCATCGTCTGGGCCAGAATTTCCTCCAACTTGAGCTTGTGCGGGTAAGATGAAGTAAGTAGGGACCAGAGCGAGATGTTAGCCTGAGTACGCTTGAGCTGAGCTAAGACAGGATCTTCAGCCTTTGGGTCCAGGGTCTCAGCTTCTTTGGCGTAGGGCCCTTTTTCAGTTCGTGGCTCAGGTATGGCTGGCCTTTTGTCTGCCCGTGGAGGATTCACTGGGATTTGACCGGAACGTGTCAGAACGTTCACCTCTGGCTTTACTGTTTTGCTTGTCTCTCCTATTTCTGTAATGGGAGGACCCTGATTGGCGTAGGGCCAGACTGCGCATTTCAATTCGTTCACTGTCATAGCTTTTGTGGAGACATCCACAGTGGCTTTGAGGTCTTCCCAAGACAGGGGTTGGGGTATCTGGACCTTCGGGCCTTCGGTGGCGGTGCGGAGCTCGTCCCAGCTGATCATGGAGCAGACGTTGCCGTGGCCTTATGCAGAGCTAGGCTGGGGAGACTTGCTGGAGTAGATGAAGTAGTAGTCAAACTTTCCTGAGGGTTCTCCAAGGGTTCCGACTGTGGGATCACCAGATTCGTACCACTTCTTCAGTTTTTGTTGAGAAGATGGCTTCTTCTTTCTTCGAGGACGGCCCTCGTTCATTTCATCCTGGAATTCCATTTCCGCACAAGCACCGCAATCGCGACGTCCCACTAGATGTGTTCGTTGTTCGGCGGTGGTACCGGGACTTCAGGAGGCTAAATGGGCGTGCTTTCCCGGAGGGTCCCGCGGCCTTATGTCATAACCGCATGGTTCGTACGAGGGCAACAGTTGACTTACGGGAGATAATGAGAGACGTTAGAAGCTGCAGGAGCAGTCATGACTTTGGAAGCCCCAGGTAGTTGGGTGGCTAATGTCCCGAAGTGGTGCATGGCGCCTTCGATCCAGGCTTGTTGTTCACCTTGGCGTTTCTCAATAGCCATGAGGACCTGCCAAACTTCTTCCAATGTTGGGAAATTTCTTGGGGGTAAGGTCCCGTTCTCATCGTTGTTATCCACTGACTTGGCCATGAGGAATTGACGGACTGTCCTGGTGACAGAGCTAGGAAGGAAGTTGGACCTTGAGGCTTTGACACTGGGAGACTGGTTCCCGGGTACTCTCGATCACTCTCAGTTTGCTGGAGGGGGTGACGGGTAAGGTTTAGACACAGGAATGGCCTCTCGGGATAAAAGGGGGAAAGCTCACGTGGCATGCGGTTTCCGCTTCTTTTATATTTATTACTTTTTTTGTTGTTTTAATTTACTTAAAACGTGTTTTCTCAGAGTCCTAGGTAGGTTGGAAAAGATTGCTCTTCTTTTTCGCAACTATGCTAGATCCTGGGTCAGTGGAGACCATCTGTGCGGCTATAAGCCCCTCGTTTTGCACCTGTATTTCGACATCCCAGGGTGGACAGCCCCGGGCGAGGGTCCTATAGGGCAAGCGGTTTCCACCGGCCTAAAAGAAAAATCGAACCTAAGGACCAAGCCTGTCATGTTCGTTTTAATGCGTTAGCCATGTGAATAGTGAACCGAGCCGGCCATTGAGTCAAGATCAGGTCAAGAGTTCGGCATGACCTCTTTTTACCTTGCTTGCGCAAGGGATCTATGACGTTAGGCGTTGGCTGGGTCATATTGTCATGGCTGACGTATCAAAGACTTGATGACATGGTGTCATGTGAGCATGGATGTATATCCGGGACGGAACATCGTCTGGGTGTAGCTTCGGAAATCAAGATCAGGTCAAGATTTCAGCATGACCTTTCATCGCTTTGCTTGCGCAAGGGATCTTGAGTTCCGAGCTTCGACTCAGAAAATGGTCGGCATAGGACATGTATCCAGGCTTGTATGACACGGACTGGGTAAAAACCAACCGAGTCGGGACAGAGTGTGACTCAAGACTCAAACGTGCAGGGTTGACGCTTGGCTAGGATGGGATGTTTGGAATGATCGCGTGCGCGTCCAAGAGGCCTAGGAAGACCAAACAGACTGCAACTGAGACCACTCCGGGTTGAGGGTTGTAGTGTGCAGTGTATCCGAGGCAGCAGAGCGCGTAGCGTGCGGTGTAACCGAAGCAGCAGTGTGAGTAGTGTGCGGTGTAACCGAGGCAGCAGTGCGCATAGTGTGCGGTCTCTAAAATTCTTTTTCTGAGTAAAACAGAAGTTTTTCGAAGAATTTTAAATGTATGCACAGATGTATATTGATACATTTTTTTGTATTTTTTTTTTTTTGTAAAATAAAAAGTAAAGCATATGCACACACACACAACAGTTAAAGAAAGGGGTAAAATGAAAGTTTGACCCTCATCATTGTTTTAAAAATCTTTTGTTTTGTTTAAAAGTTTTTAAAACAAAATGTCCCCAGCAGAGTCGCCAACTGAAATTACCCGGGATCCGGCTCGCGCGCGGAGGGGCCCGTGCATCTCGCACTATGTCAGCGTTCGGGAAATGGCCCGGATCCGAGAGGCAGCGCGATCGCGCCCCGGCATCTGGCTTATTCCGTTTTGCGGTTTTTGTTGGAGGTGTCTCGCTGTGTTTTGCTTGTAGAGTCGCCACGCCGTTTTTATTAAGCCCAAAACATTGAAAAAAGGCATCAGTTTAAAAATAAACTGTTTTTGTGTGATGAGATTTTGAGTTCGGAGGTCAGGTTACTCCTCGGGAAGAGAATATTAGAATATTAGAATATTAGAGCTCACCCGAGTAGCCTCGTAAAAACGAGTCTTTCGATACCCCTTCTTTCTTTAAATGTTGTGTGTGTGTGTGTGCGCTTTTAAAAATGCATGCGATATCGGATGTCTACATTGTACACTACGTATTGAAATGTATGGAAACAGTGTAGGAAGGAAGCCTTACCAATGTTGGTTCGTGTCTGTCTTCCGCTGGGGAATAGTGTTTGAGGATGAAATAGTGTTCCGGTACGAACCAGGGTTGCTTCGGGAGGGGCCGGTTGTCTGCGGATAGAGTTTCGGCGTGAGTGGAGATTGTAGGCTGCGTTCGGGTAGAGGTTCGGCGTGCGTTGGGATCGCAGGGATCACTCGGGCAGAGTTTCGGCGTGCGTTGGGATGGCAGGAGTCACTCGGGCAGAGTTTCGGCGTGCGATCAAGCTACCGGTTTGACTCGGAAAGAGCCGGGACACCTTGGGAAAGAACAGGCAAGGCCTCGGAGTACCACGAAGGGCCTCAGAGTACCTCGAGAGTGCCTCGGGGCAGCGCGGGAGCGTCGCGGGAGCGCTCAGGGAGGCTTCGGAGCACCACAAGGGGGCTCGAAAGGCCTCGGAAGGATCCGAAAGGGGCCGAGATTGCCCCGAAGGGTCTTAGAGGGGAGCCTGAAGGCTGGGGGGAGAGGTGAGAAGAGGAAATTGTGTGTAAGTGTGTAAATGAGGGAGGGGGAGCCCTCTATTTATAGTGCCAGAAAATTGCAAGAAGGTCCGTACGGACCTTCTAGGTAATCCAGGATTTTAGTTTTCCTCGATTTGAGGGAATCTGTGATGATGGAGAAGATTCAGCCATGATGGCTTTTAGATGCAATAAGGTCCGTACGGACCATCTCAGCATGCAAAGAGATCTGTACGGACCAACCATGCAGGGGGGTTAATGATGTTCTCCGGGATTTGAGGGAATAAGTTGGACTTTAAGGGGATTTAGTAATCATTGCAGCAAAGAGGTCCGTACGGACCACTTATGCTTTCCTGATTTCTAAATAATTCTCGAAAGGTCCTTTTGTTCCCTTTTATCCCAGAAAGGTTCCTCCCTTGGTTTGGTTGAGGGTTTTTGAGGGTTTTGAGCGTCAGAGGTCTTCGAGACTCCGTTTGTGAGTCTGCGGTGTTTCCCATGTGCTCGGAAGAGGGTGATCCAGATTGGGGTACTTACACCTCTGTATTTATAGGTAAAATTTCAGGATGAGTCCGGACGGACTGAGGGTGAAAATCAGGGGATTTTGTGAAACTTTGGAAATTGGAGGGACTTGCTGGCAATTCTGGATTGTCTGCAAAAGAGTCCGGCCGGACTTAGACTGCATACCAGGGGTATTTTAGTCTTTTCACACTGATTTTTGATTGATGTTGATGAGGGAGCTGTGGCATGCACGCCAAGTGTCCCTGTGACTCACCAGGTTGTGGGAGTTCGTGCCACTATCTCCGGTTTTGTCCGTTTTTAAAATAATTGTCCGAAAAATGTCCGAAACACCCCCGGAAAGTGCCGAAAAGTGCGTTTTTCAGGGAAAGTCGTATTTTTACATGCGAAGACGTGTGTTGAGTATGCTCTGACGTTGGGATGGACGGGGCAGTCTCGAGACGTCTCGTTGGCTTGGGAACGGGGAGCTTAACGGGTTCCGGTTAACCTGGAGCGGGCCAGTTAACGGATTTCGGTTAACTTCTAACGGATTTTGGCGATCCGGATTTGGGTACTTGCATCGCCTCAAATTGGACTCCGCCTCCTGCTCCCTATTGTGGTTGAGATGACTTCGCAAGTCGTCACTTGGAACATGTATGTGAACGTGTGGTATGATCATCTGCTGCTCGCCATTTTCCCTGGCACTCCCGTCCTGCCTAGCACTCCTGCTAGGCTATCTATGAGAGGTTTGGGAGGGAGCCGCTCTTTGCGATCTCCTATCATTCTGATCAGGCTAGTCTGGCATATCAAGCAATTCCACTAAAATTTTAGCCCGCTCCAGTAACATCTCCTTCCTATTGAGGTGATTGGTTGAGGGACCTAGATTATCGCATGCAACCGTTCGACCTGCTTGTTGACGCTTTAGAGGGGGCTGTGCTTCAGGTTCGACCATAGGCCTTTTCTCCCTTTTGCCATCGGGCAAGCCTCTCCCATCAGCTACGCTATTGGAGCATGTCGCCGTCCTGGCATGACGTTGCGGAGGAGGAGGCAGGTTAACATTGCGATTTCCAGCACCGGCGTCCGTGTTACCACCAGCGTTTCCTTCATTAAGCTCATCCGAGGCATCCGAAACATGACCGTCAGAAACCATTACAATGATGTGGGAAAATTCTCGAGGTCAAAAAGCAACGATTCACGGTAATGGAACCAAACTGATGCTGCAGGAATCGTGCTAAATCAATCTCCGTCCAGCCTCAAGATAATCACCTGGCTTTTGACCTGAAACACAGAACCCACGACTAGCTGGAATGGTCTCCGGTGAAGATCCTCGGGCGTGAGAGTAAGTATGATGTACGGAGAGCTTATAAGTTATAAAGAACAATGTATTCAGAATAACAAATAGCCATTACCTCTAAACCGTTGAAGTTGTCATGTATTTATGTATTTATAGGTCTTGATAGGAGGTATAATTGTAGTAGGATTGCATGAAATCCCTTGAATTACAGATCAGATTTGTATAAGAAATCATGTCCATATATAAATCCTGATTTATACAGAGTCTGTTATTGAAAGAACCGCAGGCGCATTAGGACTCCGTAGGTCGACGTACGCCTTGTAGGTCGAGGTCACCTGCTTGAGATCTAGGTTGACCTGACTGAATGAACCCGCCGGGTAGAACCCGTTTAAGAGGTGGATCGTATGTCAGACCAAGCTAGGTCGGGATCATGGAGGTCTGACAATGAGCTAGGTCGACTGATGAGAGCATAGGCCTGGTAATATTTGGGCCGACCCACTAAGATTATAGTGGCAATAATACTTGAATAACTGGGCTCGATCGTTGGGCCTAGCCTGTCACTTTTATTCCGTTCAATAATAATAATAATAATAATAATAATAATAATAATAATAATAATAATAATAATAATAATAATAATAATAATAATAATAATAATAATAATAATAAAAATAATAATATATCGAAAAATATTTTCATTAAACACATGAAAATATTTTTCGGAAAACATTTTCCTTACCAAACAGCCGAAAACATTTTACGCCCTTCCTAAGTAAAACGACTTACAGATTTTTCCTAAGTAAAACATTGTCCGAAAAACATATTCATTTTCCGGAAAAATATCTTCATTTTTCGGAAAACATTTTACATTTTAAATCGAAACAAACGGAGCCTTAGATGAAACCGAAAGAATATTATGGATGATGGAGTGCACTAGCCCCCCATATCCATATCTTGTGGACTCTGGTTAAGACAGAAATTTGAGTTACTTGTGTAGTTGTGGAAGGTGGGTTTCTCTGTTTCCTGGAAACTAGTCTAAGTCTACTGGCGGCTCTACTGGCGGTAGAACTAGTAGAAAGCTAAATCAATGCTTCTTTCCATTTCTAAATAGAAATTTCACAAATATTTAAAGGCTTCACCTTTTCATGTTCCCTTCCTTCTTCATTCACATTCTGCAATTAACTCTTCCTGTTCTTTCTTGTATTTGATTTAGGGTTTTAATACTCTTATTTTGTTTCCATTTGAGCTGCTGGGTCTGAGCATGTTATTCACAGGTATGTTAATTTTATTTTTTATTTTATAAAAGCTTTTATAAAGTATTGATATTTAGAAATGTATTTAAAACTATTATTGTTTGTGGGTTTATTTGGCATTTTGGAGGGCATGTTTGGGAAATCAAGCCTTGGATTTGGAATCGGAAGAACAAAATGAATTCCAACAAAGTAAATTACTTTTCCAATTCCAGTTCAACTACTTGAATTTGAGTTCCCAACCGTAGCCTAAGAGTATATGGGTGTATTTCTGATATCTTAGTTGTTTTGGGGAGTTTCTTGCTTCTGACTTATCTTTACGACAAGTAATTGAAAATAAAAGGAAACTTGTGTGTAGAATTCCATGGGGTTCGAGTTATTCGAGAGTCCTACCTGCATTATTATTAGGCTTGGATTACCCCGTATTGGTTATCTATTGAACATTCGGAATATAAAGATCCTACATAAAAAGTATCTAATCTCGTGATTGTTCCATTTGTTTTCGCTCGTTTTCTGATGACATTCATTGGATATAGCCCTTGGATTATAGCTCAATGTTAGTATGATGTGTTGTTGGGGGTGCAGTTTCTTGTGTTGCTGGGCAAGTGCCTTGTTAGATCTTATGTGGAACTTGATTTATTCTCTTACCATCTTGTATATCCAGGTTATGATGAATTGAAGTTGGATCAATGAATAAGCTACTTTCAAGCATAATAATTTACCTTGTAAATATTTTTTATAAATATCAAAATGACCTCAAATCAACCTAGTTTTCTTTTTTCCTTTTAAGTTGGCTTTGAATTCTTAGAACCTAGCCTTTCCCGTTGTTTCATCCTAAAGAAGCAGATACACTCATACAAACGCAACTATCCATGATTGATATGCATTGGACATAGGCACCTCACAGGCTTCCAAACCTCTCATTGTTGGGAGTGGAGCCAAACAGGGAACTCGACAGGCGTAAAGAGAGCAAAGTCGCGGAGGGATGCGAGCGTATGAGAACATGCTATGAGGCTGCATGGTGCAGCCGCATAGGCAATGTGAAAAAGGGCATGCTATGAGTTTTTTCTATTGGTTGTGTTAGCCTTAAGAGTTCGTTTAATTTCCATATAAAACCACAGAAGTTTTTTCCTGAGTTTATCTGATAAATAGTTCCTCATTTTGGCCCTGCAGCTGCTAGTGTGTTTCTATTTGCAAACAACAGGAGACTAGTAGAAGTGTTCCCGCAAGGTGTAAAGAAAGTGTGGAATGACTGGGAACTACGCGCTCTGATTCTTATCAGCCTCATCTTGCAGACATTGCTAATTTCTTTAGGCAACCGACGGAAGAGTATTCCCCGAGCACGCCTCAGAATAACTCTTTGGTCTGCCTACTTATTAGCAGACTGGGTTGCTACTGTTGCCCTTGGCGTTATTTCCAAAAATGCCCTCGAAGTCCCCCACAAATCCTATTCCCATATTGATCCCAAGACCAGTTCCAACTCTTCTGAATGTAATTATACAAATGAGATAATGTCCTTCTGGGCCCCATTTCTCCTCCTTCACCTTGGTGGTCCGGACACGATAACTGCCTATTCGTTGGAAGACAATGAGCTTTGGTTGAGGCATCTGGTGGGACTTGTGATCCAGACAGGTCTGTCACTGTATATCTTCCTGTTGGCCTGGCCAGGTTGCTCTTGGCTTCCCATTTTGAGCATCTTCATGCATGTTGCTGGTCTCATCAAGTATGGTGAACGTACGTGGGCCCTCATGTCAGCAACAACTGAGAACTTTCGAGACTCAATGCTCACAAAACCTGACCCGGGACCTAATTATCCAAGATTTATGGCGGAATATGCTTTGAAAAGGTCCGAGGGTTTTGATGTGGCAGCCGAGGAGGTATCTGAACCCCCTCTTCCTCTTGATGATCGTTTTTCTTACCCTGCAGACAAGAGTAAGCTAATTTCCAATGCCTATGACCTATTCCAAACGTTTAGGCGCCTTTTTGTGGATCTTATCCTCACCTTTCAAGATTTAGACGGCAGTCGATTGTACTTCCGAAGCCTTAATTCCCCCACAGAAGCATTCCATTTAGTCGAAGTTGAACTCGGGTTTGCATTTGATGCGCTTTATACAAAGGCACCTGTGGCCTATTCCTTTGTTGGCCTCATGCTTCGTTTGGGTACTCTTTCTTGCACTTTATGGGCATTTTCAGGCTTTGTTTTGCTATGTGATAAGGTTCAGTTTCAAAATATTGATGCTGTTATTACTTACCTCCTCCTGATAGTGGCCGTCCTTTTGGAAATCTACGCCTTCGTCATTATGCTCCAATCAGACTGGACAGATCATTGGTTGATCCAGCATAACAAAACCCGTGAAGTTTTTCCATTTCTAAAACGGCCAAATAAATCATGGTGGTCCAATTCCATGGCACAGTACAATCTACTAAGCGTCAGTCTAGAGGAGAAGCCCGTAGTTTTCTATAGATTGCAAAAGTTTCTCAAGATAGATCAGTATCGCGAAAATCACCGTTACAAGAGGTACGTAAAAGTACCCGATGAACTTAAAGATCTGATTTTTCATCAGTTCAAGAAATTTATAGGAACTGGAAGTAATCACGATCTTCGAGCTTTATGCACCCATAGAGGTAGTTTCTCATTGTCCGAGGATATAGATTGTTCCCCTCTTGAATGGAGTATACATAAAGTTGAGTTTGATCAAAGCATTCTAATCTGGCACATTGCAACAGATCTTTGCTACTACATGGATCAAGATCAATCTGACGACATTAGTTCCAGTTGTAGACTAAGCAAATATGTGTCAGACTACATGTTATATCTTCTTGTCATGTGTCCTTTTATGCTGCCAATGGGAATCGGGCTCATCAGATTTCGTGACACTGTTGCTGAAGTCAAGGAGTTCTTCAAAGACAAAGATTCTGCAGAAAGAAAAATCAAAGTCAAAGCTTGTCAGAGATTGCTTGACGTCAGTACTGAGATCCCACCGGCTGTAGTGAAGGGAGACAGAAGTAAATCTGTGTTGTTTGATGCGTGTATTCTGGCGAAGTCATTGCAGGCCATGGAGAAGGAGAGAAAATGGGAGGTGATGAGTCGGGTGTGGGTGGAGATTCTGGCATATGCAGCTACGCATTGTCGGGGGAATTATCATGCACAGCAGCTTCGGAAAGGAGGTGAGCTTCTCACTCATGTGTGGCTTTTGATGGCACATTTAGGTATTACAGAACAGTTTCAGGTATCTCAAGGACATGCTAGAGCTAAGTTGATAGTGAAGTAGTGCTGAACCAGGATGTTGATTTTGTTTATTCTAGTAATTCAAATTGTTTTGTTGTGAATTGTAGCTTTATGGTTATTCATTTTAAAGTAAATAAAAGGGTACCATTTTGCAAGACCAAGATTTCAGTTTGACAGAGCAAGTACTATTATGTATATCTTGTAGAAAATTGGTGTCCTTTGTTCTTTATTTGTGCCCAAAATAGTTATCTGATTTTTACAATAAGTCAATAATTATAATGAAATTTTAAGAATGTACAAACATACACTATCATGAGACTTAATTTTTGTTATATTTTTGTGTGTGTATCACTAGTAATCAAACGGTTATAAAGGAGGGATGCCCGAAACTAGTAATCAAACGGTTATAAAGGAGGGATGCCCGAAGAATAGAAAATTTTGCTAAGCATGGATATGGCTAGTGATGGCTAGTGTTGACAATATGACATCTATAATATATTTCCTCTGTATCAAAATGATCTTTTTATTTACTCCCTCCGTCCCACCTCAAGGTTTCATGGGTGGGTTTACACGCTTTTTAAGAATTTTTTTTTAAAGTGGGTAGAAAATTTGAGGAGAGAGAATGTAAAAGTTAAATGTGTGGTAGGGAATAGGAGAGAGAATGCAAAAGTTAAAAATATTTAATATGAGAGAGAATGAGTGAGAGGAATAGTAAGTTAATAATTGATTTTTTTGTAAATATGTTAACTTTATAAGAGTATAATGAATGGTTTTTTTGTAAATATATGAAGATGATAAGGGTATAAATATATGGAAAACTTTCCATTTAAGGAAGGGAACCTTGAAGTGGGACGGACCAAAAGGAAAAGGTGGAACCTTGAAGTGGGACGGAGGGAGTATTTTTTAACAACGAACGTTATTTTTTTTAGCAAAGTTTTTAGATTAATCTAATTATCCTAATAAACATTCTAAAATTGTTATTGATATTTTTTTGAGCAATGTTTTTAGATTAATCCAATTATCCTAATAAATATTCAAAAATTGTTATTGATAGTATTTATAACGGTGTATCAATAACAAATTTTAGATTTTCATTAGAATAATTAAATGAATCTAAATTTAATGTATCTTTGTATTTGTATTGGAAAAAAATTCAAGAAATATGAGTCCAAATGAAATCCCAAAAAAAATAATTTAAACAAATAAATAAACATTACTAAATTTCCATACAATACTAAGTTCACTTAAAATATTTATCACTCAACACTTCACACACAACACTTAAAATAATTTTTATTGCGGATGATTATCAATCATCCGCATCCGCAAGAATACCGCAGTCAATTTAGCCCTTTTGCTAAAATACGGCAGTCAACTTGGAGTCACCCATTTTTCTTTTTCATATGGAAAGAATCAAGAATCTTGGGGACGAAAATTACAGAGTGATGGATTGGAACAAGTTAATTGAACAATACCCACTTCATCAAACCCACCAGAGTGGCAGCGGCGACGGCGGCGGCGGTGGTGGTGATGTTGAGGGTGGGTTATATGTGAAGGTAATGACGGATGAACAGATGGAAGTTTTAAGAAGACAGATCTCAGTTTATGCAACTATTTGTGATCAGCTTGTTGAGATGCACAAATCCATGACTGCTCAAAATGATCTCACTGGTCCCCCCCCCCCTCTCTCTCTCTCTCCTAATTACTTACTTTACTATTTTGACTGTTGAATTCTTGATTGGAATTGATCGAGTATTTAATAATTTTTATTTTTTTTGATACCCAGGTTTCCCAGCTTCGTCGGACTAAGCCATGGACCATCGGCCCCTCAGGCGGAGGTAAACCGGGGGATATGCCCGAGGTAGTCAGGGTGGCAACACCCCTTATACTCCTGGCCCCAAGGAATTCACCCATTTGAAAGTGATTAAGAGGTAAGTTCGTGGTACATTGCATGAATTGTGTGAAGATATTCAGCTTCAGCGTTCGTCAGTTTCTGTTCTACGGGAGCGTCCCTTCCCAGGAGGGGGAGCACCGCTCCCAATTTAGCCAATTTCCGTCTTGAGTTTCTGTCTTTTAGGAACGTCCGCTCCCAGGGAGGGGGAGCGTCCGCTCCCATTGTTTCCAGATTCCGTCTGGTTTAGTTTGGGTAGGATTGTGTTTCCTAATTGCTTTGTGTTTCCTTTTTGCTGCAATCTCTTTTGTATTCTCATATAAATATTTCCTCCTTGTGAGAAGAATAAACAAGAAGAATTATTATCCCAATTCAAATTCCTACATGGTATCAGAGCCTCCATACAAGCTCTTGACAATGGCGGAACAGGCTCTGGCCGGCGGTGGTGATGGGCGGCCTCCTCCAGTTTTGAAGATTGAATTTAACTCTCCCTTCTACCTAGGTCCCCAAGATCGACCTTGTGATTTTATAACTCCTACTCGCTTCCGTGGTGATAACTATGATGATTGGGCTGGTGATATATTGACCGCTCTCGAGGCTAGACGCAAATTTGGTTTCTTGGATGGATCTATTCCTTTTGCTGTTCCTCCTTGCACCGAGTCAGATTGGAATACCATTCATGCTATGTTGGTATCATGGCTCATGAATACTATTGATCCCGAGGTTAAAAGCACTCTCTCCAAGTATAGAGATGCTAGACGTTTATGGAAGTCTCTTAAATCTCGATATACGTTGGTGGACGGACATCGCATTCAACAACTGAAGATGTCGATCGCACGATGTGAGCAGATCAAGACCATGCCTGTGGTTGTGTATTTCGGTAAGTTGACTGGATTGTGGGAATCACTGCATAATTATGAGCCGCTTATAGATTGTTCTTGCTGCGACAATTGCACAGCCGGACAAAAACACGTGGCACGGAGAGCGACTAGCAAACTTCATGAATTTCTAATGGGTTTGAATTATGAGTACTATGCCTCTCTTCGTACTAACCTCTTGTCTCAGGATCCCTTGCCCACTCTTGATCGAGCTTATCAATTAGTAGCCCAGGCTGAACGAGTGCGTCTTGCTAAACCAGTTCTTGATGATCCTTCGGATGTTGTTGGCTTTTCCCTCAAAACTGGCGGTTCTCGTGGTCGTGACAAACCCGACAAATCTCATCTTGCATGTTCTCACTGTCAGAAAAAGGGTCATGATGTCTCTTCTTGTTTTGAGCTTGTCGGCTATCCAGAATGGTGGGGAGACAGTAGCAAAACGGGTTCTCGTGGTGGCAGCCGTCCTCAACAAGGCCGAGGCAGAGGACCTACACACACCAACTCTGCCGCCCAAGTCGGTGCTGCCCAAGTCGGTGCTCCTGCTCCTGGCTCACTTCCCTCTACTTCTTCATCTCTGTTTACCGCAGAACAGTGGAATGCTTTAGCCGGACTAGTTGGTAACACTCATATTTCGGATAATTGCCTTTACGGATAATCGCCTTTACGGTACGTTTGATACATCTTCTTGGATCATAGATACGGGGGCATCTAATCATGTGACCGGAAACGCTGCTTGTCTCTTTGACTCTTACTCTATACAAGCTTGCCCTGTCAAGCTTCCTAACGGCGCTTCAGTCTTTGCTCATATAGAGGGATCTGTTCGCCTAACAGACACCCTTGTTCTTCATCATGTTCTTTATATACCAAATTTAAACTGCAGTCTTCTTTCTGTTTCTCAATTGTCTGATGATGTTCATTGCACTGTCCATTTTAATGCTTCTCTGTGTGCTATACAGGACCAGTCGAGGAACCTGATTGGAACGGGTGTTATGCGGGATGGACTCTACTACTTTGGGGTGCACCTTCTGCTTGTCACGTCTCAGTCAATAATGCATCTGCTTTGCTCGAGTTGTGGCATAACCGTATGGGGCATCCATCTGAAAAAGTAGTGAAACTTCTTCCTCCGGTCTGTCATCTGTCTGGTAGTCTTCATCAACCTTGTGACGTTTGTTTTCGTGCAAAACATTCTAGAGATAGCTTTCCTATTAGTGAGTATAAGTCTACTAGAGTTTTTGAGAAAGTTCACTGTGACTTGTGGGGTCCTTACACTCATGTTTCCTCTTGTGGTGCTCGTTATTTCTTGACTTTGGTAGATGATTATTCGCGTGCTGTTTGAATTTATTTATTAGTTGATAAAATGGAAGTTTTCCATATGTTTATGGCTTTTGTTGCAATGGTGGATTGACAGTTTTCTCAACTAATCAAAATTGTTCAATCTGACAATGGCACTGAGTTTAACTGCCTGTTTGATTATTTTCTTTCCTCTAGCATTCTTTTTTAAACATCTTGTGTCGGCACTCCTCAACAAAATGGGCGTGTCGAACGAAAACACCGTCATATTTTAAACATAGCTAGAGCTTTACGGTTTCAAGCCCATCTTCCCATTTATTTCTGGGGCGAAGCGGTCCTTACCGCTGCTCACTTGATAAATCGAACCCCTCCCCCCTTGTTAGATGATAAAACTCCCTACGATATCTTGTTTGGCAAAGCGCCCTTTTATGATTCGCTTCGAGTTTTTGGTTCGATGTGTTATGCTCATAATCAGTAGGCTAGGGGTGACAAATTTGCTAGTCGTAGCCGTAAATGCATCCTTGTGGGTTATCCTATTGGTAAAAAGGGGTGGAAGCTGTTTGACCTCGAGACCAAGAAATTCTTCGTCTCCCGTGATGTGAAGTTCTTTGAGACTGTGTTTCCATACAGCGATTCTACCACAGTTCCTCATGTCCCGGATTCTATTGATGTTCTGTTTTTCCTGTTGAAGAAGACTCCGTTGCACCTTCTGTTGAACCTACTGCAGCCGAGCCCGTTACTTTGCCCGATGAGCAGGAAGAGGTTGCCCCTATTGTTCCTTCGACATCTACTGAGGCTACTGCTCCTTCTACATCAACTTCGGTCCCTTCTGATGAATCTGGACCCGACACTCTATGGAGGGGTATGAGACAGAAAACTCCCTCCGTTCGTCTCCGCGATTATGTTGCTCTCACTACTTCTTCTTCGAGTCCATCCCCCGCCTCTCCGCTTCCAATAGGTTCCTCAGGTACTCCCTATCCTATAGCTCACTATATAAACTGTGATCGCTTTTCTGCAAAATATCGTACCTTTCTTGCAGTTCTTACAGTGGCTAAAGAGCCGACATCCTTTCGCGAGGCCATGGCTCATGATGGCTGGAAACAGTCAATGCAAGAGGAAATTCGTGCCTTAAAAGATAATGGCACATGGTCTATGGTTTTCCTACCTCCTGGCAAACGTGCCCTGGGATGTCAATGGGTCTATAAGATCAAATATAATTCGGATGGAGCGGTTGAACGACTCAAGTCTCGACTAGTTGTTCGCGGCAATCATCAGAAATAAGGTATCGACTACAGAGAAACTTTTGCTCCTGTGGCTAAAATGGTCACTGTTCGGGCTTTCTTACTATTGATGCTTCCAAGAATTGGGAGTTACATCAGATGGATGTTCACAATGCCTTCTTGCATGGCGATTTAGCAGAAGAGGTTTATATGAAACTCCCTCCGGGCTTTGAGGCACCAAACACCAACACGGTTTGCCGTCTTCACAAGTCTCTTTATGGCCTGAAATCCTCGTTGTTGGTTTGCCAAGTTATTGACTTCCTTGAAGACTTATGGCTTCCTCCGGTCCTACTCCGACTACTCTCTGTTTACCTTCACAAAAGGTCCGATCCAAATGAATGTGCTTGTGTATGTTGACGATCTCATCATAGCCGGGAACAATTCCGCTGCCTTACAGTCCTTCAAGATGTACTTGTGTGAGTGCTTCAAAATGAAAGATCTCGGATCCCTAAAATACTTTCTTGGCATTGAGGTTGCTCGCAATCCTGATGGTCTGTTTCTGTGCCAACGAAAGTACACGTTGGATATCATTTCTGAGGCCGGATTGCTAGGTGCAAAGCCCTCTGGCTTCCCTATTGAACCTAACCATAAGCTTGGTGTTGCTACCGGTGCTCCCTTGGAAGATCCGGAACAGTATCGACGCCTTGTCGGACGCCTCATTTACTTGGCTGTAACCCGGCCTGACCTCGCCTATTCGGTCCACATTCTATCTCAGTTCATGAATGAATCTCGTTCAGAGCATTGGGAGGCTGCTTTACGGGTTGTTCGGTATCTCAAAGGCACTCCTGGCCAAGGCATCCTTCTGCGCACTGACAGCGATCTCACCCTTCAAGGATGGTGTGACTCGGACTGGGCTGCATACCCCATCAGCTTTACGGGTGGCTCGTTTTTCTCGGGCATTCTCCCATCTCTTGGAAAACTAAGAAACAACCTACCGTGTCTCGCTCTTCTGCTGAGGCTGAATACCGTGTCATGGCAGCTCTTACATGCAAGCTTAAATGGTTAAAGGGTTTGTTGCTGAGCCTGGGCGTTCATCATCTCAAGGCTATTTCCATCTTTTCTGTGATAGTGAATCGGCTCTTCACATTGCCAAGAATCCTGTTTATCACGAGCGGACGAAGCATATCGAGGTAGATTGCCACTTCGTCCGTGACGCTATCTCCAATGGCCTTATTGCTCCTTCTTATGTTCCTACGAAGACTCAGTTGGCTGACATATTTACTAAAGCTCTCGGGAAGCAACAGTTTGATATTTTACTTAGCAAGTTGGGCCTTCTTAACCCTCACGCTCCAACTTGAGGGAGGGTGTGAAGATATTCAGCTTCAGCGTTTGTCAGTTTCTGTTCTACGGGAGCGTCCGCTCCCAGGGAGGGGGAGCGTCCGCTCCCATTGTTTCCAGATTCCGTTTGGTTTAGTTTGGGTAGGATTGTGTTTCCTTTTTGCTGCAATCTCTTTTGTATTCTCATATAAATATTTCCTCCTTGTGAGAAGAATAAATAAGAAGAATTATCATCTCAATTCAAATTCCTACAAATTGTTACCTAAGTGATAGTACGTCATATATTTAGGTCATTCGCCCATTTGAAAGTGAATACGTAAGAATATGCATTATGTTACTTGTAATTTAGTGTAAATCCCATGAATTGCTTGTTTCTCTTCTCTCTACTACTGCTTTCCTTCTTAGATCCGGAGAGGGGTAATATAGGAGGGAGAAACTAGAATTACTAGAGAAATCACTTGTTTTTGCCTTTTTTAACGTTGCCAAACACTCTCTGTCTGTCTGGAAGTTGCTGGGCTCATCATTTTGTGAATCAATTTGCCTAATGTTTTATTGGAGATAAGCAATTTGAACTTTTCAACTAATGATGAAAAATATAAAACGAAACAACATGAATATTAAATTTGCAACAGTCTATAATCAAAGAACCCAAGGCTGGCACATATATTCTTCTCTTTTAAATCTTGTTATTGAACCAATAAACACCTTTTTCCTCAACGTTGTCATCTTTTTCAACAAATGAAAGAAGGACGGACTACCCTTTATTTATTTTTATTTTTTATTAATTTTTTATTGACTTGGAAATAATATTTTAGACTTTTTTTATTACTGATATTTTTTTTTCAAAAAGGTATATAAAAAAAGATAGAAAAAAAATAAACAATTTAAAGTATATAAAAGAAAAGAGGGACGTATTATCCTTTATTTATTTTTATTTTTTATTAATTTTTTATTGAGTAGGAAATAATATTTTAGACTTTTTTATTACTGGTATTTTTTTCAAAAAGGTATATAAAAAAAGATAGAAAAAAACTAAACAATTTAAAGTATATAAAAGAAAAGAGGGACAGACTATCCTTTATTTATTTTTCTTTTTTAGACATTTATACAAAAAGGTCCGTGCGGACCTCATTGCAACAGGCCACGGACCAAACGGATCTTCTGATCCGCAAGCCAAAGACCGGTCTGTGCGGACCTCCTTGGTCCAGGCCCGTCCCGTATACGAAGTGGGCCAAGAGGATAACGGGCCACAGGCTCGACTGGCGCGTGCCAAACGAACGGCGGGCCACGGCCCAAGCCATCTCCAAATTTATGTATTTGTTGTCGCTTGCCAAGAAGGAACCCAATCTTGACTGATTGTCTGTGTGCCATGTTTGACTTACCAAAATTATTCATAAGAAAGAGTATTTAATTTTAAAACTATAATGAATGGCCATCTCCAAATTTATGTATTTACTAGTAAAAGCTCGTGTTCGGGGTATTTTTTTTTTTTTTTAATTTAATTTTTTTTAAGGGCAAAATGGGAAATGGACAACTTAGTGAGGGCAAAATGAGAAATTTGACATTTGAAACTGTTCATAGTACCGGTGTGATTTATACTATAGATTTTTGGACAATTCTTTAATGCAAATGGCCAATTAAAGACCAAAGTCACTTTTTGGTACTATCTGCTAACATCCAAATGCATAGAAACCAGGTATTTTAGTCTAACTAGGCCCAGCAATTCACCATGTTTTTTTTCCAGGATGATGCCTGCCATATACACGCTAGATTCCTCTGCCTATCACTGGGTGGCAAGAAGACTTTGTATATGGCCAAGTCAATGGCTAGTAAGAAAGAAAAATGCAGAGATAGTGATATAAGTACGAGAGAAAACCAAACTTGAGAAATCAAATTCAAGTAAAAAAGCATTCTTACAAACCTTACGAGAGAAAACACAAGTGCGTGAGCTTGAGATTGTTCTTAACAATGGCAGTCGAGGCGGTAGTTTCTGGTGTGACTCAGAAATTGACTGACATGCTCAAAGAAGAATCTGTAAGCCATAATATCGTTATAGTAAACCAAATGCAGGAGATCAGAAAGTCCCTCAAAAAGATGCGGGGATACCTGACTGTTGCTGAAGACAAGTCAGACACCAACCAAGCCTGGGTAGGAAATCTTGGAACTTTTTACATGGTGGAAGATGAAATCGAGAAATTCTCTCTCCGGATCGCTCGTCAGAGGAAAAGATTTGGTTTTCTCATGAACCAAGCTTTATTCTTTAACAATTTAAATGCTTGCCGTAAGCTTCGCAGAAAGATGAAGAATGTTCAAGAGCAGATACAGAAACTCAATAAAGCCATGCCCTCTGGGTTAGACATTGCAAGCCCAGCTAGCACCTTGCCAGTGTCATCTAGCTTTGGCGAAGAGCAACAGTCCCAGCGAACCCGTCAAAGCATTAATTCTGATCTCCATGAAGCGGAGGAAGAAAATGATGATGATGAAGAAGAAAACAACAGTGTTGAGCGCGAATCTTTGACAAATGCACTGCTTTACAGGAGCCCTCCCACTTCAGAAATTCACACAATTAGCCCCAACAACACAAATGTTGCTCTCGTTAAGAAATTAACGTTTAGCTATTCTTACAACCAAAACGACGCGCAGATAGTTGGTTTCAAAGAAGAGCGTCTACAGTACCCAAGACAAATGTCCAGCTTTTCTTACCAGGAAGAAGAATTGGGCATCTTTGGTCTCAGAGCTGATGTTGATACTCTTGTGAAACGGCTAATCAAGAAGGGTGAACGCTTGGTGTCAATTGTAGGTGAAGTGGGGTCAGGCAAGACTACCCTTGCTCGTGCAATCTATAGAAGCAGAGAAATCAAGGAACGTTTTGACTACCGTCACTGGGTCTCCATTCCAAAGGAGCATGCTGCTGGGGAGATCTTACTCAGTTTGTTAAAAGTGGTGGATAATCTCAAGGATGATGGTGCTATGGTTTCTGATCAACCTGCACTGAAAAAGAGGCTTTTCGAGTGTCTCGGGCAGAAACGATACCTGCTTGTGCTGGATGGTGTAAGGACATGTGATGTGTGGAATGATCTGAAAGAGGCATTTCCGGACGAGAAAAATGGAAGTAAGATCATCTTCACATCTTGTGAAGCCAGCTCATGCCCAGAGACAAGTGTCCTCTCGCATTTGATGAAGCAACTTGATAATAAAGATAGCTGGGATATGTTCTTAAAGAAGGCTGGGATGGAGAAAAAAGAAAATCTTATTCAGGACAATTTGAAGCGGAGGATCTTGGAAGTATGTAAAGGGCTGCCCCTTAATATTGTCCTCATAGCTGGGCTGTTATCAACCAAGAAAAGAAGCAACTGGCCCGATGAACATTTTGGGCAGAACTGCAATGATATCTTGGAGTTATGCTATAACGACCTGTCAATCCACAGAAAGCTGTGCCTTCTTTATTTGGTACTTTTCCCTAAAGGATATGACATCCCCGTAAGAAGGTTGCTTAGACTCTGGCTTGCTGAGGGGTTTGTGAAACGCAGACCGGAGGATTTGGTACAAAAGTATTTTGACGATTTGGTCAACCGTAGCATGATTCAGATATCTAAACTGAGGTCCGATAATAGCCCCAGAAGATGCCGTATACTGGGTGTTCTGCACGATTATTTGTTGCCAAGATCCCAGGACATCAGCTTATTCTACATCCACCGCACCTCAGAATTCCATGAAGAATCAGCAGGTCCATTCGGCGTCCGTCGGATGGTTGAGTACGTAGACGCTAAGAGTGTTTTCACCGAGAGAGAAATTGGGAACTCTACGACTCTGAGACGGAGCAAGAATTTCGCTCATGATCCCTCTCTTTTACGTTCTTACTTGTCATTCAATTTTCAAAAGAAGGATACGCCAGCAAAGGAAGTAGGTCGACTTTTGGGCAGAATCATTGACAATGGCTTTGGATTACTGAGGGTTCTTGATCTAGAGGGAGTGTACAAACCAAGTTTACCAGAAAAGCTTGGTCAACTATACCATCTAAGGTACTTGGGGCTACGGTGGACTTTCTTGGACAGCCTCCCTCAATCAGTCGGTGACTTGCCATACCTAGAAACCTTGGATGTGAAGCACACTTTCATAAACAGCCTACCTGACTCCATTTGGAAACTGAAGCATCTCCGCCATCTCGATCTCAATGATATCCGTCTTGCTATGCCACCCAGAAGTTACCCTACTCTCCTGACACTGTGGGGATTGTTTTTAGATGACAAGATCTCTGTGAAGAATGGCTTAGACAAACTGCAGAACCTCAGGGAGTTAGGTATGAGTTTCAACTTAAGCTCTAGCCAAGGTGACTTGCTTGACTGGATCTCAAATTTAGAAGCTCTTCAGTCTTTAAGGCTGCGGTCAAAAGATGATGCAGGACGCGCTTCAAAACTCATTCTCAAACCACTTCCAAAGTTATTGCAACTTTCACATCTATATTTGTTTGGGAATTTGGAAAAGCTACCAGATCACCCTGAATTTCCACGAACACTCAAGGTTCTCACATTGTCAAACTCCCATCTGAACGAGGATCCCATGCAGACACTGAGCCAGCTGCCATGCCTAACCGTGCTCAGGCTTCTGGGCAGTTCGTACAAAGGGAAAAATATGGTGTGCCCCAAGGGAGGATTTTGTAAACTTCGAGTTTTAAAGCTTTGGGTGCTGGAGAACTTAGAGGACTGGGAAGTGGAGGAAGGGGCAATGGAAAGCCTCAAAGAGCTCAACATAAGGCGCTGTGATAAGTTGAGGAACATTCCACTCAGACTGCTAGAGCTAAGAACCTTGGAAGAATTGATTCTGACTAACATGCCCGACAGTTTCACAAAGCAGGTCAAGCAAAGTAAACCAAAATATGCATCTCTTGTTGTGAATGAACTGAAACCTACTCCCTTGCCGGTAAGTTCACAACTTTCTAATTATAATTTCTTTTTAACTTCATATTAACAATTAAAATTATGTTTTACCCTCATTCATCAGACTCTGCATACAAATAACCAATTCAAAATCTTCTTTATGGTGGCAGAGCAAGGAGTCGATTAATGCACTGGCCAATGTTGAGGATTTGACCAAGAAGGTAACATTGTCTCTCTCTATGCCCAAAATATTTTATCGTATAAAATCCTAAGATAAGAATCTTTAATATGCAGACGGTAAATTTGGTGGCCAATTTGGTCAAGGATATAGAAATAAAAGACGATAGGATCAAGGTGCTTGACCAAAAGGTCAAATTTGAGGCGTTTAGAGCTACACAGGCTGAGAGACAGGAGGAGGCTCATGCTGATGAAATTGCCAAGTTGAAGAAGAAGTTGTCAACAACGACCGAGGACGACAGTTTCACAAACCAGGTCAATCAAAGTAAACCAAAATATTCATCTCTTGTTGTGAATGAACTGAAACCTACTCCCTTGCCGGTAAGTTCACGACTTTCTAAATATAATTTCTTTTTAACTTCATATTAACAATTAAAATTATGTTTTACCCTCATTCATCAGACTCTGCATACAAATAACCAATTCAAAATCTTCTTTATGGTGGCAGAGGGACCAAGATAAAGCGACTTCGGAGAGAAGTAGCAAGGAGTCGATTAATGCACTGGCCAATGTTGAGGATTTGACCAAGAAGGTAACATTGTCTCTCTCTATGCCCAAAATATTTTATCGTATAAAATCCTAAGATAAGAATCTTTAATATGCAGACGATAAATTTGGTGGCCAATTTGGTCAAGGATATAGAAATAAAAGACAATAGGATCAAGGTGATTGACCAAAAGGTCAAATTTGAGGCGTTTAGAGCTACACAGGCTGAGAGACAGGCGGAGGCTCATGCTGCTGATGAAATTGCCAAGTTGAAGAAGAAGTTGTCAACAACGATCGAGGAGCATGTGAAGGAGCTGGAGGCTGCTAAAGAAAAGTTTATGTTTGATGCCAGCTAAACAGTGATGGAAAGCATGATTGAAATTATCAAAGAGTTTGAGATGGGGCAACATGTCAAGTGGAGTATTGAAGATGAGGTTGCCATGATGAACGCATTCTTAGGTGAAGGTGCTGATGCTGGAGAGGTGAACTTGAAGTCACAGGATGTTGGAAAGGATGAGTAAGTTGGTGAAACTCAAGAGGAGGAGAAGAAGGAAGGCTGAAGGTCAGGTATGTTTGTGCAAGCTTTTAAAAACAATTTTATTTGGTTTAAGTGTTAAAAACAATTTAATTTCATGCTTTAGTTATTTTATTTTCAACTGAGGGGGATGTCCTCAGAAACATTATATTTTGGGTCTGTAATTTATTATCATGCCTTTGTTGGCATGTAAACTAAGTTTTTAACTAGTATTTTAGGATGTAACTTGGTATTTTGGCATGTATGTTTGGACATGTATTTTAGGGAACTTGTTTGTTTTAAGCCAAGGGGTGGCTAGTTATTATGATTTGGTAGGGATCAAGTTGTTGATTCATATTTTGGAGAAAATGTTATTGCTCTTTAGGAATGAATTTTGAATGTGTAATAGGTAACAAGCTATTGTTACCAATTTTAGGAATCTGACTTTAGTGAAAAAGATGTTTTATCTTTTCAAACCTTGCGTAATTATGGTAACATATTGATGTTACAACCTGTGATTTCAACTCGAGTTCATAATTTTAATTAAGTGCAAGAAGGTAATCAACATGTACATGATGTTGGTGATTTTATATCATCAACTTATTTTATTGTAATGGTGATTTACTAAGAGATCAATGTGATTCGTATTAGACTCGGATACGAGTAAGGGAAAGTGTGGAGTACACACTCGTTTGAGCTAAAACGAAGTCAACTTCGATAAAGAAGTAAAAGTTAAAGGGTAGACATTTTCGATGTGCTCGGCCGAGCGTAGTCCTCGACTGGCCGAGCAGAGCTTAGCAGACACAAGTTTCGGGAAGGCCATGCCCCCCGCCGAGGCAAGGCCTCGCTGGCCGAGCAAGATGAAACAACACGGCCAGCCTCATAAGACACGGCCGCGCAGCCTGGCTAAATTCAAATGGACATGTGTGCCTACGAGCGAGTCCCGACTCGGCCGAGCAGCTTCCCGAACAAAGCCAGCTCAAACCGAAAGTCATATCTCTTGGCTAAAGTTATGTCTGGGTTATACCTTTAACTCATACCTCTCCATTTGTATAAATACAGGATTGATCTCGCTTGTATATACATGAAAAACACAAGAGTGAATTACAACAATATAACGAAAGCAATCAATTTTCAAGGTTTTGATTTGTTCTCTTTGCCTAGAAAACAAATTACGTGATTGTCTTATCCCAATAAGGATTTCGTGTAACCTGTGCAATAAGGGTCGAAATACTTTATTCTGGAAAAGTGGATTATACACGATTCAATCATATATCCAAGCACCATTAGTATCAAAGACCCTAATTCCCTACAAACGAATAAAGTATTTGGTGATACTCACGGGCCGGGTGGAAGTACCTGGTGGAAGGAGATGACAACAAAGTTTGGAAAGCTAGACAAGCTCAAGGGCAAGATTTCGTGACGCGCTGCAAGAAGATGCACTTCCTTTTGACAACATTAAAAGTGGTGTATGTTCTATCTACTCCAATTCCAATTGCTTGGAAGAGGATAACTCTGGAGGCCGTAAGACGTAGATCGAAGTGGGAGAACGATGACTACATCCTCGGCAGAGGACACATATTGAACGGCATGTCCCGATCCTTTATTTGACATTTATCAAAATGAGGAGTCTCGCAAAGAGTTACGGATTCTCTTGAATCCAAGTACATGGCGAGGATGCTTCTAGTAAGAAGTTCCTTGAGTAATTTTAACAATTACAAGATGGTCGATGCTAGACCGTCATGGAACAATTCAATGAACTCCTTAGAATCCTTCGACAATATACTCAACACGGGTCAAGATGGATGAGTCAATATCGGTTTCTGGGTGATTGATAAGTTGCCTCCTCCTCGAAGGATTTCAAACACACTTTGAAACATGGTAAAGATGATCTATCTTTGGTTCAACTTGAGGTCACTGCGCATAGAGGAATCTCTAAGGGCGCAAGAGAATGACAAAGGCAAAGGAAAGGAAGCTATGGACCATCGGTCAATATGATTGATGATGGGTAGAAACAAGAACAAAGGAAAGAAACGTGAGTTTCAATGACAATGGTTCTGTTCCAACAAGAAGCCTAAATTGGCTTGTTGGAAGTGTGGCAAATCCGGGTCACTTTAAGAAGGATTGTCGTGTTGGAAACAACAAGAATGGCGCAAGCACAAGTGGTTCGGGAAAGGGGTCTAAGGACCATTCTCAAAACCAAGGTCGAATTTAATACATAGTTGGAAAGCTTTATTAAAAATTTGCTTTCAACAATTTCGAGGCATTTTATGTGCGTGGATGATGCTATTAAGGCCAGGATTGATTCCGGTGCCACAACTCATGTTTGTAAGGATCGCTGTTGGTTTAAGACATACGAACCAATGAAAGACGGATCAGTCCTTTACATGGGTGATGACCATTCCGCTCCTATTCAAGGAAGAGGAAGTGGTGTTGGAATTTAGTTCGGGAAAAACTATTTCTTTGTTTAATGTTTGTATGTACCTAAACTTCGTAAGAATTTAATTTCTCGGTCCCGTCTTGAACAAGTGTGGCTATAAACAAGTTTATGAGTCCGATAAGTATATCTTATCAAAGTCGGGTGTATTTGTAGGATTTGGTTATTATAACAATGGGATGTTTATGTTAAATTTGAATAAAATTCCTAACCGTAGTTCCGTTTATATGACTTCCTCTCGTTGCTGTTAATTCCTCATTATGGCATGCTCGGTTAGGACATGTGCACTATAAAAGAATGATGGAAATGTCCAAAGATGGTTTGATTCCCGTTATTGATAATAATACGGAAGGTGTAAAACTTGCATGTTAACAAAAATCACTAGAAACCTTTTAAAAGTGTTACAAGGAATTCTCAGTAAATCTAGAATTGATTCATAGTGATTTATGTGACTTTCATGCAACTCCATCTTTAGGCAATAAAAAGTATATAGTCACTTTTATAGATGATGCTTCTAGGTTTTGCTATATTTATTTGTCGCATGCAAAAGATGAAGCCCTAGATAAATTTAAAATTTATAAAACCGAAGTTGAACTTCAATTAAGTGGCTTGATTAAAACCTTACGTACGGATAGAGGTGGTGAATATTATGATCCTAAATATTTCCAATCCGTAGGATAATTCATGAGACTACGGCTCCTTATGTACCACAACAAAATGGTGTGGCTGAAGGAAGAATAGAACTCTTGAAGAAATGGTTAACGCCATGTTGTCTTACTCGGGCTTGAGTGACGGGTTTTTGGGGTGAAGCCATGTTAACGGCTTGTCATCTATTGAATAGAGTTCCTAATAAAAGGAACAAGATTACCCCATATGAGCTTTGGTATAAGAAAAGACCAAACTTAGCATTTTTGCGAAGTTTGGGGTCAGAGGGTCATGGTTAGACTTCCTGACCCTAAAAGGAAAAAAGTTGGGAGAAAAAGGTGTTGATTGCATCTTTGCTGGATATGCCGAGCATTCCAAGGCATATAGGTTCCTATGTTATGAACCTAATGAATTCATTTCTATTAACACAATTATAGAATCGAGAGATGCAATCTTGATGAGAATCGTTTCTCTTCAATACCTAGACCCAAGGATATTATACCAATATCGGCCTAATCTCAAATGGATGATCATTTAATTGATGTACCAAGTGAGATACCCGAACCTCGTAGAAGTAAAAGAGTAAGGAAAGCTAAATCATATGGTTCTCGATTTTCAACTATATTTAGTTGAGGATCAAGAGATCGTGTTGAATCTCAATACTCTTTACCGTTATAGTATAGAGGAGGATCCGAGAACATATGATGAAGCAATACAATCTCGAGATGCCGGGTTTTGAAAGAAGCAATCGATGATGAGATTGGTTCTATTATGGAAAATAATACATGGGTCTTGTCGATTTACCACCAGCCGTAAACCTTTGGGGTGCAAATGGATCTTCAAAAAGAAGATGAAAGTCGATGGAACAATTGACAAGTTTAAAGCTCGATTGGTAATCCAAGGCTTTAGACAAAAGGAAGGGATCGATTACTTCGATACCTATGCACCGGTTGCTCGTATCACTACTATTAGATTTCTCGATAGCTTCGCACTATTCAATCTATTGATCCATCAAATGGATGTCAAAACAGCATTTCTAAATGGTGATTTAGAAGAAGAAGTGTATATGAAACAACCGTAAGGTTTTGTTATGCCGTAATGAGCATAAGGTAATGTAAGTTAATTAAGTCATCAGGGACTGGCTGAAGCAAGCACCTACAGCGTGCATCAAAAGTTTGATGAGGTTGTTTTGTCGAATGGTTTTGTATTAAATCATCCGACAAATGTGTATATAGCAACATTTGATGAAACCGGTAAAGGTGTAATCATCTCGCCTATATGTTGATGAGTTATGCCGATTTTTGGCACTCGACCAAAAGTAGTTGATAAAACTAAGAAGTTTTTATCATCAAAGTTTTCATGAAGGACATGTAAGCCGATGTTATTCTTGGTATAAAGATTAAACGGATGAACAAGTGGAATCGCAATTTCACAATCTCATTATATTGAGAAAATTCTCAAGAGGTTTAATTGTGAAGATTGTTCTAAGATTAGTACTCCCATGGATCCAACGAGAAACTTGTGTCTAATATCAGAAACCCGTGTCACACTTGAATACTCAAAAGCCATCGCGCTTGATGTATGCTATGACGGCACTCGACCCGATATTGCATATGCAAGAGGAAGATTGAGTAGGTTCACTAGTAACCCTAGTAAACAACATTGGCATGCTATAACAAGGGTGTTCAAGTACTTAAAAGGTACTATGGACTATGGTTTATATTATAGTGGACATCCTTCTATTTTAGAAGGTTACACGGATGCCAGCTTGGATCAACCAAGAAGATTCATCTTCTACGAGTGGTCAGTGTTCTTGCTCGGAGGAGGTGCCATTTCTTGGGCTTCTAAAAGCGTATACATGTATTACACATTCTACAATGGAATCTCGAGTTTGTAGCATTGGTCACTGAAAAGAAGCGGAGTGGCTTTGGGAACTTGATATATGAGATTCCATTATGGCCAAAACCGATATCACCAATGTCTATCCATTGTGATAGTGTCGCCACTGCTAGGGCCTATAGTCAAATTTATAATGGCAAATCTAGACACTTGGGTGTAAGGACATAGTATGATTCGGGAGTTAATCATGAATGGTGTAATCTCGGTTGAGTTTGTTCGGCCGCAACAAAACTTGGCCGACCACTGACGAAGGGGTTAGCCAGAGACTTGCAAATAAGTTCCGCAATGGGAATGGGATTAAAGTCCATTTAATCCTCTAATTGTGAGATACCCAATTCCCTTCTAATACAACGTTAGAAGCTTGAATTCAATGGAAAGCTCGCATTGGAGATTGGAACACATGTTATTATTTTTCCCAAGGTATGTTCAGACTCGCAAGTAAACCTAGGTTGAAGAATATCTTCTTAATAGTTCCTTTGAAAAAATTGCAAATGCAAAAAGTGCAAGACTAAAGGAACTACCTTAATGAACATGAAGTTTTGCCGCTTCAAGAAGCTAGGACTTGGCTTCCTATATGTTCACCAATGGATATGGACACATGGCTTGTAAAGTGTCAAGATTAAACAAAGAGAATTGTACTCCGAACTTAGCGTGTATAGTATCTTCTGTGTATTCATATGAGTTGACGGGTTCAATCGTTACGACACCCCGATTCTCGAGTATTTGAAATGTATTATACTAAGATGAAAATTCAATCGCAAGACATTTTCATTTATGCATTCGTTTGTTTCGTTATTTATAAAAGGTTAGTAAATCAAAGGATTACATTAAAATGGAGGGGATTTGTTGGTGATTTTATATCATCAACTTATTTTATTGTAATGGTGATTTACTAAGAGATCAATGTGATTCGTATTAGACTCTGGGATACGAGTAAGGGAAAGTGTGGAGTACACACTCGTTTGAGCTAAAACGAAGTCAACTTCTCGATAAAGAAGTAAAAGTTAAAGTGGTAGCACATTTTACGTGCTCGGGCCAGCAGTCCTTGACTCGGCCGAGCGAGCTTAGCGTATCGAAGTTTCGAGTAGTCATGCTCGGTCGAGGTGCCTTGCTCGGCCGAAAGCAAGATGAACAACACCTACTGCAGTTCATAAGACACGGCCGTGCAGCTTGGCTAAATTCAAATGGACATGTGTGCTCGGCCGAGCGAGTCCCTTGACTCCTACGGCGCTTCCCTGAACAAAGGACCAAACTGAAAAGTCATATCTCTTGGCTAAAGTTATGTCTTTTGGTTATACCTTTTAACTCATACCTCTCCATTTGTATAAATACAGGGATTGATCTCAGTTGTATATACATGAAAAACACAAGAGTGAATTACAACAATATAACGAAAGCAATCAATTCTCAAGGTTTTGATTTGTTCTCTTTGCCTAGAAAACAAATTGCGTGATTGTCTTATCCCAATAAGGATTTCGTGTAACCCAGGCAATAAGGGTCGAAATACTTTATTCGGAAAGTGGATTATACACGATTCAATCATATATCCGGAAGCACCATTAGTATCAAAGACCCTAATTCCCCTACACATGACACATTGGCCCACCTACAACTTAACTAAAACATGAAAAGCGTGCGCCCATGCGAAGGTGTAAATAACCTTAACAACTTGAGAAAGATGTAAAATCTTTGAACCTTTAGAAAGGTGTGTACCTTTTCATCCTGACTATAGATATTGGATATTCGTTGGTTTGAATCTGACTCAACGTGTAACAACTTGAAAATTGGTGGTATAAGAGTTTGGCGATGTTGATACTTCTGCAACATCCCCTTGTCATCTGTTGGGTTTTGGGGTTACAAACGCAGCGGAAAATTTTTTATACAACAACAAAACCCTAGCCCTAAGATCCGTCTAGCATGAAGAGATTAGAAATATATATGAAATAGAATTTACATACCTTGAATGCGATTTATTTGTTCAAAATAGATCTCCAATAGCGAATCTCAAAACGAATCTCAAAAAAACCGTTGATGAAGGTTTTTGATCTTCTCCTTGTTCTTTACCTTGTGATGAATCGACGATCGAAGGCTTCAAGCTTTTGGTGATAAAGTAATCACCCTTTATCGGTAATCCACACTCGAACGGACCAAGAACGCTTCTTGTTTGATTGTTAGATGATCCCGATTATTGAAAACATTTTTCAATAATCAATGGCTAAAAGTGTTTTTGATTTTTGATTCTCAATCTAGATCTCAATTTTAGTGTTTCATAAACCCCAAAATTATATGCGTTTTTGGCTGACCAAAGGGTTCTATTTATATCAAATATAAATCCCTAACTATTAGGGAAAGAATCCTTGTCAAAAACCAAAACCAAACCAGCAAAGGATAACAAGTACGGACACTATTTGGCCGCTGGCACGAGTCGTGCCTTAGTGGCCAAGTGTGTCGCGCGGTTGTGAATATGTGGTGCCCAACGATAAGCGGTTTCCTTTTTATGTTTTGTTGTTTTATTGGAACCACTTTCTCGTGTAAGGGGGATCACCGCCTCACATCAGTTTGGAAACGTCCAGTTTAATTTGAAAAACGGAGTCGCCACGCTATTTTGATTTCCTCAAAGCTTTGAAAAAAAGGATTTGGGTCCGGAGGTTAAGTTACCCTTTGGGAAGAATGAATCGTCGTTCACCCAAAGAGCCTTGCCGAAGCAAGTCTTCCAAGATCCGCTTTTCATACTTGCCTTAGTGTTTTCGTGTGTGTGATGTGTGTTTTGAAAAGGAGGGAATGTACCAAGTGGTCTTCCGGACGTATAAACAATGAGTTGGTTATCGCTTGGGATTCCTTAGATTTTATGCATTAGGGACTTTGGTACCATTCTCATCTTGGACTTGTGATCATCATGATGTGACCTTGGGTCGCATGTGATCAAAAGAGGGACACCGTTTTTAGAGTCCAAGGATGAGACTCTTTAGAAAGGAATGACCTTTGCCTATCAATCCTACATCTTGAGACGATTTGGGCTTTTTCGGGACATTTATGCTCGCCTCAAGTGATGATCGGAGATGTGTGGCTAGGGCTCATCCTTTTCTAAAGGAGAATCCGTCTATGGCATCTTTAAGTGGAAGAAATGATGTAAAGATAGGACCTTTACACCATCTCGTTCCAAGAGATGCTCCAAGTACCAAGGGGACTAGGGGAGGGGTATAAAGATTGGATCTTTATGCTCATCCTATGCCCTTTTGTGCCTTAAGAAGGTCACTAGGCAATCCTAGGAGAGAGATCCAACTATGAGGGACATGGGGGATGCATTTTTAGCTAAAGATGCTATTTTTAATGAAAAAGATGACATTTTAAGTGCAAATGATGCTACTTAGTTGCAAAGGATGCTTCTTTGATGTAAAGATGACATTTTTAATGCAAAGGATGCAACTTTATGTGTAAAGATGGCATTTTGTGTGCAAAGGATGCATAAAGATGTCATTTTGAGAGAAAAGGATGCTACTTTAATGCAAAGATAACATTTTTAATGCAAAGGATGCAACTTTATATGCCAAGATGATGTTTAAGTGCAAGGGATGCTATTTTTCACATCACCATGTGAGAGATCCACCCTAGAACAAGCTGTTTATGAGGTCTTATTTGTTCATCCTTGGGTTGAATCTTCCATGGATCCTATGTGATGAGGGGAAAGGGGATATATGATTTACATGATTAAAGATAGGATCTTTAATGACAATATACCAAGTCCCAAGCAAATATATAGTAATATGTAAAGCAAGGAGCAAATATATCACATAAATACAAGTATAATGCAAGGTAAAGGGGAGGAGAGGTTACCAATGGTGGTGTTCCTCTTTCTCCTTGGAGTTTGCCTAGAGAAGGGACCAACTTTTGAAGGTTTTGATGAGGAGGGAGGTGGGTTTTGACACTCTCAGCTCTCTGGAATCTCGTGGTGTTATTTTGGCAGAGTAACACTACTTCCAATCCCCCTTAAAATGAGTAGAGGAGGTCTCTATTTATAGGCAGTCTGGCAGTAGCCAATGAAGCCGTGCGGCTGTAACCCCATGGCAAATGAGGCCGTGCGGCATTATCCTTTATGACTCAGCATTTTTCTAGAATCATGCAAGGTGGCCTTCTAGAAGGGCTTTTCCAACGAAGGACTACGTGGAATTTTAATTCCTAGCAAGTCCTTCACCCCTTGGAAGGTTCTAGAAAGTTCCCGAATTGCCCCTGAACTTTAGGAAAGTCCGGGAAATTGCCGGGAAACTTTACTGGAAGGCATGAGCCAGATTTGGGTACTTACAGAAGCCCCTCGGCAACGTCACTTGCAGGGCGAGTGGGGTTGTCGATAGAAAAGGATCCGATCTGGCGAATGCCGAGATGGATTAGGTGACCAAAGTGGTCGAGTGGTTGAACCTTTGGAAGGCTACCTACGTATCCCAAGCCGGAATCAAGCCATAATCGTAGTTCGGAAAGAGATCCACTGGGGAAATGGGGTGTCATATGTGACGAATTGGATGAACTTGAAGTAGGCTACCTACGTATCCCAGAGGAATCAAGCCAGGTCGTAGTTTAGAATAAGATCTGCTGGGGAATGGCGAAGGGAAACTGGTCTCTTGCTAGGGAAATAGAAGGGAAAGTGACCTGGGAGGTCAAGTGATTGATTCTACTGGGGATGTGCTAGATAAAGGAAGTGACCGATGTGGTCAGGTATCTGGATCTCTATGAGGGGCTACTTCACCACTGAGGAGTGATGAATGAAAATGGTGACTACTGCGATCGGATGGATGGACCTTTTATGAAAGGCTCACGCACCACTGAGGAGTGAGGCATGAAAAGGGTGACCACTGCGGTCGGATGGCTGGACCTTTTATGAAAGGCTCACGCACCACTAAGGAGTGATGAATGAAAAGGGTGACCACTGCGGTCGGATGGCTGGACCTTTTATGAAAGGCTCACGCACCACTGAGGAGTGAGGCATGAAAAGGGTGACCACTGCGGTCGGATGGCTGGACCTTTTATGAAAGGCTACCTACGTATCCCGGAGGAATCAAGCCTTGGTCGTAGTTCAAGTCTCACTAGATATTTAGGAACATGTCTAGGATCCTTGAAGTTTTGACGATTAATGGAGGAGTCACCTGATTGACAATTAATGGAGGTTGTCACCTGATTTGACAATTAATGGAGGTTGTCACCTGATTTGACAATTAATGGAGGTTGTCACCTGATTTGACAATTAATGGAGGTTGTCACCTGATTTGAAAATTAATGGAGGTTGTCACCTGATTTGACAATTAATGGAGGTTGTCACCTGATTGACAATTAATGGAGGTTGTCACCTGATTGACAATTAATGGAGGTTGTCACCTGAGGAAACTAGAGCTTACGTCACTATCGAGGAGATAGAGGTAGCTAAAGTTTGAAGAACTTGAGCGTACTTCACTATCTGTGAGATAGAGGTAGCTTAAGTTTGGAGAACTTGAGCGTACTTCACTATCTGTGATAGAGGTAGCTTAACTTTGGAAAACTTGAGCGTGCTTCTCAATCTGTGAGATAGAGGTAGCTAAAGTTTGGAGAACTTGAGTGTACTTCTCAATCTGTGATAGAGGTAGCTTAAGTTTGGAGAACTTGAGCGTAATTCTCAATCCGTGAGATAGAGGTAGCTAAAGTTTGGAGAACTTGAGCGTACTTCTCAATCTGTGATAGAAGTAGCTAAACTTTGGAGAACTTGAGTGTACTTCTCAATCTGTGATAGAAGTAGCTAAATTTTGGAGAACTTGAGCGTACTTCTCAATCTGTGATAGAGGTAGCTTAAGTTTGGAGAACTTGAGCGTACTTCTCAATCTGTGATAGAGGTAGCTTAAGTTTGGAGTTCAACAATTCGGAGGTTGTCACCTAGCGTTATTCCGTTATAACGGAAGTAACGGAGGCGACTCGGGAGAAGAGTTTGTTTCCTTAGAGATAACGAATATCCTTTGGAAACTGTGTTATTCTGGTTAAGGGATAACGGAAATTGTATGCCTAAGTGGAAAATCCAGGGGCAAAAATGTAATTTCTGCTCAGAGCAAAAGAGGCCGCCCGGCATGAGATGGGGGCAAAAGAGGCCGTACGGCCAGAAGTTGATTTTCACCAGATTATTTAAAACAGGAATTGAACGGGTATTGGGCACCATTGCCACCCATCTGCTGCCGAGGAAGAGAAAGAGAGGAGAGAGAGAATATTCAAAATCCTTCAATTTCTTTGCTTCTCTTGATTTAGGATGGATCCGGAAGGGAACCCGATGCCCAGGCAAGCGCGAAGGAACATCTCGGAAGCCGCTAGAAGGAGGAGGAGGGAGCTCGTGCGCACGGAGAGGAAGTATGACTTCATTACGCCTCCGTCGGAGCTTTATCCCGGTAGGGGAGAACACAAATCAACGAAACCTCAATCAGTTGGGGTAAGCATTCTTGATTTGCTTGATTTCGTCAATTTTGATTAAATTTTGATTGACTTAGGGTTTGACCCGATTTTTAGGAACTTTTCGAATTTTCCTAGGATTTTTGCTGATGGTTTTGGAATTTTGATGATTAACCTATGAGGCTAAGGAGATAAATGAACATGCATGTGCAATTTATTTGAAAAAATAATGAGAATGACCCATTTTTGAAAATAAAGTGAGAAAAATAATGCCTAAAATGTGACGGAGTTCTTGCATGTGTTAGAACTAGGTCAATTCTTGATCATGGATGAGAAAACGGGATTTTGGACGATGAAAAGGATTCATGCATGCCATTTTTTTTCTGAAAAAATAATGCCTACATGCAAAAAATTTTGAAAATTGGAATTTTGTGTTTTTGGGAGCGATGTGCTTGGCACAACGTGTTTCAAGTGATGAAAGACATGTTTTCTAGGCAAAAGATGCTAGAAAGAATTTTTTTATGAATGCTTTTCTTTGAAAATATGTGCACTTTTAAATATATGCATGTTTTTGAGATGAGATGAAGGACTAACACACTTTTGGTTATGTTTTCCTACAGGAGAGCAAGTCGAGGGTACCTTCTGAGGTTGCAGTAAAGCTATGGGAGAGGATGCCCAATTTTGAGAAAGATGGGGTGAACCCCAAGCAGCTTGTGATGGCTACTGGCCTTAATCTGTTCATTGATGCCATTGGCAGAGGTATCCATATGACCTCCAAGAGTAAGGGGCTAGTTCAGGCCCTCTCAGAGTTCTAGTGGGACACCACCCACAGCTTTCACCTTAGCTGGGGGGAGATTACGGTGACGCCTACCGACTTCACTGCCATTACAGGCTTGTAGTTCACTAGGAGGCCTGTGACTTGGAGGAACCATATCACGGCTGAGGAGTTCAGGGCTCTGGTTGGGTTTGACCTCAGTCCTAAGGGACTCGGGATGGAGATGAGGAATGTAGAGGTGGCGGTCCAGAATTGCATGCAGGGATTTGCTGCCAACCAGGTGACCGCCCACCAGCTCGCGAGAGCTTTTCTGTGGTTGATGCTGTCGGTCACCATCTTTGCCAATTCTGGGACACTGGCTATGATTTTCTTGCTTGATTCTTTGGAGAATCTTGATGAGGTTGGGGCGGTCTCTTGGGGTGAGGCCGGATTGGCGGAGCTTTACTTCTCCTTGGACTTGTACAGCCGCAACAAGGCTGCTTCTATGGATTGCTTTTCCTTTGCGCTTGAGGTAGTCTCACCTTTCTTTTCTCTCTTTTACTTTCTGTCTTGAGACTTTTATGAGAGAAATGACCTTTTGTTTTGAACATGCAGGTCTGGTTTTGTGAGGTGATTGGGTTCTTTCCGTGGAACTAGCAGAGTGATCCAGAGATCTTCCCGGCTATGATCCGTTGGAGGGGAGATGCTAGAGACAAGTTCACCGGAAAGACCCGGATCACTTTTGACTACAAGATGGTGAGACCAATCATCAACAGGGATGGGCATGAGGGAGTGGACTTCTACCCTTGGGGGAGGTATCTAGAGGCTCTACTAGGGGACGCTGTAGAGGCTACTAGGCAGAAGAGGTGGCTTACGGGCTTGACATGTGATGTCATTTACCTGGGGGATCGCTTCTCTAGGCAGCATGGCCACGTCCCTCCATTGGACGCCATTACTCCTCACGATCCTCCAGCACGGATGCTGCAGCCCAGGGACTAGTCGGAGGATGACATTGTCAGGTATCAGGCTGGCGTGGCGGCCGAGGAGTATTTTGACTTGGCTACTCCGTACGCCACCTTCGTGGAGCAGCGGTTGAGGATGCCACAGAAGCTAGTGAAGCTAGCCATCTCTCAGGGGTACGGGGAAGCTGAGCCTACTGACCCACCGATGCCTCCTGCTCATCTCTCCTATGTGGTCTGTGAGGACCCCGACCCGGAACCTACACGTGTCCCGAGCTGGAGCGTCCTCAAACTAACCCAAAAATCCTAAACTTAAAAAACTTGATTTAACTTTCAAACATAAACACTACCATTTCAAAATACTCTATTTCTTTCCACATTGGAGGAAGAGTTGACCAACCTTGAAAGTAATAAACGGTTTTAGTTACAAAAAGATATCGAATATAAAATAGAATTAAAGTTTATGAATACAAACCCTTTAAAAGAATTATACCAACATACGCTTTCTACACCAACCTATACATAACCCGACAATTCCCAAAATACCACTTCTAAACTCCTTTCCGCCCTTACTTGGTCGGTCCACCTGTCTCGGGATCTAAAACATTAAAGGGAGAGGGGTGAGAATAAATCTCAGCAAGCTATTATGAATGCAGCAATATGCCATATAAGATGCAACACATAACAAGTTGCATATAACACATTGGAAAAGCTGTAAACACCTTACATTACCTTGATTTACCTTTTCCCGTCTGAACAATAGTCGTACAACATTGGGTATAATAATACTCCAATCTTAAGTGAGCTGCTTAAGCAATACTCACATCTTATAAGACCCGTTTTTCAGGGAACCAAATAAGATAGTAGCAACTCTGTAAGGCTTTTGGCTCAATACAGATGATATAACCCCAACCTGTGGCCACAGGAGGGGACGGTCACAGGTATAACGTAATTCGATCACATTAGGTCACACTTCCATAATTGATCGTATTATGTTATACCCCCAATATCAGCTGATTAAACACATTATCAAGCACATAATAGTTACTTGAAATATAATCCACAAAGGGGATAAGCAATATAGCCACATTGTAAAATATACTCATGCTCAACCAACATCATAGTGCAACATTTAAGTAATACACTATGCATAACATAATCAATGAATATGTAATCAAATGAGGTAACAATACAACCGGATAATCCACACTTGGAATAATATAATAACATGTTAAATAATCCACAAAGGGGATAAGCAATATAACAACATATCATAAACAATTCCTACGTAGTCATTATACAACCTCGGATAATCTCAATAAGAGTTCATGATCTACTTCCCAAGTTCGAACCACATTGGTGAAATACGAATCAAGCTTAATAATCATTTTCCAGACAATATTCTATATTACAAAGTTTCTATAGGGATTCAAGCTAATCTTATCAAGTTGGAGTCACATTACTTAAGTGACCCAAAGGCTCCACTTTAATCTAGGTTGAAAAGGATTGATTCATATCCGAATTGGATTAGGTTCTATTAATTTATAATAGTTAGGGATCATTCCACGAGGATATTAGTAAAAATCAGCAAAAGAGAAAACTGGGGAAGGTCTGGTGACATGGGCGACCGCCCATGCCACTTGGGCGACCGCCCAAGATGGTTTTCAAGGCACTCCAAGTTTCTGGCCACATGGGCGGCCGCTCAAGCCACCCATGGGCGACCGCCCAAGGCGATCTCCAGCCATACCCGATTTCTAAGCCCCTTTTTCACATAGTTTCCTTTTCCCTTTTTAATTCTTTCCCATTTTGATGCTCATGAAAGAATCCTAAATATTTCCCACTTTATTCTAAATCAATCAAACCCAACAACATAAACCCAAATCCAATACAACTTGATTTCCTATACATTCCTTACCACATTCTTAATTCAATCATTTCCCATTTAACTTAACCCATTTTCTCCCACTTCTTGATCATCTTCTATGGACAACAACATCCTTCCATAACATTAACCGATTCCTCCACTCTAAGAAGGTTTTCAAAGCAACATACAATCATTTAACAATAATAACAACATTCATAGTTCATGAATATTTAAAGAAGGTAAGGTCATAATAACTCACTTTGGAATAGGAGATGGATTATGAATTTCTTGAGCTTGAAGAATTCCTCTAGATGTCCCGATTTCAAAGGTGCTCCCGGATTGAAAAATGATGAAGAATTTAACTTGGTAGGGCTTGAGAAGAGGTGTGTTTCCCAAATGGGTTTCCATGGAAAAATGAGAGAGAAAGTGAAGGAGAAGAATGAGAAGGATGATGGAGGGGGAGAGTGAGGAGGATAGGATGAGGGGAGGAGAGGGGGACACTTGGAGTGATTTGAGAGAGTAAGACTTGGCCCCTCCTCCAAAAATATCAAAGGCTTTCACCAAATAAAATTAACCCTTCCCCCTAATTATTTATTCTACCCATTTTAACCTCCTCTTACTATTTATCTATTTTCTATTTTTATTATTCCCCATGGTTCTTTATTTAATATCCAATGTATTCTTAAAAGATTCTAAATTTACTCCTCACCCAATTTATCTGTAAATTAAGAATTTAAAGACATAAATGAACACATAAACTTAACATAAAATTTAAAAACATATAATATTATATTAAAATTGTGCCTAGGGTTAGGGTCGTTACACTCACTCCCCCTTAAAGAAATTTCATCCCGAATTTGACTGTCACTTACCTACAAGTTCAACCCGCCTTGGTTACTTATGTATGCCTCAGACTTCAATTCCCAATTAGTTTCTTCATTGCTATGATTCCTTTCCAAGGTTTCTAATTTCATTAATGATACGATATTACAACTTAATGTTCCAAGAGTACCACACAAATATCACTAACCCGAATTTTCACGACCTCAATAAAAATATAAATAAATAAAAGTATTACAACTTATGTCACCAAATACATTACGATATTACATTTAAAACTTCAAATACTCTATAAGCTGCTCCAAGTCAGTCTATGAGCCAAATCACCAACCTTTTCTAAAACTTCAAATGGATTAACAAATTTTGGCGCCAATCTACCTTAGGCCTTGCTTCTCTAACCTCACCCCAACAAATTAGAGATCGATATTTTCTTCCCTAACAACGCCTCATATGGTTTTATCTCAATGTTAGAATGATAACTGCTATTATACGCACCCAACCACTGGTAACCACACGTCCTATCGACTACTAAAATCCATTGTACATGCCCGTAGCATATCCTCAATAATAAGTAATGATTCCTCAAGTTTTCACAAAGTTAAACTCAATAGCATTCCTACATTCCCAAAATGATCTTCCCAAAAGATGTCTATCCAATTCATTCGATACTATGGGATTTATACAATCAAACTATCTCCTAAGATTTATGAGGACTTTATCAATAAATATCTCATCAAAATATATATACTGAGTAGAATATACAAATCATCTTTCTATAAACAAAACGACATACTCCTTTTTACTTCCAAGGTAACCCAATCACAAAATCCATCGTGATAATACTCTCAGCTCAATCTAGAACTCTAGATATTTTAATAAAGCTTCTAACGTCAAATTTCTATTTTCACATTTATGACCAAACCACCTTATGTCTTGACTCGCTTGAAACGAGTTATTTCAATTATCTCATCCTCAATTCTCATGATACAAACATTAAGTAACTGCCTATGAAATAATAAATGTAAACATGCTAATAAGACCATGATTCTCATAAACGGAATACTAGTCGACTATATATCATAATTCAATGCTCTAATTATGCTCAGGTCCAGTGACAGATCAATATTCAATCAAATGGTTGGCCGCCCACAACGGAGCCGATCCAACTCCAAAACAAAAAACCGAGTCTACTGCGACCGCCACATTAACAACCCCACAATTTATCAAAACATTTCTCGGATCAAATCTTTAATGTAATTAATCACTATAGGGGAACTAGGTTGCCTTTTTACTTGCTTCAGTACAAACTATATTTTTAAAATAACATGTCTTTCTAAAATTTACAACATCTTTCAGAATTCCAAAGGATAATATAAAAAGAGATCCAAATGGTTTATTTATTTTGAAACCGGCCCATACCAGTTTTAATTAACTAAACCACCCACAAATTTAAAAATTTCAAAAGATTGATAAGCTAAACAAAACTAACTCGAGTGATCTAATTATCTACAACCGTCCCATACCAGCGGTAGATAATCAAATTACTCACAGACTTTAATATGCACAAAAACAGTTCACTGACCTTAATAAATCAAACTATCCCCGAAGGGCACAATTGCTCATACAGAAGTTCAACACACACTCCAAGTTTTAAAACACATTTAAACAATTCTAACATAATATTCTTGTTTGACTTCTATTTATAGTGTAGCCACCACTCATGATATTTATACTTAGTTAAATTCTCTATAAGAAAACACAATCTCGAAATACTAATACTATCTTCTATAATTAACACTATAACATTCATTAAGGTAATAAATTTGGTAAATTTTTCTCAATTCAATAATTCCTCAAGTTGAACTTTCATCACTTTTATTTAATTTGGGCCATCAATTCACCACCTTTGATATTGGTATTGTACTTAGCAACAACATATTGTAAACATCTAGTTTCCGATCAAATACCATGATTTCCTAATAAGAAGATACAACTGGAACGCACATAGATCAATCATCCCCAAATTTCAATTAAACATTAACGGTATAATCTAACTTACCTCCCAATAACCATCAACAACTCAAAATCCGTATAACGTCAATATCTTCCGAGCATCACACCAATCCCTCATATGAGTCACACAACTAAGTCAACCTATACGGTGTAATCATCCTAAAGTATCCTGCCTTCCAATAAGATTTATCCTCATTTTATTTTCTCAACTAATGATAATCGTCTCTCAAAACAAACCATATACATATTTTACCAATTCCTGAAGTTGATCCTATAAGTCACCAATAACTACATCTATTATACGTCTTCACATTCACCCTATTTACCCCTCCATAACTAATACACAACCATAATTCAAAACGGTCATATTAAATACAAATGTTGTCTTAAGTATATCCTTAGAACAAATATTCACTGTAATTGTAACATCCGAAATTCAACTAATAACCATTGAGTGTTCTACTAGTTTCTAAAATCAGTCATACAAATCATCAACAAGGAATAACGAATACTTATTCTTCACAGTTACCTATTTAAGATCTCTATAATCTATAAATAAACACCAAGTATCATCTTTTCTAAGTATAGTAACAATTTATCCTTACGGAGATTCGCTAAGCTCATTATCTTCTTTATCAAATAATTTCCCCAAAATGAATCATCAATTCTATCATCCCAATTAGTGTCCTCTATCTAGGGATCCGAATACTAAAATAGTACCTTATATCACTTCAAAGCCTCAATATCCTGGTATGATACCTGATGAAAACCCATTTTTGAAACTCACATGAAAAACACCACTTAGTCAACTTATAGCACATAAGGCAAAAATATATTAGTTCCATAAGATCTCGTACTCGCGATATTTTATAACTCATATAATCCCACTTAGACTATCACTTTCAATACTAGTCTCATATATCTAGTCTCCACCACGAGACACCAATGTATAAATACGCACGCAAGTTATACAACCATAAACCATTCCTGATTAGGCTATACACCTAACCTCAACTAAGAGTTCACCAAATTTATTTACCACCGGTACATGAGATAATTCAAGTGTCTTTTAAATCAAATATAACACACAATCCAAATAACCTTCACATTCCCTAGGCCATACTTTTGACATTTACGCATATATGACATAATATCAATTAATAATTTATCCGCCTCAATTACACACGGAGACAACTCAAACATAGATAAGGAGACTCGCTTCTAGCGACAGTCCTCCCAAATCACAACCACCATGATAAAAAATAATGATTCAAGGTACTCTCCCATAGGAGTAGAACCTCCAGCACATAAGGCAACTTTTAGGCCAATTATGCAAATAAGAGCGAAATGTAATGCCACATGAGAACGAAATGAACGGAATTTAGAAAAGTATGAACCCTAACTCCGGAGACAGGTAATATACCTCAAATGATTGCGGAGGGATCTATCTCTCCATAATACTCACATTTCCTTGATTCTTTGGTTGGTAAATATCATTTTCTGTCATTGAACAATTTCCTGCATGAAACTCTCGACGTCAGTTATCGCACACTCTCACTCAAACTAGACTCTACCCGTGAACTCTAAACCGAGCTCTGATACCAACTGTGAGGACCCCGACCCGGAACCTACACGTGTCCCGAGCTGGAGCGTCCTCAAACTAACCCAAAAATCCTAAACTTAAAAAACTTGATTTAACTTTCAAACATAAACACTACCATTTCAAAATACTCTATTTCTTTCCACATTGGAGGAAGAGTTGACCAACCTTGAAAGTAATAAACGGTTTTAGTTACAAAAAGATATCGAATATAAAATAGAATTAAAGTTTATGAATACAAACCCTTTAAAAGAATTATACCAACATACGCTTTCTACACCAACCTATACATAACCCGACAATTCCCAAAATACCACTTCTAAACTCCTTTCCGCCCTTACTTGGTCGGTCCACCTGTCTCGGGATCTAAAACATTAAAGGGAGAGGGGTGAGAATAAATCTCAGCAAGCTATTATGAATACAGCAATATGCCATATAAGATGCAACACATAACAAGTTGCATATAACACATTGGAAAAGCTGTAAACACCTTACATTACCTTGATTTACCTTTTCCCGTCTGAACAATAGTCGTACAACATTGGGTATAATAATACTCCAATCTTAAGTGAGCTGCTTAAGCAATACTCACATCTTATAAGACCCGTTTTTCAGGGAACCAAATAAGATAGTAGCAACTCTGTAAGGCTTTTGGCTCAATACAGATGATATAACCCCAACCTGTGGCCACAGGAGGGGACGGTCACAGGTATAACATAATCCGATCACATTAGGTCACACTTCCATAATTGATCGTATTATGTTATACCCCCAATATCAGCTGATTAAACACATTATCAAGCACATAATAGTTACTTGAAATATAATCCACAAAGGGGATAAGCAACATAGCCACATGGTAAAATATACTCATGCTCAACCAACATCATAGTGCAACATTTAAGTAATACACTATGCATAACATAATCAATGAATATGTAATCAAATGAGGTAACAATACAACCGGATAATCCACACTTGGAATAATATAATAACATGTTAAATAATCCACAAAGGGGATAAGCAATATAACAACATATCATAAACAATTCCTACATAGTCATTATACAACCTCGGATAATCTCAATAAGAGTTCATGATCTACTTCCCAAGTTCGAACCACATTGGTGAAATACGAATCAAGCTTAATAATCATTTTCCGGACAATATTCTATATTACAAAGTTTCTATAGGGATTCAAGCTAATCTTATCAAGTTGGAGTCACATTACTTAAGTGACCCAAAGGCTCCACTTTAATCTAGGTTGAAAAGGATTGATTCATATCCGAATTGGATTAGGTTCTATTAATTTATAATAGTTAGGGATCATTCCACGAGGATATTAGTAAAAATCAGCAAAAGAGAAAACTGGGGAAGGTCTGGTGACATGGGCGACCGCCCATGCCACTTGGGCGACCGCCCAAGATGGTTTTCAAGGCACTCCAAGTTTCTGGCCACATGGGCGGCCGCTCAAGCCACCCATGGGCGACCGCCCAAGGCGATCTCCAGCCATACCCGATTTCTAAGCCCCTTTTTCACATAGTTTCCTTTTCCCTTTTTAATTCTTTCCCATTTTGATGCTCATGAAAAAATCCTAAATATTTCCCACTTTATTCTAAATCAATCAAACCCAACAACATAAACCCAAATCCTATACAACTTGATTTCCTATACATTCCTTACCACATTCTTAATTCAATCATTTCCCATTTAACTTAACCCATTTTCTCCCACTTCTTGATCATCTTCTATGGACAACAACATCCTTCCATAACATTAACCGATTCCTCCACTCTAAGAAGGTTTTCAAAGCAACATACAATCATTTAACAATAATAACAACATTCATAGTTCATGAATATTTAAAGAAGGGAAGGTCATAATAACTCACTTTGGAATAGGAGATGGATTATGAATTTCTTGAGCTTGAAGAACTCCTCTAGATGTCCCGATTTCAAAGGTGCTCCCGGATTGAAAAATGATGAAGAATTGAACTTGGTAGGGCTTGAGAAGAGGTGTGTTTCCCAAATGGGTTTCCATGGAAAAATGAGAGAGAAAGTGAAGGAGAAGAATGAGAAGGATGATGGAGGGGGAGAGTGAGGAGGATAGGATGAGGGGAGGAGAGGGGGACACTTGGAGTGATTTGAGAGAGTAAGACTTGGCCCCTCCTCCAAAAATATCAAAGGCTTTCACCAAATAAAATTAACCCTTCCCCCTAATTATTTATTCTACCCATTTTAACCTCCTCTTACTATTTATCTATTTTCTATTTTTATTATTCCCCATGGTTCTTTATTTAATATCCAATGTATTCTTAAAAGATTCTAAATTTACTCCTCACCCAATTTATCTGTAAATTAAGAATTTAAAGACATAAATGAACACATAAACTTAACATAAAATTTAAAAACATATAATATTATATTAAAATTGTGCCTAGGGTTAGGGTCGTTACATGGTCAACGGGGTACCGAGGAGGTTCATGATTCCCGTTCCTGACACGAGGGAGCCCCAGTATACTCTGCCGCCTGACAGCACTGTGAGTACACTTTTAGGATCTTTTCCCTTTACTTTTTTGCCATTCTGATATTTTTCTGAGTTTTTCTGAGTTTTCTTTCTCTTTTCTCTCAGGTACTTGTTCGTTCCTATGACGGCTTGGCCAGGCAGAACAGGGGCTGGAAGGACATGTGCCGGTCCCTTCTGAGGAAGTTGGCATGCACTTCTAGGGCGGGGACCAATGTGCAGGAGCCTGGGCACAAAAGGAGACATGTCGGGAGCATGGCATCTACCTCCTCGACCTCAGAGTACTCCTCTACTGCCATGCCTCGGGGACAAGGACCCAATACCAGCATCCTGGAACAGTTAGCCGAGTATGAGCACGTGAATGTGAACCTTTTTGATGTGAGTGACCCGGAGGACTTGATGAGGGATCCTAGCTTCTATGAGATAAGCAGCGACGAGGAGTCGGAAGCTTAGGATTTCTTAGATTTGACCTAGGAGGCAGAAAACAAACAATGAACACATTTTTATGCACATTTTATTTGTTTTTCGTTTTATTTATGCGCCGATGGGGCGAAAACAATGTATTGGTATTTTATTTGCTTTTCTAATTTATGCTTTATGAATTTGCGTATTACTTGAGCTTCGGGGCAGTTTTTTGCTTGGAATTGGGGCTGAAACTGGGCCAAAATGATTTGTGATGACACATAACTGCATGGTTGGTGTTTGGATATGTTTTTGTACAGGTTTTGTTGAAAAAGTGGGGTGAAAACTCCATTTGGGCAGCAACTTGGGTTGCTGCAGATTTTTTTATGCAGAGGGCAAATGAGGCCGTCCGGCCTAGACCTGAGGAAAATGAAGCCGTGCGGCTAACTGTTCTGTCTGAACTGGTTTTTTTCAGAATAAAACCAAGGCTTGACCATTTCATTTCATTTTCACCCTAGACTTGTCCCAACTGATCCCAGAGCATATTTGTGACCAAAAGACATCAACTTTGATCGTTTGCAATGGAGAAATCCGTCAGATTACAAAAGGGGAAAAGAGATCGTTTTCTGTCTGATCTTCAATCTTGGATGAGGCATAACTTTCAATCCAACAAGAGGCTGTTTGATACCACTTTCAAGATCAAGTCTTTATGGCATTTGAAGGATCTCCCGCCCGATTGGGACCTTTTGAGAGCCGCGGCGAGGTTTTGGGACGTCCGGAGACATGTTTACTGCTTTCTTACAACGAGCTCGTCCCAACCTATGAAGACTTCCGAGCATTGATTGGGGGTCCAGAAATTGAGGCCATATCGATTCCTCTGATCGGGAATGTGCCGGTGGCAGTAAAGTTGGCATCTTTTCTGCAAATCTCTCTGGGAGAGGCTGAGGGGATGATGGTAGCCCCTGATCGGATTGACCTTTCTGATATCACAAGCAGGTTTGGGTTCCCGGATACGACTATGACCACTGTGGCTATGGATGCCTTTATCCTTTGCGTATCTCATCTCTGTTCATGGCCGAGTCTGTGGGGATTTGTCACGGTGGCCTCTTGGACATGGTCAGGGATTGCAGGGCTGGGAAAGACATTGTCCCATTGGTTTTGGGTGAGACCCTACATGGCATTGATAGGATGGCTAGGGGAGACCATTTCATGAGGTCTGGGAGCCCGGCTGTATTGACTTTGTGGCTGCAGGAGAGGCTTGGGGCTTTGCCAGGGGCTTCGCCTACTCAGTGCCCTTGGGTGATTTCTCAGAGGGGTGCACCTAGGCAGCAGGGTCAGAGTGACTGGGAGCTGACGATGGCTAGGTTATCCACTTCGGATATTCACTGGTGGGTGCCTCATTGGAGGTTGCAGACCCGAAGGACATTTCAGGAGTCCTATGTGGTGAGGGTTCCAGGGATTTCTTGGTCATCCTTCTACATACCCTGCTTAGTATCCAGGCAATTCGGGGCCTTACAGGAGCCGTTGGGCGATTGGGAGGACATCCGTACCATGGAGGTGGTGCCTTTAGACATGAGGGATCCGGCTAGCTCCTCATTCTTCTCGAGGGCTTGGACATATACTGCTTTCCCACCCAGGGCCATTCTCAAGAGCAGGAAGAGTGCCATCTTGACCACAGCCTACTTGGACTGGTACGAGAGGGAGATGGGAGCGACTCAGGTCATATTGGGAGAGAGGCGTCAGGCTTTGTTGGGGGCTGACTGCGACTCGAGAAGGATTTTGAGGGAGACTGAAGCCAAGGCGAGTCGCCACAACCAGTCGGGTGACCTTATTAGGGATATGGAGGCTCGATATGAGAGGCTTTCTGAAGTCGCTCCCTTGACTGAGGCTCAGAGGAAGGAAGTGCGGACTCGTGCCCGGATTGAGAAGGCACTTATTGACACAGGTTTGATGGAGGCTCCAGTGAGGATACCTGAGATTGGGATGAGGGAGACTGACATCATAGAGAAGAAGAGGAAGAACACTCGACGAGGTCGAGGTAAAGGGAAGAAGACCAAAGAAGACTCAGTGAATGACAACTGATAGGTCTTTTCTTAGGATTCCCTTATTGCCATTTGCAAACACATTAGTTTATTAGGCATTTTATTATATTTTAGATCTTTGTAGCAGGTTAGCAGAGTCAAGAGTAGACCGTGCTTGAACTCATCAAGAAGTATTTAACTTGTAATGAACAAGAGATATTATCTTAGAATTTATAAGACACATATTTCATGGAAACTTTATTGTCTTATTTATTGTTTAGACCGAACCATTGCTGGCTGCCTACGTTCCCCTTTTACAAGAAAGACTAAGGGGCTCAGGTCTTTGTAGTTCATTCTGGTGAACTATCGGGATTTTTGCTCTTTTGTCTCTTTCTTTTTATGTGCAGCCCTGTTTTTTGCCTAGATCGCCCTTTTTGGGTTTTTCAGCCTAGCTGGGCATTACTCTTTTTGCACTAAGATTTTTTTATGTGCAACCCTGTCTTTTGCCTAGACCGCCCCTTTTTGGGTTTTCAGCCTAGCTGGACATTACTCTTTTTGCACTAAAATTTTTTTTCTCTTTTTTTTTTTATATGTGCAACCCTATCTTTTGCCTAGACCGCCCTTTTTGGGTTTTTCAGCTTAGCTGGGCATTACTCTTTTTGCACTAAGATTTTTCTTTTTTCTTTTTTTATTATATATATATATATATATATATATATATATATATATATATATATATATATATATATATATATATATATATATATATATATATATATATATATATATATATATATATATTCTTCTTTTTAGACATAGTACCTCCGGAGCTTATCGCCGTTGACTGGGTGGACAAAGGGATTGCCGTCCAGGTCTGCAAGCTTCATTGCTCCTCCTGATAGTATCTTTTGCACCACATACGGGCCGATCCAAACGGCTTCCCACTTTCCTGTGGGGTTGTCTGCAGTAGGGGCTTCACTTTCAACACTAAGTCACCCTCTTTGATGTCCCTGGCCTTGACCTTTTTGTCGAATGCCCTGGCCATTCGGCTTTGGTAGGCTCGGGTGTGTTCCATGGCTTTTAGTCTTCTTTCATCGAGCAGGGCTAATTCATTGTGCCGGCTGCGTAGCCATTCTACTTCGTTGACACTATTTTCCAGGAGGACCCTTAATGATGGGATTTCCAACTCCACGGGCAACACTGCTTCCATCCCGTAGGTTAGGGCAAAGGGAATTTCTCCCGTAGCTGTTCTGACAGACGTTCTGTAGCCCCAGAGTGCCAGGTACAACTTCTCAGGCCAATTACGACCACGGGTGGCCATTTTACGGATGATCCGTTCGAGCGACTTATTGGCAGCTTCCACGGCTCCGTTAGTCTGAGGTCTGTATGGGGACGACTTCTGGCGAGTGATTCTGAATTCTGACAGCAATCTATCACAGTCCCCTTCAAAGTGCGACCCGTTATCTGAAATGACCTCATTGGGCACCCCATATCTGCACATAATGTTTTCTTTGATGAATTGGGCCACTTTTCTGGAAGTGAGGACCTTGTAGGACTTGGCCTCTACCCACTTGGTGAAATAGTCGACTGCTACTAACACGAATTCATGCCCATTGCTTCCTGCCGGGGCTATCTTCCCTATTACGTCAATACCCCGAGTTGAAAATGGCCAAGGAGTCGTCATGCAGTACAGGTCATGAGGCGGGAGATGGTTGAGGTTGGCAAACCGTTGACATTTGTCACACGCTCGGACATGCTAGACACAGTCTATCTCCATGGAAATCCAGTAGTAACCCATTATGAGGATCACTTGCATCAATGCTCTGGCATTCATATGAGGACCGCAAGGACCATTGTGGACTTCGGTCATCAACTCTCTGGCCCTTTCTTGGGTGACACACAGGAGGAGTGGTCCCTGGTACCGTTTCTTGTACAGGTCGCCCCCTAGAATGACATAATGAGAGGCCAACCTTTTCAGGGCTTGCAAGCTCTTGGCTTTGGTGCCTTCTTTTGGTCTACCTTCTTCGTTTCTGAAAGTTGACTCTCCATTTTTGAGGAACTGGTAAATCTGACTGTACCAGGGTTCCTTGACAGGCTCGGGTCCCAAGTTTACTTCACAACAGAAAGCCGGGGCTTCTCTTCTACCCACTCTGAAGGGTTTTATTGCCTTTCCCTCGGGGATCTCTACCAGTGAGGCTAGAGTAGCTAGGGCATCTGCGAATCTGTTATTTTCCTTGGCAGGTAATGGAAGGTCACTTCTCTGAACTGCTCAGTCAACTCCTCCATGTAGGCATGATACCTCTAAAGATTAGGGTCTACAGTCTTCCACTTGTTGGAGACCTGGTTGATGATCAAGGCTGAGTCTCCATAAACCTTGAGCTCCTTGACATTTCTTTCTAAGGCAGCCTCCAAACCAGCAATACAAGCTTCATACTCGGCAACATTGTTCGTGGTAGGGAAGTTCAACTTGAGGGCTATGGGCGTGTGCTCATCTTTCGGATCGACCAGTAGCATCCCTATGCCGTTTCCTCTCTTGTTGGCAGCTCCGTCAAAGAATAGTTGCCATCAATTTTCAGGCTCATCTACGAAGATCCCTTCATCTGGGAATTGGGGTTCAGGCCCGCGGTCCTCATTGCTAGGGAAGTCTGCCAGATGGTCTGACAATGCTTGACCTTGATAGCCTTTCTCGTCATATAGTTGATGTCATACTCAGCCAAGAAGAATGACCACTTAGCTAGGCGCATCGAAAGGGAAGGCTTATCGAAGATGTACTTAATGGGGTCCATTTTCGAGACCAAGTTTACAGAGTGGGCTTGCATGTAATGCTTCAGCTTACCGACTACCCAGACCAGTCCTGCACAAGTCTTTTCACATGCTGAGTAATTGAGCTCGCTTCCTTGCAGCTTCCGGCTGACAAAGTAAATGGCATTCTCTACCCGAGAGTCTTTCTTTTCCTGAGCAAGCATAGCCCCAACTGCCGTATCAGTGACAGTGAGATAGAGCAGAAGAGGTTTCTGTCTATGTGGGGGGCATAACACCGGAGGATGTACTAAGTATGCCTTGATTTGTTCAAAGGCATCCTGGCATTCCTCGGTCCATTCTTTGTCTACATTCTTCTTCATAAGCTTGAAGATGGGCTCGCACATAGTGGTCAACTGGTTGACGAAGCGGCTGATGTACTGTAGTTTGCCCATAAAGCTTTTGACTTCTGTCTGAGTTCGAGGTGGCCTCATGTCCATAATGGCCTTGAACTTTCGGGGGTCCACTTCGATACCTCGCTCCGTGACCATATACCCAAGTACTTTTCCCCTTGTCACTCCGAAGGCGCATTTGGCAGGGTTTAGTCTCATGGAATGCTGTCTCAGCCTCTCAAAGAACTTTCGCAGGTCAACAAAGTGCTGCCCATCCTCGCCTTTGGAGTGGACTATCATGTCGTCGACGTAGACCTCAATTTCCTTGTGGATTAGTCGTGAAAGAGTGCGGTCGCTGCCCTCTGATAAGTAGCCCCGACATTCTTAAGCCCAAATGGCATCACGGTATAACAGTATGTTCCCCACGGTGTGGTGAAGGCTGTCTTTTCTTGGTCCTCCTCGGCCATCTTGATTTGGTTGTAACCACCAAAGCCATCAACGAAGGATTTGACTTCGTAGTTAGCAGTGGCGTCCACCAGAATGTCTATGTTTGGCAAGGGATAATCATCTTTGGGGCTGGCTTTGTTCAGATCCCGCAAATCTACACAGCAGTGCACCTTCCCATTGGCCTTAGTCACGGTCACAATTTTGGATAACCATGTCGGATATTCAATGACTCTGATGAATCCTACCCGCAGTAGCTTCTCAATCTCTTCTTTGACATGTAGATACCATTCTGGCTTGATCTTTCTCAGTTTCTGCTTTACTGGCTTAGCATCTGGTGCTAGAGGGATTTTGTGCTCTACTATTGAACTGTCTAACCCCGGCATATCCCTGTACGACCATGCAAAAATGTCCATGTATTCTCTGAGCAGATTGACCAGTCTGTCCCGTTCAACCCCCTGGAAGAAGTTTCCAATCTGTGTCTCTTTAGGTTCCTCGATAGTACCCAAGTTCACACTCGTCAAAACCTCCTCGGCAGCTTGGGCACGGTTTTCCTCTTTGTCTGTAACCTTCTTAAAGATTTCTTTAATGTATTGTTCATTTAGTGTGTTTGCATCTTGTTCAAATTATTCATTATTAACTGTTGTTAAGTTTTGAGTTAATTTATCATTTGTTAAGTTGGCAATAAGGGGATACTCAGAAAGATCTGTTATTTCATTCAAAGCAAGAGGAAAGATGACATTGGTTACATATTCATAATCCTCAGGCGTGAGGCCTTCGGATGACTCGGAGGACTGGAATTCAAAGATTCCTGACTCAACATGACTCTTGACCCTACTGACTCTGGACCCTACACTACTTATTGACTCGAAGTGTTTGACACGGGTTGGACTGGGGTTTACTCTTTCCTGCTTTTGCCCTGGGGAGTAGCAGTCTTGTCAGCATTCTTCATTTGGTTGTGCACCCGGTGAACCGTCATGGCCTTTGTTGACACCATTTCCATGGGAAATGTCCGACTGATCTGACGCAATCTCCTTTCTGAATCTGACCATATCCATTTGTACCTCTGGGGTAATGGGACCGATTGCACTTTCAGCATCCGAGAGACAGCTTTCTTCATCATAAAGGTCTTCTGGCTCGTTCACTCTTCTTTCCACATTCTTCCAAACAGGAGGTTGAGAATGATCCTCATGAGCAATAAGGGCCATCACGAACACGTTATGCTCACCGTGGGTGATGAAGGGAAGAGACTTTCATTATCATAGCTTGGCTTACTTCTGTCTCACAGCCTTCATAGGTGAGTCTTTCTTCTGTAATTTTGACTATGGTTACTGGTTCAAAATCGCAAAAGAGAGGTCGAGCCTTGACAACATTGATGAAGTCAGTTCCTATTATGGGTCCAAATTGTCCTTCCATGGCGGAGGCATCAATCAGATCTTTCCACTCTCCTTGCAATTCAGCATAAGGAACGTTGAATTCCAGGATGTCTATGATCTTTGGATTCCCAAAACCGGCTGCATTTGTCTCCCCAAACTCAATCATGTTAACTCGATTGTTGGTAGGAAGAGGGTTCTTGACCACATTGGGACCTCGAGGCGGTTCCAGCTTTCCTTCTTCAATCAGGCGAGAGATCAGGAACTTCAGATAGGTACAATCATTGGTGTTATGCCCATAGTACTTGTGGAAGTGGCAATGCTTGGATTCGTCCATCCTGACACTAGGGTTCTTTGGTTTCCAGTTTTCCAAAGGTCTAATGAGTCCTTCAGCCACCAAACCATCGATGACCTTCTCTAGGGGCATCCCAAAATCCTCAGCAGTATAGGAACGAGGCCTTGGCTTTACAGCGACTTGACCTGAACTTTGTCCAACTTTCTCATTCTGGATGTAATTCACAGCACCAACCGTTTCTTTGCCCTTTACAGTGACGGATGTGGCATTTGAGGCTGGCGCTTTGTAGCAGTAGGAGTTGCCTGTTCCTGTGACCGAGGCCATGTTGAAGGCATTCTCAAACTTGGTGCCGGCATTTATCATTGCCCGAAGGTTAGGATAATAGTAATTGCCAATCTGGACCCTTAACTGAGGTTTCAAGCAAGACTGGAAGATCTCCATCTGTTCTTCTTCATTCAGCGGGGTCATCATTTCACTAAGCTTCCAATTCCATCTCTTGTAGAATTCACTTACCGGCTCATCTGGGCGCTGCAGAATGCCTTGTAGGTCATTCCTGCTGGTTTCCCAATTTAAATTAGCCTTATACTTTTCCAGGAATGCTTCCTTGATTTGGTCCCATGTGGCTCGGGCTTCTGGCCTCACATGCAGGAACCACCTAAGAGCTGAACCCTTCAATGACAGTTGAAAGTGGTCGGCCATCTGCTGGTGTGTACAATCTTTGGCTCTCATGGCAAGAAGGTAGCTTTCAATGTGAGTCCGGGGACAATCGGTGCCGTTGAACTTTTCAATCTCAGGCATTCAAAATTTTGGAGGAAGAGGGACAATTTTGCTGGGATCAGTGATCTGGTATGCTGCCTTCTTGGTGCTCAGTACCCCAAACTTCTCTTGCATGGACTTAACTTGTTCCATTAACCAAGTCATGTTGGGGTCGGGTGACGATTTAGGATTGTTTGATTCTGAAGCAAGCTTATCATATTTGGATGGTAGGATAGTGGGTGGCATAGTAGTAGCTGGTACCATGGCCTGGAGATCTTTGGAAGGGAAGTAAGTGTAAACTTGACCTGATCTTGTGTTTCCGTGAGGCTGGCCGGAGGCATAGGAGTTAGGTTCATAGTTACCAGGGCAAGAAAAAGGATACGGAACCTCGTGGGATCATGCGGGCAAGGTTGGGGGTGGAAGATCTGCTGTGGCAGGGCATAGGTTAAAGAGATCACTGGATTGATTCTGAGGCCTAGAGATTGTCTGGAATGGCCCATACTGAGGAGGGGGAATGAGTCCCACGGGGTAATGCAGAGGCTGTGTAACTGGGATAGCTGTGGCGTTTGCTCTCTGTTTGTTGATAGGGAACAAAGCTGGGTCTTATCTGAGGAGGCGAGGGTATCGGGACCCTGATGGCCTGGGATGTGGGAAAGGACTGAAAAGGGGAAGTCCTTGGTAAGGGATCATATGTGGATGGAGGAGGGCATTGGTTATAGGCTGGGGGAGCTGAGATGGCTGCTTCTGGAGTCTCATCTTCTACCGTAGCCAGGGAACCGTTGGACTCAACCACTATCTGAACCCCGTGACAACGAAGCGCATCAATGAGCATGGTCTGCTGTTCCTCATGGACCTTACGACTGTTTTCCAAGGCTAAGGCTAGCTCTTCTTCCCTAGTCATCTAGTTACCCAAACCACTGTTGTTTTCTGTCAAATCGGCCATTCTGACTCTCTGGACTGACAAAACTGAGGATTCTGGCAAACTGTCTGAGAATTCTGCTCTAACAAGCCGCTAACCCGGTATTCTCACCCACTTCTTTCTCGCTGTGGGAAAGGGATAGGAGAGGTTTAGACTCGGGGTAGGTGTTTAGGCTGAAGGCTCAAGCAATATGCAAATTAAGAATCTTCCAGTTTACTTAAAACAGTGTCTTTTATTAATTTCTATTTGGTTTGAAAAGGGGTTTTGCCCTTCTTTTTCACAACTACTCTAGATCCTGGATCAGTGGGCTCCGTCACTACGTCTATAAGCCCCTCGTATTCCACCAGTATTTCGACCTCCCAGGGTGGACAGCCCCGGGCGAGGGTCCTATAGGGCACGCGGATCCCACCGACCGAGAGAGAAGAACTCTCCTAACGGGTCTAGCGGGTCATAGGAACTTTTAACACACGAGCGATGCGGATTATGGTCAAGTCAATGCCGGGAAAGTCTCGTCTTTCAGCCTTAACAGAATTTCGGCAGAGTTTCGCTCGCGCGAATGACGTTTTGACTTTTCGGCAATGTCCGAGAAGAAAATAGGCATAGGCCGGATGGTAAAAGCTGGATGACACAGTGTCACATTGAACTTCGCTGCATATGTTGCATGAGTCAAAGTCACAGTCAATGCCGGGTCAAGATCTTGCCAATTTTTTTCCTTGTCGGAATTTCGGCAGAGCTTCGCTTGCGCGAAAGATCTTTGAATTTTTGGCATGGACTCGGGCTCGACTTTTATGTATCCCGTGTGGGTCAAAGTCAAAGTCAATGCCGGAGTCAAGATTATGCCAATTTTTCCTTGTCGGAATTTCGGCAGAGCTCCGCTTGTGCGAAGGATCTTGACTTCCGTCATGGGCTAAGGTTTGACCTTTACAGGGATATGCAACTGGGCTATATGACACGGACTAGACCAAAAACCAACCAAAAGTCATGGTTTTGAAATGTGTGACACGGACTGTGCATTGGTCGACACTGGCTGCCATGGGGAGTTTGGGGTGATTCCGTGCGCACCCGGGAGCATCGTAATACTGTCCGTGACTGCAGCTGAACAACCACCCCGGGTTAAAGAGACGTGCGTGCAGAGTGTATAGGATATATAAGGTGCGCGTAGTGTGCGGCCTCCTAAAAATATTCCTTTTTGAATTAAAACAGAAATTTTCAGAAATGTGTTTTAAAGGAATGATTTTTCGGGACGGGGGAAGATGCAGCAAATAAGCACGTAAATTTTCTGGGAGCCCCAGTCAGTCATGGAACTGAATAGCCCCAAGCTGCCAAGGCTGTCAGATTAACCTCAATTTTCGTCCTGGTGGAATTGCCAATGAGGCCGCCCGGCTAGGATCCAAGGAGGATTAAGTCGTACGGCTGCATCAAGCAACTTTCCAGGTTCCATTTGCTTTGATCTGCAGGCTGCTTTCCCGGCCTTTTTGGCACCTTTTTCAGCTTCAGAATGCTTTCCTGTTCAGTTTCAAAATATGCACAATTCCCAAGAATCATGGATGCATGCAATGCAATGCAAGAAACCTAGGGCAAGTATGAGGAGCGGATCCGCGACGGAAGGCTAACCCTCTCGAAAAAAGCTTTCCCTTTTTTTTTCGAAAAGGGATACCGGTACGTGGGATTGTTAGACCATCGTTTATCCCAAGCCTCGGGTTAGGAAGCGATACAAGAAGGTTAATGGTTTCCACCTATATACCGGGTATCATTTTTTTATTTTAAAAATGAAAGCTTTCTCCTTTGGTTTATCCCCAGCGGAGTCGCTAAACTGTGAATATGTGGTGCCTAACGATAAGCAGTTTCCGTTTTATGTTTTGTTGTTTTATTGGAACCACTTTCTCGTGTAAGGGGGATCACAGCCTCACATCAGTTTGGAAACGTCCGGTTTAATTTGAAAAACGGAGTCGCCACGCCATTTTGATTTCCTCAAAACTTTGAAAAAAAGGATTTGGGTCCGGAGGTTAAGTTACCCTTTGGGAAGAACGGATCGTCGTTCACCCAAAGAGCCTTGCCGGAGCAAGTCTTCCAAGATCCGCTTTTCATACTTGCCTTAGTGTTTTCGTGTGTGTGATGTGTGTTTTGAAAAGGAGGGAATGTACCAAGTTGTCTTACGGACGTATAAACCATGAGTTGGTTATCGCTCGGGATTCCTTGGATTTTATGTATTAGGGACTTTGGTCCCATTCTCATCTTGGACTTGTGACCATCATGATGTGACCTTGGGTCGCATGTGATCAAAAGAGGGACACCGTTTTTAGAGTCCAAGGATGAGACTCTTTAGAAAGGAATGACCTTTGCCTATCAATCCTACATCTTGAGACGATTTGGGCTTTTTCGGGACATTTATGCTCGTCTCAAGTGATGATCGGAGATGTGTGGCTAGGGCTCATCCTTTTCTAAAGGAGAATCCGTCTATGGCATCTTTAAGTGGAAGAAATGATGTAAAGATAGGACCTTTATACCATCTCGTTCCAAGAGATGCTCCAAGTACCAAGGGGACTAGGGGAGGGGTATAAAGATTGGATCTTTATGCTCATCCTATGCCCTTTTGTGCCTTAAGAAGGTCACTAGGAAATCCTAGGAGAGAGATCCAACCATGAGGGACATGGGGGATGCATTTTTAAGCTAAAGATGCCATTTTTAATGAAAAAGATGACATTTTAAGTGCAAAGGATGCTACTTGGTTGCAAAGGATGCTCCTTTGATGTAAAGATGACATTTTTAATGCAAAGGATGCAACTTTATGTGTAAAGATGGCATTTTGTGTGCAAAGGATGCATAAAGATGTCATTTTGAGAGTAAAGGATGCTACTTTAATGCAAAGATAACATTTTTAATGCAAAGGATGCAACTTTATATGCCAAGATGATGTTTAAGTGCAAGGGATGCTATTTTTCACATCACCATGTGAGAGATCCACCCTATAACAAGCCTTTTATGAGGTCTTATTTGTTCATCCTTGGGTTCCATGGATCCTATGTGATGAGGGGAAAGGGGATATATGATTTACATGATTAAAGATAGGATCTTTAATGACAATATACTAAGTCCCAAGCAAATATATAGTAATATGTAAATCAAGGAGCAAATATATCATATAAATACAAGTATAATGCAAGGTAAAGGGGAGGAGAGGTTACCAATGGTGGTGTTCCTCTTTCTCCTTGGAGTTTGCCTAGGGAAGGGACCAACTTTTGAAGGTTTTGATGAGGAGGGAGGTGGGTTTTGACACTCTCAGCTCTCTGGAATCTCGTGGTGTTATTTTGGCAGAGTAACACTACTTCCAATCCCCCTTAAAATGGGTAGAGGAGGTCTCTATTTATAGGCAGTATGGCAGTAGCCAATGAAGCCGTGCGGCTGTAACCCCATAGCAAATGAGGCCGTGTGGCATTATCCTTTATGACTCAGCATTTTTCTAGAATCATGCAAGGTGGCCTTCTAGAAGGGCTTTTCCAATGAAGGACTACGTGGAATTTTAATTTCTAGCAAGTCCTTCACCCCTTGGAAGGTTCTAGAAAGTTCCCAAATTACCCCTGAACTTTAGGAAAGTCTAGGAAATTGCCGAGAAACTTTACCGGAAGGCATGAGCCAGATTTGGGTACTTACAGCGGTGCATCGAACCAGTTTATCAGTTTTCCAGATCAAGGGGCACGAGTCGTGCCTATGGGCATGAGTCGTGAGCACGATTCGTCCCGTAGGGCACGAGTCGTCCCTTAATGACTGCTCACTGATTCTGTCGTCCCTTCCCAAGGAACGACTTGGGCTAGAACGGGATGAGTCGTCCCCTGAGCCCAGATTTCACCCTTTTAGCCATTTTCAATCCGTTCTTTTGTGTGTGACCCTTTAGGAATTATATTTTATGTTGGTAGTGAGTTGAAACATCAACCTCACAAGACATAAGTGACTTCTAGCAAATCATTATGTCCACCCAATTAAATATAACATCAAAGCTTGATTCCTTGATAATCAAATGTCACAATCCATTTATCCACGATGTCCAATTGAACATGAGTCATGGTCTAGGTCAACTCATCTCGTTCAATTCTTTCTCGATTCCTAATATGTTGATAATCTAAATGCATTTGATCTCTATCAAATCACTTGAGTGTGGCCACACATTTCATCAACATCATTCATCGAGGTGCCCAAGCAAACATCTCTCTTCATAAGAGGGACAAATCCCATCTTGACTTATCATTCTTCCCTACAAGAATCCGATCGTGCTAACATAGCCCTTATTGCTATCCGATTAAAGATAGTGTTAGACTTATATTAAACTCAACGTTCATCATGTGGAAGACGATGATAATCTCAGGTACTAAGGATTCCAATGACACGACTATCATGAGATTTAATCATGACAACAGACCATGTCATAAATCTCATAAGTAGGTCAAGTCCAGTACTCGTTCTCTAGCAAGTACCCATAAGTGTAATTTGCATTTCCATGCATATAATCATCTCCATGATTATCCATTACCAACTTATACTAGTTGTTCACAACAACTAGGGACGCAGTTCAATATAATAAACATGCAAAACATATAATAAACCAAATAAACATGCTCTATAATAAATGATAAAGATGATACATAACGGTTCAAGTTAAACATAACTATAGCCTATGGCATTACACCAACAATCTCCCACTTGCACTAGGCTCCATCTATGTATCTAATACCCATGGACCTCACATGACCATCATGCTTTGCTTGTGCGAGGGTCTTTGTAAGTGGATCCCCAATATTATCATCAGTTGAATATCTTAACGTCTTCTCATTCTTATGAATTCTCAAAAAACGTCTAAGTATGTGTTTGGATCGCTGATGTGACCTTGGTTCAATTGCTAGCACAAATTGCACCATAGTTGTCACAACAAAGTTCCACAGATTAGTGATACTTGGAACATTTCCAAAATACTAAATGAACTTTTGATCCAAACTGCCTCTTTTAGCTGCATCAGATGTCGCTAAAATCGGCCTTAGTTGTAGAATCGGCTACGATTTTCTGCTTGGAACTCTTCCAACAAAACCGCACCTCCAATAAGCATAAGCACAAATCCTAATTGCAATTTTAAATTAACTTTGTCGGTTTGGAGGCTAGCATCTGCGTAACCCTTACAACAAGATTAACTTCCAACCTTTCAAATATCAAGAACGTATTCTTAGTTCTTCTTAAGTACTTAAGGATCGTCTTAACTGCCATCCAATGGTTCTCAACAGGATCAGATTGGTATCAACTCGTCATGCTTAGAGCATACGAGACGTCGGGTCTAGTACAAATCATGGCATACATGACAGATCCAAATGCCGGAGCATATGGAACTTCATTTATTCCCTTTTGCTCACAAGTTGTCATAAGATAATGAGTATTGCTAAGAGTAAAACCATGACCCATTGACAAGTTACTTTTCTTAGAAGCTTCTAATAACCTTATCAATGTGAGTACTTTGACTCTAACCAATTTATCCTTTTAAATCTATCTCTATAGATCTTGATGCCAAGGATGTAAGCGGCTTCACCCATATATTTCATTGAGAAACCTTTCCTTGACCAAGACTTGACTGTCTTAAGTGTCGAAACTTCATTTTCCAATGAGTAAGATATCATTGTCATAAAACAATAGAAATAATACTATGCTCCCACTGAATTTCATGTATACACAAGGTTCATCTTCGTACTTGATGAAGTCAAGCTCTTTGACTGATTCATCAAAATGAAGGTTCCAACTCCTCGAAGCTTGCTTCAACCCAAAATTGGATCTTTGCAACTTGAAAACTTTATTAGAATTCCTTAGATCGATAAAACTTCGGGTTGTGTACTATACACATCCTTAAGAATCTTTCCTTTTAGGAAAGCCGTTTGACATCCATTTGTCATATCACAGTCACAATATGTGGTCATGGCAATTGAAATTCTAATAGCCTTCAGCATTGTAACTGGCAAAAAAGGTTTCAACATAGTCAATACTATGAATTTTCCTAAATCCCTTTGCTACAAACCTTAGCCTTGAAAGTATACACCTTCCATCCATGTCGGTCTTGAAGACCTACTTGTACCCTTTAGTTTTTACACCTTCAGGTAGCTCAATCAAGTTCCAAACTTGATTATCAAACATGGATTGTAATTCGGACTCCATGGTTCCTAACCATTTATCCGAATTAGGAGTGGACATCGCCTCAAGATAGGAAGTAGGATCGTCATTCTCAATGACTTCCACTTTATTACTTTCCGATACGAGAAATCAATATTTCTTGAGTTCGGATCGTAACCTATCCGATCTACGATGGACTTGTGCATCTTGAACCTGTTCCACAACTCCTTGTGAACTTGGTTCCGTCTCTACTCTTGGTTCCATGTCATTTTCAAGTTCTTGAACCTTTCAAGATTAATTTTACTCCCACTAGATTCTTTATTGAGAAACTATTTCTCAAGAAACGAATCATACAGAGCAACAAATATTTTGTTCTCTTTGCGGTTGTAAAATTAATATTCGAAAATAACCTTGTCAGATTTTGGTGTTAACTTATCAGAGACAAGTCTCTTCATGTAAGTTTTGCAACCCCAAATCTTCATGAAAGACAAACTAAGTTTTCTTTCATACCACATCTCATGTGGGGTCTTAGGAACCGATTTAGTAGGGACTCGATTCAGTGTAACCGCATCATTTCTAATGCATATCCTCAAAAGGAAATAGAAAAGTCAACTTGACACATCATCGAACGAACCATGTCCTACAAGGTTCAATTCCTCCTCTCAGACACACCATACAATGTGGTGTTCCGGGTGGAGTCAACTCTGAAACGATTTCACAGTTTTGAGATGATTGTCAAACTCTTGGCTCAAATATTCATTACCTCGATCTAATTGAAGTACTTTAATAGGTTTGCCAAGTTGTTTTGTACTACATCTTGAAATGTTTGAAACATCTCAAACAATTCACCTTTGGACTTCATCAGATAGACATAGTCATATCTAGATATGTCACCGGTGAATGTGATGAAATACCAAAATCTTTCCCTAGCAATGCTACTTAATAGTCCACATACATCTCAGGTACTAGGATCAATAAGTCACTAGCCCTCCAACTACTCTTAGTGTAAGGTGGTTTGGTCAATAATCCCTATAAACAAGATCCACATTCCTCAAATGATTCATAATCATATGAGTCTAAAAGTCCATGTTAATGGAGTTTAGATATATGTTTCTCATTCATATGACCAAACCGGCAATGCCATATGAACGTGTTATTCACATCATTCGGTTTAGATTTCTCATTTATATTATAGATATCTTTAATATTATTTTGTTTCTTAACATCAAGGATATAAATGTCATTAAATGAATCTGCAATACTATAAAGCATATCATTTAAATATATAGAAACTTCTTGATCTCAATAAGAAAACTATATCCTTTATCATCCATATAAGAAACTGGAATAATACTCCCACTCAAATCCGGATCGTAGTAACATTTGTTCAAAACAAGTACTAGTCCATTAGGTAAAGTAACTTCATAAGTTTCTACGGAAAATGTAGCAACTCTTGCTCCATTCCCCACACGTAGGTCCACTTTACCCTTTTGAATAGCTTTCTATTCTTCAAATTATGCAAATTTAGACAAATATGGGATCCAATCTGATATCCAATATCCATGAACAAGAAGTAGAAAGGAAAATATCTATCATATAGATACCTGAAGTAGTAGCAATCATATTGCCCTTCTTCACCTTTTAGGCCTTCCTTATAAGCCTTGCAACTTTGCTTCCAATGACCAATCTCATTGCAATGGTAGCAAACTGCATCCTTTTGAGACACTTTTGGGTTTAGCCTCTTCGGCTTTAGCAACATTTTCCTAGGTTTAGCAACCTTTTCTTTACCTTATGTGTGTTTCCTTTTAAACCCCTTTCTTGTGTTAACAATTAACACAACATATCTCTATTGCCTAGCTTGCTCTTGGAACATTTCCTTGTGCGTTGTGCTAGAACAAAAGCAGTTTCCATGTGTTCAAAGTTCTTCATGAGAGCCTTTAAACATGGTGGCAAGTATAAGGCAAGCAACATCGTTAGAATCATCATCATGTTTCTAATGTTGCTCCTTATTTGCCCTTTGCAACATTTGCAGCGGGTTTAACAGGAACGGGTTCGTCAAGAACGTACGATTTTGCCTAAGAACAATTCTTATGCTTCTGATCCAATCAGAATAGTCTGTATCGTTCTTTTCGAACTTGTCCTTCATAAGGACGAATCGCAATTTATTGTGTAATGTCATTTCTACAACAAAATATGCAAACCATATGAACACATATCAATATCAACACATTTAACATCTAAGAGCAAATAATGTATTTAACAAATACTCCCACTAAATTATACACCTTCAAATACAAGCATGTATCATATAATTATATTGGGCTAAGATCCATGTTTCACTTGATTTTGGTTTAACTGAGTCAATGCTCGAAATCAAGCTATTTAGGTAGAAACATCAATCATATCACTATCTGACTCTTAAATCTTTTATGAGATTTCCTTAGACATCATATATCAAAAACACATTTTAAATCTCATCTATGCCTTGGGTCAAATCTCATTTGAAAGCACTAATTAAGTCAAAACCTTTTTCAAATGCATGAGACATGGAACGATGCACCTAACTAAGTCAAAACTACATCAACCATTATCTCATCTTGATCACAAATTAAGATATAAGATGCACCCAACTGAGTCGAAACTACATCAAATACCCTAAAATATCACAAGTGTTCTAATCAAGGAATGTCATAAGACTTAAATATTTAGAAGGTTTTCATATTGTAACAAGCATCGCATGGTTGTAACATAAATTTCATGTGTACATAATTATGAACATAGGGCTTCACAAAATTTCATACAAACAATTTGATTTCAATTTTGAGAAATTACAAATCTAAATAATCATATTAATAGATTAATAACTTATGTGATAAACTAATCATATTAATTCATCATATATCATAATCATGGCGTATCATATATACTTGTTTTTCATAAAAACAAAACACATAAAATCTAGATCTACTTCATATAGCATGGATAACAATTAATCAAATTAAATCTTGCATGCAAATTTCAATCCTAATCATGGCAAAACAGGGCTCTGATACCACTATTGAGTTTTGGGGTTACAAACGCAGCGAAACATTATTTATATAACAATAAAATCCTAGCCCTAAGATCCGTCTAGCATGAAGAGGTTAGAAATATATATGAAATAAAATTTACATACCTTGAATGTGATTTATTTGTTCAAAATAGATCTCCAATAGCGAATCTCAAAATGAATCTCAAAAATACCGTTGATGAAGGTTTTTGATCTTCTCCTTGTTCTTTACCTTGTGATGAATCGACAATCGAAGGCTTCAAGCTTTTGGTGATAAAGTAATCACCCTCTATCGGTAATCCACACTCGAACGGACCAAGAACGCTTCTTGTTTGATTGCTAGATGATCCCGATTATTGAAAATGTTTTTCAATAATCAATGGCTAAAAGTGTTTTTGATCTTTGATTCTCAATCTAGATCTCAATTTTAGTGTTTCATAAACCCCAAAATTACATGCATTTTTGGCTGACCAAAGGGTTCTATTTATATCAAATATAAATCCCTAACTATTAGGAAAAGAAACCTTGTCAAAAACCAAAACCAAAACCAAACCAGCAAAGGATAACAAGTACGGACACAATTTGGCTGCTGGCACGAGTCGTGCTCAACAGCACAAGTCGTGCCTTAGTGGCCAAGTGTGTCGCGCGGTGCATTGAGCCAGTTTATCAGTTTGCCAGGTCAAGGGGCACGAGTCGTGAGCATGACTCATCCCGTAGGGCATGAGTCGTCCCTTAATGACTGCTCACTGATTCCGTCGTCCCTTCCCAAGGCACGACTTGGGCCAGAACGGGACGAGTCGTCCCCTGATCCAAGATTTCACCCTTTTAGCCATTTTTAACCCGTTCTTTTGTGTGTGACCCTTTAGAAATTATATTTTATGTTGGTAGTGAGTTGAAATATCAACCTCACAAGACATAAGTGACTTCTAGCAAATCATTATGCCCACCCAATTAAAAATAACATCAAAGCTTGATTCCTTGATAATCAAATGTCACAATCCCTTTATCCACGATGTCCAATTGAACATGAGTCATGGTCTAGGTCAACTCATCTCATTTAATGTTTTCTCGATTCTGAATATGTTGATAATAAAAATACATTTGATCTCTATCAAATCACTTGAGTGTGGCCACACATTCATCAACATCATTCATCGAGGGGCCCAAGCAAACATCTCTCTTCATAAGAGGGACAAATCCTATCTTGACTTATCATTCTTCCCTACAAGAATCCGATCGTGCTAACATAGCCCTTATTGCTATTCAATTAAAGATAGTGTTAGACTTATATTAAACCCAACGTTCATCATGTGGAAGACGATGATAATCTCAGGTACTAAGGATTCCAATGACACGACTATCATGAGATTTAATCATGACAACAGACCATGTCATAAATCTCATAAGTAGGTCAAGTCCAGTACTCGTTCTCTAGCAAGTACCCATAAGTGTAATGTGCATCTCCATGTTATAATCATCTCCATGATTATCCATTACCAACTTATACTAGTTGTTCACAATAACTAGGGACGCAGTTCAATATAATAAACATGCAAAACATATAATGAACCAAATAAACATGTTCTATAATAAATGATAAAGATGATACATAACGGTTCAAGTTAAACATAACTATAGCCTAGGGAATTACACCAACATCATCTTGGTTTATGAACGGAATAAAAGTGACGGGCTAGGCCCAACATACAAAGCTCAATTATTCAGACGTTATCACAGCAACGTCATTAAGTACGCTGACCCAGTTATTATAAGGCCCATGCCCAACAGCAAAGATCAATCGACCTAGCTCATTGTCCGACCATCCTTGGTCCCGACCTAGCTTTGTCCGACACTATGATATACCCCCTCACAACGATCCGATTTGGCGCCCGACAAACTTGGGAAGTTTGAAAAGACTTTTATTTGAAATTGGGTAAATCTTTAGTGGACTTGAAAAATGAACGGAGTCGCCACACCATTTTTGTTTAGGGCCAAACCTTTGAATAAAGCCCGAAAGTAGAGAAACGAGTCCGGAGGTCACGTTACACTCCGGGAAGAACATATGATGTTCACCCGGAATGCCTCGTATGACAAGTCTTCCATAATTGAAACTTTGTGTGTGTGTTTTGAAAAAAAGTTTTGACTTAAAGGACTTTCTGGAAATAAAAGGAATCTGAGGAACTAGACTGGAAGTGGTTTTAAAAACAGTGATTAAAGTGAAAAAATAGCAGAAACTTAAAACTGTATGCAGATGACAATATCATCCGCGTGGATGATTCTGGAGTGATGAATTCATCCGTGCGGATCAGCCTACACTCTAACTTGATTTTTACAGTTTCCTAGTCTGTCACTGTAATTTCCAGAGATTTAACTGGATTTACAGGTCTTAACTGGAACTGTAACTGAAAAACAAAAAAGTAAGGAATGTTTGGATTTTTGGCATCCATGCTTGTCCTCTCTTTCCCTAGACTTTGATTAGTGGTCATTAGTGATGAATCCACTATATCAAGCCATCACGGGGGTACATTAGGACTTTGAAAGCATTTCATTTTCAAGGAAAAGGGGAATTTAACATAAAAGTAAATTAACAAGAAAACTAGGTCAAGATGTATCCACTTTAGAGTAAGATCTCTAAGGTGGCCACAAGGAGGACCATCCTTGAGATCTAGGCTCAAGTGTATCTCTTACATCTTTGTGAGACCCAAATATGTAAGTCTAGATGATATTCATCCAAGGAAAGAATTCCAAGGTAAGCATCTTAGACTAGGGAGGGGTATTTGCAAGGAAATAAACAATATAGACCATTTAAAGTGATCATTTATGGAAATGGGTTCCAAGATGACCACATTTTAGGTCAAGTAAACAAGTAAGGACTAGTAATGTAAAGGGGGCATGGGGGATGACATGAAAAGTAAAGGAGATGTAGATCACTTTAGAAGATCATCCATGGAAATGGATTCCATGGAGATCCTCATGGATCAAGGACAAAAAGGGGAAGGGGATGAACAAGTAAGTAAACAAACAAAATCACATCATGGAGATATGAAATGGATGCATGAACAAAGGAGGTTTAAGTAGGGAGAGTGAGGGTTTACCAATGTTTTTTGGATTAGTGTTTAGGGCTTAGGGGATTCAAGGCTTAGGAGTGATTTGGTAGTGGATTTGAGGTTGGTTTTGGTGTTGGATTTGAGTAGGATGAGTGTTTTAAGGTTGTTTGGAGTGTTAATTTCGACAGAGTAACAATAGGAAATGTGATTTTTTGGCCTTTCGAAAATGAAGGAGAAGGGCTCAATTTATAAGTTGGCTGGGGGTACAAAATCATCCTCGTGGATGATTTCGTCGCTACAAAATCATCCGCGAGGATGAAATCGTCAGAGTGCCTGGTTTAGTAGAAAGGTGTTTTGGCTGTTTCTTGGCTGGTCAATATTCTTTTTTACCTTGGAAATGACACATTCCAACGAGGTCCTAGGCCATTTTTTATTCCTAAGAAGTACTTCCTCATTCAAATTGTCAAAATAATGTCTGAAATGCCCCTAAATGATTATAAATCATTAAATTGAGCTAACGGAACACTAACGACCCAGATTGGAGCACTTACAGACACGCGATCTTCTCCTTGTACAAATCCTATATGGCTATAATACGAAGGTAGGTCGACCTTGATCCACTAAGGCAACCTCAACCTACAGAGACGTACGTCGACCAAAGACTTTCCATAACCGTCTCCTACAATTTTGGAGTCAGTTTCGCCCACGACTCTCTCAATGATTTTCTTCGGGATTCAATGCAATCCTACTACAATTCTACTTCTTATCAAAGGCTATAAATACTTCACAACATACGCCGTTTAGAGGTAATGCTTATTTTGCTGATCAATTGATCTCAATACATTTTATAAGCTATACAGATGATACTTATTCTCACGCCGGAAGGTCTTAGCCGGAGACCACCCCGGCTAGTCGTTTGTTCATTGTTTTATGACAAACAAAGTCAGTGGATCAACCTAATAGATGGATGTAGGCTGATCAAACGTGTTCCCTACAACATCAGTTTGGTTCCATTGTCGGGAACGAAGCTTGTTTGACCTTGGAATTCTAATCAAACCGCAACAATGGTATCTGATGGGCACACTACTACCCCTTCCACTGAAAACGAACAAGAAAACGTCGGTAGGAATACGGACATCGGTGCTAGAAACCGTAATAATAATTTGCCTCCTCCCCCACCGGGATGCCATGCTAGGAAAGCAACTCGCTCCAATAGCGTTGATGATGGCACAGGCATAAAAGATAATAAAAGGCAAAAGAGGCATATGGTCGAACAAGAGGAGGACCCGCAGCCAAAATGAATCCAAACGCGTATAACAATTGCAGGCGACAATCCAGGTCCCTTAACTACTCACCTCATTAGGAAAGAAATTTTGATGGAGCAGGCTAAGTTGCTCCAAATTTTATTAAAGGTTCACGAGGAGTTGCTCGACATGCCGGAATCTCCTAAAGGTGATAGAAGATCACATCGACCTGCTCCTTTCGTAACCTCCCATAGACGAGCTAATGGAAGTGCTAGATAGAATGGAGGTCCCAAGCCATCTACTGAACAACCAAGGATTGAGATGCCTCTTCCATCTCACATCTCCCTTGATCCCAGTGTCGATAGGCGTAGGTCGCCAGTAAGGACGGTGAGGTCGCAGTCCCATGTAGAAAGGAGGGGAAGAGAAGCAACTCCACCTAGGAGTGAAAGGCAGAGGGCCCACTCTAGAAAGAAACCTCACCAAGACGAAAGGCAGAGATCCAACGATGTCTCCTATCAAAGGAATGACTAAGATGCAAGGGAAGTCCTAAACTTGAAAAGGAGGTTGGAGAAAATGGAGGCTGATAGAAAAGAGGATGAAGGAAAGGGCAAACGAAACTATAATACTCTTCCACCCTTGTCCAGAGATTTGCTCGAACTAAAGCCTCTTGTGGGTTTCAAGCTGCCTTCATTAGATAAGTATTCAGGTGCCACCAACGCTTTGAACCACATTCAACATTTTGAGGCCACCATTTGTTTTGTTTCCTCCGAGGATGATGTGCTGTGCAAGGCACTAACCAGCACCTTCACATGTGCAGCACTGACTTGGTTTCGTACATCAACTCATGGGAGTATATGATGAAGAAGTTTCTAGATCGATTCTCTACGGCTGGGGCCCGTAAGAAGACTGTCACCGAATTGAACAACCTAACTCAAGGGAAAACGGAGACCACCATGAGTTACTTCACAAGGTTTAAAGAGCTGGTAGACCAAATTGAGGAGGATCTTATAGATAGAGAGGTCATCAACTGTTTTCAAAACGGGATGTCCTCTCCCGACCTGGACTACGAGCTCCAAGTTAGGAGGGCGACTACGAGGCAAGAGTTGTTCGAAAGGGACTATGATGTGGTCGTAGATGAAGAAAGAAAGGAAAAGAGGAAGGACAAAGGCTCTAAGCATACAAAATTTAGAGAGTCTAATAAATGGGGTCAGGCAAAACACAATGATAACAACAAGGGAAAAAATCGAACAATGGCGACTGAGAGAGTGCCTGAGAGTTTTACCCCTTTAACTGTAAGTCGGACCAAAATCATGAATACGGTCGATCTAGGCCCACCTGCTCCAATGAACCCGCTGAACAAATTCAGAAGAGATAACTTCAAGTACTGTGAGTTCCATAAAGACACTGGCCATACCACTGAGGAATGCATGAGCCTGAAATGGGTCGACAGTGGCAGGCTAGACAGGTTTGTGAAAGGAGCTCGACCTACCAGAGGCGAGCAAAATGTGGGAGGTATACCAGAGCCTAGGCAGCCTAGGTTTACTTTGGGAGTGATTGCCGAGGAAACTAGCAACACTACCCTTAAAAGCAAAAAAAATCAGTTGAGCAAGGTCCCTTATGTGAATCCTAGAAGTTATGTTAAAGAGGAGGTAATCAGTTTTTATCCCTACGAATTGGCAGCTAGCATGACTACAATGGAACAGGTTTTGGTGATTCCAGGGTTGATCGACGAATGCACGTCCAACATGATTCTAGTCCACACTGTGATGATGTAGCCAATTTTTTCAAAAGGACTTTGAAATTTTTCGTTTCTTTGAAAACCAATCGAAAAGACCGGAGTCGCCATGCCATTTTTATTTTAAGGGCCAAAACTTTGAAAAATGCCCGAGATTAGAGATTTGGGTTCGGAGGTCACGTTACACGCCGGGAAGGACGTTAGTGTGCACCCGGAATGCCTCGTAAAACGAGTCTTCCAAGCTAAAAATCATTTGTGTGTGTGTGTGTGTTTTGGCCAAAATAAGTTGAAACTGAGGAAAGTAAAAATTGGTAATTCTTTATTAGATTTTGGACAGATCCCATGATTTTTGGTGTAATTTTTGGGTTGAGTTTTGGTACTCAAAAGATTTTTGGAAGTTGGAAACCATTTCTGCCAGAATGAAAAAGGCAGTGGACACTTAATTTTGAAATGGATTTAAGGGCTTCAAAACTTCATAATCTGAGAAAACTCAGAGAATGAAAGTTGTTCCAGACACCTCAAATAAGATTTCTGTGAAGTAATTTTCCATTTTGGAGAAGATTTGAGGACCCAAAACCTTCTGGAAATCTCAGGTATGAGATCTGGACTTCCAGAAGCTGATGATCTGACCTTCAAAAGAAAATTTGAAAAATGGAGTTTTACTCACGCAAAAAATAAAGTAAAAATATGTCTGGAAATCTCTGGATGTTGTCTACAAAAAGTGTTTTGTAGTCAACACCAAATTCCAAGTTTATCTGTGTCCAAAAAATTAGACCATGGACTGGGATCTTAGAAAATTGCTATTGGACAGCAACTTCTCAAGAAGGAAAACATGATCTTAAAGGGGGTTTGGCATCCATGCTTGTCCCCATTTCCCTAGGTTTTGATTAGTGATCACTTGACATTTTAGTGGTGAATCAACTATATCAAACCATCCTTGGGGTACATTAGGACTAAGCACTTCATTTGCTTGGGAAGGGGAATTTTATCCTTTGAAAATGAGATTTGATGTATGAAAATGATTTTTAGGGTTTTGAAAATGTGTTTTCTTTGCAAGTAAGTAAGAATACTTTGAAAATAATGTTGATCCTTGTAGAAGATCATCCATGGAGATGAACTTCCATGGTGATCTTCTTGGATCTAAGACAAGAAGATGAACAAACTACATTTTGGAGTTTGAAAATGTATGCATGAATGAAGGAGTTTAGGGTAAGGAGAAAGAGGGTTTACCAATCTTCTTTGTGTTTTGAGTTTTTGGTTTGAATGTAAGAGTGTTTGAGGCTTGAATATGAGAGTGTTTGAGTGAGTGTGATTTTGGGTGAATAGTTGAGAAAAAGGTGACAATTCTAGAGAATTCTCACTGTTTTCTCTCTATTTTCACCAAAGCGCAGTTGCAAATTGTGTTTCTTCTCCTTTTTTTCTGAGACTGAAGGCCTCAATTTATAGCCCTCTGGAAATTACATAACCATCCGCGCGGACATGATCTGCAGCGTGCACTGTTCATTAATTGCAGCTGCAGGCTTTGGACACAAAGAATATTTTCAAAAAAATTCAAACTGATTATGTTTTTCAGCTTGCTAATTCGGGTTTTTTCTATTTCTTTTGCTTTTTAAGATTCTTTCTTTGGTTTATCTTTTTTTGGCAATCCCTAATCTACCCTTACTTGGTTAGAAATGTTAGGAATGTTAGGAATTGTTAGGAATGTTATAACTTTCGTTAATTTTCTAACAAAAATACTAACAAGCTCAAATTGGAGCACTTACAGTAGCCCCTCGGCGACGGTGCTTTCGAAGGAAGCGGGGTCGTCGATAAGAGTAAGGCTCCATATTTGATAGGATGATCAAGTGATCGAGTGGCTGAACCTATTTAATAGGCTACCTACGTATCCTTAAGAGGAATCAAGCCGGCCGTAGTTCGGGTCTTTGACCCTGGAGATGATGGCGTTTTAGGTGCCACGAACCTTGAAAAGCGAGCTCTGCAGTCGGTTGCTGGAGAGAAACTCTGCTGGGGATAAGAGATGACCATTTTCGGTCGGATGGCTATCCGCTCTGCTGGGGATAGGAATGACCATTTTCGGTCGGATGGCTGAACCTAATGATAGGCTACCTACGTATCCTTAAGAGGAATCAAGCCAGTCGTAGTTCGGGTCTTTGACCCTGGAGATAATGGCGTTTTAGGTGCCTCGAACCTTGATGATGGTGTTTTAGGTGCCTCGAACCTTGATGATGGCGTTTTAGGTGCCTCGAACCTTGATGATGGCATTTTAGGTGCCTCGAACCTTGATTTGAAATGGCCTTTCGGTGGACTTTGTCTGCTTCCGAAGGAGAGGGTGACCGTTTTGGTCGAGGGGTTGGACCTAATGATAGGCTACCTACGTATCCCTAGTGGGAATCAAGCCCTTTCGTAGTTCGAGATCTACTCGAGATTTCGTTGGCTTTTGGGATTCCGTTAACCTTGCTGGGGATTTTGTTAGCCTTTGCTGGGGAAAAATCAGACGTATTCGTCGGAGAAATCGGCCTTACGTTTTACTGCCGGGGAATAATTTTGATGAAAGATACGGGATCCCGTTATCTTTCTCGGGGAGATCGGACTTACGTTTTACTGTCGGGGAATAATTTTGATGAAAGATACGGGATCCCGTTATCTTTCTCGGGGAGATCGGACTTACGTTTTACTGCCGTCGAATGATTTTGATGAAAGAAACGAAATTCCGTTTCTTTCTCGGAGAGATCGGACTTACGTTTTACTGCCGTCGAATGATTTTGATGAAAGAAACAAAATTCCGTTATCTTTCTCGGGGAAATCGGACTTACGTTTGACTGTCGTTGGTGATTTTGATGAAAGAAACGAGATTCCGTTATCTTTCTCGGAGAGATCGGACTTACGTTTGACTGCCGTTGGTGATTTTGATGAAAGAAACGGGATTCCGTTATCTTTCTCGGAGAGATCGGACTTACGTTTGACTGCCGTGGAATGATTTTGATGAAAGATACGGGATCCCGTTATCTTTCTCGGGGAGATCGGACTTACGTTTGACTGCCGGGGAATAATTTTGATGAAAGATACGGGATCCCGTTATCTTTCTCGGGGAGATCGGACTTACGTTTTACTGCCGTCGAATGATTTTGATGAAAGAAACGAAATTCCGTTATCTTTTTCGGGGAAATCGGACTTACGTTTGACTGCCGTTGGTGATTTTGATGAAAGAAACGGGATTCCGTTATCTTTCTCGAAGAGATCGGACTTACGTTTGACTGTCGTTGGTGATTTTGATGAAACATACGGGATCCCGTTATCTTTCTCGGGGAGATCGGTCTTACGTTTGACTGCCGTCGAATGATTTTGATGAAAGAAACGGGATTCCGTTAACTTTCTCGGGGAGATCGGACTTACGTTTGACTGCCGTTAGGGTTCCTTTGAAAGGGGGTTAACTTTGGTTAACTTTGTTAAGTTGAGGACTAAACTGCAGAGTCCTGGATTTTTAAAGGGCAAAAGGGTCATTTTGACCCTTCAAAACCATCCGCGCGGATAGGGTTGAAAGTCAGATTGGTTTTAATGAGGGCCAACGCCCTTCTTCTTCCTCAGTCTGTTTTTTTCAAAAATTACGAGAGAGAAAGAGAAAATCGCCCCAGCCGCCATTGATAGCCTAGGAACTCCAAAATTCTTCCGATTTCTTCGATTTTTCAAGCAATGGAACACGGGGGAGTAGCTTTTCAAGGCCAAGGACGCGGCCCGGTCGCGGAGAGACGATTGGAGCTTGTCCGAATGAGGAGGCATTATTCTCTTTCGCAATCGGTTGCGGAGGAGCCATACCCTGATGCGTGGCAACATTGGGCCACTGATCCGAGTCTTCGCACGGTATACTTCGAATCTTTTCGATCCCTTTGTCGATTTCTTGCTTGAAATTGATTTTTGGTGATGATTTTTTTTTTGAAAATTCGAATAATTGATGTTCTTGGCCTTGGATTTTGATTTTGATGCTTTGCATGTTGTAATGAGTATGTGGGTAACCCAAATGTGCATTTTGTTTGAAAAAAGAATGGGCATTTTTGCCAAAAAAAAAATTTGTCCGAAAATTGTAATTAAATTTGAAAAATTATGTTTTTTTTTACACTGAAATTGGATTTTTGATGATTCGCATGTTGCAATGTGTTTGAAAAGAATGGGCATTTTGCCATTTTTTTTTGTTGTTTTTTTTTTTAAGGAATTCGTCCGAATTTGGGACGGACATGAATGTATGCATGTATGCACTCTTGTAGGATTTTTTTAGTAATGGGATGATGAATGATATGATATAAATGCATTTTTTTTTGAGAATGTGATTTTCTATGAAAAGTGGGACGGATTTTTCGTTCCCTTATGTATGTTATTTCATGAAAAATGGGACGGAGTTTTTGCTTCCGTTGAATGAATGTATGCATATTATTTTATGAAAATGGGGCGGAGTTTTTGCTTCCGTTGACTCCTTGTATGAATTTTTTTTCTTCATGTATGAATGAATGTTGATTGGGATTTGCTGAAAACTGTTCTCTTTTGTGCGAGAAAAATGGGGTTAGGCTCATTGCATGCTGTTATGCTGCCGAATCTTCTTCAAAATTTTATGATGCATGTGTATGCTTTCTCTTTTTTTTTTGAATGCAAAATTTTGACACTTTTGACACTTTTGTTTCCCTCTCTTTTTTTTTATTGCAGGGTGGAAACAATTTCGTGACGGAGCAACTGAACAAGATGAAGACTCGAGGATCAGTGGAGTCTGTTATTGGTCTATGGGACCGGCTTCCAGATATGGGCAGAGGAGGGATGATGAGTCCTAGACAGATTGTCATTGAGACTGGCTTGTACGAGTTCATTGAGTGCTTGAGGGGGTTGGTCAAGTTTCCCAAGAGCAAGGGTCTGATCTTCGCTTTGGCACAGCACTGGTGGGACGTGACCCACACATTCCACTTCTTCTGGGGCGAGGCGACAGTTATGCATTCCGACTACGCTGCGATCACGGGCTTGTCCTTTAATGGACGCAGCATTGAGTGGAGAGACGGCTACAGCGATCAGGATCTGCAGGCCCTGCTAGGATTTTCCCCTATTCCCAAAAAGGGGATGGGTATGGAGTACGCTGTGGTCGAGGGAAAGATTGTGGAGATCATTGGGAGCTACGAGGCTGGGGATGAGAGGATAGGCGCTGAGCAGATTGCTAGGGACTTTTTTATGGTTTGATTTCTCGAGCACGCTTTTTGGACATGCCGAGGGGACGGCTGTTTTTGCTTTGCTGAGGTCCTTGGAGGACGTGGGGATGGCTGGAGAGATATCTTGGGGAGAGGCAGGGCTGGCAGAGCTCTATTTCGCTCTAGATCGGTATAGCCGGAAGGCTGTCAGTTCCTTGACATGCTTCGAGTTCCCTCTGGAGGTATAAGCTTTCCTTTTGCTTTCCCTCTTTTCTTTAAGCACGTATCTTTTTTCGCACTTAATTGATTTGATTTTTACCTTTCGCAGGTATGGGCGTTGGAGTTCTTTCACGTCACGATGTGGCGACAGCCGGCAGAGTACGTCGGGGCGTATCCGGCCATGCGTTCCTGGTCCAAGTTTGCCCAGGAGAAGAAGGGTTCCAGAGGGCGCACGACCCTCGAGATACGAGGGCCCTTTGCCTTTGACGGGGGCTGAGACGGATGAGGAGATGATATTCTATCCCTGGGAACGTTTCGATGTGGCGCAGCTGAGGGGCGCTGAGGTATGGACCGTGCAGCGGAGGATTTTGAGGGGCTTGACTTGCGACGTCTATTATCTGAGGGAGAGGGTGACGCGCCAGCATGGCGTGAATTCGCCTTTGATGACACCGGTGGAGCCTCCCGCCGACATGATGCACCCTAGTGAGAGATCTGCGACCTGGGATGATTACCGGGGCGGCCAGCACTTCTCGGGATTCGTGGCGATTGAGCCGTATCCGGTATTTGTCTTGAGGAGGCTGAGGACGCCCCAGGTTCTTGATAGAGAGGGGTTAGGGGTCCCGCGGTACCCTCGGACGGACTTTTCATATGTCCAGGATGGGGTCCGATTGAGGGTGCAGATCCCTCAGCCTGAGCGGCTTCCACGAGCTTTCTGACCTCGTTCGGGTATGAAGGTATGGCTTCTCCTTCCCACCTCTCTTTTTTTGCTTCTGTCTTTTCCTTTCTCGCTTCATCATTTTTCGCATCAATTATTTCTGACGCTTTTGCTTTCGTGCAGTTTCCGTAGGTGGTCGTGGAGAAGCTGACGAAGCAGGTGATCGGGGCTAAGAGATTCATCAGGAGGATGGTGGCTTGTGGAGCCCCTCAGACTAGAGCGAGGCGACCACAGTCGGCGCCTGTCAGGCGGGAGACTTCCCCTGAGCCTTCTGAGCATTCTTCCGAGACTCCTCTTTCTCCTCTCATAGATCCTCGCGTGGTGCTGCCTTCGGACCACGTCATTCTCGGAGATCCTTACGGGCAGGGACACGTCTGGCATCATGGTGGATCCTCTTCGCACGTTCAGGAGTCCGATGCCTTCACCTTCGGATATGATTTCTTTGCGGATCTTGGTTTGCCGTATCAGAGCGTGCCGGTAGGTCCTGACGAGCCTTCTTCCGAAGACGAGGATGATGATTCTGAGCCCGAGATCTTCAGGGCTCCTGAGGAGGCGGGCCCGAGCCGCAAGAGGGACCAGGGGAAAGGCCCAGCCACCGAGGACTCTGACTGACGATCCTTCGAGACTGATTTTTGAGATTGATTTCTGAGGCTGAGATTGTGATTGTACCTATTCAGACAGATACATCTTATTTCCATGCATATTTTTTTTTTGCTTTTTTTTTTGCTTTTTTCTTTTTTTTGGGAATGTAATAATTTAGGATTTCATCTTATTTTATCTATCATGAATGCAATGCAGTATGAATGCAATGTTGCATGAGCCTTGGTTTTTTTTTTTGGCAAGGGTGTTAGTGTTTGGTATATGGACTGGTTTGGACAGGCTTTGGCTGGGACAAAATATTCCTTTGGTGCAGCAGTTTGGACTGTTGCAGAAAATTTTTTTTTGGTAACAATACTATTCGCGCGGATAGGACAGGAATCTGACACTGTCCTTTAATTTTGTTTCAGATCTGGTCTTACTTTATTTCAAATTCAAATACCTTCTTCAACCACCAGTTCAAACAGCCATTTTCGGGGAGAAGGAGAGAAAAACCATGGAGAGAATTGTGAGCATGAGAAATCCATCCAAATTGTCCCAAAATTCTCAAATGCAATTCTTCACCAAGTTTAAAGAGTGGTCTCGGGAGATTATGCATGAGAGGAGGTCATTCTTTGAAGAAAGGTACAAGGTGAAGTGCTTATGGTCCCTCAAAGAATTGGTTCCGGATTACGACCTCTTGAGAGCTTCTTCCTCATTTTGGGACACTAGAAGGCATGTCTTTTGCCTTTCTTACAATGAGATGGTCCCGACTGTCGAAGAATTTTGGACTTTGCTTGGTGGTCCCGAGGCGGAGGAGGTTGCAATTCCTTTGCCCGGAGGAGCCTCTTTTGTTGACAAGTTGTGCAACCTTCTTCATCTTTCCCCGGAGGAAGCACAAGGTATGATCCGCGGTCCCGATCACTTTGATATTTCTGGTCTCCCTAGTAGATTTAGGGGCTTAGGCTTGCTTGACGATGCCTATTGGGATGCCTTTGCACTTTGCACTTTGCATGTTTGGTACCTTGTTCATGGTTTATTCTTTTGGGATCTGTCATCGGGCTCTGCTGGATATTGTCGTTCACTGTCGCTTGGGCAGAGACGTTGTACCTTTGATCCTGGGGGAGACTTTTCATGCTCTCGATAGGCTGGCTACCGGGAGATGGTATATGCATGGGGGCAGCCCGTTCCTCTTGACTCTGTGGCTGATGGAGCGCTTGGGGATTCTTCGGGAAACATCGGATATGATCAAGCCTTGGACATTCGCCAGGAGAGGGGTTGCTGTAGATTTTGATGATCAGGGCTCATGGGAGCGTTGGATGGCTGGTCGCCGGACAGAAGATATCAGATGGTTAGTGCCTTGTTGGCGGGTGGAGACTCGGAGGGTACTTCAGGACGGATCTCCCGTAGTTATGCTTCCGGGGCTTTCTCAGTCCAGCTTTTACATTCCGTCTTTGGTTCTGAGACAGTTTGGTTTGGAGCAGGTTCCTTTGGAGGACTTTGATGATATAGCCACCAGGGTGGTGGCTTCTGCTTCTATGGATGATCCCTCGGTGTTTCCATTTCTTTCCCGATCATGGAGGTATGACGTCTTTCCTCCTCGGGTTATCCCCAGGCGTCCGAGACCGGTGTTCCTGACCACTTGGTACCTGGATTGGTACGAGAGGCATTTGGGAGAGACTCAGGTGGCTATTTTGAGGCGGCGTGAGGCCATTATGGGTGCGGAGGACCTGACAGTTTCCGAGAGGAGGAGGGCTGAGGCGAGGGCCAACCCTCATGACAGGAGCGGAGATGTTGTGACCGACTATGAAGCTTATGTCAAGAGGCAGGAGAGGAGGACTCCTATGCTACCAGCTAGGCTACAGGAGGTGAGAGATGATGCTAGGGCCACTAAGGCCCTGACGGAGGCGGGTTTGATAGATCATGTTCCTATACCAGAGCTTGGTAGGAGGAAGACCGACATTTTTCCTGTTCAGAAGAAGAAGACTCGAAGGGGGAAGAAGAGGGGAGAGGCCAGTACGAGTGGGTTGGAATGACCTTGAGGTTTCCGAGTATCCCTTTCTTGTCGTAGCAGACACATTAGTTTGATTATGTATCTTAGTTTCTTTTAGCAGGTTGCCAGTTGTAGGAATGAACCGGGCTTAGACTCATCAAAAAGCTTTTAACTTGTAATGAATATTTGAATTGCTTTAGAGTTTTTCGAGACGCTTTCATGGTCTGATCAGTGTATTGATGTCAGAGTTTGACTTTTATTTGTGCTTTAGACCGAACCGTTTCCGGCTGCCTACGTTTCCTTCGGACAAAAGGGCTCAGGTCTCCGTAGTTCGACCCGGTTTTTTTTTGTTTTGTTTTTTTTTTTTTGTGTTTTTTTTTTTTTTATTGTTTTTTTTTTTTTGGTGCAACCCTGTTTTTTACCTAGGCCGCCCTTTTCGGGTTTTCAACCTAGTTGGGTATTACTCTTTTGGCACTCTCCCTTTTTTTTGTTTTGTTTTTTTTTTTTTGACTCTTTTTTTTTTGTTTTACGCGTAGTATCTGCGCAGCTTGTCACCATTCACTGGGTGTACAAAAGGATTTCCGTCGAGGTCTGCAAGTTGCATGGCTCCACCGGAGAAGATTTTCTGGACAACGTATGGCCCGACCCAGACAGGCTCCCATTTGCCGAGGGGGTTGATACGGACTGGGGCTTCTCTTTCAAAATGAGATCACCTTCTCGGATCTCCCGATGCTTTACTTTCTTGTCGAAGGCCCTGGCCATTCTCCCTTGGTAGGCTCGGATGTGTTCCATGGCTTTCAATCGGCGTTCATCTAGCAGGGCCAGTTCATCATGGCGACTTTGGAGCCATTCGACCTCGTTGATTTGACTTTCAAGCAGCACACGGAGCGAGGGGATTTCTAGCTCGATTGGGAGTACGGCTTCCATTCCGTAGGTGAGGGCAAACGGTGTTTCCCCGATTGCGGTTCTGACTGATGTTCTGTAGCCCCAGAGTGCCAGGTGTAGCTTCTCGGGCCAATCTCTGCCTCGGACAGCCATTTTTCGGATGATGTTTTCCAGAGTCTTGTTTGCTGCTTCGACGGCTCCGTTGGTTTGGGACCTGTAGGGAGATAACTTGTGACGGGTTATTCTGAATTCCGCCAGCAGCCTGTCGCATTCCCCTTCGAAGTGGGATCCATAATCTGAGATGATTTCTGCTGGCAACCCGTATCTGCATATGATGTTCTCTTTGATGAAGAGGGCTACTTTCTTTGAATTGAGGATTTTGTAGGATTGCTGTAGGGCATCATTTTCAGTTCCTTCGAAGAGATTACCAATCTGCGTCTCTTTAGGCTCTTCCGCAGTTCCCAGATTCACACTCGTCAAAATCTCTTCGGCAGCTTGGGCTCGATTTTTCCTCTTTTCGAACAACCTGCTTAAAGATTTTTGTTCTTTTCTTTTTTTTTATTTAATGTGTCTGCTTCTTTATCTAATGAATTATTATTGAATGTTTTTTTTTATTGATTTATCATTAGTTAAAGTGGCAATCAGGGGATACTCAGAAAGGTTCGTCATTTCATTAGGAACGAAAGGGAGTACAGCGTTTGCTACAGACTCGTAGTCTTCAGGCGTAAGGCCATCGGACGACCCTAGAGACTCGACCTTAACAATGAGAGACTCGGAGGACTCTTCCTAGATGGACACAAAGGGACGGGGGACCAATCCAGGCTTGGTGATCATTTCTTCTTTGGTCGCGGACGGGCCTGAGAGAGTTTCCCGATTCTTTAATGGCATCGCTGTCAGAGGCCTCATGACTCGGGGGCTGTCTCGTTTCTGTTCTCCTTCCTCGATCATTGCTACCATTTCTTTGACTGAGCTGAAATCAATCAGGTCTGGCACCTGGATCTCTTCCCTGAACAACTGCTGCATAATCGGACCATCCCAATCATCTGAAAAAACTTTTGTGGCTTTGGCTTTCGGCACTGTCAATTCAAACTCAGGCTTCGGGCCATCCTGGGCAGTAAGCTTTTCGAACTGTTCCACTAGGCTTGGCACGCCTTTGAAAGTGTACTCACTCTTCCTGGTAGTGGTAGCCCCGGGTATCTTGGGCAGGTCCAGAAACATTCTACGGACCGGGTTAGCTTTGGTTCCCCTGAACTTGTTGAGGCTATCCTGTAGCTTCAGCCACCCTTCTGTAGGAGTGGGCTCTGTGATGTTACCCGGTTGTGTGGGACCCTTTACAAAGTAGTCAGCCAAATTAGGACTGAAAGGGAGAGATTTAGGGTCGTCGACCGGGACCCTTCCAGTGATAGCTTCAAATCCTTTTCCTTTTGCGGTGTCCACTGAGGAGGCCTCATATCCCAGGCCATGGCGAGTTTTCTGTCCTTTCACCTCGATGAGTTTGTGAGTTCCTTGTTGGTGCTTCCCCAGACCGAGGCCAGGTAGATAGCTCATCTTTCTCATCATTTTCAAGACCGGGGGGATTTTATCCCGGGTGATTGTCAGATCTATGTTGCAAACTTGGGCCTTTGGAGGCTCGACTGTGAAGCCTGTTAGCATGAGACCTTCCTCGTCATGTTTGATTTCCAGGATAGGTATTCCACTTGTATCCGTGCCCTCCAAGGTGACTAAATCCCCATAAATGGTCGCCAGGTCCCCATTCGAGACGAATTTCACACACTGGTGGAGGCTTGAGGCAACCCCTTTGACCTGATGCAGCCAAGGTCTTCCCAATAAGGCATTAAAAGTGATCGGGATGTCAATAACCTGGAATTCCACAGGTATCAATTTCTGGCCAAACCAGAGGTCCAAAGTAGCCACTCCAAGGACTGCTCGAGATGTCGAGTCGTAAGCTTTGACTGCGAGGGAGGAAGGTTTTAAGTCCGTGGACTTGATGTCAAGCAGGCTCATGATCTTTGCCGGAAGAATGTTCATTCCCGACCCATTATCAACCAGGACCCGAGGAGGCGTCGTTCATCCAATTGGGTGATGAAGAGAGGCTCGTTATGATCAGCCCCAAATTGAGGGAGGTCGAGATCTGTGAAAGTGATTATGTTCCCGTAGTGGATGTTTCCAATCAGTTGTACCACGTCATCGGGAAAAGCATCAATAGGGAGAAGGTGCGGGCTAAGCTTTCTTCCAGCTTTAGCTTGTGGGGATAGGATGAGGTGAGCAGGGACCATAGAGAGATGTTGGCCTGTGTTTGCTTCAACTGGGTGAGCACGGGATCCTCTTTTCCGGGTCGGGAGCTTCGGTGTCTTAGCATAGGGGCGGCGGTTTTCCTCGGAGTGCTTGATCTGTGGCCTTCTTATCCGCCTGGGATTCCCTTAGAAGATTTGCCCGAGATCGGGTCAACGGGTTAACTTCCTCATCGGTTGTTTCTTGACTAGATTTCTTCAACGCCGCTAAGGTCAATCTGGGAGCCTTTTTGGCTATCGGCCACCTGGTTCCGGAGTCTAGCAACGATGAGGGGCTGAGCTGTACTGGCTCCTTCCTGGGCGGCCCTTATAACTGCTTCCCAAGTCACAGGCTTTTGAGTCTGGGGTTGTGTTGTTGCCCCCTGGATGGCCCACAGATCTAGAGCGTCCTCCGATTCGCTCACATGGTCTGCCTTGCTCATAGTTATCATACAACAAGAGTCGCTATTGTCAGGGCTCGGCGGCTTTTCGATCTCATCCCCGGTATAGTGCAACCATTCTGGTTCCTTCCTGTAATACTCAGAGCTGGAAATGATTATAGCATTCTGTGTGGGAGGTGCATCCGGTATCATGTCGGTTTCCAAGACTTCTCTGAGAGCTGACATACATTCGGGGAAAGTGACCTCTTCTTGGGTAACCCTGACAAGGAGTGTTACTTTGTTCCGGGGTGGATTTAATCTGACCATGGTTATTTTTTCATTTGGGCGGATGGGAGTTAGTTTCCCTCTCTTGATCAGATCTTCGACTATCAGCCTGGATCGGATGCCTAAAAACCCTTTCCCCAAGGCATGGTAGGCAGTGTTGAACTCTAAGACATCCACGTGCTCAGACCCAGGAAACTTCATGGCCTTCACATCCTCGGTTTCATATTCGTCTTCCGAAGTTTCTTCGTCATCGCTTGCTGACAACCAACCATTGTGCCTGGCTCCCATGGGCTCATTTCCGGTATGATTGTTCCAGATTGATTCCGGATCTGGGGCCTCAGTTGACTCTTCGCTCTCGTCATCATCATCGTCTTCGCTGTCATCGGAATCATCTTCCCATACTATCGGGATTTCGGCTGAGAGGGAACGTCGATTAAACCCGTTAGGGGAATATGGGTGCGTGCAGCCGCAGGAATTGTCATATGCTCTCATTCCCGGAAGTGATAGTTGCGACTCAGCTTCTCCTCCCAGAAACTGCGGGGGAAGAGTGAGAGGGGATGGCACGTATTTGACTTCCGGCAGGATGTAGAAGGAGTCATCCTCTTCCGATTCTTCGGTGTTTTCGGGATCATATTCGGCCTCTCCCAAAGCCAACTTGCAGAAGTGTACTAGCTCCAGATGCTCCTCAGCCTCTTTGCTGATAAGCCCCAGTACAGGTGCTTGCCGGAAGCTTTCTTGTTCGATTCTTTTCGATTGTTCTAACCATCTTGTGTAAATGGTTCTCTCATGTTTTGACCGGAACAGCCCCAGTTCTTCAGTATCGGTTTTCCCTTCATCCGAGAAATAGCGGGCCTCGTATTCTCGCAGGAAGTCTCTGACATGAGACCAAGATGGGTTGATTCGTTCAATATCCTCAAGGCTGAGAGGGAATCCGAATTCAGGATCCTCGACAAGGTTGGCCATGGGTATTTGGGGACCTTCATCGGCATCTTCCTGGGCATGCGAAGGTTCTCCGCATTTAATCATATTTACCTGATTATGGTTCCTTGGCAGAGGATTTTTGACTGTATTAGGCCCTTCGGGGCCTTCCAACTTTCCTTGCTCTATCAATCCTTGGATCGCCTTTTTCAGAGTGAAGCAATTGTCAGTCAGATGTCCGTGAGCTTGATGAAAAGCACAATATTTTGAGGTATCCACGGGAGTATTCGGATTTCTGGGTTGGAAATTCTCCAAAGGCCGCAGCAAGCCTTCTTTTACCAGTCCCCTAAAGATGTCGTTCAGAGGCATTCCAAAGTTTTCGAGGTTTATGACCCGTGGTCTAGGCTCGGCTGGTTTTCTGGGAGCAAAAGGAGTTGTGTTATTACATTCCTGTCCCGCGTATTTAATCACCTCTTTCCCTTTAGCGGGAGCAGGGGCGGTGTTTGAAGAAGGAGCCCGATATCTGTAAGCAGGCGCAGCAGCCGGTTGCTGATTGTAAGCCTTTTTAAACTTAGCTGCGGAGTTAACCATGGCACGTAAGTCTGAGTACGGGAAGTGACTGAGGGAGGCTCTCAGGTGTGGTTTCAGGCATGACTGAAAGATGTCCAGTTGCTCCTCTTCGGAAGGATGGATTGCCATCTCACTGAGTTTCAGATTCCACCGCTTATAGAAATCCCCAACATTCTCGTCGGGACGCTGCACTGTTGTTTGTAGGTCAACTCTATTTGTTTCCCACTCCAAGTTGGCCTTGTACTTTTCTGTGAAGGCATTAGTAATCTGGTCCCATGTAGCCCTGGCCTCGGGATTTAAGCGGAAGAACCATTTTAAGGCACTGGATTTCAAAGATAGACTGAAATAGTCAGCCAATTGCTGATTGGTGCATCCTTTGGCCTTCATTGCCAAGGTATACGTATCCAGATGAGTTTTCGGGCATGCAGTCCCATCAAAGAGATCCAAGTTAGGCATGACAAATTTGTGGGGCAGAGGAACAATAGAGTTCGGGTCTATAGGCCGGAAGGCAGATTTCTTGGCGGTCAATTCAGTAATCTGTGCTTTCATTTCCTTGTGCTGTTCCATGAACCAGGCCAGGTGAGGGTCTTGTGGCGGAGCCGTGGCATTTGAACCGGAGAGGGGGGTTACCACTGGAGGCAGACTGGTGGATGGAATGGCCGGCCCGGGAACGTAGGTGAAAACCTGTCCTTGGCCCAAATTGCCCGGGGGAGCATGAGTAGGAGCCTGGGGGAAGGGATAGAACTTTGCGGCATGCTGTTGATTTTCAACTGGCAAAGTAGGTGGGGGCAGTCCTGATGTAGCTGGGTAGCTTGGATTTCCGGAGTGAGTCCCATAAGTAGGCTTAGGTGCGGGCTGCTGTCCCTGACTGTTGAATTGCATGGCTGGCTGAGGCGATGGTATGTAACCCGGGGGGTATTGCAGTCCTGGTGATTCTGATGAAACTGGGATGGAGGTTTGGTAACCCATCGAACCCTGAGTGAGAAATGGGTTTGTGAAAGCTGTGGGAGGAGCAGCTGAGCTAACATCATTCTGAGGAGGGCTCTCGACGGCCGCTTAGGCATGCCGAACCGTTTTTGTGGCCCTCAACCGTTGCTGCGAAGGCCCGGATTGATCGGTTCCAAACCGAGGCGGGATCCCAATTAGCCGCGGCATTCCGAGATAACCCCAACCATGAGAAGACATTTCGTCTTGGTTTTGTCCCCACCGAGGGACCGTGAACCGATTTGTGTTGTCGGGCCGCGTGGATCCGTGGTCTCGTGGTTGGGAGCCGGGCCGACCCGAAGACCGAGGAGCATGGGTTCTCGGTAGTGGTACCATAGGAGGTGGGTGGTGGCATCCTGGAGTAATCGTGGCGACCGAGAGTGGGATTGGCATCCTCATCTTCTTCCACGGTGAAGGTGCCATCGGGATTGAGGCCGGCGGCCAAACCGTGGCTCTTAATAGCCTCCATAAGGCACTTCACCGTGCTTCCCGTCGTAATCTCATCTCGTTCGCTAACCGATTCCACCGCTGTTCGTCCGAGGGGTCCCGGAGGCGGAGTGACATTATCCCCATCATTACCGGGCCGATGCGGACATTCTCAAACCCGAGTCGGAACAAACGGCGAAGCCGATGATGCGCTTGACTCTTCCCTAACCGATCAAACGGTGACCCTGTCCGGAACCAACCTTTGTGAGGAGCCGCGGGGAAAAGGTACGAGGGTTCGTACGTCCGGGGAATTGAAGGAGAGTAAGTGTTTGGGCTTTGGGCTCATGCAACATGCGCTATTTGTTCACGTTTACTTAAAACATGTTTTATTAACCTAATCGGTTGGAAAAGATTGCTCGCTTTTCGCAAACTACTCGGGATCTCTGGATCGGTGGGCCCCGTCACTACGTCTATAAGCCCCTCGTATTCCACCCGTATTTCGACCTCCCAGGCGGATCGCCCCAGGCGAGGGTCCTATAGAGCAAGCGGGTCCCACCGACCGAAAGAAAAATGATCCTAAAAGTCTGGTGGGTAATCGAGTCTTAACGAGCATTCGATGTAAATTACGGACAAAGCTGACGTCAAAGTCAAGATCATGTCCGAGGGCTCGACAAAAAGTCAGCATGATTTGGACTGATAAATGTCCACGATTGATCTTGACTTGTCGTCAATTAGGCCGTAATTAGGCATGGAATAATCATTAATCCTTGATGGCTCAAAGTGTCATGCCGGGAGTCGTTGTATAATTTGTGCCGCCGAGCCGAAGTCAAGGCGCCGGTCAATATCTTGGTCAAAGTCTCGCGGCGAAAAACCGGCATGACTTCGACCGATTAGTGGTCCCCGAAAGATATTGAGTCGGTGTGCCGACAAAGGCTTGAAAGGAAAGGTCTATACACGTACAGGCATGACATAGACCAGACTAAAAACCAACCGGGTCTCGGACAAAGTGTGTCACGGACAAGTGCATGGTCGACACGAGGCTCCATGGGATGTTTGGGTAGTCCTGTGCTTGCACCGAGAGGCGTAATAAGACCAAACGGGCCGCGACAAGGATTTCCCCGGGTTAGGGACGTAGTGTGCAGTGTACGGTCACGTGCGCGTAGTGTGCAAGCAGTCTATCTTCTTTTTCTGAGTAAAATAGAAATTTTTCATGTGTCTTAAAAAGAATGATGCATGATTTTTTTTTTGAAAATTTTCTTTTTTTTTTTTTTGAAATTTTTTTTTGAAAGTAAATGCACACATAAGCACATAAACACAAAAATTCCAACAGTTAGGGACGTGATTCCGACAGTCAAAATTTTGACTTTTTCCGAGGCGGCCAAAACAACACGAAAATGTGCAAAAATCAACACACACAACAAATGATTTTTTAAATGCCGGGACGGAAGCTTGACCCTCAAAAGCTTTTCCTTTTTTTTTTTGAAAACAATGATACCGGTACGTGGGATTGTTAAACCACAATTTATCCCTGACCCGTGTTAGGATGCGATAACGGGAAGTTTAATGGTTTCCACCAATATACCAAATATCATTTTTTTTTTTAGAAAAAAGCTTAAATTAGTCCCCAGCGGAGTCGCCACTGTGATGATGTAGCCAATTTTTTCGAAAGGACTTTGAAATTTTTCGTTTCTTTGAAAACCAATCGAAAAGACCGGAGTCGCCACGCCATTTTTATTTTAAGGGCCAAAACTTTGAAAAATGCCCGAGATTAGAGATTTGGGTTCGGAGGTCACGTTACACGCCGGGAAGGACGTTAGTGTGCACCCGGAATGCCTCGTAAAACGAGTCTTCCAAGCTAAAAATCATTTGTGTGTGTGTGTGTGTGTTTTGGCCAAAATAAGTTGAAACTGAGGAAAGTAAAAATTGGGAATTCTTTATTAGACTTTGGACAGATCCCATGATTTTTGGTGTAATTTTTGGGTTGAGTTTTGGTACTCAAAAGATTTTTGGAAGTTGGAAACCATTTCTGCCAGAATGAAAAAGGCAGTGGACACTTAATTTTGAAATGGATTTAAGGGCTTCAAAACTTCATAATCTGAGAAAACTCAGAGAATGAAAGTTGTTACAGACACCTCAAATAAGATTTCTGTGAATGAATTTTCCATTTTGGAGAAGATTTGAGGACCCAAAACCTTCTGGAAATCTCAGGTATGAGATCTGGACTTCCAGAAGCTGATGATCTGACCTTCAAAAGAAAATTTGAAAAATGGAGTTTTACTCACGCAAAAAATAAAGTAAAAATATGTCTGGAAATCTCTGGATGTTGTATACAAAAAGTGTTTTGTAGTCAACACCAAATTCCAAGTTTATCTGTGTCCAAAAAATTAGACCATGGACTGGGATCTTAGAAAATTGCTACTGGACAGCAACTTCTCAAGAAGGAAAACATGATCTTAAAGGGGGTTTGGCATCCATGCTTGTCCCCATTTCCCTAGGTTTTGATTAGTGATCACTTGACATTTTAGTGGTGAATCAACTATATCAAACCATCCTTGGGGTACATTAGGACTAAGCACTTCATTTGCTTGGGAAGGGGAATTTTATCCTTTGAAAATGAGATTTGATGTATGAAAATGATTTTTAGGGTTTTGAAAATGTGTTTTCTTTGCAAGTAAGTAAGAATACTTTGAAAATAATGTTGATCCTTGTAGAAGATCATCCATGGAGATGAACTTCCATGGTGATCTTCTTGGATCTAAGACAAGAAGATGAACAAACTACATTTTGGAGTTTGAAAATGTATGCATGAATGAAGGAGTTTAGGGTAAGGAGAAAGAGGGTTTACCAATCTTCTTTGTGTTTTGAGTTTTTGGTTTGAATGTAAGAGTGTTTGAGGCTTGAATATGAGAGTGTTTGAGTGAGTGTGATTTTGGGTGAATAGTTGAGAAAAAGGTGACAATTCTAGAGAATTCTCACTGTTTTCTCTCTATTTTCGCCAAAGTGCAGTTGCAAATTGTGTTTCTTCTCCTTTTTTTCTGAGACTGAAGGCCTCAATTTATAGCCCTCTGGAAATTACATAACCATCCACGCGGACATGATCTGCAGCGTGCACTGTTCATTAATTGCAGCTGCAGGCTTTGGACACAAAGAATATTTTCAAAAAAATTCAAACTGATTATGTTTTTCAGCTTGCTAATTCGGGTTTTTTCTATTTCTTTTGCTTTTTAAGATTCTTTCTTTGGTTTATCTTTTTTTGGCAATCCCTAATCTACCCTTACTTGGTTAGAAATGTTAGGAATGTTATAACTTTCGTTAATTTTCTAACGAAAATACTAACAAGCTCAAATTGGAGCACTTACACACACGGGGGCCTGTAAGGATATCCTTTATTACAAAACCTTCATCGAAATGGGCCTAACAGACGTAAGGTTGTCGCCTTATTCAGGTCAACTCGAAGGCTTCACTAATCACAGGGTTGATACCAAGGGCCAGATCGTGCTAGAGGTGGATGTCGGGCAGCACCCATTGAGGACAGTGACCAAGGTAACATTTATCTTTATAGTTGTTATTAGCGATTATCCTGCTATTCTAGGTATACCTGGACAGGCCGCCCTAGGGATGGTAGCCTCAATACCTCATCAGCGAGTCAAGTTCCCCACCTTAGCAAGAGTGGGGTGCATTTTGGGTGCAGCTCGGGCATATCTGGATCTTGTCCTGTGATCAAAAAAGAAGAGGGAGCTAGAAATTGAAATCCCGAAAGCAAATTGGAAGATCTCTAAATCGGTCACCACAACTTCACGACTATCTACAATCACTTGTATGGAAGAGGCGACCTATCCCTCACATGACCATGTCATGACTAAGCCGACATGTCCCTCTCAAAACACTATGGTCGAAACAGATGTAGTTATGGTCGACCAAGTACTCATAGGCGACCTAATCCTCCAGATCAACCCTAACTCGGGGGGTCACCAATGGGGAAATTGCAGCTAAGTTGGATGATATGATCGTCGAAGAAGCTCCACACTTAGAGGCTGAAGAGATAAAAAGGGTGAGAGAGATCATTGTTTTAACCTACAGTTCAGAGATGGCCCAGAACTAGAGCCAATTGAAGAGCTAGAAGAAGTGGTTGTAAATCCTTCATACCCCGAGCAACTCATCAGAATAGGGAGACAACTATCATCGGAGGAAAGGACAGAAATAGTCGAGTTGCTAAAAGAAAGCACGGATGTCTTTGCTTGGCGAGTAGAAGACATGAAAGGGATAAAGGAAGAATTCGTTGTGCACCGTTTGTGGGTCAACCCCACCATCAAATTCAAAGAGAAAAAGTTGCGGATTTTCGCTCATGACAAAGAAGAAGCCATCAAGCTAGAGGTAAACAAACTTCTTAGTGTACGAGGTATCATCAAAGAGGCATCCTACACTACTTGGCTGGCTAATGTGGTGATGGTCAAAAAGTAAATGGCAAGTGGAGGATGTGTGTCGACTTTACTGACCTGAACGTAGCCTGCCCCAAAGATAGCTACTCTCTACCAAGGATTGACAAGTTGGTCGACTCTATAGCTGGACATGACACCTTGAGTTTCCTCAACGCTTACTCAGGCTACCACCAGATCATGATGCACGAGGACGACATAGAGAAAACTACCTTCCAAGCAGTTGGGGGTACATATTGCTACGTTATGATGCCCTTCAGGCTGAAGAATGCAGGGGCGACATATCAGAATGGTTAACAAAGCCTTTGCAAGTCATATTGGCCAAAACATGGAGGCCTACATCGACGATATGGTCATAAAAACAAAGGTCGGATGTCATGTGGTCGACCTAAGGGAAACGTTCGCCAATCTGCGAGCGAACGAAATGAAGTTGAACCCTAGCAAGTGCATGTTTGGAGTGGCAGTTGGAAAGTTCTTGGGTTTCATGGTGTCACAGAGGGAATTTAAGCCAACCCTGAAAAAATCAAAGCTTTGATCGAGATGCAAGAGCCGACCTGCATTAAGGAGGTACAGCGACTAAACGATAGAGTGACAGCTCTAGTTCGCTTTATAGCAAAGTCAGCGGAGATGTCTCTCCCCTTCTTTAAAACATTGAGGGGGACGAAAATTTTTTAGTGGACGACCGAATGTTCATCGTTGTTCCAGCAACTCAAAGAGTATTTAGCTTCTCCACCTTTGCTGAGTAGCCCGGTCATGGGAGAAAGTTTGTTTGTTTATCTATCTGTCGGGGATCGAGTTGTGGCTGCAGTGTTGGTCAGAGAAGAAGGTGGGGTTCAGAAGCCCATTTATTATGTAAGCAAGGCTTTGTCCGATATCGAAGGAAGGTATTACAATGTTGAAAAGGTGGCCTATGCCTTGGTAGTAGCGACCAGAAAATTGCGAGCTTATTTCTCAGCTCACCCTATAGTTGTTCTGACAAATGCACCTTTAAGGAATATTTTGCACAAGCCGGAGAGTTAAGGTCGATTCTCAATTGGTCAATTGAATTGACAGAGTTCGACATCGAGTACCGACCTCGAAAGGCCTTGAAAGATCAAACTTTGGCAGACTTCTTGGTCGAGCTTACGTTCACCAAGGAAGAAAGCAAAGAGAATATCCCAAAGGTAAGTTTGAAAGGGAAGAAACCATCGAGCCAACCCATAACAAGTTTGCCCGAAGATTGCTGGAAGGTCTACTCTGATGGGTCTGCGACCAAAAATGTGCGTGGAGCTGGGATAGTTCTGGTTGAGCCTGAGACGGGTAAGATCTTTGAGGAGGATTTGAGGTTCAAGTTTGAGGCTTCCAACAACCAGGCAGAATACGAGGCCCTGATCGTAGCCATTGAATATGCTAAGTGTTTTGGGGCAACCAAAGTCATTGCCTACTGTGACTCTCAGCCAATCATGAACCAGGTCAAAGGAGAATACGAGGTACTCAATCCCGTTCTAATTAAATATTGCGACCTAGTAAAGAAGTTGGTCCAGGACTTGTAGTTCTGGGAGATTTAAAGGGTAGGCCGTGAAGATAACGACTTGGCCGGCCTACTGTCCAAGTTGGCCACATCAGACGAACATCATGATGAGCCAATCTCCTTCTTAGAGCATCCAGCATACGAAAGAGTGCAGGTTCTATGCTTGGTTGACAACTCTAAGTGTTGGATCGATGAAATGAGGTCCTATATAGAAACCGGCGAGCTACCTACTGACGAATAGAAAGCTCAAAAAATCAAGAAGAAGTTCCCAAGGTTTGTAATACACGGGGATGCATTGTTTCGAAGGTCATTTACAAAACCATTTCTAAGGTGTGTTTACCCTGAGGAAGTCACTCAACTTCTGTACGAAGTTTTGTGGGGTATGTGGTGGACACCCGGGGGCCAGAACTTTGGTCGACAAATTGCTTACTTTGGGTTACTATTGGCCTCACCTAAGAGAGGACGCTCGTCAGTTTGTTCAGCAATGTGACAAGTGCCAGAGATTTGCCAACCTACCAAGACTTCCTACAACCGAACAAACTCATGTGGTCGCTACCTGGCCGTTCGACATGTGGGACGTAGATTTGATTGGTCCCTTCCCACCCGCCCGTGGAAATTGCAAGTATGTGATTGTAGCCATTGACTACTTTACTAAATGGGTCAATGCTAAACCTCCAGCCAGGATCACCAAAGAAAATGCCATAAACTTCATTCACGACTTCATTTGGTGTCATTTTGGGGTGCCCCATGCATTTCTATCAGACAATGGGCTGAAGTTTTCCATAGCATTCGAAGCAGAAATGAACAGATTAGGAGTCCATCATTGGAAGTCGTCAGTCGCCTATCCTCAAGGTAACGGACAAGCGGAAGCAGCGAACAAGCTAGTTTTGTCGGCACTAAAGATGGGATTAGTTGGTCGAGCTGGCAGCTGGTTGGACGAACTTCCCATCACTCTGTGGGTAGTCCGCACAACCACCCAGGGACCTACAGGTGAAACCCCATTTGCCCTTACTTTTGGGTTGGAGGCTATGGCTCCTGCCGAGCTACGAGTTCCTATAGCCAGGGTGGTCTTCTTTGATCATGATCAGAACGACTCTAACAGATTACTCGACCTAGACTTAACGGAGGAGAAACAAACTACATCTCAACTCAGAATGGTGAACTATAAACAAAAAACCAAGGGCTACCATGACAAGAAAGTTAAGAAGAGGTCGTTCAGTGTGGGGGATTACGTGCTGAGAAAGATAGAGGTAACCGAAAAAAAGGTCGAGCAGAACAAGTTATTTCCTAATTGGGAAGGTCCTTACGTTGTTACTCGAATTATCAAAGAGGGAACCTATATGATTGGTCATCCTGGGGGTGATGAGCTTAAACATCCATGGCATGCTAGCTATTTAATTAAGTATTACTTTTGAGCAAATTTCTTGATGTAATCGTTCTACTTCTTCAATAAAATGGAATGTTCTCTATCTACGAGTTGTATTTCTTCCACGCTTTATTCAATTCAGGTCCGACTCTTAGTCGACCTCGATGTTATTATTAAACAGATTCGACTAAAGTCCTAAGTCAGCCTCATTCTAAAATAGGTCCGACTAAAGACTTAAGTCAATCTCGTTACATAAACAGATTTGACTGAAGTCCTAAGTCAACCTCGTTCTTAAACAGGTCCGACTAAACACTTATGTCAATCTCGTTCATTAAATAGATTCGACTGAAGTCCTAATTCGACCTCGTTCTCAAATAGGTCCGACTGAAGACTTAAGTCAATGTCGTTCCTTAAACAAACTCGACTAAAGTATAGGTCAACCTCGTTATTAAAACAGGTTCGACTAGAAACTTAATGTCAGTCTCGTTCTTAAACAAGCTCGACTAAAATCTTGGTCATCTTTGTTGATCAACCAACTGCCCTAATCAAGACTTTGGCCGATCTCCTACGTAATCTAGTTCGACATACAAACAATCATACGAATCAAAACAAAACTATTCAAGGAAAGTCAACTAGCATTAATAAGCAAGTCCCCCAAAGCGAGCTAGAACTTGTGCGAGCAAAAATATGTTAAACTGCCTCCCAAAATGGGCCAAGATAGTGATTACAAAAGTAAGAAAGAATGTATGAGACTTGTTCGTTACATTCACTAAACTGTAAAACAAATGAATTAATTCTCTTGGTCGTCACCAACTGGAGCCTTTTCTTGCTCAGCTTGGGGCTGCATTTATTGATCGACCTCATCAAAAACTTGATCCTGGATGATATCTTCTTCATCCATCTCATCGTCCTCCTCAAGCTCCTGGAGGATTGTGTTGAAATTGACTGGCTGGATGGGAGGGGCGACCCACGACTCTGCCTCATCCTCCTTATCACGATGAGCTATTACAGTTAGATCGTTGTCATTGTAGGGGACAAGGGGATGGCCAGCCCGAGCAGCCATGTCATACTGATCCTCAGAGGCCCACTTGGCTAGCTGCTCGATAGATATATTGACAGAAGGATCCACAATAGCCCGTCGGGTCATATGTTGTCGACCAACGGTGTAGAAATATAGCATTCATCGCTTTCTTTAAAAGCCTCCACCACGGCCTTTCCAGCGTCCTCCACTGCTGCCTTCACCCTGGCTTGGGCCTCCTCCTCCCATTTAGCACGGGCTACCCTATAGTTGTCACTTTGTTTGATCGAGAGGTTATTGCGGTCTTGGAGCATTTGGGTTATTGTCCTGAGCTCGACCTCTACTTCACCTTTCTCAAAGCGCACATCAGCACTATCCAGCTTCTCCTTTTCAAGCTCAATTTGGGCAGCCTGGAGGTCAACCACTGCAGCATCTTTTACAAGCTTAAGAGCATCATATGAAGAATCCAGGTCGTTCAACTTCTCCCTCAACTCAGTCACCTCGTGGGACTTCCAAGCATATTGGGTCGTTGCTAGTTTCTCCCTCTTTATGGCTGCCCTCCAGTTTCTCTTAGCCTACTCGACAAGAGTGAGAGACTTCACAAACCAAAAGAGAAGTGTCAGCTTGATAAGCGATCAAAGATATCTAGCGACCAAGAAACGAGATGACTAAACAGAAAAGAAAAAAAAGAAAGGAAAGCTAAGAGTTACCTCGCAGTGGGCCAGGCCGAACCTGTCATAAAATTCCTCTAGGGTGATCCCCCTCTCAGCAAATCTAGCCAGTAGATTAGAATCAACTGCCCTCCTCACCACAACCTGCCCGTAACCCAGTTCAGGATACTGGCGGCAAAGACTGTCGACCCCACAGAGAGGAGGGACAGCACTCAGTTTTTCAATCTGGCTTTGCACCAAATTATGGCTCGAGACTTGAGGAATTAGTGGAGGAAGATCACTTGAGGAGGCTCCCTTTCCCTTGTTGAAGCTCGACCTCTTTCTGGTGGACAGTGGGAGAGAATCATCATCTTCATCATCTAGATCGAGATCAACAAAGTTTTGCAGGTCAACCCTTGCCTGTTCTGGAAGGGGGCTGGATCCCGATGCTCGTTCAGTGGATGGGTTGACCTCCTCCTCAGCATGTACCAACTAGACTTCAGCCGTAGGATCAATTTGCTCGATGGGTCCTGACCCATCAACTGGGACCATCCCTACCCTAGCCTTAGGAAGCAAAGCATTCCTACATGTCGCTTCTTTCTCACGACTAGCTCGGGCATTGGCAACCCTGTCACGGCCCTAAACCTAGGCATTATTTGATACATGCTTGAACTCGTATTTATGTCGTGCGTTGCATATCATTTAATGTTTAGCATTTTGTTTGTGGCAATTATGTGTTAGTTTTATATTTTGAATAATTTAGTTGGCATTTTTAACTATGTTAATAAATTAAATATAGTTATTTAATGTCTAATTGAAAATATTAGGAGTTGTGTATTGAATTAGTAAATTTGAGAAATTTAAGTATAGACTTATAAAAGGTCAAGGTGCTAAAGTGTGAAGTTTACAACTTAAGAAATGTAATTTTAGCAAATTAATACTAGGAGGAGCTTAAGTTAAAATGTTTCGATGTATATCCTCATTTTCATTATTCATTGAGAAGCTTCATGTTTAATTAAAACAAAAACCCCCAGCCAAGTTTATCTTCTTTGTTCCAAGAAAAGGTCCAAATCTAGGTTTCATTTTAAAATTCCCCCATAAATTCAAGATAAATCCATTCTTCGATCTGTCTGCGTCAAAATGTTAAGGAAGCAAAGAGGATCATTTCTATCCGATTGAAGTTTTCAAGTTTTTGTATTATTTTGGAAAGTAAGTTATTATGTTTCCTTCAATGCATGCTCATTTGATGTTTAAAGTTAAATTTATTGAAAATTAAATGTTGCATGTTGTATTGGATCAATTTCCTTTGAGTTTGGAATGGTGGAAATGGTTTTGGTTGAGTTGAAATGGTTTTGGTTAAGTTGAACTAAAGTTGGGGTTAGGGTGTTGTTGTTTGAGTTGGAAAAATGGTTATATAAATGTTTCAAGAGGCTGCTGATGTTTCAGCACAAAAGTTGATTTTTGCTGAAGGGCACGACTCGTGCCCCTTGTCACGAGTCGTCCCCCTTCAGCCAGTCGTATTATGAGTCATGCACTTTTGTACACTCGTGCAGACTAGTTGCCATAGGGCACGAGTCATGCCCTGCCCTGTTTTGTTGAACCATTTTCAAAGCAATGTATGTCCAACTATCTAACATATCTTTTACCCAATTGAACACTATAATTCAAGTACTATATATGAGCTATAAAAGGATGTCTTTACATACCAATTGTGATATTGGGAAGGTTGTTAAATACTTGGTTAAAATAGGTTGGAATACTTGATTTCCATGAAACCTAAATGGCTCTATATCTTTATATGGTTGATAATAACCCTTGAATTGTTATATTGAGTGTGTAGACCTTATGTGTTACACATTATGGACTTGTTTGACATCTTTCATGGTGTGCTTGATAGGGTTCTCTACTTTGGAATCCTAAGTTAAAATGAATTGTTTCAAGGATTGTTTAGCCGTTGTGCTACTTATGAGTGATGCTTGTTATCATCTTGTTATGATATATTTGGTATGGTTCCCTACTTTGGAATTATATATTGGTTGTTTAAGCAAGTATTTATTACTGTGCTTTTATTTAAAGTCCACCTAGTACTTGATTGTTTGGGCAATGATATGAGATTATAATGGCACCCGAGCCGAGTTCATTATAACACCATTCACTGGGTCCCTTTTTCCCCTTCCATTGGCCATGGTTTGGGTTGTGGGATAGCTCCCCTTTGGGTGAGGTCTAGTTGCACTTTAGGGTATGACTTTGTGTCATTCTCACCCAGTTGATGATGTTGTTACTTGGTTCCGGAACTGCTTCTTCAGCTGTTGATGCTGCTCATATTGTTATATCCTTTTGGGATTAAACATTGGCTCAGTATCCTTCTAAGTGTTACATTATTGCACTTATCCTTCCGTGTGTTTACAAGATTGTGATATATATGAGTACGATGATATATGCTTTCTTAATGTGATTGCATATCATATTGTTGCATATATAATAGCTTACTGAGATTTATCCCACCCCGTCCTTTTATTGTTTTCCTTAGATAGGGGCGAGCCAGGGAATAGGCCACGTTGAGCACGGAGAGGACGTCGAGTTGGGTTGGAATTTGGAAAAGGTATTTTGTTGTGGTTTGCATTATGTAAATGTATAACCAAGGGGGTAGTATACCCGAGACTTGAGATGTTATGTCACTATTTTGAAACTCTTTAGTGATTGTAAATATTGTATGTTTTTTGAACTATGTTCCTTAGTTGTAACTGGTTTGTAAAGTGTTGAGTTTGAGATTTGAAGTTAAATGTTGTTAACTTTAATAGTATGTTTATGAAAGTTTCTTTAAGTTAAACATGTTTTATATATCAAATATTTTTGAAAGGACATTTCGAAAGTTTTTATAAAATAAAGGCGTGTTCCGGGTGTGGGGCCAAGTAGGACCACGGTTCGGGGCGCGTCAAACCCCGTGAGCCTTCTTGCTTTTCTTCTTCTCACCAAGATCCATCATACGGCTCATGTTGGCCTCCTGTTGGGGGGTAAGAAATGCACGATCAAAAAGAAAGAGAAATTAGTATATAAATATGCAGGCGAGAAAAGTGGACGAATAAAAAGAAAGCGAGTAAATACTTAACTGCCATAATGGTCGAGTTTCTTGCAATGGTCGGGAGTCTTCTTTCAGAAATGACACTGCGACTCAAATCTATTTTTCTCATGGATAACCAAGTCGGGGTACCTAATGCTACGAACTATAGGGACTAAAGGGGCCAACTGTCCGTCCACACCGAGCATCATACCAGGCTGGATGAAGTAATCTTTGATCGACCCCAGTGTCGACCAATTAATGGTACTCCTTCGAGTTACCAAAGCCATCCTTTTATATAGTTTGTTGCTCTAGTCGGGGACCCAATACTCCTCCTCTTTCATTACTCGCGACTCAGCAGTTGGCAGAGGAAATTCCCAACCATTCCTACTCTCAACCAAAATCCTATGAGTGTTCCATCTAACCACTTTGTCGGGCAAGTTTATAAATAACTTGGGGGCCTTAGCCCTGGCTAGGGTACTAATCCCTAAGGATCTCTTGTCCACTACAACTTTAAAGAACCTCCTAAACACGTTCATGCACGGCTCATACCCAACGAACCTGTATACCATGGCAAAACAAACAAGGACCCTAACAGTATTGGCTCCTAGCTGCATGGGAACGACATCCATACACTCTAAGAACTCATAAATTAAGGGGTCAAGAGGAAGTCATAGCCGGACCTTGAATTGGCCGTAGTAGAAAGCTACTTTGGACGAGCTTAGGGCCCAATGTGCCCACTCCCGAGCCTTCCTCTGCTTATCAGTGAAGTGAGTAAGACATAATTCTTCCTTGCTAATCTCGAAGAAGTTATGGAGGATTTCAATCCTCGAGTCAGAACTCCTTCTTCCCACGGCTGGCTTGGGGGACTGGTACCCTCTTTCATTCCGACCTGAAACAACTGTCGAGCAGAAATCATACACAATATTGCCAGAGGAGGAGCTCGCTGAACTTTGAGTCGACATATCTACAGAAGAAAAAGAAACAGGGGAATCAGAACTAGAGGGGTTTCATCATCACTATCTATGGGAAACCTAGATTCCCCTGGGAATATTCTATCCTATTTTTGGGAAAACGTGGTCTATTTGATCCCTTAATGTAAAATATGATGAAGTGATCTATCAACTTATTGAAAAGACGAAAGCGGACAACCCTTTGGTCGTCCACCTCCAGATCTCCTATAATATCTCTACCTAGGAGATCTACGACTCCATAGCATAAACCCCATGCTTTTAAGATGGTATGGGCTTCATCCCTACTCATCTCTTTCCATGGGCCTCGTTACGAGTATAAACCCTAAGATTTTGGGTATAATACCCATATCTAACGCCTCTCTCACAACCAAAAGTCCTAGCCATGGAGGAATTAAAAGAAAAGTCTGAAATCAAGCCTAAAAATAGAGGAATCGAAGGGTACCTTAGTTAATTTGGAGATGAAGAAACTCGAGGGGAAAACGAGAGCTCGATTACGCTGAGAAATATGTTTGCTTTGCTGTTGTTCTTGCTGGGTATATCCAAGGTCTGAGAGTTTGTAAAAGTTTGAAAAGGAAAAGGATTCTCCTTTTATACCTTCCCTAATCCTTACTTGAATTGGAAAGGTTGGGGATACAACGGTTCAATCCTCCCATAAATTCTGGTGCCAGTTCCCAAGGCAATTGTCCAAACGCCGTATTTCCTAATCATTGTGGCACTTTAGCAGATCTGACCGTCAAAACAGTCAATGGTCGAGATTAAGCCACATCATCTCGGTCGATCATCCAGTAGTTCGAGCATCTAACTACGATCTACCTAAGTCTTCATCAAATTTCTTATAACTTCCTGGTCGACAAAGTCAACCCAGAAAGTTGGGGGTCACTGAACGGAATAAAAGTGATGGGCTAGGCCCAACATACAAGGCCCAATTATTCAGATGTTATCACAGTAGCGTCATCAAGTAGGCCGATTATAAGGCCCACGGCCCAACAGCTAAGATCAGTCGACCTAGCTCATTGTCTGACCATCCTTAGTCCCGACCTAGCTTTGTCCAACACGCGATCTTCTCCTTGTACAAATCCTATCTGACTATAATAAGAAGTCAGGTTGACCTTGATCCACTCAGGCGACCTCGACCTACAGAGATGTACGTCGACCAAAGACTTTCCATAACCGTATCCTACAATTTCGGAGTCAGTTTCGCCCACGACTCTCTCCATGATTTTCGGGATTCAATGCAATCCTACTACAATTATACTTCTTATCAAAGGCTATAAATACTTCACAACATACGCCGTTTAGAGGTAATGCTTATTTTGCTGTTCAATTGATCTTAATACAGTTTATAAGCCATACACGTGATACTTAGTCTCACGCCGGAGGGTCTTAGTCGGAGACCACCCCGGCTAGTCATTTGTTCACTGTTTCGGGTCAAATAAAGTCAGTGGATCAACCTAATATCTGGACGTAGGCTGATCAAACACATTCCCTGCAGCATCAGTTTAGTTTGCAACCTGAATCGAGCAAGTTGATAACGTTGTCTTGAATATAGATCTTAAGTTGTCTTGGAAAATAGAAAACATGTTAGGGGTGGGTGTTGGCTTGGCTAACACCCCTCCGATGCTTAAGTCAGTACGAGTTTGAGAAATATAAATTAAATTAAAATAACATAACTAAAATAAAGTATAATAAATCATACCTAATTCTTGGAATTGAATAGACAAGCCACGACTTACATGAAGTACAACTTGAGTTGGATTGCGTTCCAATTTCTTGGGATCCTTACACCATCTAAGGTTGATAGGCTATATTCCCCCTTTCCTGCTTCTGCATCAATCAGGTAGGGACCTTCCCACTTGGCTGCAAACTTACTCGCATTCAATTCCCTTGTGTTTTGAAAAACTTTTCTCAGTACCATGTCTCTAACTTGAAATCTTCTAATGTGGACATTCTTGTTGTAAGACTTAGATATCCTCTGCTGGTAAGTTGCCATTCTGATCTTAGCCATATCTCTAAGTTCGTCAATAGTGTCTAAGTCGTCAGCGAGAACAAGCTGGTTGTCTTATAGGGTTGTTAGACAGTATCTAGTTGTTAGGATTGTGAACTCTACAGGAATAACAGCTTCAGCACCGAACATCAAGGAATAAGGTGTCTGTCCAGTAGTACTCTTTGGAGTAGTTCTATCAGCCCAATGTACTAAGGGTAGTTCTTTAGCCCATCTTCCATTCTTTTGGTCAAGACATTTCTTCAGGTTGTTTACTATCAACTTGTTACTGGACTCAGCTTGACCGTTAGCTTGAGGATGTACTGGTGTAGACATTATCAACTTGATTCCCCATCTTGCACAGAAATCTTGTGTCTTCTCATTGATGAATTGTAAGCCACTGTCACATACAATCTCTGATGGAACTCCAAATCTACTGATAATGTTTCTTTTCATGAATGATATCACTTCCTTATCCCTAATCTGCACAAAGGCTTTAGCTTCAATCCATTTGGAGAAGTAGTATGTCATAACGAGCATAAATACTTTGCCCCCAGGTGCTCTTGGTAGCTTGCCCACTATGTCCATCCCCCATTGCATAAAGGGCCAAGGTGATAGGATAGGATGTAGTGGTTCAGCGGGTTGATGCAGAATGTTGATGTGCCTTTGACATGCATCACACTTCTGAACATACTTGGCTGCATCTTGTCGTATGGATGGCTAATAATAACGTGTTCTAAGTGCCTTTGATGACAGTGACCTACCTCCAGCATGGTTGCCGCATTCACCGTCGTGTAATTCCCTTAGGACTTCTTCGGCTTGCTCTGGTTCTAGGCATCTCATGTATAGACCTGTAAAGGATTTTCTAAACAGAACATTGTCTATTAAAATAAATCTTGATACCTTTATTCTGAATGACCTTGGATTTTTCTCATCAGTTGGGACTGTGCCATTCTGCAAGAATTGAATTATAGGCAGCGTCCAAGATGTGGAATTACTAACAGGCATGGCCACTATATCAGGATCATCATTAAGTTAGCACACTTCGGTTAATCTATGGCTGGATGCATGACATGAATGATTGGGATGGTATTATTCAGCATGCTTTTGCAACTTGAACCCAGGTTGGCTACTGCATCTGCTTCAGCATTCTCCTCTCATGGAATCTGTTCAAAGGTGAAATCTGCAAACTGTCCTGCCAACATCTTGACATATTCGAGATAATTTGTCATTCTGGCCTGTTTAGTTGTATAAGATCCATTAAAGTGGTTAACTAGTACCAGAGAATCACTAAACACACTAATATGTTTAACATTTAAATTTAAAGCAGTGGTTAGTCCCATAATGAGGGCCTCATACTCAGCCTCATTATTTGTCGCCTTGAACTCACAAGCTACAGCTTGAGAAATTAAGTCTCCTTGGGGTGACTTTAGGACAATTCCCAAACATGTGCCCCTGGCATTTGAAGCTCCATCAGTGTATAGCGTCCAATACCGAGGGGAGCCAATTCCTTATAGTTGTTGGACTTCAAGTTCAACCTCAAGCTGCAAGTTGGGACTGAAATCTTCCACAAAGTCTGCCAAAGCTTGTGACTTGATTGCAGTCCTTGCTTCATAGTGTATGTCATAAGTACTGAGTTTTAATGACCATTTGGCCATCCTACTTGACATCTCAAGTTTTCTCATCACATTCCTGATAGGATAGCTAGTCTTGACAGTAATAGCATGAGTCTCAAAATAATGGCGTAGTTTGGTAGAAGCAGTAATTAAGACAAGTATTAATTTCTCAAGATGGGAATACCTGGTTTCTGCATCAAGTAAGGACTTACTTATATAGTAAACAGGATGTTGTGTACCATCTTATTCCTTGGCCAAGACTGCACTAACAGAATTTTTAGATACTGCAAGATATAAGAATAAAGGTTCACCTTGTTCTGGTTTGGACAATAATGGTGGAGATGTGAGATACTCTTTAAGTTGGATAAAGTTTGCTTCATGCTTCATGATCATCTGTCCACTGGAACAACTTGTTCTTCCTGAGTACATCGTAGAACAACCTGCATTTGTCAGATGACTTAGAGATAAACCTGTTAAAAGCTGCAACCCTGCCTGTAAGCCTCTGCACGTCCTTAATAGTTCTGGGTGACTCCAAGTTGGTGATAGCCTTGATCTATTCAGGACATGCTTCTATGCCCCTCTTGGTCACCATATAGCCAAGGAATTTCCCATCCCTAACTCCGAAATTGCATTTTGAGGGATTAAGCTTCATTTTGAAAGCTTCCAAGATGTTAAACGCCTCTTTGAGATGCTCAACATGATCTTCAATGTGCTTTGATTTCACCACCATGCCGTCAATGTAAACCTCCATAGTTTCTCCAAGTTGATCTTTGAACATCTTGTTCACCGGTCTCTAATAAGTTGCACCTGCATTTTTTAGCCCAAATGGCATAGCAATATAACAATAGATACATTCAGGGGTAATAAAGGCAGTATCTTCTTGGTCTAAAGGCTCTATTTGTATTTGTTAATAACATGAAGAAGCATCCATGAAGGTTAAGATGTCGTGGCCAGCCGTTGCATCTACCAAAGAATCAATATGAGGCAAAGGAAATGGATCTTTTGGGCATGCCCTGTTCAAATCTGTAAAATCCTCGCATACACGCCATTTGCCGTTCTTCTTTTCCATGACTACTACGTTGGCCAACCACTTTGGGTAATCAACTTCTCTGATCATCTTGGACTTCAACAATTTTTTAACTTCTTCCCTTATGATCTGGTTACGCTCATGTGCAAATTTCCTTCTCTTTTGAAAGACAGGTTTTATGCTAGGATCAATGTTCAACTTGTGGGTGGTGATGTCTTTGCTAATTCCAGTCATGTCTTAGTGTTTCAAAGCGAAACATTTGGCTCTACACCTCAAGAATTCTACTATGTCTCTTTCAATTTCATGAGGAATATCTGCTCCAACTAGAACCTTGACATCGGGATTGGAGGGGTCAAGTTGAATATCTTTAACATCATGTTCAGCTGCCTCCAGAACATCCCGTGCCTTCTCCTTTAATTGCTATGCTTGCCTAGGGGTGCTCGTTGCCTTCATAGACACCTTGTAGCACTCCTTTGTTGTTTGTTGGTCCCCTTTTACCTTGAAAACTCCCTAATGCATTGGCAGTTTGATACACTAATAATAGGTTGAGGGGGTCGCCTTCATGTTGTGAATCCAAGGTCTCCCCAGGATGATATTGTAGGACGATTTGCACTCTATGACACAGAACTTCTCCATAGAATTTACTCCTTCAACATAGACCGGCAACTTGATTTCTCCGTAAGTGTGCTTGGTTTCTCCACTGAACCCAACTAGGACAGACGAACTTCTAGTAATGTGCTCGAGACGAACTTCTAGTAATGTGCTCGAGTGGGATCTCCATATTGGCCAAGCTGTCAGTTGTTACTATATTGACAGAACTCCAGTTATCAATTAGAATAGGCTTCACCAAGCAGTTGGCTACTTGTAAAGTCACAACTAGAGCATCATGGTGAGGATCCAAGATGTCACCCTTGTCGTCTTTATTAAATGTTATCTCTTGACTGCTAACTTTCACCGAGGATCTTGCTGGCAAGTTCAACTTGTCTTCCTTTGAGTATGAAGCATGGCGCTTGGCAGCTGAGTAAGATGTACCACAGATGTCTGACCCTCCACTGATCATGTTGACCACCTTAGTTGGAACTGGAGGAGGTAGTGAATTCTCAACTTGTTTTTCCTAGTTGTCAGCTTGCCCACGCTGCTTGCCTAGCAGATCTTTGAGGAGTCCCATAGATAGAATATGGTTGATTTCCTTTCTTAGGGCAATGCAGTTCTTAGTAGTGTGTCCAAAATCTTCATGATATGCACACCACTTGGATTTTTCCTTCCAAACAGAGGGCTTGTCATACTTCATAGGCCATCTTGCCTTTTCACCTAAGTTGTCCATAGTATGTATCACTCCTGCAATGTCAAAAAAAAACAGTAGTCATCAATTCTTGGATATTGTGATTCATCATCATCATCATTATCATTGACAATATTAATGCTAGAGTGATCAAGTTTAGAGTAGGGTATGCCCCTATTGGATCTAGAATGAGATGTTTCTACCTTTCCACCAGAATGTTGCTCAGGAGTAGTGCTCTTCTTGTTTGCTTTCTCCTGCATCAATTTGTCTTCCTCCAACCTGATGAACTTTATTGTCCTTGTTCTGACTTATTCCAGTCTCTTGCAAGGAGTCATCACAAATTCCTCATAGTAAGGGGAATCTTTCTTGACTCCCATCATGATGGCTTCCATTGCCGTGGACATGTCCATGTTGGGGATGTCAACAGCTTCCTTGTTGAACCTGCTTAAGTAGTCTTTCAGTGATTCATCAGGTTGTTGAACTATCCTGTATAGATCGCTGGTTAGTTTCTCAAAGACCCTATTGCAAGAAAATTGGTTAGTAAACATATTAATAAGTTGAGCATAAGATCCAATAGAGCCTAGAGATTGGTTATAAGCCATCTTAAGGCTAAACCCGTCAAAGTGGAACCAAAGCCCCTGCAAAGGCAAGCTTCCTTAAACTGTAAAGGAATGTGAATGACATCCATCTTCTCTTGGTACAAGGCAATATGTTCCAATGGATCGATTGTTCCATCATATTGCTTCATGTGGGGAACAGTGAATTTCTTTGGTATCACCATGTTGGCAATGGCTGGGGTGCAGCGTGACTCATTATAGCATTTTGGAGAAGCTTGATGATATGGCAATGTGATCCCAGGTACATTCATCACCATTTCCCTCAATTCCTGCAATGTCTGTTCACCGTTTCCTGCATCATGGTTAGCAGTAGCATTATAAGCATTAAAATCAACTTGTAGATTAACACTCCATGTTGGTCCTTGGATAGGTGTCACAAATGTTGTTGAGGTAGTTTGGATAATCTCAGGATTGGTAACCACAGTGTCAGTGGTTGCATTAGTCATTGGTATGAATCCCACATTATCAGTCAATACACATGTATCCCTATCAATGCCGAGTCTCCTCGGTTGGAACGGAGAGAACATGTTGGATCCCATGTTGGGATTTGTACCCTGAAAAGCATTATGTGGTGCATTCTGACACACTCTAGATGGACCAGTCTGGAGAACAGAAACTTCGTGTTGTAGCCTAGCAACGTTGTTCATCAACATGGTGGAGGTATTAGTCTGTAGCATTATTTGTTGCCTCAATTCAGCCATCGTGCTTGCCAAGCTGGAGACGATATTCGACGGAATTTCTTGTTTAACTCCAACTGATGTCCTTCTTAGGATCGAATCTGCAGTGGAACCAACATTCTGTCTTGAAGTCGGCATCTCATCGGTGGCTCCGGCTGAAGTCATAGCATATGACATTCTAGTGGACATCTTGAATCCTTTCAATAATCAAAAGACCAAAGTTCCCACAGACGGTGCCAAACTGTTTTGGTCAAATTTATACAATTCAACTTTGAGAGATGAAATTGGGCACAATGAAATATGATTCTTTGAGATTCAAAATGTGATAGTCTATGTATTTAACGAGGAAAGCCCTTGAACAACTTGTTCGCCGGCATAAAACCTCAAAACGGTGGAATTTTATTAATATGATGGTCAGAGTGTGAGTACAGAGAGTGTTGTGTTGTGAATATCGTGAGTGTGTGTGTACATATGTTGCTATGCTAATTTAAATACAAGGAAAAGTAACGGAAATAATATAATAAATGAGATCCCAGATCTTGCGCCTAGATTCTCGCTGGAAGTTGATGAAGGTTAGGATAACCGTTGTGAAATGTTGAATGAATGTTGTGGATAGCCTTTGTGGTGTTTGACTTGGTCCATAATGCCTTTGAAGTTTGATAACGGTTCCTGAAAAGTTGGTGCATAATAATAACCCTGCAAAACGTATTGTCAGCCAAGTTGCATAACCAAGTTGTTATTTCAAGTTGTTACTCCAGGATGAGATGTCTAAGTTGTAACATGTTGCTGTGAATTTTCCACCCCAAACAACATGAAATGTCCTTAGGGGATTAACTTGATTTCACCGGATTCTGCCTAATAACAAACATTTGCAAAATCAATGCCCTAATTTCTTAAAACGGGAACTAGTGCTACGAAAATCAACAACAGTTTTCGACAAGAGTGAATGTGTGTGCGAATTGTGGGAAGAGCGGCGGTATGCAAACGACGAGGAGGGGAAGAGAGAGGAAGAGATACCTAACCGGTTGACCAGATGTTCACCGCCGAAATCCTTTGTCGTGCATGGAGACGGCCGTTGGAGCGCGTCTGGGTAGTTTTTAGTTGCGATGGAAAGAGATAGAAAGTTACAAAATTTTCCTTAGGATGTAAAAAGAAGGAAACGGAGTGAAATGTTTAGCAAATATATAACGACTTCAATGATTAAAACGAAAGAAATAAAGACTTAGTGATCAAAACATAAATAGTTCAATAGGTCAAGTGATTAAGGTGTGTTTAACTCATCTAAGAGAAAAATTCTCCCTAGTCCCTCCTCACTAATAAATAAGTTTTAAATTACAACACTCCTGTTTCTCTCTCTCTCTCTCTCGATATTGAATACACATCCAACCATCAAACTTACTCTCACGCGTCCGGAGACTTTTTGTCGGGACACCCTCCTGACTTAGAATACTGAACAACAGAGGTAGACTTAGGAATCCAATGGGCATGAGATAGCTGGCTCAAGCAGGCATCATTAGCGTGTTGTTGTTTGGTGTCAAGAAGATGACTATACAGAAAATCTAAAGAAATATTAGGTTTTCGGAAAAAATAGTAATTAATAAATTTGTCGTACAACGGATCAAGTCCATCAACAACAAAATTAATAAGCTCGATTTCAGAGATTTGACTTCCGGCCCTAGTAATAGCATATGAAATCGATTTTGCTTTAGAAAAATAATTTTTCAATGATTGAGACGGAAATTTTTTAATACAGTTTATTTGATCTATGAGATGATCAACATACCAATTACCAGTTGAAAAGATATGAAACATTAGTGTAAATCATTGGTTCTTCTATGATGGAAGGAGAAGAACATATAACATCTTTAGATTCTTTATGCTCCAGATAAAGTCAATTCAAAGTCGAGAAAAAAGGAAAATAGTCATTAGAATCTATGAATTCTCTATGTTGGACTAGGACTCTTGGTACCTATCTTGATACATTCAAAATAGGATAATACCAAGTTCTTTTTGGACAAGAATGGTCTGGTACAATTCTAGTGGGATTGTGAGACTAGACCAAGTCAACTATATAAAGGGTCTTTACCCTCATAATATTAAAAAGTGCAGTTTATATCTCTCTCCAATATATTATCTCGGCTGGTTTGCGATTCTCTAAGCTACCATCGAGAGCTTAGGATTTGAGTGTGAAATATATAATCAATATCCACCTTGTGATATTGATTGGACGAGCAAAGCGGGTGGTTGCAGGAACGATCGAGACAATCAAGGGTTCGTAACACAAGCATAATTCTTCCGCAACAACGAGCATTGGATTTAATCCAACAAGGTAATCCTAGAACTCATTATGTGATGTATATGTGTATCCATCACTCTATATCGATCCGATGCTACGAAAGGGGGAGAAGCATCGGTGTTACCACTTGGTTCAAAATTATGCAAACAATTAATTGCAGTACGACCAAGACAGATATATAATTGACAAATAAAAAAGGATGATGGTAACGAATCAAATCAAATGGAATCGTACCAAAAGTCATCTAATTTTTTTATTTTTTAAGAAAATAATAATAATAATAAATAGATTAAAGAAAAAGAGCGTTAATAAAATGAAGCGAAGCACCTTCGTACGTAATGATAAGAAAAAAATGAGAAAATCATATAGGAATGGAGGGAGTATGAAGTAGTAATGAAGGTGTTGGAGAATCCTATATTATAATATAGGACTTTCAATTAAGGCATTAATGTTGGAACATAAATATTCCATAAGCCAAAACCGTCTCATATCTAGATTAAGAAGAGAGAAGGAAGATGAAGACGGAAGCGTGTACCTGAAGAATCCATGATTGTGTTCTTGATACTTGTTCTTGAATGAAGGAGAGAGTAGGGAAGAAAGTACTTCTAAATGATTGTGCCCACACTAGTTCTTCTTTGATGAATGAAGAATGATTTATGACTGAATTGTGATTAATGTTAAGTGTCTCAAATGGGCTGATGGATAGCCTATATATATATTGAGAAGGGGCACTCATTTAGGGACTACACCCTTTCACAAAGTTGGTGGTGAGAAGTTACCATTATGCCCATCATTTAATGGTTCTTTCACCTAATGGAATTCTACATATTTTGTCTATACTTTAACATTATTAAATGATTATAACATATGGAATTCAATAACACATATTATTTAATCCATGTTCTAACAATCTCCCACTTGGATTAATATTAATATTAATATGTATCTTTTACTAAATAAATTCCTTAAATCATTTATAATATGAATGACAACCCTTATGTGCACTTTTATTGTCATCCAATACAATCTCGTCCATTAGTCTTATAAGTATAGGGACTAAAGGGGCAGTCGTTGTAATTGATTCACAACTAAACCCACATTAATCACATATATATATCCAACTAAATGACATAGATTAAGTACAGATATGTAGCATGGAATATTTAATGAATATATATTAAGAATGTATATATATATATTCTCCAACTAGTCCTATTTAATCAAAATGAGATCAATAAAACAACATAAGTAAATAGAAAACAACACAAACTCCCACTGATTTAAGCATTATCAAAAGTTATTACACCCATATGAGCAACATGCTCGTGAAATACTAAAGGAGACAATGCCTTAGTAAATGGATCCACTAACATGGCATTTGTCCCTATAAGTTGTATATCTATTTGTTCATTTTGTACTCTTTCTCTTACAACAAGAAACTTAATATCTATATGCTTAGATTCAGATGAACTTTTGTTGTTGTTGGAGTACAATACTGCGGCCCGATTGTCACAATATAACTTAAGAGGTCTTTCAACATTTTTGACAATTCGTAGTCCTTCAATGAATTTTCGCAGCCATATAGCTTGATTGGATGCCTCGTAGCAAGCAACAAATTCGGCTTCCATGGTGGAAGTAGTTACTAATGTTTACTTGGCACTTCTCCGAGATATCGCTCCACTTGCCAATGTGAAAACGTAACCCGATGTTGATTTGCGACTATCTTGGCATCCAGCAAAATCGGAATCTGAATAACCAACGATCTCAAGATGATCCGACTTTATATATGTAAGCATGTAGTTCTTTGTGTTTTGTAAATATCTCATCACTCTCTTGGCTGCAACCTAATGTTCTCTTCCCGGATTGCTTTGGTATCGTCCAAGCATGCCAATAATAAAGGCAAGATTTGGACTAGTACAGACTTGTGCATACATTAAGCTTCATACTGCCGATGCATAAGGGATATTTTCCATATATTTGGATTCAAGATTATTTTTAGGACATTGCTTTAAACTGAACTTATCTCCCTTAGAGATCGGGGTGTCATGTGGCTTACAATTTTCCATGCTAAACCTTTGTAATACCTTCTCTATATAGCTCTTTTGTGATAATCATAAAATACCTCGTGAACGATCACGATGTATTTGGATTCCTAATACAAAAGAAGCTTCACCAAAATCTTTCATCTCAAATTTGTTTGAAAGAAATTTCTTAGTTTCCTTAAGAAGTTCTTTATCATTACTAGCAAGTAAAATGTCATCCACATATAAGACCAAAAATATAAATCTACTCCCACTGAACTTATGGTACACACAATCTTCACCAAGATTCATTTCAAAACCAAATGAAAGAATAACTTGGTTAAATTTTAAGTACCATTGACGAGATGCTTGCTTAAGCCCATAAATGGATTTCTTAAGTTTATAAACTAGTTGACTAGTTTGATCCGAATCAGTCACCATTTCTGGTTTCTTCATATAGATAGTTTCCTCAATGTCGCCATTGAGAAAAGCTGTCTTTACATCCATTTGATGAAGCTCAAGATCAAAATGTGCCACTAATGCCATAATGATCCTAAAAGCAATTTTAGAGAATACCGGTGAAAATGTTTCTTTGTAATCAATGCCTTCTTTTTTAGTAAATCATTTAGCGACAAGACGAGCCTTATGTCTTTCCACATTACCTTGTGAATCCTTTTTGGTCTTAAAGATCCATTTACACCCGATGGGTTTCACATTCTTAGGTAATGGGACAAGATCCCAAACGTCATTATCATTCATGGATTTTAACTCTTCATTTATGGCATCAATCCACTTATGAGAATTTGGGCCACTAATGGCTTCATGGAAGATGATAGGTTCATCTCCCACTAAACCTAAGGGTTCCTCATTCTCGGCAAGATATATATCATAATAATCCGGAATAGCACTCCTTCTTGCTCTATTAGATCTCCTTAAGGGCACCGATTCTTCTTGATTTTGAGGGTGTTGAATTTCCTCATCAACATTTTCATGTTTTTCATTAATAGGAGAATTAATGTTATTTTGAATTATATGTTCTTGTTGAATTTCAGGCACAAGTGCTTGATTTTCAATAGGAACTATAGGAAGAGGTATATAAATGGATTCCTCCTCTAACTCTTCAAATTCAAAATTACTATTCAAATTTTCCCCTCTAAAAGCAACATCCTCAAAAAACCTAGCATTTCCCGTCTCGAAAAAGGTTCTAGTCTTTGGGTCATAGAATTTATATCCCCTAGATCTTTGAGAATATCCTACAAAATAACTACTAACGGTCTTAGCGTCCAACTTTCCTTCGTTAGGTCTATAAGGCCTAGCTTCGGCTGGACAACCCCAAACATGAAGATGATTTAGGGACGGTTTCTTGCCTGTCCATAATTTATAAGGAGTTTTGTCAGTAGCTTTTAAAGGAGCTCGATTAAGTAGGTAGGTTGCGGTTTTCAAAGCATCGCCCCATAATGAGTGAGGTAAAGAAGTACAAGAAACCATACTTCTTACCATATCCTTAAGGGTTCTACTACGTCTCTCGGCTACACCATTCATGCTAGGTGTCCCCGGCATGGTGTAGTGAGGGACAATTCCACACTCTTCCAAATAGCGAGCAAAAGGACCTGGACGTTGTTCTCCCGAACCGTCATTCCGACCGTAGTATTCACCACCACGATCGGATCTAATGTTCTTAATAGTCTTTTCAAGCTGATTTTCAACTTCAGCTTTAAAAGACTTGAAAACCTCCAATGATTGAGACTTTTCATGAAGCAAATAAATATATCCATAACGTGAGAAGTCATCTATGAACGTAATGAAATATGTTTGTCCGTTCCATGAAGGGGTAGAGAATGGACCACATATATCCGTATGAATCAGTTCTAAGACTTTTGTAGCTCTCAATGATTCTTTATTTTTGTTGCTGTTTGTAAATTTTCCCTTAAGGCATTCAATACAAAATTTATTTTCCAGAGTATCAAGCTTTTGTAATATTCCCTCGGACACAAGCTTGTCAATTCTCTTTTTAGAGATATGACCCAAACGCTTATGCCACAAGGTATAAGAATTTTTGCTTGAAAACTTTCATTTAATGCCTCTAGAGTTAGTTTCATTATTATGGGACTCATTTAATGAATTGACTGTGTCAAATAAATATAGATTATCAACATAAGATAAAGAACTAGTACCAAAGAGCTTTGAATTGAAAAAACAAATTGCATTTATTATTACCAAAGATACAGGAATAACCTTCCCAATCTAAGGTAGTGATAGAAATCAAATTCCGTCTAAAAGACGGTATAATAAATACATTATTCAAAACTAAAAAATATCTGGTACTAAGAGATAATCTAAAAGTCCCTATGCCCTCCACCTCTACCGGCTTTCCAGCTCCCATGTAGATATATCTTTCATCTTCATTGGGCGTTCGGTAGTTCAGGCAACCCTGCATACATGAACTTATGTGAGTAGTTGCACCAGAATCTAACCACCATGTATACGAAGGAATTGAAACTAAATTTGCCTCATTACAAACAAAGCTGAATGACATACCTTTCTTAACTCGCCATTGGCGATATTTAGGGCAGTCGTTCTTCATGTGAGTAAGGTCCTTGCAAAAGAAACATTTCTTCACCTTTTGATCATTTGATGATCCCTTAGGCTTCTTTGTTGCAACTGCAATCTCCTTACCTTTTCTCTTTGTCCCACAAGAAGAGGTAGATGCATAATGAGTACTTTCGGGTTTAGTTTATTTCAATCTATCCTCTTCCTCTGTTACATGTGAAATCAATTCATTGATGTTCCACTTGTCCTTTTGACAGTTATAGGTCGTTTCAAAATGACCAAATTGATGAGGAAGAGAAATTAAAGTCAAATGCACAAGAAAGTCTTTCGAAAGGTCCAACTTGAGTGCCTTTAATTTAGAAGATAGGTGAAACATTTCCATTATATATTCCCTTAAGCTTCCGGTGCCCTTGTACCTCATGGAAACAAGCTTCCTTAAGGTAGCACTTATTTTCGACTTTTCGCTTTTAGCAAAGCGTTCTTCTAGGGCATCCAAGAAACCTTTAGCTCCAACATCCTCGGAGACACTGTTCAGAAATGTCTCCGGGACTGCGTTTTTAATTATGCTTAGGCTTATGCGATCAGAACGCTTCCACCTCTCTAGACTTGAGCGGTCTTCCGCAGTGCTCTTGTCAGTTAAAGGGGCGGGAGCTTGTTCTCTTAATGCGAGATCAAGGTCTAAACAGCCTAAGACCATTGTAATCTTGTTTTTCCATGTTTTAAAATTAGTCCCAGTAAGCAAAGGTATAGAGTTTAAGGCAGTAGTAACAGATGAAGCACTTATCAAATCTGAAGCAAAAGAACAAGAATGAAACAAAACATATATAAGAATCCACACAATGATTAATTATATCAAATGAATTCCATCAAAATAAAAGATAATCAATCATGACATCAAGACTAATCTTTGTATTGCGAATTGACTCACAATTTGATTTATCTTAGGGTAAACAAATAACTTAAACAATACATTTTAAATACTTGCCTTCCTTTGGGCCGGTTCAAGTACAAAAAATGTCCTAAAGTTTAAGGTACTTGTTACCCGGTAATAAAGAATATAAATAATTCACTTTAAACACCCGCCTTCCTTTGGGATGGTACAAAGTATTTAAAATGACCAAAAGTTTTTTATTCAATTATTACCCCATGAATGCAAATACTTAGTCAATAACAAGGTCTCCTTTGGGAAACAAGCATGTTATCACATATCAATAAGAACATTCATCACTTTAACAAATTTGTATTTAAATAACGTAAATTACTTTGGCAACAATATTATTTAAACAATGAATAAATTTGTTTAAGCATATAATTAATCATGCTTTAGGGCACAAATTAATGTACATTTTACTCAAGTAATGAATGAAAATTGACCAAAATAGCAAAAGATTGAAAATATTGAAAATCTGGCCTAAATAATTCTTGCTCGGCCGAGTCAAGGAAGGTGCTCGGCCGAGCAAAAGATTCCAGAGAACATCCCTTTTGGCTCCCTTACGCTCGGCCGAGTCCTTAGGGGTGCTCGGTCGAGTCCTTATGGGTGCTCGACCGAGCACTATCCTTGACTCGGCCGAGCATCATGACCGTTGGATGCCGCCTTTCCAATTAATTTCAAACGTTGTGCTGATACAAATGGGGTGCTCGGCCGAGTCAAGGGAGGTGCTCGGCCGAGCAGACCCTGAATGTCAAATTTTTCAGATTTTGACTATCAATCCTTAATTTAATGGTGAATAGATATTCAACCAAAGCAAGTAGATCCACATACTCACAACACATTTTTAAATGCGTGGCTATGCATTTGAACAAACTCACAACGCATCAAATGATGGTGGCTATGTTCAAAATTTGGATAATCTTACATTAAGAATTGAAAGCCTATATTGAGTAAAACAAAAAAATTTATAATTAAGATTTAACATAATACTCTAGAATCTGAATTAGAGTATGATAATAATTCAAGAACACATGATAAACATGGAATCTTTTCAAGAATTAAAAGCATAATAAAACATGAAGGTTTTTCAAAATACTCAAACTTGATCTAGAATATGAGTAGGCTCTGATACCAATTGTTGGAACATAAATATTCCATAAACCAAAACCGTCTCATATCTAGATTAAGAAGAGAGAAGGAAGATGAAGACGGAAGCGTGTACCTGAAGAATCCATGATTGTGTTCTTGATACTTGTTCTTGAATGAAGGAGAGAGTAGGAAAGAAAGTACTTCTAAATGATTGTGCTCACACTAGTTCTTCTTTGATGAATGAAGAATGATTTATGACTGAATTGTGATTAATGTTAAGTGTCTCAAATGGGCTGATGGATAGCCTATATATAGATTGAGAAGGGGCACTCATTTAGAGACTACACCCTTTCACAAAGTTGGTGGTGAGAAGTTACCATTATGCCCATCATTTAATGGTTCTTTCACCTAATGAAATTCTACATATTTTGTCTATACTTTAACATTATTAAATGATTATAACATATGGAATTCAATAACACATATTATTTAATCTATGTTCTAACAGCAATTAAATACAAATCAATACGATTATGAATAACATATCTTCATTTATTTTTTAAAAAAATGTTTGCAAAGACAGGATTGGTTTAGGGTTGATTTTCCACATGTATTTGTATTTGTGGGATGTGTCGCAGCTCTTCCTTCCTTCTGTTATCATGGTGTCCAATAAGCCACACATTTTCACTTTTGTGATCAATAGACTAGAAGAATTTTAAGTTTAGTGAGACCTGTAAATTATAATTGTCAAATCGATGTCAACCACAAAATAAAAAATGAAGAAATGTAGCGAGTCGAGCACACTTGTTGGAACACAGGAACACCAACTCGTAGGGCTGTTTTAGGTGCAATGTTTGGTAACCCAATCAAGCTCTTAATTTAGAATACTTTAAAACATTAAAAAGTTAAGCTTGTTTGATAAAATAAATTTAAATCATTTAATTAATTAATATTGTCTTTAAAAAGACTATTAATTTTAAATTGAAAATGGGAGTCTTAAGAAATTAAGAGGAAAGAAACAAACAAAAAAAGGATTGAGTTCAAATCAATCCATCAACATATTTTATTTATGTATTTATTATTACTTTATTTTGGTTAAATATTATAACTTTTTATATAAATTATATATGACTAAGTATTAAAATATAATTTTCTTTATATTAAACTATTGTTAATATCTTTAATAAAGTATCATAATTAAAATTTTCTTTATTTTTTATTAAAGTTTAGTCAAGTTGACTAAAATAGTCAAAATAAATTTTATAATGGAACAAAAAAATACCAATAAAATATTTAAATATTATAAAAATATAATCTAATTATGTTTATGATGACTTTATTTTTATTATATAATCATTAAGACTATTCAAATAATTTTAGTGTTTAGTTGAAATTTTGATTAAATTCAGATGTAAGTGATTTGTCATTATTAAACAAATTCAAGTATTAAAATTCAACAACTTAATAATTTCAGCTCTACATTTTAATTTTCATTTTTACCAAACAGGCCCTACGTTAGAATCTATTTTTATTTTAGAGTTTACAATTTGAGAAAATGACGGGATTACCCATATAATATAACCCTAGTATTATTTTTCATCTTTTCATAGGGTCGAAAAATGTATACACAACAGGTTAAGGTTAGGGTGTGGGTGTGGGTCCGGGTTTGTGTGGGTTTGAGTGTGCAAATATTTATATTTGTATTATAGCGACTCAATGATGGATTTTTTTTTCTCAAATAATTGCTTTTTAAAATTTTATTTCCCAAAATATATCACATTCCAAACTATTTCCCAAACTATACCACTTTTTGTAAATCGCTACACCATGTAGCGATTTTGACATTTTTCCTTTCAACTCGCCAAACCATTTAGCAAGTTTATTTATTTTTTATTTCCATTAATTATTTTATGTAATATTAAAAAAAAATTCAAATATTAAAAAACAAATTTCATGAAAATTAAACTCACCATTTCAATTGGCGAGTTTAAACGAAAATCGTTTAAAGGGAACTCGCCAATTGAATTGGCGAGTTTAAGTTGAATACTCAGATCCCCAATTGGCGACTTTACAGTCACAGACAGAAGAAAGAAATAAAAACCAAGGAAGAAGAAGAGAGAAGGAAGAATGATTTTTCAAGACATCCAAATTCAAAACCCCTCTATTCAGTGATTCTTCAAAATTGTTAAGTAAATTTTTTTTCTCTTCCCCATATTTTCATTTTTTGAAGGTTAGAATGAGTTGTGTTTGTGAATTTAGAATTTAGGTTTGAGTTTGATTTTGGTCCTTTTAGGTTTAAATTGAACGAATTTTGGATGTTTTGATGTGTTTTTGATTGATTTTTATGTGGTTTCTGTATTATGTTATGGATTTAAGTTGATTAATTAGCCTAGTTGAGGTTATGGATCCATGAATTTGTGTTGTTTTGATTAACAGATGGATACTTTTGTTGATCATGGGCCTTTTGATCCTTCCGTGTTAACTTTACAGCACTCCCACCGAGCCCGATATATTTGGGCAAATCGTGACATTTCGAGTTTATCATTTCGTCGTGGTGTAACCGTGCCAGATGTTATAGCTCCAGTTATCCAGGAGAGATTAGTAGTGGCTGGGTGGTTAGGAGTTCATTTTACCGGGAGAGTGCAGTATGACCAGGCATTATTTGAGGTGTTGATTGAGAGATGGTGTTCGGAAACCCATACATTCCACCTCCATGTTGGTGAGATGACCATCACATTAGAGGATATCGGGATGCTGTCGGGGTTGCCGATTGATGGGTTACTCGTTACCGATTCAGGTTTGCCCGTGCTTCCAGATTGGCGGGTCTTATGTTCAGAGCTTCTAGGTGTTGTTCCACCTGATGCAGCGTTTGATGGTAGTAGTTTAAAGATTAAGTGGATGAGGACACAATTTTATGAGTTTGGTAGCCTTTCCGCTGATTCCCCCCCCCCACACTTAGTTGATAGGTATACGCGTGCCTATATTTTGATAGCCTTGGGGCTAATGTGATGCCAGATCGTAATAACAGCAAGGTGAAGCTGTTTTATCTCCCTTTACTTAGAGATATTGAGAGGATACACATGTACAGCTGGGGTAGTGCATGCTTAGCCTTTTTATATAGGGAACTTTGCTCTGCCACTCACCCCGACACTAGCCAGCGTGGTGGATTTCTATATATTCTGCGGGTATGCTATAACATTTTAATTAAACTTTATGATGTTGTTCTCTTTTTTTCTTTATTTATTTGAAATCATATGTTTTGATAGTATTTCATATATATATTTTTTTATACAGCTTTGGGCATGGGATAGGTTGCTATGTACGCAACCTATTTCTCTTAGGCCAAATGAGGATCAGGGCAACCTTCCCTTGGGGTGCAGGTATACATTTATTAACGAGTTTTCCATCTGAAATGTTATTGTCACCTACTACCTATTGAAACTTTTGACTTATACTTCTCCATGTATTGAATTTCAGGTGGATGGTTATCTCTGAAGTATGTTACTGCACACAACCTTCACAGCTATCGAGACCAGCTAGCACACTTGACTGATGATCAGGTTGTATGGATGCCATACAGAGATCGACGGGCTCCAGCTTATTGCCGTCAGGGAGAGGCTGTTTGGAGGCCTAGAGTCCCTCTGATATGTTTTGAGAAGGTAGAGTGGCACCACCCTGATCGCGTGTTGAGGCAGTTCAGCATGCTGCAGGGGATCCCTGAACCGTGTGACACAGGGGAGGAGTTGCACAGGGTTGACCACCGCGGGAACAGCCATGTCGTTTGGGGTTCCCGACACTAGCGATTTATAGCAGCTTAGGAACAACGGCGGGATAGAGTGGTATACGGGCATATGGGGGTTCAGGCCATGCATTATAAGCATCCTTACATGATTTGGTACAGGAGGATCACGTGCATGTTTGTTCAAAACCCAGTGCATGTAGAGGAGATTGGTTACCGGACGATGGCCCCTTTCTTGGAGGGTTTGGTAAGCATTTCTTAAATTGTTCTCATTATAATCACCTTACTTTTTTTACTTCGAATTATTAAATTATGTCTCATTCTCATAATTTATGCTACAAAAACAGGTACAAAACTTACATCATGTTCATGTGACAAATGAAGCTGGCATTACTAGGGATGAGGAGCAGCAAAGTCCGCCGTGTCCGTCCCGGTTTGAGGTACGGAGGGTTGTCAGACACACTCTCACGCATGTGAGAGAGCAGCAGCGGCTTGAGGCTGAAGCACCTTCAATACTTGTTGATCGCGCCCAGGGTGTGGCACCTAGACAGCCTCGTAGACATGGACATCGTGCACCCAAACAGGCACAGCCGGGGATGAACTTACATGATGAGCAAGAGCCACATCCAGAACCTCACATCGACCCACAGCCACAGCTAGATCCTCAAGCCCAGACCCAGGATGATGGGCTATTTGAATGGCCGTCACAGTGGACTCAAAGTCAATTTAGTGGGAGTGCCTTTAGGGTCCTCTATCTACGTCACAAGCATCGTTCCAACCCTTCTTCGATTCGAATTCAACTTCTTCTGGCGAGACTTACTTTGAGGGCATTACACAACCTCAGAGGGAGGAATTTCAGAGACAGGCTGACATAAGAAAGGGGTCTAGGTCGCGACATCCGATAAATAAATTCACTCCATCTACATACGATAAAACATATGAAAGAAGGAAGAAGTGAGATTTGATTAGTTTAGCAGTTTTTGTAATGGATATTTATAGTATAATACAATATTTTTGTAATATATTTGTTTGTTTTTTGAAAGTTTTAGTTTGTTTCTATATTTGTTGTTGTATACATGATTTTTGTTTTGTTGGTTTTGTTGTTTGTATACATGTGTTTTGCAGGTGGACAGTAAATTGTTAGCTGCCAGTGCGAAATCTGGTTTTTACAAACTCGGCAATTCAATTGGCGAATTCACCTTAACCGATTTTCCTTTAAACTCACTAATTGAATTGGCGATTTTCAATTTCATTTAAACTCGCCAAATGAAACGGCGAGTTTAATTTTCATGGAATTTGTTTTTAAATATTTGGAATTTGTGTTTTTAATATTACATAAAATAATTAATGGAAATAAAAAATAAATAAACTCGCTAAATGGTTTGGCGAGTTTCAAAGGAAAAATGTCAAAATCGCTACACGGTGTAGCGATTTACAAAAAGTGGTATAGTTTGGGAAATAGTTTGGAATGTGATATACTTTGGGAAATAAATTTTTAAAAACCAATTATTTGAGAAAAAAATTCCTAAATGATGTTTATAGTGGAACAAATGGAGTATTTAAAGAGGTTGGCTCTTGACTATAGTATATACAACCATAAAGAAATTAAGAGAAGTATTGTTAAAAAAATTACCATTAAAATTAGAGTTGTTCTTGTGTAAAACAAGTTCTAGGATAAGCTATCCTAGAACCTGTTTTACGTAAGTGCCTTCTCTGTTATTATAAAGTGTCTCTTACAAAATTAGAAAGTGTCTGTTTTAAAATAACACTAATATAACATTTAAATCGGTTGTAATGCTAAATAATAACAGCGATATTGTTGAAAATAGTGCATGTTGTAGTGTTAAAAAGTGTCTGTTGTAGTATTGAAAAGTGCCTCTTGTAGTATTGAAAAATGTCTGTTGTAATATTGAAAAGTGTCAAGTGAATTAAAAAGCACATGCCTATTGTAGTATCAAGAAGTGTCTGAAAGTTTCGTGTAGCTAGGAAACTTGGATCACGCAATAGGCAAAGGATGTGAGTACAGATGTGTCTCACAACTGTCCACACATCCACAGATAATGCAGCGGAATAAAACAATTAAATGTAAATAAAATGCAATAACTCAAGAGTTATATACGCCATCGATCCTGTGTGATCGCAAACTAGGCTTACGCCCAAAAACCTTTTCACTATAAAAACTTATGTTTCTTACAAAAACAAATAAGTGAAAAACTAAAATATGAAAATACTAAACAAGTTCTAATCACCTTCTATGATATGAACAACTCCCCTTTCCCAAGTAGGACTTATTCAATCAGAAGTAAAACAAGAGAACTTTATGAAAACCTAGATGTGAGTTACGGATGTAAGCTCACAACCTAAAACAACAATGTCGAATGACTATGAAGAATGTGATTTTCTCTCGTAAATTGTGTAACTTCTCTTTGTGCTGAATGCCTTGTATTTATAGAGCACCTTGGAGAAGATCTTCATGCAATCGACCTCTTCCTTTGTGAGATTCCTTTTTCTATATGAAAACATATAACACACTCACAAGGAAATCAAATATTAGTAGGTTAGTCCTAATATAAAACTATGTACATAAATAAAAGATATTTACATAATTACAATCTCTTAATAAAAGTAAGATACTTATAAATCTCCATGAAAGTCTCAAAATCTTCTTACCATAATAGAAGACAAATTAAATAAGGAAACATAAATATGTTCCCAAAAACTTCACGTTTTCAATCTCCCCTATTTTGGACTTTCTCGGTCAAAACCAAAGATTTATAATAATCAAAATATTATGACCACGTAATGTAGAAAGAGCATGACTCCCCGAATGGATGTGTGTCCCATGTGTATACACATCCACACATAAAAACCGCAAAACAGATTTAGAACAATACTAGCAGCTCATTAAGCAAAAGCAAAAACCATTCAGTCATGTCCTACTTAAAGCTATTACAAACCATTGTTTTAAAAAACTAACCAACTAAAACGTAAATTTAAAAATGTCTTTAAAAACCATCAATTCAAAAAAACTTTTCTCCCCTAAGTTAAAGTTCCCACCTCTCCAATTAGAAGCATACACGAGTTGTTCCAAATTTTATCTCCTCCAAAAGCAAAGAAGAAAGATCGACCAAAGACCATCTCCCCTTTTTGAGCGTAAAGTGAAGCATGCCATTTGAGAAGATTAGCCTTAAGAGCTTTAAGGTTGTTGGCATACGGGCAAATGAGGCTTGAGCTTGAAGCTTCAAAGACTAGCAATCTCAAAGCATCTAAATCCTTCATCCGGACATCAAATGGGGTTACTTGGCCAAGGGTTCGTATGTATCCACATCCGGCATAGCAATTTCAGGAGATGTACCCACAGAAGATCAACATGCCTTTGCTTAGTGGTCTAACAGAAGTTTTGGTCTCCTTAAACAGAGCAAAGTTATCAACTGTTTCTTCTCCTCTTTCGCCTTCACTCCATTAGCAATGATGATTTGGGAGATTAAAGAAGGGTAAGGCAAAGACCATTTCTTTGAGGGAGACTCTCCATAATCACAAATTTTTCTAAAAATGAAATCCCCAAAATTAATGTGCTTCTTAAGTCCCAATCTATACGTATAGCAAGGCTTCGCATTCTAGTAACAGAGGTTTTGTTATTGGAGGGACACAAATTGGCAAAGCAAGGATGGAGTGGAGAAAACAATAAAGGGAAGATAATGAACCACTACCTAAATCCTTAGGCTTTACAGCCAGAAGTGACCTTTCCATGTGTGAGAGCAGAAACCAGCTCATCCTCCTCAATAGAAACTATATCATCAAGATTATCACTCAATCCAAGAAAATCATTGATAACCGAAGGTGTAAAGTGAACAAATACTCCTCTAACATAAACACCAAAGGAATGAGAGTAAGTTCTATCAAAATTCTTAGGCAGATTTGCATAAAACTCATAGACCAATTTTTGGATAGAAGGGAAGGGGATGGTCCACTATACCAAGAATAATCCTCTTTCCTCAAAAACTTGTCCATTCCAAGTTTGATAAAAGTGTCCCTATCCCTTTTCATCTCAACAACAAAGGCTTTAGAGGAAATTAACTCAAACCTATCGAAGCCTTTTTGGACAGTAAACTTTTGGAAAAGGGTTTGGGGTTAGAGACAAGAGAGAGAGAAGATGACATACCCAATTCAATTTTCTTTCGAGTAGATGCCTGGATGTGGGCACATCCTTAGCCACATCCTTCACAGGAATGGAACATTTATTGGTTCAATCTCGCATTATCGCATCGTAGGAATCCACCTTGTCTTCTTTCTCCCGATCAAGCTCTTCTCTTCCAAGCTTGAAGTTCTCATCCGAGGCGTTGTCATCACTCTCGTAACTTGAGTCGATTCATCTTCAAAGGGTTCTAGGTCACCTCACCCACCTTTTTCTTTCCCTTTAAATCTATTAAAATCTTAGCTAAGGGTTCATCATCACCGAAGGAAATAAGGTCCTCAACAGACTAGCAACCAAGGAATCGAGGGCTCAAAGAACAGGACTAGAAACATTATCCCTAGGGGTGAAGCAAGATTGGGATAATGGGATCGGATGAAATTATGGGAGAAGGAGGAGCAATTGGTTCAACAGATTTTGCATGGTGAACAGTATCAACAGGGATTAGAAGTTCAACATGGGGAGCATCAACAGAATCAATAGGGGGTGCAACCTCAGAAGGAGCAACAACAGGGACAGGATCAATAACAGAAATTGACGATTTAGACCTAGTCCTAATAAGAGGAGCTATTACCTCTTCTTCTTCTTCTATTTCTTCAAGAACAATGGCGCTGAAGGTTTCCCGCCAGTTTAGTTAGATTCTTAGCTTTGTCGCACTCGACACTTGCGAACCCTACCGCATCGACGAAGATTGCGACGAGGTACCGGCGGTGCAAATGTACTTTGGGGCTTTAGCTTGAGACAACTTCCTCTTCTTAGTTGACGATGGTTCTGGCAGAATGGCGACATCCGATGGTGGAATCACCGGAGAGGATGGAGCCTTAAGGTTGACCTCAGTTGAAACATTCACAGCTTCCAATGAAGGGGATTTGGGAGAAGAAGCTTCCATTGTTGGTTCGCACGAGGGTGATGGAGAAGAGAAATCAAGCAAGAAATTTTGAGATTACGGGATTTAGGAGAATGGAGTCCTCTCTTCTTGCTATTGAAATCGGCACAATGTCAAGAACATCTTCTTCTCTTATATTCGAATGCTCGGCCATTTAACAGAGAGATTTGGGGTTGGTTGAACAAAGATAATGAGAAGTTAATGCAAAGAGTGTGAATTTGTGTGCAAACGGGAAGGAAGAACAAGGGTTTTAACAAGGATTATGAGGGAGGAGACGGATGTGAGGTAAAATAAATACTCACAGCTCCCCCTTTCCTACTAAAATTAGGAATCCTTTTTCAAAGAGGTTTAACATACCTCAAAATCCTTAAGAGTCCTCCAACGGCTAGAAAACCTTTGAGGTTACCACACACAAGCACCTTCCAAGAAAATAAGGGATTAAAATAGATCAAGATTTTGTAAGATTTTTATGAAAACAAAAATGTTTCGGCATATATTTATTTAAAATAGAATCCCAAAAGAATTTTCCAACCTTTTCAAACAAGGATTGATACACATCTTTTCTTTTCATGAAAGATATTGAGATCAAAACCTATATAATCAAAGAGTAAATTAAGAGAGAAAATTAATTAACTAACATATTTACAAAGCTCCTATATGTCCTAAAATGCAATATGCCTAGCATGATGCAAACACACAAGTGAAGGAAATATTCTCACCCATGGATGTGGCATAGGATGTGAGTCACATATTGGGACACATTTAGATCACAAAAAGTCAATGAGCAATAATCCAATCTGCACAAATTTCTCTAGGATGCATCCACCAATTTTTTGTTGTGGATTTTTGCAATGTGAGTAGCTTTCACTTTACTTGATCCCAAAGATAGCCCTTTTTCCCAATGATCTTATCAAGTTTGACTTCAAGTTTTCTTATGAAAATCACTTGATCACAATGGTATGGCTTCATACTAAGGGTGAAGCAAATGTTTCTCACATATATATATATTATTTTTTTCTTTTAGCACCCACTCGTGAGATACCTAGGAAGGTTATACCAAGTAATCAAAAGATTGCATGGACAGAAATACTCACAATTAAGTGATCAAAAATAATGTCAAAGATGAAGACTCACAAGTGACCACACCGAGAAATTTCGTGCTAATGCATGATATTTTTGGATTTTTCTTTTATGATTTTTTTTTTTTTTTTTTTTTTTTTTTTCGCTAAACTAATCTACAGATGTGTTAGAGGATGTGAGACACATCTGGTCTCACAACCTTAGATATCACACAAGCCAAGAGACTTCCTCAAGGAGGAAAATCTCTCCAAATCTAATGCCTTTGTAAATATATCACCAATTGATTTTCATCCCAACAAATTCCGCACATACGCTTTTTGCTCTACAAGATCTCTAATGAAATGATGTCTAATATCAATGTGCTTTGTTCTAGAATGTTGAACAGATTTTTAGATATGTCCAAGGCACTTTTGTTATCACAAAAGCAAGCCAAAACTTTGCTATTTAATCCATAATCTTTTAGCATTTGATTCATCCAAAGTAATTGTGTGCAAGAACTCCCAAGGGCAACATATTCAAATTTCAAGAAAGGACAAGGACACACAATTTTGTTTCCTACTATACCAAGACACAAGATTATTACCTAGGTAAAAACATCCACCGCTGGTACTCTTTCTATCATCACTATTTCCAAATTTCAATCGTAATCGTTGTACCCAACCAAATTTGTGTTTGTTTCTTTAGAGTAATGTAACCTAGGTTCACAAATCCCACTCACATACCTAATGATCCTTTTCAATGCTTTAAGATGGGACACTTTAGGGTTGGCTTGGTATCTAGCACATAGACATACACCGAACATAATGTCGTCTACTTGCAAAGTGAGGTAAAGCAGTGCTTCCTATCATGCTTCTATAGAGGGTTTGATCAACACTCTCACCATCCGAATCATGGCTTAACTTTGGGAAGATCCCATTGGGGTTCTTTGATGTGAAGAGTGTTCAAGCTCAAACTTTTTCACAAGATTCTTGGCATACTTAGACCGAGAAATGAACATGCCATCTTTGAATTGCTTAATTTGTAAGCCTAAGAAAAAGTTCAACTCTCCTACCATGCTCATCTCAAATGTGGAAGTCATGCTATCCACAAAGTTAGCTAACATAGGGTCGAGTTTGACCCAAACACAATATCATCTACATAGATTTGTGCCACAAGAATCTCCTTTTGTTTCTTCTCACAAACAAGGTTTTGTCAACCTCACCTCTCTTGAATCCTAGTTGAAGCAAATGGTCACAACCTACCATACCACGCTCTAGGGCTTGCTTTAGCCCATACAGAGCTTTCTTCGCCTTATACACATGATTAGGATATTTGGAGTCCACAAAGCCTTTAGGTTGTTCAACATAGGCTTCTTCATTTAATATCCCATTTAAAAAGGCACTCTTGACATCCATTTGATGAAGAGTAATCTTGAGGTAACAAGCAATAGCTAACAATAGCCTAATGGACTCAATTCTTGCAACAGAGCAAATGTCTCCTCAAAGTCAATTCCCTCAATTTGAGTATAACCTTGAGCAACTAACCTAGCTTTATTTCTAGTTATCACACCTTGCTCATCAGCTTTGTTCTTAAAAATCCATTTGGTTCCTATTACATTACCATGTGAGGGTCTAGGAACAAGAGTCCATACCTCATTCTTTTCAAATTGAATTAATTCATCTTGCATAGCCATAATCCAACAAGATCTTTCAATGCTTCAAGAACATTCTTAGGCTCAATTTTAGAAACAAAACAATGTAAGCTTACCCGAGAGTATGCCGAGGAGCAACTCCATAAACCAGCCATCTTTCTATAATCAACTTTGTCCTTTTGTCTAGTTCTCACTGAAAGCATGCACATCTCCCACAACTTGTGAAGTGGGGTGGTTTTTCCGGATTTTTGAAGGGATATCCTTTCGACCTATCCACACACCCATTCACATTACCTTCTGGAGCATCATCCCGATCGTAATCGAGGAACCGTCCTCGCTACAGGAGTTTGAGCGGATGTGGGTGCAGATGTGGGTTCAGATGTGGAGGCGTATGTGTCCACATCCTTGGTTACATCCTTGTCGTTCATCATTTTTAACAAAGACTGAAGTTTCTTTTGCTTTTTCAAAGACTCGTTTCTTCATCCTTCCAAATTCCAGAAGCAACCCGAGACATCATCCTCAAGTAGCCTTGAGGTTAAGATCAAGTGAGTCATCAAATTTAACATTAGCAGATTCCATAATGGTCTTAGTTTTGAGATTGAAAACTCGTAAGCTCTACTGTTTGTGGAATAGCCCATGAAAATTGCTTTGTCACTTTTTGAATCAAACTTGGACAGTATTCTCTATCATTGAGAATATAACAAACACAACCAAACACATGAAAATATTTTGGCTTGGTTTCTTTCCAAGGAGAATTTGATATGGGGTGACAAAGTTACCAATCCTTAGGAACACCCTATTGCCAATGTGGCAAGCAAGTGTTTAAAGCTTCGCCCAAAACTTTTTGGACAAGTTCTTTGAACTTAGCATGACTCTTGCCATTTCTTGCAAGGTTCTATTCTTTCTTTCAAAGCAATTCCATTTTGTCAGGTGATTGGTGCGTAAAACTCATGAGTGATTCCCTTAGAATTGCAAAAATTGGTGAACATTTGATTCTCATATTCAAGCATACGGTCGACCTAATCCTCACAAGCCTTAAGGCCATACAAATTTCTAACTCTTTTGTACCAATTCTTGAATTCTCCAATTGTTTCGACTTTTCTCTTAAGAACATTACCCAAGTGTACCTAGAATAATCATCAACACACACAAAGGCATACTTTTTCCTACCAAAGCTTTCTACTTCAATAGGTCCCATTAAATCGTTGTGAATCATCTCCAAACATCTAGTTGTGGAGCATTGTTGGACCTTTTTATGTGATGCTTTTGTTTGTTTTCCCTTTTGACATGAACCACGTACATCGTGGTTCTTGAAGTTCGCTTAGGGAGGTCTTTAATGGCTTCAAACCTTTGAAGTTCTTCCAGTAGTTCTACAGCCTAGCATGCCCTAATTTTTGGTGCCACAGTATTGACATCATTAGCTTTTGAGCTTAGGCAAGACAGATTGTCACCAAATTGGTAACAATTATCGCCAGATCTAGGACCAAGAAACACACATTTATTATCCTTATCAAACACTTCACACAAGTGCTTATCAAACTTCACAAATAGGTCATCATCACACAGCTGACCGATGCTTATTAGGTTGGCTTTCAAGCCTTCCACATGGTACACATTGTGCAATTTTGGGAGACCCTTGACATCTAGGGTTCCTTTTCCAACAATCTTTCCTTGAGCACCTCCACCAAAATTTACTTTCCCTCCATTTATTATTTCATAGTCAAGAAGGACAGCTTGGTTACCAGTATGTGCCTAGAGCACCCACTATCAAAATACCAAGAGCCGTAGACAAGACTTTCGAGGGAAGAGTAGACAACATTGCAGTGTGGTAATTGGTTTGGCTACCCACCGTTTAACATTTTTCTTTTTGGGTTGCAGAGGTCTCAGATTGACCGGATGTGTGTTAGGATGTGCATACATCTTCTCACACATCTCGAGGCCGTTTGAAATTACTGCATTTTATCGCCTTGAGTTTGTAATGTAAGGGCCTAATGTGACCAGAGCTAGGCAAGAATGACAAAATGTAATGCCTCTTCCTTGGTCTCTTCTCACTCGTAATGACTTTTTCTTTAAAAGCTTGTTTTTTCACAATTTTAGAGGTAGAACCCTCATATCCCTCCTTTACAAAAATTATTTTCAAAACCTATACCAATTTTGTCACGTTGACCCATAGAAAAGCTTCTTCCATTTTCATTTTACTTTTGTTTAACTTAGTGAAAGTATTATCGCCTTTTTCACATTCATTCTTGAATTTTTCAAGGTCAACTTCTCTTTTGGTCACAAGGACTTCAAGTCTTGCAATGGTATCCTTTTGAGCATCATTTTCTTTTGAAAGTACAAATTTTTCATCTTCACAAGCAGCCTAATTTATCGACAGAGATTTGTTTACCTTAACAAGTACCTCAATTTTGTCCAATCTTTTCATCCAATCTCGTATGCAGCCCTTGTATGTGGCAAAGAGTTCCTCATAGGGGATATCTCTTTCTTCATCTTCATCATCTCGAATCTCCTTTAATAGAGAAACAATTTCAGCTCCAGTTCAGATGTGACACCGTATGTGTACACAATCGAGCCCACATCCAAGGGATTTTCAAGAGTATTTTCTTCTATATCTCGCGTAAAAGGCATTAAAACGTAATGGCAATTTAAGACAGACATGTTAGCCACTTCTTCTTCCTCATCCTCACCGTCACTAAGGGTAGCAGCTTAAGCTCATCCCCTTCTTTTTAAGTGTGTTAGCACACTCATTGGCATAATGACCAAAGCCACGACATGCCCTACATTCGACGTATTCAGATGATTTATTTTCAAAACTTGGCTTCTTGAATCCAAAGGTCGTTGCTAGGTTTTGGCTTTTCAAAGCAAGATCGAAGTAGGTCTATTGGGAAATTTGCTTATCCTTCTATTTTTCAAGATAGAACCGAATTTCTTTGAAATAAAAGCAACATCCTCATCTTCAAGATTAGACTTGTCAATTTCGTAGGATAATTCCACAAGCTCTTTTGGTAGAGCAAAGAAGACTTTTAAGGGCAAGACTGTGTGTTTTGTTTTTCTTCCGAGCCTCAAGGTTAAGTTCAAACACAAGCCAAGATTCCTATGATGGTGTCAAGACCTACAAGATTTGTGTCCTTTGTTTCTTCAATCACAGCCTACTTTAATGTTGAACCTCTCGTGCAAGGTCCTTAGAATCTTACTAACAAGTCTTGCATTGGAGATAGATTCTCCTAGACTTGTGCATTCATTTGAAATCTCATGAATCTTAGCAAAGATATGACACAATATCCTCGGTTTCTTCCATTCGAAGTAACTCAAACCTATCCATTAAAATTCTAAGCCTCGGTAGCCTTCACACTTGGTGCTCCCTCACATTGAGTTTGCAAAATATCCCAAGCGTATTTGGCTATACTTTCATTTGTTATAAGCTTGTACATATTCCTGCAAACATGGCTGGAAATAGCACCCATGGCTTTTTGAATTGTAATTTGCAGCTTGTATTTCATCAAGAGTCCATTGTTCTTCAGTTTTCTTTCAAAGAAGGACTCACCAACACCGTAAGATGGCTTTTTCTCCACGGTAGGAGGTTGCCATGCAACAAGAATGCACATCCAAGCTCTTTCATCAATACTTTTGATGTAATTTCGCATCTTAGACTTCCAAAGAGAATAATTTGTGCCATCCAAGACAGAGGCCTATTTTGGTGATTTTGGCATTCCATAATGACTACACTTTCTGGATCAACACTCGCAATATTTCGAGAGTTGGCTCGATACCATTTGAAAGTTTCGTGTAGCTAGGAAACTTGGATCACGCAATAGGCAAAGGATGTGAGTACAGATGTGTCTCACAATCCGTCCACACATCCACGTATAATGCAAATGAATAAAACAATTAAATGTAAATAAAATGCAATAACTCAAGAGTTATATACGCTTCGATCTGCGTGTGATCAAGAACTAGGCTTACGCCCAAAACCTTTTCACTATAAAAACTTATGTTTCTTACAAAAACAAATAAGTGAAAAACTAAAATATGAAAATACTAAACAAGTTCTAATCACCTTCTATGATATGAACAACTCCCCTTTCCCAAGTAGGACTTATTCAATCAGAAGTAAAACAAGAGAACTTTATGAAAACCTAGATGTGAGTTACGGATGTAAGCTCACAACCTAAAACAACAATGTCGAATGACTATGAAGAATGTGATTTTCTCTCGTAAATTGTGTAACTTCTCTTTGTGCTGAATGCCTTGTATTTATAGAGCACCTTGGAGAAGATCTTCATGCAATCGACCTCTTCCTTTGTGAGATTCCTTTTTCTATATGAAAACATATAACACACTCACAAGGAAATCAAATATTAGTAGGTTAGTCCTAATATAAAACTATGTACATAAATAAAAGATATTTACATAATTACAATCTCTTAATAAAAGTAAGATACTTATAAATCTCCATGAAAGTCTCAAAATCTTCTTACCATAATAGAAGACAAATTAAATAAGGAAACATAAATATGTTCCCAAAAACTTCACGTTTTCAGTGTCTTTTGTAGTATTGAAAACTGTCTTCTACAGTATCAAAAAATGTCTGGTGAAATTTCGTAAGTTTCAAGTGAATTCAAAAATACATGCCTGTTGTAGCGTTGGAAAGTGCCTCTTGTAGTATTCAAAAACTGCCATACATTGTTAAAATGTGCCCGTGCATTTTTCGTAAGTTCCAGTTATTTACAAAAATGTCACCGCGCCTATTGAAAAGTTCTACTTATTTACAAAAATGTCACCGCGCACATTTTAAAACACGTTCTACGCTCAGCGAGCGTAGAACACGTTTCACCCAAGATTTTGTGTTAAAATTATACTCTAATATTATAAACATAATAAATACGGAGTAATAAGTGTTCCACGTTTCCTTTTTTAATTTATTCTAAAGTAAATATCACTTTTTTAAATAATTAATAAATAAATTGTAATTTTAATATTGTACCAGCAATCTACAAATAAATAAATAAATTTATTTTAAAAATAATGACTAGCAGATACTACATATATTACAGGATAGTGGGTCTAATCTCTGAGGCCGGTGAGAAATCGGTTGCATCAATTAATGTTCAAGATCGTGCGCGAGTTGAAGCGATAAATGCGTTGAAAAAAATGTTTGAAATATCCGTAATAAATCCCTTACATGAACCATCAAAATCGAAAGAAACATGTATTCCCTCCTCCCACCTCAACTTGACACGAAAATTAGGAGGGAGTATATATCCGTACCTCTTATGGGCTCATAATTTATCAAGGGAATTTCTATTTGCACAATCACTTTTCTATTAACACAATTTTTCCACTTTTCAAGATAGTATTTATGTCAAAAGTTATACATGCAGTAAGTTTTCTAAGCCTTTGATTTTCGAGATTCTCATTGGGCTTCATTTCAACTTCTTTCTTTTTTATTCTTTACCCTAGACGTGTCCAAAATTTATTCGGAACCGGCCAATCGGCGGTTTTTAACCGGTCAACTAACCGGTGAAACCTGTTAACCGATTTAACCGTAGCCGGATTAACCGAAACCGGCGGTTAACCGGTTCGGTTAAGGTTACAGATTTTTCAAACCGGCGGTTATAACCGTCGGTTATTTAACCGGATATAACCGTTTAAATTCCAGTCAGTTTTTTAACATTTTCAGTTAGTTTTTTAGAATTTTAATTAAGTTTTTTAACGTTTTCGATTAGTTTTTCAGAATTTCAGTTAGTTTTTTAGAATTTCAGTCAGTTTTTTAACGTTTCCAGTTAGTTTTTCAGAATTTCAGTTAGTTTTTTGAAATTCCAGTCAATTTTTTAAAGATTTTCAGTTAACCGTTTTAACCGGATAAACCGTGTTAACCGGTTATAACCGTTAACCGGATAACTGTAACCGTTAGTACACGGTTAACAGTTAGGTTACGGTTAAGTTTTAACGGTTTTTTTAACCACCGGTTATAACCGTTAACCGACGGTTATAACCGTTTGGACACGTCTACTTTACCCTTTTCACTTTTCTATACTTCCGAAATACTAATTTACTAGTAATTTCTTCTCATCAACATTTTGTTTCAACTAAAATATTACTCCCTCCGTCCTAATTTAATGTTCTTAGTTTAATTTGATACGAAAATTAAAACTAAATAAATGTTGTGAGTATAAAATATGAAGTAGGAAATATAGAGTGGGTAGAGATTTTTTTTATTTTTTTTGATAATGACAATTAAGTCACATTGGTCATTTTAGGTGATAAAACAACTAAGAATCTTAAACTGGGACAAACTAAAAAAAGGAAAGTAAAAACCTTAAAATGAGACGAAGGAAGTATTTTATTAATTAATCCATTTTTCGATGCTTACCAAATAACGAAAAATGAGAAAAAATATTTTCCCCAAAACAAGCGGAGCCTTACAAAAATAACTGTTAGTTATCTACCCTCTACTTTTCACCCAGTTATTTTATAAATAGTGTTTAGATAATTATTTCCTCAACTCATTATTATTGTTGAACCATTTTAATTTTAATTTTTTAATAAGCGTTAGAAAGTCAAGTTAAGAAATTAAATCGAACGAAAAAAGTACCATTATTAATTATCCCTCATATACCATACCAGTCACACTATAAAACAATCACTATACTCCTATAACATATTCTAATATTTGAGTAAATGAGAATTTTAACTACTTTTAACTTAAAAACAATTATTATCATTATTAATTATCTCTAAAATAAATAAGAATTTTAAATAATTTTAACATAAAAATACTAATTAATTTGAATCAAAATTTTGATTCATTGATAATATTTTGAAACAAATGGTAATTAAACAACTAAAAAAAGTAAAAAAAAAATCATTATTAATTATCTCTCGTATACCGGTTCACATAATAAAACAATCTCAATAAAATATAACAAATTATAATATTAGAGTAAATGAAAATTTTTAATGTTTTTAACTAATTACCATTATTAACTCATATACCAGTTCACACAATAGAACAATCATACAAAATATAACATTTGGCATTTCAAGCCTTGAAAATGGAAATAGAAAGTCAACTTGAATGTTCTTTGTGTTTGTTCTTAATGGCTAATTTTTTATTTATTTTCCCTCATTTTTCTAAGTTATACATGGGCAGAACTTCCGATGATGTATTAGACTTTGTGTGCGTGTATAGTGATCTTAAGAAATTCAATTGTTAAATTAAATTGGATCATTGACCTTAAACAAAACGAAGTTAGGTCGTGATAATTTTTAGGTGTGATTCGTTAATATTTTAATTGGGGTTAGTCAAACGAGTTAATAAAATTAGATTTGCATGTTTAATTCGTCATGTACACTACACATAAATAATTAAAAGAAAGAGGTTATCAGTCGGATAATTAATCCACTAGGAATTTATTGAAATTATGTAAATCAAGTATACATTTTTAAACGTTGCATATTATTTATTTATTAACTTGATTGAATTTTGATAAAAATATTGTATAAGTGAGAGACAATGGCAGGCGAAAAATGAAAGGTAACTACGCACGCCGAAAAGTGGACCGCAAGATTTGGCTCACCTCTATCTCGCATGAAAGAAGGCCAAAGAAAAGTGACTTAAATAATTAGCTTCAATATGCCCGTCGAATTTCGACGGGTACTCACTAGTATTAGTGTAAATGAGAAATTTAAATGTTTTGAACTTAAAAATAATTATTATTTTGAATCAAAATTTCGACACAATATAGATGAGAGCAATTAATAAAAATACATTTAATTATTTTTATCAGAATATATATCGCACTTGATCAATGAAGTTGAACTTTAACCAACTTTTAATAATAAATTATTTATCTTGATGAAAATTTAAAAATAGTAATGAATAACGTTTTATTTGTGTATCAATAACAATTTTTAGAATATTATTAAGATGGAGAATTTTATTTGCAAGGCATGAATTTTGCAAGGCACGTGAAAATGACGAAAATACCCATTTATATATAATTTTTTTTTCACTTCTCTCATTCCCTCCAACCGTTCAAGCTTCTCTTCTCTCTCTTGTACACAACGACGCTTCTCTTCTCTCTCGCGTAAACGAACGAACGATGGTGAGAATGAAGATTCCTGCAGTTAAGTCCGGCGCTTCCGCCGCTGCCATGGCCGCCGGAACATCGTCTACCACAGTGCCCGTAAAGAAGGTAATCCCTCCCTCTCCGTTTTCGATTTTCTTGAGTTTAGGTCAAAGAGAGTATTATTATTATTATTCAAAAATTAGTTTGATTAATTGGGTTTTAAAATGAGATGTTATGAACTGGGTTTGAATACGTTGTTTATAGATTTCCATTGATGAACTGGTTTTGAAATTGTTGTACGAAATATGTTTCTGGACTTTGAATGTTTCGTATAATTTTACACGAACTGGTTCCAAGCATTTCGCAAAAAATTACACGAACTGTGTGAGGACCCCGACCCGGAACCTACACGTGTCCCGAGCTGGAGCGTCCTCAAACTAACCCAAATTTCCATTAATTTTAAAACCTTTAATTATCATTCAAAAATAAATATCATTGCTGTAATCATTTCGAAATAAATCTACACCTTTTCACCATGGAGAAATAGTTGACGAACTTAGAAATTAAGAAATTGTTTTAATTACAAAAAGGCCCCGGTTATAACATAAAATAAAGAGTTATAAATACAATTCCATAAATGAATTATACCAACGTACACTTTCTAGACCCACCTAATTATACCCCGACAATTCCCACAATATAACTTCCAAACTCCTCACCGCCCTTACTTGGCTGGTCCACCTGTCTCAGAATCTAAAAACAGTAAAGGGAGAGGGGTGAGAATAAATCTCAATGAGCTATTATGAATGCAGCAATATGCCATATAAGATGCAACACATCAAAAGACATATCCACATAACCCGAGAGGCTCCCTGCCGCCAACCGTCCCATACCGGTTGGAAACAACGACCATCTCAGCATGAATATATCACAACACATACGTACGATAAAGTAACACTTAGAAGGATGCGGAGCCAAGGTTTCATCTCGAAAGGATATACACAACCGGCAACACGGTTGAAGAAGCGGTTCGAACCATGAACAATAACGGTACCATAGGGATTCTGACACACAGTCATTCCCCGGTGAAACTAGACCATCTACCTCAAAAGGAGATGCTAGCCCACAAATCCCACACAAAGGGGGACAATTGGGTTACCAATGTATGAATTATAATGATCTTGGCTCGATGCCATTATAAATCCATACATTGTCCAACAAACAAATAAATCAATACCACTGGATTTACATAACTAAGCACGGTAATAACATACTTGCTTAACCAAACATTGTATGATCCAAAGTAGGGATACATACCACAACAAAGATATCATGAAGATAGCAATACTATATCAAGTATTCAACATATTAGCACAACGGCTATAAATCTTTGTATCAACATGTACAGTTTAGGAATTCCAAAGTAGGGAATCCTACAACAATATCATAACGACAGAAATACTATAACAAGTATTCAACATTATCAAGCACATAATAGATACTTGAATAGAATCCACAAAAGGATAACAATATATCAACATGGTAAATATACTCATGTCCAACCAATATCATAGTGTAACAATAAATTAACACACTATGCATAATATAACCAATGTATATGAACTCAAGGTAAGGCAAGGAAATATCATCAATCCCTCCTACAAGGTCATTATACAATAATACTTAGCCTCTTTAAGGGTCTAAGTTGAATCTACCAAGTTGGAATCATAATTGTCTAGTTACCAAACTAGGTTAGCTAATGTTTTCCTAGCAACATTTAAAGTACTTCCACTATTCCATCTTGATCACTTAGAATGTCATTGTGAAGCCAAAGTATTCTACTTTAATCTAGGTTAAAGAGATTTCATTTTGGTTTGAGTTTGATTAGGTTTGAACAGCTCTAAAGTTGATACTTTGAAACCAGGCCGGGCGGGCACGACTCCCCCAGGGGCACGACTCGTGCCCCTCGACCTTCCCCGAATCGGCGTCCCCGGTAAGGCACGACTTCCCTTTATCCCTAGTCACGACTCGTCCCCACCCTCGAGGCACGACTCGTGCCACAGGCACGACTCGTGACTGAGCCCGCATTCAAAATAGAAGCGAAATCCTTGATAGCTAGATCAAATTGTTCCCCAACCCAGGAGTTTCCTTGTTTTGTGTGAAACTAGAAAGCTTACTAACTTCATTTTTTACATAATAAATCATTTTAAACCCAAATGTGTTATAATTCTAAGTCACTTATCACATGATTCTCAAGAACCAACTTTTCAACCAAGTGAGCTTTAATTTGTGAACTTAAAGGAAATTCTAACTTTATTAAATTCATTTTAACTCATTTAATCCCAAAGTATCATTTCCTAATTCTAAATCATTCTCACTTAGATTTCCATCCAATATACTACAAATTTTCAAGATTTCCATTTAATCCAATCCAACCCATTTACTTCTACTCTTTAACACTTCCAAGAACAACAACACTTTCTATAACACTAACATTTTCCTCAAATCCAAGAAGGCTTCCCAAAGCATCAAATAGCCATTAGAACAACAATAACAACATTAAATATTCATGAACATTTAAAGAAGAGAAGGGTCATAATAACTCACTTTAGTTAGAACAAGATGAAATGATGATTTTCTAGGCTTGATCAACTCCTTGCGAAGAACCACTCACAAAAGGACACTTAGATTTGAAAATGGACAAGAATTTCACTTGGTAGAAGTTTAGGAGATGAAGGCTTTCATCAAGCTCTTTCTATGGAGGAAGGTAAGAATGAAAATGAGAAGGAGGAGGAAGGTGAATAGGGGAAGTATGATAAGAGGAAAAGGAAGCATGGGAGGTATGGGCTTTGCTTTGACTAAAGAGGAGGATGGAGAGTGATTTGGGAGGATGTCCCCCACTCTACCTATCCTACAAAGGCTTTCACCCAAAATGACCATTTTCTTTTAAATGTTCCCAAAGCATTTGAATTAACATCCTCCTACTCAAATATTTATTCCACACTATGATCCTCATTCCACATTTTATTCATTTCCTATTATTATATTTTCCAAATGCTTTATTTATTTCTATTGTTATACTTTTCTAGAACATTAATTTATTGCACTATCATTTATCCTAGCATATGAAATCAAGTATATAAAAATGGACACATAATAATAACAATAATATTAAAACACACAATATGATATTAAAATTAGTGCCTAGGGTTAGGGTCGTTACACTCACTCCCTTAAAGAAAATTCGTCCCGAATTTGACTACCGCTTCCTAACTGTTCAACCCGCATCGGTTACTTATATATACCTCAGACTCCAATTCCCAAATAGTCTCTCCAATGTTGTGATTTCTTCCCCAAGATTCTAATTCCATTAATGATACGATATTACAACTTAATGTTCCAAGAATACCTTACAATTATCACTAACCCGAATTTTCACGACCTCAACAACAATATAAATAAATAGAAGTATTACAACTTATGTCACCAAATATATTACAATATCACATTAAAACTTCAATTACTCTATAAGCTTCTCCAAGCCAGTCGATAAGTCAAATCACCAACCTTTTCTAAAGCTTCAAATGGATTAACGAACTTTGGCGCCAATTTACCTTAGGCCTTGCCTCTCCAAACTCACCCCAACAAATTAGAGATCGATATTTTCTTCCCGAACAACGCCTCATACGGTTTTATCTCAATGCTATACTAATAAGCGCTATTACACGCACCCAACCACTGGTAATCCCACATCCTATCAACTACTAAAATTCATTGTGCATGCCCATAGCATATCCTTAATAATAATTGATGATTCCTCAAATTTTCACAAAGTTAAACTCAATAGCGTTCCTACATTCCAAAACGATCTTTCAGCAAGATGTCTACCTAATCCATTCAATACTATGGGATTTATACTATCAAACTATCTCCAAGATTTATGAGGACTTTATCAATAAATTTTTCATCAAAGTATCTATACTGAGTAGAAAATACAAATCAATTTTCTATACAAAACAACATACCCCTCTTTACTTCCAAGGTAACCCAAATCACAAAATCCATCGTGATAATACTCTCAGCTCAATCTAGAACTCTAAATATATTAATAAAGCTTATAACGTCAAATTTCTATTTTCACATTTATGACCAACCCACCTTATGTCTCGACTCGCTTGAAACGAATTATCTTAATTATCTCATCCTCATTTCTCATGATACAAACATTAAATAACTGTCTACGAAATAATAAATGTAAACATGTCAATAAGACCCTGATTCCCATAAACGGAATACTAGTCGACTATATATCATAATTCAATGCTCTAATTATGCTCAGGTCCAGTGACAGATCAATATTCCAATCAAATGGTTGGCCGCCCACAACAGAGCCGAACCAACTCCAAAACAAAACCGAGTCTACTGCGACCAATACAATAACAACCTCACAAATTATCAATCATTTCTCGGATCAAGACTTGAATACAATCAATCATTATAGGGAAACTAGGTTGCAATTTCTACTTGCTTCTGAACAATTTATATCTTTAGGATACCAAGTCTTTCTAAAAGTTACAACATCTTTCAAAATTCCAAAGGATAATATAAAAAGAGATTCAAAGAGACCCGAATGGTTTATTTATTTAAAACCGGCCCATACCAGTTTTAATTAACTAAACCACTCACAATTTAAGAAATTTCAAAAGATTGATAAGCTAACAAAATAACTCGAGTGATTTAATTATCTACAACCGTCCCATTCCAGTGGTGGATAATTAAATTACTCCCAGATTTTAAAGTATACAAAAACGGTTCACTGACTTTAATAAATCAAAATATCCCTGAAGGGTACAAATGCTCATACTGGAGTTCAATTTATAATCCAAAGTTGTAAAGCACTTTTAAAACAATTCCAACAAAATATTCTTGTTTGACCTCTATTTATAGTATAGCCACCACTTATAATATTTATACTTAGTTAATTTCTTTATAAGAAAACACAATCTTGCCATACTATTACTATTTCCGATAAATAACACTAAAACAATCATTAAGCTTATAAACTAGGTAAATCATCCTCAATTCAATAATTCCTCAAGTTGAATATTCAACACTTTTACTTAATTTGAGTCATCTATTCCTTACCTTCGATATTGGTATTGTACTTAGTAACAACGTATTGTAACATCTAGTTCCCAATTAAATACCATAATTTCTAAATAAGAAAATATAATTAGAACTCACATAGATCAATCATTCCCAATTTCGATTAAACATTACGGTATAATCTAACTTACCTCCCTATAACCCTCAACAATTCAAAATCCGTATAGCGTCAATATCTTCCGAGCATCCCACCAATCCCTTATATGAGTCGCGCAACTAAGTCAACCTATACGGTGTAATCATCCTAAAGTATCCTGTCTTCCAATAAGATTTATCCTCATTTTATTTTCTCAACTAATAATAACCATCTCTCAAAACAAACCATGTGCATGTTTCACCAATTCCTGAAGTTGATCCTTTAAGTCACCAATAACTGTATCTATTATACTTCTTTGCATTTTCCCTATTTTACCTCTCCATCACTAATACACAATCCACAAATCAAAACGGTCATACTATATATATAAATGTTATCTTAAGTATATCCTTTAAGCAAATTTTCACTGTAATTGTAACACTCCGAAAAATTTAACTAATAACCATTGAGTATCCTACTAGTTTCTAAAATCATTCATACAAATCGTCAACAAGTGCTAACGAATACTTATTCTTCACGGTTACCTATTTAAGATCTCTATAACCCTTTGATTAAACACCAAGTATCATCTTTTCTAAATATAGTACCTTATAGCAACTCAAAATCTCAACATCCTGGTATGATACCTGATGAAAACCTATTTTGAAACTCACACAGAAAACACCACTTAGTCAACTAATAGCACACAAGGCAAAGATATATTAATTCCATAAGATCTCGTACTCGCGATATTTTATAACCCATATAATCCCACTTAGATTATCACTTTTAATACTAGCCCCATATATCTAGTCTCCCCACGGGACACCAATGTATAATTACTCACGCAAGTACACAACCATAAATCACTCTTAATTAGGCCATACTCTCGACAATTACGAGTATGTGACATAATATCAATTAATAATTTACCCGACTCAATTATACACGGAGGTAAATCAAACGTAGATAAGGAGACTCGCTTCTTGCGACAGTCCTCCTCAAACCACAACAACTACTCAAATAATTCGGGTTAATATAACGACGATTCACGGATTGGTAACTCGACCAAATCCACCGGCAATACATGCCCTTAATCACAACTACCAAGATAATTAAGGATGATTCGAGGTACGACCCCATCGGAGTAGAACCTCCCGGCACATAAGGCGACCCTTAGACCAATTATGCAAATAAAGATGAAATGTAATGCCACATGAGAACGAATGTACAAGGATTTACAAAAGTAGGGACCCTAACTCCACGAGACAGGTAGAATACCTCAAATGATGGTGGGAAATCTATCTTTCCATAACTCACCTTTCCTTGATTCCTTGGTTGATTAATATCATTTTACGCCTTTGAACAAATTCCTGCATTAAACTCTCGACGCAAGTTATCGCACACTCTCACTCGCTAGACTCTACCCGAGAATTCTAGCCGAGCTCGATACCAACTGTGAGGACCCCCGACCCGGAACCTACACGTGTCCCGAGGTGGAGCGTCCTCGAAACTAACCCAAATTTCCATTAATTTTAAAACCTTTAATTATCATTCAAAAATAAATATCATTCTTTGTAATCATTTCGAAATAAATCTACACCTTTTCACCATGGAGAAATAGTTGACGAACTTAGAAATTAAGAAAGCTGTTTTAATTACAAAAAGGCCCCGGTTATAACATAAAATAAAGAGTTATAAATACAATTCCATAAATGAATTATACCAACGTACACTTTCTAGACCCACCTAATTATACCCCGACAATTCCCACAATATAACTTCCAAACTCCTCACCGCCCTTACTTGGGTGGTCCACTGTCTCGAGAATCTAAAAACAAAAAGGGAGAGGGGTGAGAATAAATCTCGATGAGCTATTATGAATGCGGCAATATGCCATATAAGATGCAACACATCAAAAGACATATCCACATAACCCGAGAGGCTCCTGCCGCCAACCGTCCCATACCGGTTGGAAACAACGACCATCTCGGCATGAATATATCACAACACATACGTACGATAAAGTAACACTTAGAAGGATGCGAGCCAAGGTTTCATCTCCCGAAAAGGATATACACAACCGAGCGGCGGCAACAGAGTTGAAGAAGCGGTTCCGGAACCATGAACAATAACGATTACCATAGGGATTCGACACACAGTCATATCCCCGGTGAAACTAGACCATCTACCTCAAAGGAGATGCTAGCCCACAAATCCCACACAAGGGGGACAATTGGGTTACCAATGTATGAATTATAATGAACTTGGCTCGATGCCATTATAATTCCATACATTGTCCAACAAACAAATAAATCAATACCAGTTTGGATTTACATAACTAAGCACGGTAATAACATACTTGCTTAACCAAACATTGTATGATCCAAAGTAGGGATACATACCACAACATATCATGAAGATAGCAATACTATATCAAGTATTCAACATATTAGCACAACGGCTATAAATCTTTGTATCAACATGTACAGTTTAGGAATTCCAAAGTAGGGAATCCTACAACAATATCATAACGACAGAAATACTATAACAAGTATTCAACATTATCAATCACATAATAGATACTTGAATACAATCCACAAAAAGGGATAACAATATATCAACATGGTAAATATACTCATGTCCAACCAATATCATAGTGTAACAATAAATTAACACACTATGCATAATATAACCAATGTATATGAACTCAAGGTAAGGCAAGGAAATATCATCAATCCCTCCTACAAGGTCATTATACAATAATACTTAGCCTCTTTAAGGGTCTAAGTTGAATCTACCAAGTTGGAATCATAATTGTCTAGTTACCAAACTAGGTTAGCTAATGTTTTCCTAGCAACATTTAAAGTACTTCCACTATTCCATCTTGATCACTTAGAATGTCATTGTGAAGCCAAAGTATTCTACTTTAATCTAGGTTAAAGAGATTTCATTTTGGTTTGAGTTTGATTAGGTTTGAACAGCTCTAAAGTTGATACTTTGAAACCAGGCCAGGGCACGACTCGTCCCCCAGGGCACGACTCGTGCCCCCTTGACCTTCCCCTGAATCTGGCGTCCCCAGTAAGGCACGACTTCCCTTTATCCCTAGTCACGACTCGTCCCCACCCTCAGGCACGACTCGTGCCACAGGGCACGACTCGTGACTGAGCCCGCATTCAAAATAGAAGCGAAATCCTTCAATAGCTAGATCAAATTGTTCCCCCAACCGAGGTTTCCTTGTTTTGTGTGAAACTAGAAAGCTTACTAACTTCATTTTTTACATAATAAATCATTTTAAACCCAAATGTGTTATAATTCTAAGTCAACTTATCACATGATTCTCAAGAACCAACTTTTCAACCAAGTGAGCTTTAATTTGTGAACTTAAAGGAAATTCTAACTTTATTAAATTCATTTTAACTCATTTAATCCCAAAGTATCATTTCCTAATTCTAAATCATTCTCACTTAGATTTCCATCCAATATACTACAAATTTTCAAGATTTCCATTTAATCCAATCCAACCCATTTACTTCTACTCTTTAACACTTCCAAGAACAACAACACTTTCTATAACACTAACATTTTCCTCAAATCCAAGAAGGCTTCCCCAAAGCATCAAATAGCCATTAGAACAACAATAACAACATTAAATATTCATGAACATTTAAAGAAGAGAAGGGTCATAATAACTCACTTTAGTTAGAACAAGATGAAATGATGATTTTCTAGGCTTGATCAACTCCTTGCGAAGAACCACTCACAAAAGGACACTTAGATTTGAAAATGGACAAGAATTTCACTTGGTAGAAGTTTAGGAGATGAAGGCTTTCATCAAGCTCTTTCTATGGAGGAAGGTAAGAATGAAAATGAGAAGGAGGAGGAAGGTGAATAGGGGAAGTATGATAAGAGGAAAAGGAAGCATGGGAGGTATGGGCTTTGCTTTGACTAAAGAGGAGGATGGAGAGTGATTTGGGGAGGATGTCCCCCCACTCTACCTATCCTACAAAGGCTTTCACCCAAAATGACCATTTTCTTTTAAATGTTCCCAAAGCATTTGAATTAACATCCTCCTACTCAAATATTTATTCCACACTATGATCCTCATTCCACATTTTATTCATTTCCTATTATTATATTTTCCAAATGCTTTATTTATTTCTATTGTTATACTTTTCTAGAACATTAATTTATTGCACTATCATTTATCCTAGCATATGAAATCAAGTATATAAAAATGGACACATAATAATAACAATAATATTAAAACACACAATATGATATTAAAATTAGTGCCTAGGGTTAGGGTCGTTACAAACTGGTTCCAAAATTTTCGTGTATAGGCACACGAAACACAATGGAACAATGTTTAGGTTGTTTCGTATGCCTATACACGAAATTGTTCTTAGCATTTCGTGTATAATCACACGAAATCTAAAGGAAAATTTCTCCTTTGGATTTCGTGTGAATATACACGAAATGTTGAGAAACATTTCGTATAATTTTACACGAAATGTTATTCAGCATTTCGTGTATATTTACACGAAATGAACTGAACCCAGGCTGGAACTTTAACTGTGACTAATTTATTGTCTCTTATTTGAATTTTTTGTAGGGACGTCAACCTATGACCGCTTCCAATAGAAAAAGAAAGGCCGAGACGGCAGTTAAGAAAGATAAACGCACCAAAAAAAATGATAAAAATGATGAGCACAGAGGCGTGATGATTGGTGGAGCACATTGAGAGTGAGCATACGGATGATGAGGCGGCCTCTGCCGGTCACGAGGAAGTTCTTGAGTCATCTTCATCTTCGATTACGATCTTCTTTGAGTCATCTTCTGACTCTGATGGGGGTGAGGAGGAGGAGGAGGCGGCGGAGGAGGAGGAGGAGGCGGAGGCGGAGGCGGAGATACGTGATGTTAGACCATTGAGGCATGGGAGGAGGAGGGGTCAGGATGTGGCTAGAGGGCAGGGACGGAGGAGGAGGCAGGGTGCGGGTGCGGGTGCGGGTGAGGAGGAGCCACCATCATGGCAGATTGTGAGCGACCCAGGTGGCGGCCCTGAGGTTTGTGATTTGTTATACGGGTTCGGTCATCACCGAGGGCAGAGATTTGGGGCAACCCCACTAGCTTGATCGGTGGTGAAGTTCCATACCAGGCAATGACATCTCGATAGGTAAGCTATTTGTGTACAAAAATAAACTTTGACGAAACATTGGTTTTCATGTAATCATTATTTTGAAATTCTAAAAATTGTTAATTATAAATCTTTAAACAGGTTCTCGCTTGATAGGCGGCGAGGATGATCGAGCATGGTTGGCTGCGATCGATGCTACGGGTATCCATCGCCTGCATGATACCACCATTCGCCGGACTAGCTCGGCGCTGCTGACGGCATTTGTGGAACGGTGGTCTCCTGAGACTAACACGTTTCACCTGCATGATACCACTACCCGCGATCAGAGATAGGCTACTTCCATTGCTCACGGATGACCGGCTACCTGATGACCTCAGAGCTATCGTTGTGCAGGTGCACGAGAGTTTAGGATATCACATTTAGTGTCTATCGGTTTAGGATGAGTTTGGGATGATGTGTGGATTATGTACACTGTATTTTTGGATTATATATTTTGATGTATTTTTGGATTATATTTTTTTATGTATGGATTATGTACACTGTATGAATTATATATTTTGATGTATTTTTTGTGAATTTATTTTCTACAAGGCTTTCCATATGTTGTCCAAGGAAAATTTTGGTGAATATTTTTTCAATGTATTTTTTACTCTGTTCTGTACATACAGTCTGTTCAGACATCATTTCGTGTGGTTATACACGAAATGATTCCTATAGTTTCGTGTATTTTCATACGAACTACTTGTAAATATTTCGTATAAAACTACACGAAAAGTGATATACAATTTTAAGCCTGTATTTCGTGTGGTTATACACGAAAAAATGTCTATAGTTTCGTGTATGCTCATACGAAATATATGCAATCTTTTTTTAACTCAATTTCCATTTGGATTTTGAGGAAACTCATGTAGATGAAAAACATTTTAAATGTCATTTAGAATCTAGGAAAAAATTAAAAAAAAATAAACGAGGTAGGCGTATACCATTTTTGGCAAGATCGGGACACAGAAAACCCTAAACACCCTAAATAATGGCAAAATTTTGTAACTCAATCTCCATTTGGATTTTGAGGAAACTCATGTAGATGAAAAACTTTTTAAATGTCATTTAGAATCTAGAAAAAAATTAAAAAAAAATAAACGAGGTAGCCGTATACCATTTTTGGCAAGATCGGGACACAGAAAATCCTAAACACCACTAATTAATGGCAAAATTTTGTAACTCAATCTCCATTTGGATTTTGAGGAAACTCATGTAGATGAAAAACATTTTAAATGTCATTTATAATCTAGAAAAAAATTAAAAAAAATAAACGAGGTAGCCGTATACCATTTTTGGCAAGATCGGGACACAGAAAACCCTAAAAACCCTAAATAATGGCAAAATTTTGTAACTCAATCTCCATTTGGATTTTGAGGAAACTCATGTAGATGAAAAACATTTTAAATGTCATTTAGAATCTAGAAAAAAATTAAAAAAAAAATAAACGAGGTAGCCGTATACCATTTTTGGCAAGATCGGGACACGAGAAAACCACTAAAAACCCGAAATAATGGCAAAATTTTGTAACTCAATCTCCATTTGGATTTTGAGGAAACTCATGTAGATGAAAAACATTTTAAATGTCATTTAGAATCTAGAAAAAAATTAAAAAAAAATTAACGAGGTAGGCGTATACCATTTTTGGCAAGATCGGGACACAGAAAATCCTAAAAACCCTAAATAATGGCAAAATTTTGTAACTCAATCTCCATTTGGATTTTGAGGAAACTCATGTAGATGAAAAACATTTTAAATGTCATTTAGAATCTAGAAAAAAATTAAAAAAAAAAATAAACGAGGTAGGCGTATACCATTTTTGGCAAGATCGGGACACAGAAAACCACAAAAACCACTAAATAATGGCAAAATTTTGTAACTCAATCTCCATTTGGATTTTTGAGGAAACTCATGTAGATGAAAAACATTTTAAATGTCATTTAGAATCTATAAAAAAATTAAAAAAAAATAAACGAGGTAGCCGTATACCATTTTTGGCAAGATCGGGACACAGAAAATCCTAAAAACCCTAAATAATGGCAAAATTTTGTAACTCAATCTCCATTTGGATTTTGAGGAAACTCATGTAGATGAAAAACATTTTAAATGTCATTTAGAATCTAGAAAAAAATAAAAAAAAATAAACGAGGTAGCCGTATACCATTTTTGGCAAGATCGGGACACAGAAAACCCTAAAAACCCTAAATAATGGCAAAATTTTGTAACCCAATCTCCATTTGGATTTTGAGGAAACTCATGTAGATGAAAAACATTTTAAATGTCATTTAGAATCTAGAAAAAAATTAAAAAAAAATAAACGAGGTAGGCGTATACCATTTTTGGCAAGATCGGGACACAGAAAACCCTAAACACCCTAAATAATGGCAAAATTTTGTAACTCAATCTCCATTTGGATTTTGAGGAAACTCATGTAGATGAAAAACATTTTAAATGTCATTTAGAATCTATAAAAAAATTAAAAAAAAATAAACGAGGTAGCCGTATACCATTTTTGGCAAGATCGGGACCACGAAAAATCCTAAAAACCCTAAATAATGGCAAAATTTTGTAACTCAATCTCCATTTGGATTTTGAGGAAACTCATGTAGATGAAAAACTTTTTAAATGTCATTTAGAATCTAGAAAAAAATAAAAAAAAATAAACGAGGTAGCCGTATACCATTTTTGGCAAGATCGGGACACAGAAAACCCTAAAAACCCTAAATAATGGCAAAATTTTGTAACCCAATCTCCATTTGGATTTTGAGGAAACTCATGTAGATGAAAAACATTTTAAATGTCATTTAGAATCTAGAAAAAAATTAAAAAAAAAATAAACGAGGTAGCCGTATACCATTTTTGGCAAGATCGGGACACAGAAAACCCTAAAAACCCTAAATAATGGCAAAATTTTGTAACTCAATCTCCATTTGGATTTTGAGGAAACTCATGTAGATGAAAAACATTTTAAATGTCATTTAGAATCTAGAAAAAAATTAAAAAAAAATAAACGAGGTAGCCGTATACCATTTTTGGCAAGATCGGGACACGTAAAACCCTGAAAACCCTAAATAATGGCAAAATTTTGTAACTCAATCTCCATTTGGATTTTGAGGAAACTCATGTAGATGAAAAACATTTTAAATGTCATTTAGAATCTAGAAAAAAATTAAAAAAAATAAACGAGGTAGGCGTATACCATTTTTGGCAAGATCGGGACACAGAAAACCCTAAAAACCCTAAATAATGGCAAAATTTTGTAACTCAATCTCCATTTGGATTTTGAGGAAACTCATGTAGATGAAAAACATTTTAAATGTCATTTAGAATCTAGAAAAAAATTAAAAAAAAATAAACGAGGTAGCCGTATACCATTTTTGGCAAGATCGGGACACGTAAAACCACTAAAAACCACTAAATAATGGCAAAATTTTGTAACTCAATCTCCATTTGGATTTTGAGGAAACTCATGTAGATGAAAAACATTTTAAATGTCATTTAGAATCTAGAAAAAAATTAAAAAAAAATAAACGAGGTAGCCGTATACCATTTTTGGCAAGATCGGGACACGAAAACCACTAAAAACCCTAAATAATGGCAAAATTTTGTAACTCAATCTCCATTTGGATTTTGAGGAAACTCATGTAGATGAAAAACATTTTAAATGTCATTTAGAATCTAGAAAAAAATTAAAAAAAATAAACGAGGTAGGCGTATACCATTTTTGGCAAGATCGGGACACGAGAAAACCCTAAAAACCACTAAATAATGGCAAAATTTTGTAACTCAATCTCCATTTGGATTTTGAGGAAACTCATGTAGATGAAAAACATTTTAAATGTCATTTAGAATCTAGAAAAAAATTAAAAAAAAATAAACGAGGTAGCCGTATACCATTTTTGGCAAGATCGGGACACAGAAAACCACTAAAAACCACTAAATAATGGCAAAATTTTGTAACTCAATCTCCATTTGGATTTTGAGGAAACTCATGTAGATGAAAAACATTTTAAATGTCATTTTAGAATCTAGAAAAAAATTAAAAAAAAATAAACGAGGTAGCCGTATACCATTTTTGGCAAGATCGGGACACGTAAAACCACTAAAAACCCTAAATAATGGCAAAATTTTGTAACTCAATCTCCATTTGGATTTTGAGGAAACTCATGTAGATGAAAAACATTTTAAATGTCATTTAGAATCTAGAAAAAAATTAAAAAAAAATAAACGAGGTAGCCGTATACCATTTTTGGCAAGATCGGGACACGTAAAACCCTAAAAACCCTAAATAATGGCAAAATTTTGTAACTCAATCTCCATTTGGAATTTGGGGAAACTCGTGTAGATGAAAAACATTTTAAATGTCATTTAGAATCTATAAAAAAAATTAAAAAAAAAATAAACGAGGTAGCCGTATACCATTTTTGGCAAGATCGGGACACAGAAAACCCTAAAAACCCTAAATAATGGCAAAATTTTGTAACTCAATCTCCATTTTGGATTTTGAGGAAACTCATGTAGATGAAAAACATTTTAAATGTCATTTAGAATCTAGAAAAAAATTAAAAAAAAATAAACGAGGTAGCCGTATACCATTTTTGGCAAGATCGGGACACAGAAAACCCTAAAAACCCTAAATAATGGCAAAATTTTGTAACTCAATCTCCATTTGGATTTTGAGGAAACTCATGTAGATGAAAAACATTTTAAATGTCATTTAGAATCTAGAAAAAAATTAAAAAAAAATAAACGAGGTAGCCGTATACCATTTTTGGCAAGATCGGGACACAGAAAACCCTAAAAACCCTAAATAATGGCAAAATTTTGTAACTCAATCTCCATTTGGATTTTGAGGAAACTCATGTAGATGAAAAACATTTTAAATGTCATTTAGAATCTAGAAAAAATTTTAAAAAAAATAAACGAGGTAGCCGTATACCATTTTTGGCAAGATCGGGACACGAAAACCACAAAACCCTAAATAATGGCAAAATTTTGTAACTCAATCTCCATTTGGATTTTGAGGAAACTCATGTAGATGAAAAACATTTTAAATGTCATTTAGAATCTAGAAAAAAATTAAAAAAAAATAAACGAGGTAGCCGTATACCATTTTTGGCAAGATCGGGACACGAAAACCCTAAAAACCCTAAATAATGGCAAAATTTTGTAACTCAATCTCCATTTGGATTTTGAGGAAACTCATGTAGATGAAAAACATTTTAAATGTCATTTAGAATCTAGAAAAAAATTAAAAAAAAATAAACGAGGTAGGCGTATACCATTTTTGGCAAGATCGGGACACGAGAAAACCACTAAAAACCCTAAATAATGGCAAAATTTTGTAACTCAATCTCCATTTGGATTTTGAGGAAACTCATGTAGATGAAAAACATTTTAAATGTCATTTAGAATCTAGAAAAAAATTAAAAAAAAATAAACGAGGTAGCCGTATACCATTTTTGGCAAGATCGGGACACGGAAAACCCTAAAAACCCTAAATAATGGCAAAATTTTGTAACTCAATCTCCATTTGGATTTTGAGGAAACTCATGTAGATGAAAAACATTTTAAATGTCATTTAGAATCTAGAAAAAAATTAAAAAAAAATAAACGAGGTAGGCGTATACCATTTTTGGCAAGATCGGGACACAGAAAACCCTAAAAACCCTAAATAATGGCAAAATTTTGTAACTCAATATCCATTTGGATTTTGAGGAAACTCATGTAAGATGAAAAACATTTTAAATGTCATTTAGAATCTAGAAAAAAATTAAAAAAAAATAAACAGAGGTAGCCGTATACCATTTTTGGCAAGATCGGGACACGAGAAAACCTAAAAACCACTAAATAATGGCAAAATTTTGTAACTCAATCTCCATTTGGATTTTGAGGAAACTCATGTAGATGAAAAACATTTTAAATGTCATTTAGAATCTAGAAAAAAATTAAAAAAAAATAAACGAGGTAGCCGTATACCATTTTTGGCAAGATCGGGACACGAAAAACCCTAAAAACCCTAAATAATGGCAAAATTTTGTAACTCAATCTCCATTTGGATTTTGAGGAAACTCATGTAGATGAAAAACATTTTAAATGTCATTTAGAATCTAGAAAAAAATTAAAAAAAAAATAAACGAGGTAGGCGTATACCATTTTTGGCAAGATCGGGACACGTAAAACCACTAAAAACCCTAAATAATGGCAAAATTTTGTAACTCAATCTCCATTTGGATTTTGAGGAAACTCATTTAGATGAAAAACATTTTAAATGTCATTTAGAATCTAGAAAAAATTTAAAAAAAATAAACGAGGTAGCCGTATACCATTTTTGGCAAGATCGGGACACAGAAAACCACTAAAAACCACTAAATAATGGCAAAATTTTGTAACTCAATCTCCATTTGGATTTTGAGGAAACTCATGTAGATAGAAAAACATTTTAAATGTCATTTAGAATCTAGAAAAAAATTAAAAAAAAATAAACGAGGTAGCCGTATACCATTTTTGGCAAGATCGGGACACGAAAACCCTAAAAACCACTAAATAATGGCAAAATTTTGTAACTCAATCTCCATTTGGATTTTGAGGAAACTCATGTAGATGAAAAACATTTTAAATGTCATTTAGAATCTAGAAAAAAATTAAAAAAATAAACGAGGTAGCCGTATACCATTTTTGGCAAGATCGGGACACAGAAAATCCTAAAAACCACTAAATAATGGCAAAATTTTGTAACTCAATCTCCATTTGGATTTTGAGGAAACTCATGTAGATGAAAAACATTTTAAATGTCATTTAGAATCTAGAAAAAAATTAAAAAAAATAAACTAGGTAGCCGTATACCATTTTTGGCAAGATCGGGACACGAGAAAACCACAAAACCACTAAATAATGGCAAAATTTTGTAACTCAATCTCTATTTGGATTTTTGAGGAAACTCATGTAGATGAAAAACATTTTAAATGTCATTTAGAATCTAGAAAAAAATTAAAAAAAAATAAACGAGGTAGGCGTATACCATTTTTGGCAAGATCGGGACACGAAAACCACTAAAAACCCTAAATACTGGCAAAATTTTGTAACTCAATCTCCATTTGGATTTTGAGGAAACTCATGTAGATGAAAAACATTTTAAATGTCATTTAGAATCTAGAAAAAAAATTAAAAAAAATAAACGAGGTAGCCGTATACCATTTTTGGCAAGATCGGGACACGAGAAAACCCTAAACATCCTAAATAATGGCAAAATTTTGTAACTCAATCTCCATTTGGATTTTGAGGAAACTCATGTAGATGAAAAACATTTTAAATGTCATTTAGAATCTAGAAAAAAATTAAAAAAAAATAAACGAGGTAGCCGTATACCATTTTTGGCAAGATCGGGACACGAGAAAACCACAAAAACCTAAATAATGGCAAAAATTTGTAACTCAATCTCCATTTGGATTTTGAGGAAAATCATGTAGATGAAAAACATTTTATCTAAATGTCATTTAGAATCTAGAAAAAAATTAAAAAAAAATAAACGAGGTAGGCGTATACCATTTTTGGCAAGATCGGGACACGAAAACCACTAAAAACCCTAAATAATGGCAAAATTTTGTAACTCAATCTCCATTTGGATTTTGAGGAAACTCATGTAGATGAAAAACATTTTAAATGTCATTTAGAATCTAGAAAAAAATTAAAAAAAAATAAACGAGGTAGCCGTATACCATTTTTGGCAAGATCGGGACACGAAAAAACCACAAAAACCACTAAATAATGGCAAAATTTTGTAACTCAATCTCCATTTGGATTTTGAGGAAACTCATGTAGATGAAAAACATTTTAAATGTCATTTAGAATCTAGAAAAAAATTAAAAAAAAATAAACGAGGTAGCCGTATACCATTTTTGGCAAGATCGGGACACGAAAACCCTAAAAACCCTAAATAATGGCAAAATTTTGTAACTCAATCTCCATTTGGATTTTGAGGAAACTCATGTAGATGAAAAACATTTTAAATGTCATTTAGAATCTAGAAAAAAATTAAAAAAAAATAAACGAGGTAGGCGTATACCATTTTTGGCAAGATCGGGACACAGAAAACCCTAAAAACCCTAAATAATGGCAAAATTTTGTAACTCAATCTCCATTTGGATTTTGAGGAAACTCATGTAGATGAAAAACATTTTAAATGTCATTTAGAATCTAGAAAAAAATTAAAAAAAAAATAAACGAGGTAGCCGTATACCATTTTTGGCAAGATCGGGACACAGAAAACCACTAAAAACCCTAAATAATGGCAAAATTTTGTAACTCAATCTCCATTTGGATTTTGAGGAAACTCATGTAGATGAAAAACATTTTAAATGTCATTTAGAATCTAGAAAAAAATTAAAAAAAAATAAACGAGGTAGGCGTATACCATTTTTGGCAAGATCGGGACACGAGAAAACCACTAAAAACCTAAATAATGGCAAAATTTTGTAACTCAATCTCCATTTGGATTTTGAGGAAACTCATGTAGATGAAAAACATTTTAAATGTCATTTAGAATCTAGAAAAAAATTAAAAAAAAAAAATAAACGAGGTAGCCGTATACCATTTTTGGCAAGATCGGGACACGAAAACCCTAAAAACCCTAAATAATGGCAAAATTTTGTAACTCAATCTCCATTTGGATTTTGAGGAAACTCATGTAGATGAAAAACATTTTAAATGTCATTTAGAATCTAGAAAAAAATTAAAAAAAATAAACGAGGTAGCCGTATACCATTTTTGGCAAGATCGGGACACGAAAACCCTAAAAACCCTAAATAATGGCAAAATTTTGTAACTCAATCTCCATTTGGATTTTGAGGAAACTCATGTAGATGAAAAACATTTCAAATGTCATTTAGAATCTAGAAAAAAATTAAAAAAAAAAATAAACGAGGTAGGCGTATACCATTTTTGGCAAGATCGGGACACAGAAACCCTAAACACCCTAAATAATGGCAAAATTTTGTAACTCAATCTCCATTTGGATTTTGAGGAAACTCATGTAGATGAAAAACTTTTTAAATGTCATTTAGAATCTAGAAAAAAATTAAAAAAAAATAAACGAGGTAGCCGTATACCATTTTTGGCAAGATCGGGACACGTAAAACCCTAAAAACCCTAAACAATGGCAAAATTTTGTAACTCAATCTCCATTTGGATTTTGAGGAAACTCATGTAGATGAAAAACATTTTAAATGTCATTTAGAATCTAGGAAAAAATTAAAAAAAAATAAACGAGGTAGGCGTATACCATTTTTGGCAAGATCGGGACACGAAAACCACTAAACACCACTAAATAATGGCAAAATTTTGTAACTCAATCTCCATTTGGATTTTGAGGAAACTCATGTAGATGAAAAACATTTTAAATGTCATTTAGAATCTAGAAAAAAATTAAAAAAAAATAAACGAGGTAGCCGTATACCATTTTTGGCAAGATCGGGACACGAGAAAACCACTAAACACCCTAAATAATGGCAAAATTTTGTAACTCAATCTCCATTTGGATTTTGAGGAAACTCATGTAGATGAAAAACATTTTAAATGTCATTTAGAATCTAGAAAAAAATTAAAAAAATAAACGAGGTAGCCGTATACCATTTTTGGCAAGATCGGGACACGAAAACCACTAAAAATCCTAAATAATTGCAAAATTTTGTAACTCAATCTCCATTTGGATTTTGAGGAAACTCATGTAGATGAAAAACATTTTAAATGTCATTTAGAATCTAGAAAAAAATTAAAAAAATAAACGAGGTAGGCGTATACCATTTTTGGCAAGATCGGGACACAGAAAACCCTAAACACCCTAAATAATGGCAAAATTTTGTAACTCAATCTCCATTTGGATTTTGAGGAAACTCATGTAGATGAAAAACATTTTAAATGTCATTTAGAATCTAGAAAAAAATTAAATAAAAAATAAATAGATGAAATATATTGCTCATTGCAATTTTGTAACTCAATCTCCATTTGGATTTTTGGAAACTCATGTAGATGAAATATATTGCTCAAATTAATTTAGAATGAAAATAAATTATTGCTTCATATTTCGTGTGTTATTATACGAAAACCTCTTTATGATTTCGTTTATTATTACACGACAATGCTTAGTTTGTTTCGTGTATTTCTACACGAAACGAGTTAAACCAGGAGCTATATTAAACGCCGTCAATCATATTTTCGTCCCAGCAGCTATTACGAAACGCAACCAAAGTTAAACCGTGTACCCCATTCACCATTCAATAACACACATTATCCAAGTTCTTACAATCATATTATGGATTCCTCACATTGTTTCGATGATATTAACCTTGATGATATAGAATTTATCTTTGAAGAAGAAGACGAAAGGGCACCAAATCAAGATTCTCCACAACCTTCATCTCCTTCTCCGCATCAAAATCAAAATCCAAGCTCCAATGAAGTAAGTTCATATGCTACTATCTTATCTTTGTCATATGTGGATTCTATTGACAATGTTCCATATACACATTAGAATAAAAATGCAATCTTGAAATACACATTCGAATAAAAATCCAATCTTGAAATTTTTGCTTGATTAGTTATTTATGCAACTATAATTTGCAGGGTCAATATCCGGATTTGAGTGATCAATTCACGACATCACAATTATTTGAAAATAGAGATGAACTTCTAAAACACGTACGGAGTATTGCGGCCCTTCAAAATTTAACACTTGTTATACAAGATTCGAGAAAGACTAGTGGGAATATCCAAGGCTACGCAAAGATTATATGTCATTTTGGTGGCAAGTATAGGCCTGGCAAATCTAAAAATCGAGAGGCTAACTAGCGGCAAGAGGATTGGGTGCAAGTTTGAACTTCGGGCCAAAGATATGGGTCTTTGGGTTATGGGGTTATGTTGTCAAGCATGGTTCTCATAATCATGACTTTCCAACGTATCCAGGAAGGTCATCCGCTCGGGAAATTGTCACAAGATGAGTATGAGGAGGTGTGTACCGCAAGTCAATCGTCCATGCGTCCGAATAACATTCTCACAATGTTAAAGAAGAAGGATAAGAAGAATGTGAGTACTCGCACACACGTCCATAATGCCATCGTGAAGTTCAAAGCAAGGGAACGAGCGGGGAGATCACCGCCGCAACAATTCATGAAATTACTCGACGATAAGCAATATATGGTATTCACGAGGAAAGCCAAGGACAGTGACATCATCGGCGACGTATTCTTCTCTCACCCACTAGCATCGCATATGCTCAACCGCTTTCCATACGTAGTCCAAGGTAAATTTTTGTGAATTTTTTTCAATGTGTTTTTTACTGCATTGCGTACATACGATGCATTCGGACTTCATTTCGTGTGGTTATACACGAAATTTTGCCTACAAGTTCGTGTATTTTTATACGAAACATATGTTCATATTTCGTATAAAACTACACGAAAAGGATATATAATTTTAAGACTATATTTCGTGTGGTAATACACGAAATGGTATCATTTATGTCGTGTAAAAATACACGATATAAAATGTACAATTTCGTATATAAGTACACGAAATGTAATTCTATTTTGTTGTCGACTGTTTCTCTTTAAAATCCTACTAGGTGATTGCACTTACAACACCAACCTGCTATGGACTCGCCATTCCTACATATTTTGGGATTTACTTCCACGGGGAAGAATTTCACAATTGCATATGCGTTTCTCCAAAATGAGAAGACCGATAATTTTGCATGGGCACTCAAGAATTTGCGTAGTCTTTTTTCATCCTCCCAACATGCCAACAGTTTTCTTCACTGATCGAGACTTGGCTTTCATTAATGCTGTCCAAGCAGAATTTCCCGAGACCGCACATCATTTGTGTCGAAGGCATATAGAAGTCAATGTTCGAAAGAGGGCGTTGGCTCATACTGGGAACCCGGAATTCGCAAAAGCATTCATGAATAAATTCAATGCAAAGCAATATCGGCCCGCTACTTCTGGAGAATGGAACACCTGCTGGGCAACGGTTTTCTAAACGTTTTCTTGCTTATCCCGCTTTATTGAGCTATCTCCGCGATACATGGATTACTCCATACTCACAAAATATTCTCGTCCATGCATACGGATACGTTGCTACACTTCGGAACCCACACCACGAACGTATCCGAGAGTGAGCATAGCGAGTTGAAGCATGCGTTGGGAAGTACTTCTTCTACTTTTGACACAATTTTCAAAGTTGCTCACGAGATCATGGAAATTCAAATAATAAAAATCAAAGCTAGCATGGAGATGGCAAAGAGCGGGAATTCCGAGTTGATATGAAGACTTGTAATCTTTATCGGGACATATTGGGCGAGTGTCAAATGTAGCCTTGGACATCATCAAAAGAGCGGTCTCGTAGTGGGGATAATGTCATGGATCCCTCAGAATGTGGGTGTTATGTTAGGCGAACACATGGACTTCCATGCAGTCACGAGATTGCACGCATACAGAGCTCTGGGGGACGGATTGGGTTGTCTTCGATTCATGCTTTTTGGAAGAAGTTGGACATTGAGCCAGAGTACTGTCCAACTAGGTCTTCGATCAATGAAAATTCTTTTGTAGCTGTGTGGAACGAAGTACATAACGCACCTGAACCGATCAAGAGAAAGTTATTCCAAACGATAAATGAAGAGCTACATCCACAAACCGAGAGATGCTTCGAGCCACCTCATATTTCAAAGGAAAATAAACCCCGGACCGCCGGTTCGAGAATACTTTCAGATTGGGAGCATACGGACGGATATTTTGGAGTCCCCACTACACCACCCTCCACTGGCAGCAGGTCTAGATCTACATTCATTGCATCAACCCAATCGGGTATGATGTCGTGGGACTCAAACTCTTTGAAGTCCACGCCCAATCCGAAAGTAGGTTCAAACACTACACCATCTAGCCCTACTACTCCTACGTCTCTTCCACCACTAGCTTCTTCAACTCGTGGGAGAGGACGAGGTCGGGGACGGGACGGGGACGGGGCCGGAGTCGTGGTCGGGGTCGTGGAAAGGGAAATGGACAAGTCACTAGTCTACATACTTACGGGTATACTATGTCATTTATGCCTTTCATGGTCCCATTTATTGAAGGCATCACAGATGTGAGGTGATGGACATTGTGGCTATAGAGCCGTAGGCTGCGCAGATATACGGAGATGAGGACATGTGGCCTCAAGTCCGCACGTGCATTGTTGCCTTGAGCTGCATAGTCGACGCGAGCTTTATCGAGAGAGTTATATCTTGGACTAGTATGGACGAGCTCTACAATCGCATTGCTTACTATTCCTCCCCGCTCCCGAGTATTATTATATGACCCTCCCGCAGCTAGGGCACATCATTGCCACGAGGTATAATGTGGTGTTCATCTCGTACACGCTAACCAAATGGGCTTCACATGCCTTCCTAAGTGATCGTACCACAAGGAGTAGGACCACCCACGACACACACTTGTGCTTGGACACATTGGAAACCATTTTATATTGCCGCACCTGTTAGATAATGATTACCCAATGCCATCGCCAGCGTTATATTGGGAGGCTCATCGTGATGCAAGCGCAAGTAACTTGGTCATGCCATACAGAGCTCGGATAGAGACATTCAACCGACTCTCAATTGCGTCGAACGAAGAAAGAGTTTCAAGAAATAGGTCATAGTATGAGTGTATCATTTGACTTATTGAGCCTTTTTTATTTGTATGTATGAATCATTAAAAACTGTTTGAAAGTTTGGATTTGTGATGTGAAATATGGCAAAGTATACCATTTTTTATGATTTTTTTTTCAATAAAGCTGTATTGGTCTTTGAATTTTTCCAGTTTTTTATGTTTGGAAGTATGAATTATTCAGACTGTCAGATATGTTTCGTATGAAACTACACGAAATATTTGTTAATATTTCGTGTGAATATACACGAAATAACTCAATACATTTCGTATATTTATATACGAAACGTATTTGACAATGTCGTGTAAAATTACACGAAACGTTCGCGTACGGGAGGGCAATTTTGTCCATTTTCCGTGCCTTGCAAATAGCGTGCCTTGCAAATAACCGTCCCCTATTAAGATACTCAAATTAACTTTTTAATCAAAGTTCAAAGACTATATATTTTGAAACAAAGAAAGTATAATAATTGTTTTTTATTTTTTATATCAAAAATGATAAAACAACATTTATTTTAAATTAGAGGAAAAAGTGAACATTAAGGGAAAGGAGACACTATAATTATTACTCCTATCATTCTATTCGAGGAGTAGGAGAACTAGAGTAGGACAGTAGGATTGAGGCTTGGAGTACAAACTTTTCATGATTAAGAAGATGATATGATTAAGAAGATAATGTTTATTATTTCTAGGTTGTTTGCACATTATTTTAATTAAAAAATTGTGTAAGTAGTAGGACCCATAGTGCACTAGCCCCCAATATCCATACCTCTTGTGGACTCTAGTCTAAGTCTACTGGTGGCTCTACTGTGTAGTTAAGACTAGTTTCCACAACTAGTCTTAAGTCTCTACTGGCGGCAGAACTAGTAGAAAGAAAGCTAAATCAATGCTTCTTTCCATTTCTACATAGAAATTTCACAAATATTTAAAGGCTTCACCTTTTCATGTTCCCTTCCTTCCTTCTTCATTCACATTCTCCAATTAACTCTTCCTGTTCTTTCTTGTAATTGATTTGGGGTTTTAATACTCTTATTTTGTTTGCATTTGAGTTGCTGGGTCTGAGCATGTTATTCACAGGTATGTTATACAGTTAATTTTATTTATTTATTTTATAAAAGCTTTTGCAAAGTATTGATATTTAGAAATGCATTTAAAACTATTATTGTTTGGGGTTTATTTGGCATTTTTGGAGGGCATGTTTGGGAAATCAAGCCTTGGATTTGGAATTGGAAGAACAAAATGAATTCCAAGAAAGTAAATTACTTTTCCAATTCCAGTTCAACTACTTGAATTTGAGTTCCCAACCATAGCCTAAGAGTATATGGGTGTATTTCTGATATCTTAGTTGTTTTGGGGAGTTTCTTGCTTCTGACTTATCTTTACGACAAGTAATTGAAAATAAAACAGGTTTGGGCAGGAAACTTGTGTGTAGAATTCCATGGGGTTCGAGTTATTGGAGAGTCCTAATTGCATTATTATTAGGCTTGGTGATGATGCCAAAATCATCAAATCAGCCCAAATCCAAGCGATCGTTTGCTCCGGCGATTGCTAGGCCTGAAAATAAGAGAAAACACGTAAACTAAGCCGGGGCTTTACCGGCGAAGGCCTTCGGCGTGAGAATAAGTTCACGGTTCTGAGATGAGAAACTAAATTGACAGAGTTTCTGTATGTAAAAAATAACGTACCCAACAATGTGATATATGACTTGTATTTATAGGGATGGATTGACAGAATCCATGTTGAACGTTGGACTGTAAGGAGATAAGATATAATCCTAGGAGAATTATATCTGTTTAAGGAGTCCTTATTTGATCTGTATTGTAGGAGGTGGTTACAATTCTGATAAGATTATAACTGCTGAATCCTTGTTTGAATAGGATTGTTGTAACTGCTTGCTGGTAAACCGAGGAGAATGATTTCCTTATCTCGTCATTTGCATGTAGGCCGAGATGCACGAATTTGTCTCCTCGTGATGTATAGATCTGTCGGCATGGTGAAATGCCGAGGTGAATGATTTTGTCTCCTCGTCATATGGAGATATGCCGAGGTGAGAACTTTTCCCTCCTCGTCATTCATGACCTCTCGGTCCATGATGAGCCGGGGAGGAAATAAGAATATAAGGAGCCCGTTGACAACGTTAAGGCCGAGGAAGGCACCTCATCCTCTATGGAGATGATCTCGGCATACGAGGGAGGTTTTCTCGGCATTCATAGTTGAGGCATATTCTGCTTGCTTTGTTGGGCCTAGATTGGCCTTGTTGATGACGAGGAACGAGATCGAGGAAGCCCATGGATGATGGATGTGGTTTTACCCATCCAAAAGATATATTTACTAGCTTATTTGATGCTCGAAACCTTGAGAATTTAATGTATTTTCTAGTGTTTTGAAAGTACAGGGGTTGAAGTGCAACAATGTTGAAAACGGAGGATTGGAGCATACTTTGGAAGCTTTTGGATCAAATTGCAATTTTGGAAAATTTGGGACAAAACCGAAATTATGGAGTTCAAGGACCAAATTGGAATTATTGGAAATTCAGGGACTAAATTGGAAATATGGAATTTTTGGACGAATTTGATATATAAAAATTCGTGGGTTAAAATGAAAAATAAAATCCTAAAGAGCGAAGTGCAAAAGAATTCATTAGAGTGGTCAAAGTGCGATGGCAAAATTGTGGGACGAATCGAATACAAAATTGGTACAAAGCAATTTGGGGCCAAAATCATTTCAATGGCCGGACAATGCAGGCCAAATGGGATCAGTTGGGGCCAAGGTTGCTGGCCAAGGATACTCAAGGCTGGCCGAGGGAAATGAGGCATTTGGGGCCACTGCATGGCTGTTTGGGCCAAGGAAGGATATTTGGGCCTGGGCTTTGGAAATTCAAGGCAGGTGTACGCCCGATTCAACTAGGCGCACGCCCGGAAGTAGTCTGATTGGAAGTAGGCGTGCACCCGATCTCAGTGGGCGCGCGCCCGATATGTACGGACAGATGCAGTCAATTTCCTTATTTTGGACGGATTCTAAAGATTTTCCACAGATTTGCACAGAATCAGCCACGGATTTCGGGAGATTTTCTATTTTGACAAGGATTTTGACCCTAATTTGTTTCCAAAAAGGATTTCCACCTCCCTCCTCCTATAAAAAACAACCCTAGACTAGTTTTGTATCATCTTTGATCTTTTATCTTTTCTTTTGGGATCTTTGGATCTTTTATTCTTTTATTTTCTCTCTCTATTTTTAGTTTAGGTTTTATTTATTTTTGAAGATGAAAGAACAAGGTTTTGCTTTATTTATTTTAATGGCCATTCAAGGCTAATTTATTTGATTCATGGATTGAGGTGAGTAACAATTTGATCTTTATGCTAAGGTTTTAATTCTTCCTATCTCTTTTTCGTTCTTGTTCTTCTCAACGGTTTTAATTATTGTCTTGAGATCAATTGTATTGACCTACCGGAATATACTTTTGACCTCTTGAATTTATTTGGATACAAACCATTGCACTTGCGTGGATGAATTGTAATTTGACCATTGTTGAGAAGAATAGATTCAATTGAGGACCTACCGGAAATCAAACGAATTTAGGTTCCATTGTTCTTAAGTTTTTAATTGAAATTCTTGAATGTTTATATTGACCTACCGGAATATATAAACAAGATAGAATTAGGAGGGTTTTAATGTTCTTATTGACTTATCGGAATATATGAACATCTTAACCCTAGGTTTTTGTGAACGAACCCAAGAATGAGATTGAATCCTTTTTACATGAAATAAAAAGCATAAAGTGATAATTGTTATGATTCCCAATCCATGAATCCCTTGTCTCTTATTATCTTTAATTTATTTATTTTGCTTTCTTAGTTTTATAATTCAATCAAATCAAAAAAAAACCCCCTTTTTCTTTTGTTTCGTTTACACTAATTAAATCAACTTGTTAAAGCACATGAGTCTCTGTGGTTCGACCCTTACTTTTGTACGTTGCTACTTCGGTGACTTGTACACTTGCAAGGTTTTTATTACATAGTGGAATTTTATCCATCAAGTTTTTGGCGCCGTTGCCGGGGACTTGTTGTGAGTTACGAGTTAATTTTGATTAAGTGTATTGTAAATAATTTTCTTTTCTTATTTTTTTGGGTGTAAATAGTTTTCTTTAATTATCTTCTCATTTTATTTAGTTTTTATTTTTATTATTAAAAAAAAAAAAAAATCAAATGGACTATAGAATGAATAATTATAGCATGTATGAGTCGGGTCAAAATTATGGGTTTTATTCTCATGCTACTAATGCTTGTCCGTCTAGGACATATTTTTCTGAATATTATCCACAGGTACAAGAAAGAAATTATTTCCAGTCATGGCAATCTCCGTATGGTATTCCTCCCAACTCGTATAACCAAGGGTGGAAAAATTATTCAAACATGACGTGGAATGAGCGAGAGCCAATTTACTATGACCCATCACCTCCGCCAACTCAAAAGCAATACTGGGAGGAACAATTGGAAGAGATGAAAGAGCAGAGAATGGAACATGAGAAACAAACCGAAGCAGTATTGAGTAAGATAGATGGACACATTGACACAATATTGAAGGCATTAAGGAAGCAAGAATCGGATTCAAGTCTAATTCGGCTCGATCATGTTGAGTCAATCACCACGCTTTCGAGATGAGAGTTCCATAAGCTATGAGGTACATTCATCTTCTCACCGATGCGCCAGTACATACTCCTGGCTGTTAGCTGTTATTCTGAAGAGACACCTTCAACCCTAGTTTGGTATACGAATGATGATGGGGAAGAGTGTGTTTATGATTCAGCTTTTCATTTACCACCACTAGAACAAAAGCAACGCACGAAGAAATCAAAGGAGAATTTTGTCTATGAAATTCCCAATGATGACTCTAAGGATGAATCACTTTGTGTTAGTTCAAGTGAGTGTATAGAGAGGGAGGATGTAGAGAATTTAGAGAAAACAGAGCATGAACAAGCCATTGAGGAGCCTGAGTTAGCTCTGTATGGTGGTGAAGGGTGGGTCAATGATTCGGTGCAAGGTGGTGCGCTCATATCTGATAAGGCTAATGAATGTGGCCATAGTGAAAATCCTATCCATTACCTTGGAAATGAAGAAAAATTGGCAATCATTCTTGTACCTCCCCCTGTTTTTGTGGGAGAAGAAAGTGGCGAGAGTTTGAAAGAGAAGAAGCCTAATAAATTGAAACGTCAAAAATTTCATTGGGCACAAAACAATATTAAAGCTCAAGGATTATTTATGGGGCATGAACTGAAGATAAGGACCCGCGAAACCATGAAGTGGGCCAAAGGATGGAAGGTGAAGTTCAAACGGAAGCAACGGTCGGGCTAACGACCTTAACCAAATGCGCTAATTGGGAGGCAACCCAAGTAGGTACGTTTTTATTGCTTTTTTTTATTTGCTTTGTTGTGTCATATCGTCCTTTGAACCCGAGACATGTTTTTGTTCTCTTTGCTATGAGGACATAGCATGTTTTGAGTTTGGGGGTAGATATCTCTCCGAGTTTGTGGGTTTATAGGGAAGTGTATATAGTGTCACCCTCCAAAAAAAATAGAAAAATTTAAAAATTTTGTTCTCATTATATGTTTGGAAGTTGGCCAATGTCCGTGATGATGTGAGAGAGTTTTGATTAAGTTTTGCTAGTTTGTGCCAATTTGAATATGTTAATTAGAATTGCATTAATACATGTAAAACACAATTGCACCACCATTCACTTCCATCATTTTTCTTGATCATTGTTATCAATTTAGGAGACCTTTATAGGATCACTTTGACATTCTCGGGGTCCCTAGAACATGTTTGCATGACTGTCAATAACACATCAATTAGGCTATTCGGGAAGTGATATGTGGCTATTTCTTTGAACCCTATTTGTGAGCCTTTAACTTTCTCGTCACTTATACAAAAAATTTCCGCTAGAACCCCTTTTGAGCTTGAAAAAGAATGGAATCTCTCACAAGGTGGGAGGTTATTTTAGACCACCATTCGCCTTCGTTTGTACCCTCATTATCCTACCCCTTTTAACCTATACACAATGTTTCTCACCTTTTCAAGAAAGTGAAACTAGGGAATGAATTGGGAATTGGGAATTTTTGGGGGATGTTTTGAAAATCAAGGATTGAGTGGAAAGTGGTCATGAAAAGAAAGAAAAGGGCTATGAATTGTTATGTAATGAAAAAAAAGGGGCTTGAGCAAAATAGTGAATGCACATTCTCCGTGATATATTTGTGCAAAGAAAAAAAAAAGAAAAAGTTGAAAAAAAAAAAAAAAAAAAAGTGCCTTGCCCTCTCTAATGTTGAAGTGGAAAGTGATCAAAAAGAAAGAAAGGTGATCAATCCCAAGTTTGAAAGTATACAAAATTATAAGTTTGGGGGTTAAATCAATGGGTTGGCTTGAAGCGGAGTGATAAATTTCAATGTGAGGATGTATGACGAAGACTTTCTAGTTTCACTTGCTTGACTTCGTATGTCCTTATCTTCATTTGTAACCGTGAACCTAGCCCGCGTTTATCGCGATACATTACAAACCATAAAGCCATATTTGATCCCTAAAGAGTAGCCGGGTTGACAGTTTTGTTTAAATATGCATATGAGTGTCCCTTGTGCAGAAATTTCATCTTTGTATCATTGATTTAGAGCATGTGGTTAGTGACCCTATAAAATATCTTGTTTTGGTGACAATGATCTCCCATATTTCATTCATCATTCAGGCCGAGGTGAAAAATTGTGGGTTAGATGCATTAATGTAATTGTAATTGCATATTTTTTTTTGCACTTATTTAGCATATGTAAGTGAGAATCTGAGACTTCTTTGGCCGACAACCTTGTATGTAGTGAGAACATATCAAAAATATTTTCTGTTGATTGTTTTTATTTGTTAGGGTAATTTTGTTTTTGTTTATTTCTTTTGTTTTACTCGAGGACGAGCAAAAGATAAGTTTGGGGGTATTTGATGGATGTGGTTTTACCCATCCAAAAGATATATTTCCTAGCTTATTTGATGCTCGAAACCTTGAGAATTTAATGTATTTTCTAGTGTTTTGAAAGTACAGGGGTTGAAGTGCAACAATGTTGAAAACGGAGGATTGGAGCGTACTTTGGAAGCTTTTGGATCAAATTGCAATTTTGGAAAATTTGGGACAAAACCGAAATTATGGAGTTCAAGGACCAAATTGGAATTATTGGAAATTCAGGGACTAAATTGGAAATATGGAATTTTTGGACGAATTTGATATATAAAAATTCGTGGGTTAAAATGAAAAATAAAATCCTAAAGAGCGAAGTGCAAAAGAATTCATTAGAGTGGTCAAAGTGCGATGGCAAAATTGTGGGACGAATCGAATACAAAATTGGTACAAAGCAATTTGGGGCCAAAATCATTTCAATGGCCGGACAATGCAGGCCAAATGGGATCAGTTGGGGCCAAGGTTGCTGGCCAAGGATACTCAAGGCTGGCCGAGGGAAATGAGGCATTTGGGGCCACTGCATGGCTGTTTGGGCCAAGGAAGGATATTTGGGCCTGGGCTTTGGAAATTCAAGGCAGGTGTACGCCCGATTCAACTAGGCGCACGCCCGGAAGTAGTCTGATTGGAAGTAGGCGTGCACCCGATCTCAGTGGGCGCGCGCCCGATATGTACGGACAGATGCAGTCAATTTCCTTATTTTGGACGGATTCTAAAGATTTTCCACAGATTTGCACAGAATCAGCCACGGATTTCGGGAGATTTTCTATTTTGACTAGGATTTTGACCCTAATTTGTTTCCAAAAAGGATTTCCACCTCCCTCCTCCTATATAAACAACCCTAGACTAGTTTTGTATCATCTTTGATCTTTTATTTTTTTATTTTGGGATCTTTGGATCTTTTATTCTTTTATTTTCTCTCTATTTTTAGTTTAGGTTTTATTTATTTTTGAAGATGAAAGAACAAGGTTTTGCTTTATTTATTTTAATGGCCATTCAAGGCTAAATTATTTGATTCATGGATTGAGGTGAGTAACAATTTGACCTTTATGCTAGGATTTTAATTCTTCCTATTTCTTTTTCGTTCTTGTTCTTCTCAACGGTTTTAATTATTGTCTAGAGATCAATTGTATTGACCTTGTGGAATATACTTTTGACCTCTTGAATTTATTTGGATACAAACCATTGCACTTGCGTGGATGATTTATAATTTGACCATTGTCGAGAAGAATAGATTCAATTGAGGACCTCGGAAATCAAACGAATCTAGGTTCCATTGTTCTTAAGTTTTTAATTGGAATTCTTGAATGTTTATATTGACCTTGCGGAATATATAAACAAGATAGAATTAGGAGGGTTTTAATGTTCTTATTGACCTATCGAATATATTAACATCTTAATCCTAGGTTTTTGTGAACGAACCCAAGAATGAGATTGAATCCTTTTTACATGAAATAAAAAGCATAAAGTGATAATTGTTATGATCCCCAATCCATGAATCCCTTGTCTCTTGTTATCTTTAATTTATTTATTTTGCTTTCTTAGTTTTAATAATAAAATCAAAATCAAACCTTCCTTTTTCCTTTGTTTCTTTTTACACTAATTAAATCAACTTGTTAAAACACACGAGTCTCTGTGGTTCGACCCTTACGTTTGTATATTGCTACTTCGGTAACTTGTACACTTGCAAGGTATTTTTATTACACAGTGGAATTTTATCCATCAACGAACATCGTGGAACCCAAGAGGTGCAGGATATACGCAGAAGCACGCTGGGCATCAGTCATGTGGCGTATACGGGAAGAAAAGAGACGCCGAACATCCTTCAATAAGTACCCGGTGCCTCCCAAAACGAGGTGTCCGGTGATGCTTGGGATAGGTCGTGCACCGGATCCGATATCGAATAGGTGCACCTACACAAACATACACCGTAAATTGAAGATGAAATAACACATTTTAGTACAAGAGATGAATGTAGATAGTATAGTCTTGAAATTGATAATATATAACAACATACCTGGGATATGAAATACGTCGTGTAACGTAATGGTCATCTCCCCCACGGCATGTGGAACGAGTTAGTCTCGAGGAGACCACCGTTCCAAAATGCTTTGTCATCGCCGCATGATTAGGCCTCGAATGGTGGCATCGTGTGCCTTTGGATGCCCGATGCATCAACGAGGGTCGGCCTGTGCTCTATCGCAGCCTCTAGATCATCACGCTTGAACCCGTTTATTCCAAACAAAAATATAATCAACACTCGAGATCGAGAAAAGTACGAGATGTATAATTAATGGAATATTTAGAGTGTGTGCCAAACAACTTCAAGATTTTAATAAATTCATATAAATGATTATCTTACTTTTGCAGATGTAGCGATCTCGTATGAAAAGTCACCACCGACTCACTAGTGGCATCCCTCCAAATCTCTCGAGCTCGTGATCACCGAAGCCGTATATAAGTGAAACATTCTCCGGGCCGCCACCCGGGTCACTCTGAATCCGCCATGATGGTGGCTCCTCCCCACCCGCACCCCGCCTCCTCCGTCCCTCGCCCTCTAGCCACATCCCTCCCCTCCCCTCCCATGCCTCAAAGGTCTAACATCCTGTACCTCCTCCTCCTCCTCCTCATCATCATCATCATCATCATCATCATCATCCCCACCCTCCCGCTCCGCCTCCTGCATCCCCCTCACCACTATCATCGAATCGGAAGATCCATCATCATCTCCTACATCCTCCTCACTACTATCATCGTAATCGAAGATGCCTCATCATCTCCTACATCCTCCTCAATCGCATGCTCAAACCCAAGATCAGTGCTCGCCGCTCGAGCCGCAAAGTCCTATCATGATCATCTCCTACATCCCGCTCAATCCCAAGCTCGCACCCACGCACGATAGTCCTATCACGTATCCTTTGCTGCGTTTATCTACCTTAGGTGCCGTCTCGGCCTTCCTCTTTCTATTGGACGCGGTCATACGTTCACGTGCCTACAAAAAAACAAATAAGAGACAATAAATTAGCTATTTAGCATTTATAACTGAATACGAACGATGTAAAGAAAAAGAGAGGACACTGGGCACAACTCGTGTAAAATCACACGAGATGCATCTCGTGTGAGTTTACACGAGATTTATCTCGTGTGAACTCACACGAGATCCATCTCGTGTGAACTCACACGAGATGCATCTCGTGTGAACTCACACGAGATGCATTCTCCAGTTTGGTTAATATCAAAGAAAGAAAAATTACACGAGATGCATAAAAAGAAAGAAAAATGAACGATGTAAAGAAAAAGACGTCGAAATCAATTGAAGAAACCAGTTCATGAAAGACGTCCAAATCAATTGAAGCAATCAAGCAAAAATTAGACATTGGGAATGTAAAATTAGGTTTAAATTACGTTCAAATTGCATTACCTTCTTCACGGGCAAGGTGGTAGAAGTGGAGGCGGCGGCGATGGCAGTGGTGGTAGCGGCGGCGGAAGCTCCAGCAGGGACGGCCGGAATTTTTACTCGAGCCATTCTTCGTCGTCGTGGTGTGTATTGAGAGAGCGAGGGAGAGAAAGAGCTGTATTTGATTGAATTTGAAATGAAAAAAAAAAAATTATATATAAATGGATAATTTGGTAAATTGCGTTGGCCGTGATTGGCCGTGTATTTTTGAGGGGCCGTGTATTTATGTATAACCGGTCAATGTCAAGGGAAGAGAAATCGAGATAAAGCAAAACGCAAAATCCAAATGAAAAGAAAGAGGAGAGAGAAACTCTTTCTCCTTCCCCTCTCCACACACAGAGACACGCAGTTGAGAGAGAAAATCGAAGAAAGTTAGAGAGAGAAAGAGAGGTGTTGATATCTTGTGAAGAAGCAACGTTGTTGGTGGTGTTCGCCTTCTTCTTCTCAATCTCTTTCTCTCTCTAAACCCTTATTTTTTCTTCCTAATCGGCTATGCGGAAAGCCAGAACGGCCGCCAAGACGACGGCGCCGCCGACCCAACAACCAGCTGCCGGAGATCCGGCCAATGGATCTGGATTGATGAAAGAGATTAAATTTAGAGGGGTTAGAAAAAGACCATGGGGTAAGTTCGCTGCGGAGATTAGAGATCCTTGGAAGAAAACTAGGGTTTGGCTTGGCACTTTCGATTCGGCGGAGGCTGCTGCTAGAGCTTACGATGCAGCTGCTCTGAATCTCCGTGGCAATAAAGCAAAGACGAATTTCCCTATACCCTCTTCTTATCAACAAAACCCTAATCCTAATGATCCGTTTTTCAATCATCGGGTTTACCAGTCAAATCAGCTTGCTGAACATCCGATTATCGCCCAGAGACCAACTTCTAGCAGTATGAGTAGCACTGTCGAATCGTTTAGTGGACCTAGGCCGCGGCCGGAGACCGTGGTTTTACCACGACGACAACCTCCAATCCTCCCGGATGATTGTCACAGTGACTGTGATTCTTCTTCCTCTGTGGTTGACGATTGTGATGCCGGAGATTTCGTTTCATCTTCTTTTCGGAAGCCGTTGGATTTCGATCTTAACTTGCCTCCTCCATCGGAAGATGTTGACTTTCTCTATGACGAACTTCAATGCACAGCTCTCTGTCTTTGAATTGGTATATCAATCCATATCCCTCTCTAATTTTTTCTTCTTGAGCCACCAATTCATAAGAAAGAAAGAATCATAGATAAAAAAAATCCCAAAATGAAAAAGATCGAGTTGGTCCTCTAAATTATTTCAATGATTCTGCTCGTGGTTTATCCTATGTTGTTGATGAGAACATTTATTGTTGTCCTTTTTAATGTCTAATGTTAAGAGCATACTATACTATGACATATGAGGATTCATGTTAGCCGACCCCAAATTATTTTGGGACTAAGGCTTTGTTGTTGTTGTTGTTACGAGCATACTACGATGAATGGATGGAGCGTTGATGGAATGATAAATTGAACTCTAAGTGGGGGTAATTCCAATTTATGAATGTTGTATGTTATGTGTTATTTCATGCTTGATTTTTGTGTTGTTTATTGCTTTACAATCCCTCCGTCCCAAAATGAAGGTCCAAAAAAAGAAAATTCAAATTTGCTCTTGATCTTGAAATTTTTGTACATTTATTTTGGAATGGAGTAGTAACACCTAAAATCTTCCATAATCAATTATCCCTGTACAGGAATGAACTATCTATATGCTTTATGTTCATCTTAACAATTGTTGTTGATTCATTTGTGAAGATTGCTTAGTGATTATCCCTGCAAATCTGTATAAATTTAGTTTATATTTATTCTTTATGATATTAGTTCCGGTGACTTTAGTCGCTTGATACAGCCTTGAGTGTTCAGGAAAGTAGATGATCTTCTGTTGATTTTTGTATTTGTGGTTGTCTTTCGTTGGAATATTTAGGTTATATATTCAAGTGCCCTGAACTATGTTGTGCGGTTCCGAATTTTAACTGCTTTGTTGTGAACCTTTGGTTGGCATGTATTAGTTCCGATTGTTTGTTATCTGGATTTTTTGTCAATAATTTGTGTTGTCGTCCGTTCATGCATACTGATGAAAGGTTTTAGCGGTTATAGAGATTCTGATATTTCTTTAATGTTGTTTACGGTATATCATATTTAGGTTTTGCATGTGTATTGAAGTTAGTTGTCAGGGAGGGTAGTTAACATTATATACTGCGGGCTATAGCATCTAAGGTAGAATCTTGATTGGTCACCGGTAATTTTGGGGGTAATATGATATTTTTGCCCCTGTACTTAGGGATTGGACTCAGATATGTCCCTCAACTCCATTTTACGCACATATGCCCTCGTATCGTATGAACATTTAATTAGGAAAAATATAACCAAAACTAACTTTCCTTCTAATATTTGACACAGGTAGGGTACTTAACATTATATACTACGGGCTATAGGATCTAAGGTAGAATCTTGATTGGTCACTCGTAATTTTGGGGGTAATATGATATTTTTGCCATTGTACTTAAGGATTGGACGCAAATATGCCCCTCAACTCCATTTTATGCACATATGTCCTCGTATGAACATTTAATTAGGGAAAATATGACCAAAACTAACTTTCCTTCTAATATTTAATAAAATTGCTGATTAGGATGGTTTTATGGTAATTTCACACATACATGTTCAATAATTATAGCCCAGTTAGCATGGTTGATGTAGACGTGGAAGTATAGGGGGTAAATTTGTAAATTACCAAAGTATAGACCTTGAAAATTGAAATGTTAAGTTGCACACACCCCTATCTCTTATAAACATTAACCTCAATTAGTCAATTCAGAATACAAAAAAAATTCCTTCCTTTATACCTCCATATCTGCCCCACCACCACCCTCACCCCCACACCGGCCATTATTCCCCACCCATACCCACCTCTGCGCCAACCCCCCACGCACTCCCTCCCTCCCTTCCCGGTCACCTCTCCCTCTCTCGTCAAAGCCTACACGATCCCCCCACTTTAATGGTCGCCGTCGCCGCCCCCTCCTCCACGCACCGCCATTTGCTTCTTCATTCTTACGCATCCTACACATCCAACTCTTTTCGACTCTTTCTCCCTCCTAGCTGCATCTCTTCATCTACCCCATTTTGTTTTCAGATCTAGATCTCCCCTTCCAATATTCAAATCTAAATATTTTTATGAATGAGAACCAAAGTTTATTGAATTTGTTTGTCCCTTAAGAAAAAGAAAATCTCTCTCTATTTGCTTATTTGATGATCGGGGCTTAGGTTTTTATTGTTTGTTCGATTTTCTTGATCTTTCTCTTTCTTTAATTTCGAGTTTCATGAAATTCGTTTTTATTGTTTGTTCGATTTTCTTGATTTTTCTCTTTCTTTAATTTCGAATTTCATGAAATTATTTTGATGTGCGAGTTTTGATGAGATAAGGTTACGAATTTGTAGATAGATTTATGATTTTTTTTTTTTCATGATAGTGAATTGATGATCTTTGTTTATAGTTTTAAGTGACAATTTCTTATGTTTTATGGTGATGGCAACACAGTGGTGGCACACGGTGGTGGGGTGGGTGGTTGTGTATAAGGTTGAAGATAAAGGGGATACTCAAAGGAGGAGGGCTTAATTTATAAAATTACTAGTACATGCCCGTGTCCAAGGAGACGGATTTTTTTTTTAATTTTTAATTTTTTTAAGGGCAAAATGGAAAATGAACAAATGTACGAGGGCAAAATGGGAAATTTATCGCGTGAAACTGTTCATTCAACTGTTCATTCAACTGTTCATAATGGGGGTCTAATTTATACTATAGATTATTTATATTTTAGGGGATTAAGTTTCATTTTGTACACTTTATCCCTTATATTTTAACGTCTACATCAAGTGTGCCAACTGGGCTATGATCCACGTTTATGTGTAAAATTACCATAAAATCATCTTAGTCAACAATTTCGTAGTTACTTTTGGTCATATTTCCCCTTTAATTAAATTGGCCCTTAACTTCGCATTTTATTTCATTAGGTGCTCTTCTTTTGTCAGCAAATCTATGACAAATAGCTTAATTCTCTACTCCTTTACCCCTATTGCACAGTGTTAACGTCATTAAGAGTCGCATTTCTTTATCTGGACTTCCCTTGAACTGTGTTCTATGGTTGGTGTATACTCCCTCCGTTTCTTCCGAAAAGGCACAAAGTTGACCTTGCACAGAAATTAAGGAGTGTATAATGGAGTAAATGGTGTGAGTATGAAAAGTGAAATAGGAGAGAGAAAGTGAGGTAGAGAATAATAGTTAGTGGATAGTTACCGTGAGTATGACAAGTGTGTCCCACGAATAAAGATATATTAAAAAGTTTTCATTTTGGGAGTGTGTCTTTTTAAACGAGACACTCATAGACGAATTGTTGTTGTAGCTGTGTGATATTTGCCTTTGGCTCTTGCAGAGCTTTCTTTTGTTCGAGGGAACTCATAATTTATTCACAAGGTAGGCCTTTTAGTGCTTCTTTTGTTCGAGGGGATTTCATCATCTTGTTCTGTTTCTCTCTTACGGCCTGTTTGCTAAAATTGAAAATTAAGTTTTGAAAATTTAGAGCTGAAATTATTAAATTTTTGAATTTTAAAACTTGAGTTTGTTTGATAATGATAAATCACTCACATTTGAATTTAATCAAAATTTTAACCCAATACACAAAAATTATTTGAATTATCCTAATGTTTATATAATAAAAATAAAATCATCATAAACATTTTATAATATTTAAATATTTTGGTATTTTCTTTTTCCCATTATAATTATAATATTAAAAAAATTACGTTATTACTTAATAAAATATAATTTAGAAGTTAAAATTATTCCACTTAATAAAATATAATTTAGAAGTTAAAATTATCCTACCAAACAAGTTTAATCTCACGAAGTGTGATAAAAAGGTAAGTGTGATACTCCTGTGTTTTTTTTTTTTAGAAAGTTGATATCATTTAAGGGAATTGTTATTATATTTCAAATTTCTATGGAATTTAGTATAGATTTATTGTCTTATCCTTTACAAACTCTTACGAAACTCTTACGAAGTTTTACTACTACTAGAGTCTATTATTACAGAATATGATACTACCTGGGTCTAGGGCTGTAATCGAGTCGAGCTTTGAAATTTCGAGCTCGAGCTCGAATAAAAAATATCGAGCTCGAGCTTTTCTCGAGCTCGAGCCCAGAATGCATGTTCGAGCTCGACTCGAATCAAGTTTCGAGCTGGCTCGCGAGCTTTTCGCGAGCTGCTCGAACTCGAGTTTTAACGAGCCGAGCTCGAGCTTTGACTTATTTTTTGAAAAAAATCTGAAATCAAACGAGCTTTTAACGAGCCGAGCTCGAGCTTCGACTTATTTTTTTGAAAAATATCTAAAATCAAACGAGTTTTTAAGGTGCCGAGCTCGAGCTTCGACTTATTTTTTGAAAAAAATCTGAAATCAAACGAGCTTTTAACGAGCCGAGCTCGAGCTTCAACTTATATATATATATATATATATATATATATATATATATATATATATATATATATATATATATATATATATATATATATATATATACTAAAATTTATTCGAGCTTTTAACGAGCCGAGCCCCCCGAGTCGAGCTCAAACGAGTCGATCTCGAACAGAGCTCGTCGAACATACGAGCCGAACACGAGCCGGCTCGAAAAAAATGACGAGCTTGAAATCGGTTCGAGCTCGAGTCCACCTCGAACCCACTCGAACTCGAGTTTTTTTCGAGCCGAGCCCAAGCCGGCTCGGTTCGTGTTACAACCCTACCCGGGTCTTCTGGGTCTTCCCATGTTTGACTTCCTCAACACACACTCGCCAAGAGGCTTTTGGTCCCTCCGTTCATTTGAAATTGAAAAAAAAAATCTTCGTAAACGCAAATTAAGAAGTATATAATATTAAGGTATTTTGAGTGTGGATAATGAGATAGGAGAGAGAAAGTGAGATAGGTAATAGTAAGTGAGTACTTACTGTGAGTATGTCATGTGAATTCTATTATTTAAAAGTATTAAAAAAAATTCATTTTGATTTTTTGCATTTTAGATGGAACACTCAAAATGAGATGCTTAAAATTACAATTTTTGTAGTTTCAAATGGGACGGACAATTTTTGGTTACCTCTATACTAAATTTTTATTATAGAATTTAGAAGAATAACTTGGTAGTATATAGTCTTGTGGCAAGGGCTTAAGTTCATAACTTCTCGCTTTCATTCTTCAAATAAATAATATTTCATTGCTTTAAAAAAAATGAAAAAACAATAATAATCCGTTGGATAATGCTTCCTCCGTTCCACTACAAAATATTCCACTACAAAATACACTTTCTCACTCTGAATGTTTTACTACAAACTACACATTTTTTAAAATAAAAATATTATATTACTTTTATATTAATGGAATCCACTTGTCATACTCACAACAATAATGCAATAATTAATACCCTTAATACCTAATCAACTTTCTCTCTCATATCTCATTTTTCATACTCATAATACCTAATCCACTAACACTTTTCTTACTTTTCATACAAATAGTAAATGTATAACTTATAATGGGACCAAGTGTATAACTTGTAATGGGATGGAGGAAATAGTTGTAATTTACCCGTCCGAAGAAGATGAATGGTCAAATTTCTTTTCATCAAAAGCATAATTAATATTTTTATTTGTATTTTCATTTTGCGACTAAGGGTGTACTCCCGAATTTTTAAAAGGGAAAACGAGAGAAAGAGAGAAAATCTAAAATATTTTCCTTCTAAGCTTGCTCCTGAGATTTTTTTTGGAAGAAAATGAAGGGAAAGAAAAGAAAATTTTATTTAAATATATTTACAAATATGATACACTGGTGATATTTACAAAAAATAAAATTTATTTCTAAATGACCAGTGTATCATATTTGTGTCAAAAGTCCTACTTCAAGAGTGCTACTTTTCCTTTTGATCCGTTTCAGACTAAGAGTCCATTCCATAAATGACAAATTTGAACAGTGTTCGAACATTTATACTCTTATAATTTAAATATATTTACAAAAAATCATTCATTATGATATTTACAAAAAAATCAATCAAAAAGAGGGGGAAAGATTAAATGTTTTAACTTTTACTATCTCTTTCCTTTAATCTTCTACCCATTTGCAATTCTTTATTCAATTTTTAAAGATTTTTTTAAGAAGGGTGAAATACTACCCTATGACCCTTGAAGTGGGATGGAAGGAGTATTTTTTTTTAATTTTCACTAAAGGTACATACCTAGTTTTATATTTTTCTTTCTTTCCTAACTCAGAAGCATCTCAAAAAGAATTAAATTATTTCTCTTTCCCTTTCTCCTTTCTTTTCTCTCCCTTTAAAACTTGAAAACATATCCTAAATGTTCATTATTTATGGGTCTAAAAAATATTGACAATTTAAATGCGAACAAAATTAATTTTAAAAAAATTGAGATGAGGCTACAAAATTGACATGTAAATATTGTATGTACTGTATTAGTTAAATTTCCCTTTCTGTTGCCTGTCAAGAACACGGGAGATGAAATGAAGCCCAACCAACCAACTCATCACAGGCAAAACTACTTTTTTTTTTTTTATCTATATATTAAAAAAAAAAAAAAAAAAAAAGCAAGACGTCTGTGATCCAATCTTGTTTGATAGACAAGTAGTCCCTACTAAACTACAAGTCTACAAGCATAAATCCAAGATTTGGAACTGCTCGACCCATCCATTATTTATTTATTTCTTATAGCCGCAAAATATACTTCAAACCTTACCCATTTTACTATTTTGGGTGTCCCACTTTAAAGTTTCATTTTTTTAAAAAGAAAACTTTTTAATACTTCTTTATTCATGGGATTCACTTGTCATACTCACATCACTCTTCAAATTTACTATTATATCCACTCATTCTCTCTCCTACCCACTCACAACTCCTACTTTAATAACATTATTCCTTATTTTCCGTTCTCAACAGTAAACGAGTAATGTTTTATGGGACGGAGGGAGTATGATTTATCGATAATAAATTTAAATTTACGACAGTGAAAATGTTTTACTTATTATCAAAATTATTGGCAACAATGGGACTTGAACAAAAAATATTAAGGTTAAAAATGATATACTCCCTCCGTCCCATTAGTAATGGGAAATTTACTGTAGATACGGGAATTAAGGAAAAGTGAATTATAGTGGAGGAAATAGTGAATTATAATGGTGTTGTGAGTATTAAAATAATGTAGGAGAGAGAATGAGTGGAGGGAATAGTAAAGATTCCTTTCCATTTTAGGAAGTTTGTGGTTTGTAATGGGACGACCAAAAAGGAAAGTTTGTGGTTTGTAATGGGACGGAGGGAGTATTTAACAAACTAAGCTAAGCATGCTATATTTATTATTTATGCCCATGTATAAATATAAACACAAAATCTATATAAAAATTATAAAAATATTGTTTTTTCTAATGAAAGGAGAAATTAAGGGGGTGGACTTGCACCCCCATTACATCATCATGCCCTAGGCCACCATTACATCATCATGCCCTAGGTCTGCTAGACTGCTACTAATAAGTTTCTTAGTTTAAATGTTATAAATATAAAAAGTTAAGCAGGAGGGAAGAGAAAGTTAGTATAGAATTGTAATTGAGTTGTTATTATTAATATATCAAGCGAAGCGAGTCTCATTATTTACATCACAAATAAAATACTCATTCCTTCCATCTTTTCATAGACTTTTGGATTTTGCACGAGAATTAAGAAAAAAGTATTATATTGAAAGTGTTGTGAGTGTGAAAATAAAATAGGAGAGAGAATGAGTGGAGAAAATAGTAAATTATAATGCTGATGTGAGTATTAAAATAATGTAAGAGAGAGAATGAGTGTATGGAATAGTAAAGATTTTTTTCCATTTTAGGAAAGTTATATACTTCCTCCGTCCAGTTACATACTTCACACTTTCTATTTTGGGCGTCCAATTACATACTTCACACTTTGTCTCCTACATTATTTTAATACTCACAACACCATTATAATTTACTATTTCCTCCACTCATTCTCTCTCCTATTTTACTTTTACACTCACAACATTATATCATTATTTTTTTCCTTAATCCACGCATGAACAGTAACTGTAAAGTATTAACTTGGACGGAGGGAGTATTATTATAGGAGGAAGTAAATTAAAAATCTTACTCTGAAACATATCATAAAATATAAGAATTTTATGAACACCAGAATGCAAAAAAAAAGGAATCAAACCTCCCAACTTTCACCGAACCTTATGAACGTCGGAATGCGAAAAAAGGAATCAAACCTTCTAAAAAAGGAATCAAACCTTTTAATATCATGTCCAATAAGTCAACTATCAAAAAATATTCAATTATCCTAATATTATAATTATCCTAATATTATGACATCTCATTTTCTTTCTCCATCCACTTAATCATTCAACTACTTTCTCAACTACACCCCCCACAATAAGCTAGTTTAGTTTAAAATTCAACTCCTTCCAACTCATCATTCTATACTCCAACACTTTTTATTTTATTTACAATATTTAAATTTATAATTAAAAAAATAATAAAAATAATAATAATTTATTATTAAAAAATAAATTATTAATATTTTTATTTATAAATTCGAGATTTTTTTATTTTTTTAATTCACACTTAATATGGGGAACCAAATAAAAAGAAAGTTATATCATTTTATAGAGAAAAAAATTTCTAGAATTTTCGCAAAAAAAAAAAATAGCTGTAAAATAATTGAGCTCGAAAATCTGGGTTGAAGATAAAATCTAAAAATATGGGGAACCAATCAATGCTCGCCATGTGTCATTGCAGGAAAAAAAAAAGCAAAACGCGCCTTGTCTGAGCGTGTAGGCCACGCGCCGAATTCGGTCCAATCGGAGGCTGACGCGTGGCGAAGCTGGTCCCCCATTTTTTTCTTCAACCAGGTTGAACCCTCTCAACCCCTCCCCTTCAACCACCCCCCTCTCAACCCCTTATTGCACACCCTCAACTAGTTTACCCTCCATTCAACCCCCCTCTCAACCCCTTATTGGACATGGTCTAATATTCACCCGGTACGAATGTTTGACTTTATCACCGAACACTCCTTTCACTTGCCATCACAATTAATTCACTTGCCATCACAATTAAATAGTTCCTTCTTCCCACTTTAAGAGTTCTATGTTTTATTTTGATCCGAAGGGTTCTATTTCATAAATGACAAATTTTGAACAATATTTTCGAACATTTATATCTTTATAATATAAATGTATTTACAAAAAATCATTCATTATATCCTTATAATGTTAACATATTTACAAAAAAATCAATTAAAAGGAGGTTTTATCATAAATATTTTAACTTTTATATTCTCTCTCCTCTAATCTTCTACCCACTTGCAATTTTTTATTCATTTTTTAAATAAATTCTTAAAAACGTAAAATAATATCCTATAACCGTTGAAGTGTGACGTAGGGAGTAATTATTTAAACCATGGAGTATTAGGAATGACCAAAATCGGTTCCGGGCCCGGTTTCGGTTCGGAAAATGTATGACCCTTCTTCTCCTCGATTCGTTCGGTTCCGGGCTTTTTTCGGTCCGGTTTTGATCCGATTCTATTGAAAAACAATGAATTTTCGTCCGGTTTCAGGCTTTTTCCGGTCCGGTTCACCATTTTGGTGACCCTTAACCGGCCCGGCTCCAAATCGGTCCGGTTACCCCGATTTTTTTTTTCGTGACGGTTCATGACGATTTCAAGTTTTTCCATTTCGATTTTTCAATTTCAATTCGATTTCGATCCGATTTGACCATCCCTACGGAGTATTAGTTTAATCAATTTACGCTGCTACACTTTAAAATGTACACTCGACAATTCATGTGGCGCCGGTAACTTGAATTGTTGGCCATGTGCTCAAATGTACTGCCGACTAAACAGCATACACGTTGCATGCATCGTCCCACAGCTCCACCGAGATACTTTTAATAAGACTTGCTCAATTTTTCTCTTTCTCCTAATAATAATAATTGATTATACACATAAATAAAAAATATTTTAGACTAAAAAAAATGCAACAATTATTATTTATTATTTTCCACGTCTCTAAATAAATATACAAATTTCAAAAAACAAAATTTTCAAATAATTGTTCGATTCAAGAAAGTTATCAAATCATCTCTTATTGTACAACAAGTTGATTGGATAAAATAACCACATCATCCCCTTATCATACAACAATTTATACTCCCTCCGTCCAGTTACATATTTCACACTTTCTATTTTGGGCGTCCAATTACATACTTCACACTTTGTCTCCTAAATTATTTTAATACTCACAACACCATTATAATTTACTATTTTCTCCACTCATTCTCTCTCCTATTTTACTTTTACACTCACAACATTATATCATTATTTTTTTTCTTAATTCACGCGTGAATAGTAACCGTGAAGTATGTACTTGGACGGAGGGAGTATGTAACATTTAGACATCACCGTCCAATATCAGGATATTAGTACATGTCCGTATTTAAGGATACGTGTTTTTTTTTTAAGGGCAAAATGGGAAAGGAACAAATGTATGAGGGCAAAATAGGAAATTCGCCGCTTGTAACTGTTCATTCAACTGTAGATAGTGGAGGCCTTATTTATACTATAGATTATTAAAAAAAATATATATATACTTATATCACTAAACATATTTAAAAAAATTACACTATTCTCATAAATAAATTTTGAAGATTCATTCATTTAAAGAGAGTATTAATTAATTTTATTTTTTTTGATAACCCAGGTTTCCATCTTCACCGGGCAATCCTGGATCACCAGCCACCGACCCCTAAGTGCTGGCGGGGGTAAACCGCGGGATATGCCCGAGTTGGTCAGGGTGGCAGCACGACTTATACTCTTGGTCCCAAGGGACCCTCCTCCATGGCGCTTACATCACTCTTACATCACCAATAAATTGGCTGCTCCAGCTACTCCTGCCAGGATTCGAACTTTCCACGCTGAGGTTGCAAGCCCAGCAGTGCTTACATGACATCCAATACAACAAGAGCAATGCTAGGGGTACAAAAGAAAGTCACAAAATCTTACTAACAAAATGAGTTGATATTTTATTTGTTGTATCGATACTGAACCTGATACACTTTAATTAAAAACTGTTGGTGTAATGCCCTAGGCTTTAGTTATGTTTAACTTAAAACCGTTATGTATCGTCTTTATCGTTTAAGTTTATTATTTGATTATTATATATTTTGTATATTTATTGTAATAATCTTCGTCCCTAATTATTAAGAGAATAATTAGTATAATTGTCAATGGATAATCATATGATGATTATATGCATAGAGATGCACATTGAAATTATTATGGGTACTTGTTAGTGAACAAGTGACTGGACTTGACCCGTATGAGATTTATGTCATGGTCAAATGTCATAATTAAATCTCATATGGTCACTTCATTTAGTCCCTAGACCTGAGATTATCATGACCTTAAGGCTTACATATGATGAAAGTCATGTTTGATTTTAGTCAAACGATATCTTAACACGATATTTATAAAGGCTATCTTTGGCATGATCGGATTCATGATGGGAAGGATGATAAGTCAAGATGGAATTTGTCCCTAGAAAGAGAGATGTTTTGCTTGGGCCCCTCGATGAGTGATAATGATGAAAGTGTGTGGCCACACCCCAATGCGATGGGATTATCATTATACTTAAAGATCGAGAAAGCATTGAACAAATACAAGTTGACGTGGACCATGACTTGTGTTCAATATAACATCGTGAGACAAAGGGAGAAATGGAAGTGTACCATTGGAAACGTCAACTCTTATGTTATATTATTTGGGTAGACATAATGGCTTGCTAGAGTCCGCTTATGTCTTATGAGGATCGATATGATCGAGCTCATTGCCAACATAATATAATCCTATTGGGTCACACACAACTAGAATGAATTGATTAAACCAAATGAAGAATGATTGAGAGTTCCTGATTTGACTTGAGACGCTGCGCGACATAACTTGGCCATATGCCTTTATGGGTCGCGCGACAACTTAAGACCAGAGGCGGTTTTAGAATGGTTTCCTAATTTGATTAGGAAACTAATACTTATACTAAGGTAGTATAAATATGAGGTCTGAAAACCCTAATCGATTAGCCGAATTTTCAAGAGAGAAAATCACCAAAAGGTTTCTCAATATTTCTTTCATAGGTTTAAAAATCTAGCTATTCTCAAGAACTGTTCTTGGTTCATTCTAATGTGTGGATACTACTAGAGGGTCTTCGCTCGTATGACGATCAAGGCCTAGAGTTCTATTTTTCAAAGCAATATGAAGATTCAACTTTTCGAAGATCGAAGTTTGTGATTCAAAATCACATTGATAATTGTTCGATAGCTCAAGAACGGAAAGCAATAAAGGTTGGTAAATTCTATCTCATAGGAATTCAATTTAATCGTATAGAACGGATCTTAGGGCTTGGATTTTGTGTTATTTAGATGCTTATTTCGCTGCGCATGGATCCATAAAACCCAACAGCACTTTAATTAAAAACACCAATAAAATTTGTTGTTATATTTGTTTGGGCCTTGGCCCAAATTAGTGCAGCCCATAAAATAATTAAGCAGCCAAAATTTCTGGCCCTGTAGCTTTGTTCCAGACCCTTCGTTTTTAAAGAGAAAAAATTGTTGACTTTGACTAGGACTATTGTTTCACCAAGTTTGCGATCACTTTTATGGTTTCCGTCTGCGGCGATTTCGCCGCGTCGTTCCTCCTCCTTCGCTGTTGATCGGGTAAGCTCCTATCTGATCTTCTTCTTCTTCTTATCTCTTCTCCCCTTCAACGCCTATTTAAACCCCCCACCCCCTTCTCTGCAGCCAACAACACACGGATAAACACACGAGCACTTCTCTTCTTGATTTACACACTGTCTCTTGAGGTATAATTCGGGGCATAGAGAGTTTGAGGGTATTCTTGTTGGGATTACTGTGACTATTGAGGGTTTGATTCAGATTGAGATTTGTTCTTTGTTGTTGGTCTGCTTAGGTTATCTCTCGCTCACATTAAGCTTGATTCTATTTCTCTGTGGGTGTGCGTTTTGGGTTCCTGATCGAAAGGTGTGTGTGTGTTGTTTGGCGAGGCAAATTTGGGAGTGGGCGTTGGTTTTCTCTTAGGCTGTTCGTGATAGGCTGGGATTTTTTGGGTGTGTGTACTGGCGGTTTTGGGACTGCATTGCTGCCTTGGTTTCTTAGCAACATCTTGGATCGGTGCCTTGGATTGTGATTGGTTTTCGGAATATTCGGATACTTGGGTCTGAGCCGATTTCTTTCACTCTTTTACTATGTTTAAATTCAGTTTTTATTTTCTGTTTATTTAGTGTTCAGACTTCTAGTTTCTTCTGTTACTAATTTGTGTTTTATTTCTCTGTTTCGCATTGCTTCCGCTGTTGCAAATCGAGGTTGTTCTTGTTCGTGAGTATTGGTAAGAATTCTCAACAGTGGTATCAAAGCCCGGTTATACACCTGGTTATACTTTTGCGAACGGTGAACGGTAAAATCATTTCTTTAATTCTTAGTTGTTCCATAGTTTTTGTGTTCTGTGCTGCTTTGATACTTGTTTCATTTAGATATCCTATTTGTTTTTTGATAATTAGAAATTCATTGTTTTTGTATGGCTTCTACTATGAATGCTTATATGATGGAGCCTTTCAATGGCAAAGGTGATTTTTTGATTTGGCAACAAAAAATGAAAGGTATATTGATTTAAGAAAAAGTGTTTAAAGCTGTAACTCAACAATTTACTGAATCCGATAATCAAGAATTAAGGTTTGAAATGGATGAATGTGCTTATTCCTCGATTATATTGAATTTGTCTGCCTCTGTTTTGAGAAAAGTTGGTAAACATGATAATGCTAAAGCCCTTTGGGATAAATTGCAAGAATTATATGTTGAAACATCGTTACCTAGTAAGATGTATTTACTTGAGAAATTCTTTCAGTTTAAGTTAGACTTAAACAAAGACATGGATGATAACATTGATCGGTTTACTAAACTTGTGCAAGACATTAAGCAAACAGATGATAAGAACATTGATGAATATACTCCTATTGTGCTCTTGAATGCTATACCTGACTCTTATGCTGATGTTAGATCTGCGATTAAGTATGGTAGGACTGAAATTGTGCTTGATATTGTGATTAACGGGATAAAAAGTAAAGAGTTGGAATTAAGAGTTAATAAGGGTAAATCATCTAATGTTGGTGAGGTTAATGTGGTGAGAGGACGACCTACTCAAAGGAATAATAATCAGAAAAAGCAACATGACAAGACTGAATCTAGTAAAAATAATGAGAGGAAAAGAAGTAAGTCTAGGGAGGTAAAAGTAACGAAAATGTTACAATTGTGGTGAGACGGGACATTTTCGTAAAGAGTGTCCTAATCCTAAAAAGAAGAATCAAGACTTGCAAATTGATTTGTAATTTTGCTTACGGTGAAAATGAGCCTTCGTTTTTATGGTTCTTGAAAGCTGTGGTGAATATATTCATTATGTGAAAAATGAATGGTTGTTAGATTATGCATGCACGTTTTACATGACACCTGATAAAAACATGTTTCATACTTATAGTGATATGAAAAGTGGCTCTGTTTCTTTAGCTAATGACAAAAAGTGTCAAATTGCTGGTATTGGAGACGTTTGTCTTAAGTTTGAGTCTGGTTCTTGCGTAACGTTGAAAGATGTGCGACATGTGCCTGATTTAGCTAACAATATCATGTATTGTGTATCTTTAGAAAATGATGGGTTAGAAGAGAAATGGGATAATGGGTGCATGAAAATCTTGAAGGGGTCTCTTGTGATTTTCAAAGCTGAAAAGATTAGAAACTTGTATGTTTGCACTGCTGAACCAATGACTGATTATGTTAATGTTGTTAAAGTTGATAAAACTGATTTGTGGCATAAAATACTTGGACACATGAGTAATAAAGGTTTGGAAATTTTGAATAAAAATGGCATTTTTGGTAAAGATAAAATTTCTGGTATGACTTTCTGTGACTCTCGTGTGATGGGTAAGCAACATAGAGTATCTTTTCCCAATCCCCCTAATCCCAATCATTGTTCGACTAAAGCAATTCTTGAGTATTTACATGCTGATGTATGGGGTCCTGCTAGTGAGACCACTCAAGGTGGAAATAGATATTTTTTTATCTATAATTGATGACTTTTTCAGGAAAACATGGGTTTTTTATTGAAAAATAAATATTATGTTTTTGATAATTTCAAAAATTGGAAAGTCATGATTAAAAATCAAACAGGTAGAAAAATCAAAGTGCTTAGGACTGATAATGGTCTTGAATTTTGCAATCATGAGTTTGATAACTTTTGCTTAGAGAATGGAATTAAAAGGCATAAGATTGTGCCTTATACACTGCAACAAAATGGTGTTGTTGAACGTATGAATAGAACTCTATTAGAAAGAGTTAGAACCATGCTTGCTACTTCTGGTTTATCCAAACGTTTTTGGGGTGAGGCAGTGATGACTGCCGCCTATCTTATAAATAGGTCTCCCTCTGTCTCTTGAATGGTAGATGTCCTGAAGCTGTTTTTTCTGGAAAACCTGTTGATTATTCTAATTTGAGGATTTTTGGTTGTGCTGCGTATGCCCATAGAAAAAATGATAAACTTGAACCTCGGACTGTGAGGTGTATTTTCTTGGGATACCCGGAGGGTGTCAAAGGGTATAGATTATGGGTAAGGGAAGAACCGGGTTTCAAAGTGATCATTAGTCGTGATGTTGTGTTTAATGAAACTGAATTTCCTTGCTTGAATAATGTGCCTCCCTCTCCCCTTGCTCCAAATACGGTGGAGCACTCTTATGTGCCTATTCCTGCTATTGTTAATGAGCCTGTTACACAACCTGATGTGATTCCTCCTGTTGATAATCCTATTGATGTGAATGAGCAAAATATTGATGTTGAAAATGAAGATATTGAAAATAATGATAATGAGTTGCCTGCTTTGAATGACTACCAACTTAGTCGTGATAGACCTAGACGCATATCTAGGCAACCCGCCCATTTTTATGATTTTGATATGACTTCATTTGTGTTTAGTGTGTTTGAATCTATTGATAATTCTGAGCCTAAAACTTATAATGAAGCTTTAAATTCTGCTAACAAAAATGAGTGGAATAATGCTATGAATGATGAAATGAATTCTTTGCATGTTAATGATACTTGGACTTAAGTTCCTAGACCGAAAAAATGTTCTATTGTTTCTTGTAAGTGGCTCTATAAAGTCAAGAATGAATTCGACTCTGTTAGATTTAAAGCTAGACTTGTAGCAAAAGGTTTTACTCAGAAAGAAGGTATAGATTACACTGAAATATTTGCTCCTGTTGTTAAATTCACAACTGTTAGGATTATGTTTGCTTTGGTAGCTCAGTTTAATTGGGAAATGAAACACATGGATGTTAAAACTGCTTTTTTGCATGGAGATCTTGATGAAAAGATTTATATGAAGCAGCCTGAGGGTTATATTGATAATACTTGTCCTGATTATGTGTGTTTGCTTAAAAAAATTGTTATATGGGCTTAAAAGTCTCCTCGTATGTGGAATCTGAAATTTGATAAATGTATGCTAGATTTAAAATTTCAGCGGGGTGCTTATAATCATTGTTTATATTTTAAGAATGATACGAGTATGCCTGTTTTCTTGCTTATATATGTTGATGACATGCTTCTTATTAGTCCTTGTTCTAAATCCGTTGAGAATGTTAAAAATTGCTTGAGTGCTAAATTTGACATGAAATATCTCGGTGATGCTAGTAAGATACTTGGCATGAATATAATCATAGACCGTGAATTATCTGTTATTTACTTGAATCAAAGTTCATATGTTGAAAATATTTTAAGTAAATTCTCTATAAAAGATGCTAAGTCTGTTAATACCCCTCTTGCTTCACATTTTGTGCTTAGTAAAGAGCAGTGTCCCCAAAATGACTTGGAGCTAGACCAAATGAAAAATATACCTTACTCGAATGCTATTGATTCTGTTATGTACTTAATGGTTAGTACCCGTCCTGATATTGCTTATGCTATTTCAAGTTTAAGCCGTTATATGTCAAATCCTGGTTTGTCCCATTGGCAAGCACTTAAATGGTTGTTGAGGTACTTAAAGCATTCGATAAGTTATGATTTGAAATTCACTAAGTGTGATGAAGGTATAAAATTGGTTGGTTATGTTGTTTCTAATTATGCTAATGATAGGGACAATAGAAAATCTACCACTTCTTATGTGTTTACCTTATGTGGCTCTTGTATTAGTTGGAAATCTCGATTCTGACCAATTGTGGCTTTGTCTACGACAGAATCTGAATATGTGGCTATGACCGAGGCTATAAAAGAGGCCATATGGCTTAAGGGTTTACTTTCTGAAATTGATTTTCAAAATGATAATGTGGTAGTATTTTCTGATAGTCAATCTGACATTCAATTGGGTAAGAATCTTGTTTTACATGATAGAACCAATCATATAGATGTTAAATATCATTTCATTCGTGATGTGATTGCTAAAAATGTTGTTTATCTTGAAAAAATTGACACCAATTTTAATCCTGCTGATATGGAAACTAAATGTTTGCCTGTTTCAAAATTTTTGAATTGTTTGAAAATTTTGAATTTTAACACTTCATGTTGATGCTTGTGTTAGTTTGTCCCAAAAATCCTCTTCTTTACTTTGTGTGAAGTTGGGGTGTCTAGTTTCGTTCCTTTCTATGTGATAGGAATAAACTAGATTTTTTGCCTTCCGTACTTTGTTCTGACTATGTGTTGGATCAAGTGCCGAAGGCTAAGGCGATGATGACTTTGCCCAGTAAGTGTATCCTATGAGTGCATCGTGAATTGCACTGGTGTCATGAACCGACACTTGATCCAAGGTGAAGAATATTGTTATATTTGTTTGGGCCTTGGCCCAAATTAGTGCAGCCCATAAAATAATTAAGCAGCCAAAATTTCTGGCCCTGTAGCTTTGTTCCAGACCCTTCGTTTTTAAAGAGAAGTTGTTGACTTTGACTTGGACTATTGTTTCACCAAGTTTGCGATCACTTTTTTGGTTTCCTTCTGCGGCGATTTCGCCGCGTCGTTCCTCCTCATTCGTTGTTGATCGGGTAAGCTCCTATCTAATCTTCTTCTTCTTCTTATCTCTTCTCCCCTTCAGTGCCTATTTAAACTCCCCACCCCCTTCTTTGCAGCCAACAACACACGGGTAAACACACGAGCACTTCTCTTCTTGATTTACACACTGTCTCTTGAGGTATAATTCGGGGCATAGTGAGTTTGAGGGTATTCTTGCTGGGATTACTGTGACTATATAGGGTTTGATTCAGATTGAGATTTGTTCTCTGTTGGTCTGTTTAGGTTATCTCTCCCTCACATTAAGCTTGATTCTAATTCTCTGTGGGTGTGTGTTTTGGGTTCCTGACCGGAAGGTGTGTGTGTGTTGTTTGGCGAGGCAAAGTTGGGAGTGGGCGTTGGTTTTCTCTTAGGCAGTTCGTGATAGGCTGGGATTTTTTGGGTCTGTGTACTGGCGGTTTTGGGACTGCATTGCTGCCTTGGTTTCTTAGCAACATCTTGGATCGGTGCCTTGGATTGTGGCTGATTTTCGAAATATTCGGATACTTGAGCCTGAGCCGATTTCTTTCACTCTTTTACTCTGTTTAAATTCAGTTTTTATTTCCTGTTTATTTAGTGTTCAGACTTCTAGTTTCTTCTGTTACTAATTTGTGTTTTATTTCTCTGTTTCGCATTGCTTCCGCTGTTGCAAACCGATAATGTTCTTGTTCGTGAGTATCGATAAGGATTCTCAACAAAATTATTTCAACTAAAATTTTATGAACATATTTTTGTAACTATTTTGTTCCCCTAATATTATTCACACAACAATCATATTCAGGGAAATGATAATTAACCAAATTAATAATTTAGATGGGCCATACAAGAATCAAACAAACCATAATCACATGAAACGTTTCGACATTATTATTGAGAGTCATAGGAATCTTATTATTCTAGTACAAGACTATCCTATCCTATGATTCACTCAATAAAATACCCATATTTTTAACTGCCACCTCCTCCACATCTTCGATTACTAAATACTCTATTTTCTGAGTTTCAATGACTGGATTCGGTTCAGTCAATTTGGCCGCAAAGCAGGTACACCAAATTTGCCATCTTGCATCCTCTTATTTGTTGGATTTCAAATAGGTAATAGTGACCCAATGCTATGTAATTATAATGAAATTATCATAACACGTCTGCACTAATAACTTATGATTGTTAAATTATTACTGATAAACAAATGTGGTACTACTTATGACCTCGTCTCAAAATTTATGTCTATATATATGCAGTGGCGAATCTAGAATTTCTTAACTGTGGGTCATAATTTACACTACATAATTTTATACTAAAATTTTTCGTAACGCAATTACATTGCCATAACTTCGAATACAATTGTCTCATAGGAAAAAACAATACAAATATTTGAATTAAATTTGTACCCTACGCGTGTTTTCATACTTTGAAAACGTTTAATAACATCATCATTCGTTACTTTCCTAAGCAAATATTTTTCAACATAACATACAAGACAATCATTCAAAAATTGATCACAAATCTTGTTTCGTAAATTGTTCTTGATATAATTCATCCCGGAGAAGCCATAACGGGAACCAGTGTTCTAAAAGACCCCGCCTAAGGGCGCTTAGGCCCCGCCTAGGCGCTAGGCCCCTCTCCAACGCCTAGTTCTATGTCCCGCCTAGGTCCCGACTAATCCCGACTAGTTCCTGCCTAGGCGCTAGGCCCGGCTCCGCCGCCTAGCATCCGCCTAGCGCTTTTTAGAACCTTGACGGGAACCGATTATTGACTTGGTGCACTACTAGAATTACCCATCCCAAAATTAGTTTCACCATCCCCAATTTTTTCTTATTTTGATGAGAAATTTGTCTATATTCAATAATCAACAATAACACCACCAAATATCCTACACAAAAATTCAACGAAATAACTATTTAATCAACAAAGTAAAATCAATAATAAAAACATGATGACATATATTAAAAATTGCGGCGTGATTGACAAAAAAATTAAAAATCAAACACATACATATTTGAAATCAAACATTTAATCAACACATATATATAAATCACCCACTAAATCTGGAAAAAAAAATCAAAGCCCCAAAACTATTTTCAAACCCTAGATTTATATTTTACTTGAATGAGAGAGAGAGAGAAGTCGAAGGAGAGATTTGAGGGTTTGGGATACTTACCGCAGGACAGATGATTGAAGCTTGATGAAGAATGGAGATTGGAGTCGTCTCTCGTCGGTCGTCGTCGCTCGAAAGTGGGCGTGTGCTGGCATGCGTCGGTGAAAGTGAAACAATGAAATAAATGATTGAATTCAATTCACACCCCTGTAACTTATTTTGTTGGGGTTTACTAAGTTCACTTCCCTTTCTAAAGAGTCAATCCTTTTTTGGGATGCACTTAGTAAAATAAAATTTAACTGGTAAAATTTTTTGATCGGGTGCACGTGCCCCCGCACCATACACTGTAAATCCGCCACTGTCTATATGCGATAAAATATGAAGACCCCAAAATATATTATGTATTATTTTTGTCTCAAAATTTAAATAAGCTACAAAACTAATACTCCCTCCATCCCGCTACAAACCGCACTGGTGGTCAACTGTGCGGGTCATTGACCAATGATTTTATGAATGTCTAGATATCTCTGTGCAATTCTAAAAAAAGTTATTGATAGTATTTCTATTAGTGAAGCAATAATAATTTTTAAAATTACAAAAAAATATCTAGATATTCATAAAATCATTGGTCAATGACCCGCACAGTTGACCACCAATGCGATTTGTAGCGGAACAGAGGAAGTATTTATATAAAAGGTCACAAACAATATGAGTCTTAATTTTATTAGAATTATATCAAGTTTCCTTATTATAATAGTATTATAATTCTAATTGAAAATATTGCTAAAATACCTCTTCTATTTTGGCTCAATACCAATTTAGATAACTAAATAATTTTCTTCCTTGAGAATATCTCTCAATATTCTAACGTCGTCCCCTCCCTCAAGTTGAAATATCTACAACATAGATTTTCAACTTGTCAAAAATAAATTAAAAATTGAAAAAGGTACATAATAATAATCATAAAATCTCCAGCAACAAAAAATTGATAATCTAACATAGTTTGTGTCGGATGTTGTATTATCTAAAGAGACATCTGAATTAGTTCTTCTTTTCTTCAATCTCGTGTTGGAATTTGGCTCAAGTTTAAGGAGTCAACATACATTGTCTCATGTGATTCATGAATGTGACGGTTGACCTTTCATTTCAATGAAGACTTTTGGTATTTGTTTATCTAGATAAGGATTTATCTAAGATATGTTTTGTGCCTATAAATAGGCATATATAGAAAGGGTTTAAGTGTGCCTTGTGGTGCCAAGAGTGGCTTCCCTTAGGGGAGAGTGAGTTAGAGAGAGTGTACATTCATGAAGGAGTTGTACACTATTGTGAGAGTATTCAAGAATGTTGAGAAGGATGTGGATACCTCCATTCTTGTAATACTATTGTGATATGTGGTGTGTCTTTGCGAGTTTCTTGATTAAAACTCGTGGTGTTGTAAGGTTGAGAGTGTTAGCATAACCTACAATTTATAGAGAGAAATTGTAAGCTTTTGTTGTAGGGAGAATATTCAAGAGTATTAAGGGTAAGAGTGTCTATTCTTGTAATATTAAAGAAATTATAATATTGTTTATTGGTGGAATAGGCTTTAAGCCGAACCACGTAATATTGTTTGTCTTTTTTTTTTTTTTTTTTTTTTTGTGTGGGTGTTTACCATTTGATTTCTTTTGTGTGAATTATCTTGTGGGAGATCGATCCTAACAATTGGTATTGGAGCTTGGTGGAAGAGGGGAATTCGCATCATCAAAAGTTAGCCAAAAAAATTGAAGAAAAAAGTTGCAGATTTTGGTTCGGATTTTTCAGCGTAGCGGTAGGAAAATTGGTGTAGCGCTTTCGTTAACCGTTGGATCATGCTGATATTTGGTGTGTAGCTTGGGAACTCATATATCTAAGATATGAACGGTGGAGATCAGGTTTTGTGATTTCTATCATTGGGAGTCATGTCCGAACAGCAGTAGCAGATTTTGAATAAATTCAGAGTTTGAAGAATATGAATTTTGCAGAAATTTCAAAATTGAGGATGACAATGATTCGGTGGAGCCGGTTGTCATAGTGGAAGCCAAAACCAACTATGTAATCAAGAACTTTTGCTAAGGTGGAGATTGTTGAAATTTGGCTCAAGTTTAAGGAGTCAACATACATTGTCTCATGCGATTCATGAATGTGACGGTTGACCTTTCATATGAAGACTTTTTGTATTTGTTTATCTAGATAAGGATTTATCTAAGAGATGTTTTGTGCCTATAAATAGGCATATATAGAAATGGTTTAAGTGTGTCTTGTGGTGCCAAGAGTGACTTCCCTTAGGAAAGAGTGAGTTAGAGAGAGTGTACATTCATGAACGAGTTGTACACTATTGTGAAAGTATTCAAGAATGTTGAGAAGGATGTGGATACCTCCATTCTTGTAATACTGTTGTGATATGTGGTGTGTCTTTGCGAGTTTCTTGATTAAAACTCGTGGTGTTCTAAGGTTGAAAGTGTTAGCATAGCATACAATTTATAGAGAGAAATTGTAAGCTTTTGCTGTAGGGAGAATATTCAAGAGTATTAAGGGTAAGAGTCTCTATTTTTGTAATATTAAAGAAATTATAATATTGTTTATTGGTGAAATAGGCTTTAAGCCGAACCGCGTAATATTGTGTGTCTCTTTTTCTTTGTTTGTGTGGGTATTTACCGTTTGATTTTTTTTGTGTGAATTCTCTTGTGGGAGATCGATCCTAACATCTCGTGCACAACTTGTATCCGCAAATGTTTTTTTTCTCCAATCTTCGTTTATTGAGTGAATGACACTTTAATTATCGTTTTTAAAGTGAACGAAACTTAATCATCATTTTTAGAGTAAACAACACAGTAGATGGAAGTGATGTTACTATGATTAATCATCGTTTTAATAGTGAACGACACTCAATCATTCTTTTATTTTCATAATTATTTATGTGGGGTTATAATGATTAGAGAGTAATTTCAATTCATATTTCGGTTAAAGCCAATAATTGAAAATATAATTGAGATCCAGAGCTCGTGTCCCCACTATAGATCAATTCGTTAATTTTTTTTTTCCAATCTTCCGTCCGTAGAAATAGTACATTCGATATGAAAGAGATCAGCTTTTGGCGATGCATTATAATGTTCTCAACATTCCAAATTAAATTAAAGAGTATCAGTCCATGTATATTAAGTGTCAGTGTAAAAAAGTGTCAGTGTTAGTGTTAGTATAACAAAGTGCCAGTATAAAGAGTGTCAGTGCATATATATTAAGTGTCAGTATAAAGAGTGTCAATATAGGATTAAAAAGTGTCAATATTAGTATAAAAAAGTGTCAGTACATGCATTTTTAAGTGCCAGTGTAAAAATGATTTTTTCTTAAGTTTAGGCCTCGCCTAGACGTTAGGCAGCCATAAATTTCAGTGTTTTAAAAATCGTTTACCTTGGCCGCTTAGACCTCGCCTATACGTTAGGTTAACATAAAACGCCGCGATTAACTTCAAATTCATTTGGATCCCGTCTATAAATTTTAATTTTAGTATTTTTTTAATTGAAAATTCCATTAAATTTATTATTATTTACATTTAAATTATTTATTTGCGTGTTCTCGTGACATTTTCAACTTTATTTCACTATAATGTTATAAATTATATCAAATTCTTGGCCTCATCTATTTTTCGCCTATGTATTGCGTAGACGTTTTATGCGCTAGAGCCGACTTCGATTACGGGCAATTATTAGAACCTTTATAAATTCATAATACTAAATTCAATCACATAATAATAATAATAGCCCAATGTCTTCTCTTCCACACTATATGTACCTACCTCAATCAAATTGTCTCCACGAATTTAGCTTTCCCGTTCTGTCTCCTCCAATGTTATCGCTACCCTCCACAGATTCCATATAAGACAAATTTCCCCATTTCCTTCTTTAACAGATTTCGATCGTTTCTCACACCAGAGAATCGGCATCACCCACCGCCGATTCCGAAAATGGCCGACAACGACGAACGGGAAGCTTTCATTCATCACAAGCGAAAAGGAGGATTCGCTCGCAGCGTATCTCACGCCAACGACGAATTGCACATCTTCCGATCATGGCTCCGGTGGATGTGCGTCGATCAATCCGACACATTTTCCGCTTGTCTTTCCTGGTTCATGTTCATCCTTTTCGCCATTGTTGTTCCTTGCTTCTCTCATTTCTTCCTCGCCTGTAGCGATTGCGATAATAAACATACTAGGCCTTACGATAGCCTCGTTCAGTTGTCGCTCAGTAGCGTTGCAACGCTGTCGTTTATCTGTCTATCGAGATTTGTCCGGACTTATGGACTCCGGCGGTTTCTCTTCCTTGATAAACTTTGTGATGAAAGCGAAACTGTGCGCAGAGGTTATACCGAACAGCTCAATGTACGTTTCTCTCCCTCTTTTAATTTCTCATTTGAAAATTTATTTTAATAAAATAAATCAAAATTTACTCTCGATTTAAAAGATCAAATTTGAAATTTTTTGAACGTTCATTTAGGGCCGGAGGGAATGGAAAACTACAAAATTTATTTATTTATTTATTGAGAAATTTCTGTGTTTTTCTTGTCTTTTTCCTCGGAATGATTGATATCCACAATTATGGAACATGGCATTGTCTGGCAAATTCTTTCACTAAAGGAATTTACTTAAGGCTCCGTTTGTCTGGGGGAAAATGTTTTTCGAAAAATATTTTTCTCATTTTTCGGTGTTTGTTTCGCATCAGAAAATGGGGAAAACTTCATTTTTATCATATTTTTCGGAAAACATTTTGCCGGAAATCATTTTCCGGAAAATGTATTACGCTAAACAAACGGAGCCTAAAATTAATGATTTTTGTGCAGAGATCATTGAAGATCTTATTCATCTTCGTAACACCATGTTTTGCTGCCCAAAGTGCATATAAGATATGGTGGTACAGCTCTGGGTTCACCCGCATCCCTTTCTTAGGCAACGTGATCGTCAGTGACACCGTGGCTTGTATCTTGGAGCTCTGCTCATGGTTATATAGAACTGTTGTGTTCTTCCTTGTATGCGTTCTTTTTCGCCTCATCTGCTACCTACAGATTCTCCGCCTCCAAGACTTTGCTCAGGTCTTCCAAGTCGACTCTGACGTTGAATCAGTGCTTAGGGAACATCTCAGGATCAGAAGGCATCTTAGAATCATCAGCCACCGGTATCGTGTGTTTATATTATGGGCACTCATTTTCATCACTGTCAGCCAGTTCACCTCCCTTCTTATGACTACGCGTGCTGCTGCTGATCGTAACGTTTTCAAAACTGGCGAACTTGCGGTAACTTCTCATTTCCTTAAAAAAAAAACATTTCTGTTCGTTTTCGTTAACACCTGACTCAGTGATTCTGCTTTTGGTTCATGTGGCCTACCCCGATTATAGGGATAAAATGATTTTATAAATGGGTGATCTCTGTTGGTGGGAGGATGGGTCAAAAGACAATTATATCTTTAATAATAATTGATCTAATGATTTAGATCTGAACATATTCGGACTTTTGTGCAGTTGCACTGTATATGCCTCGGATCTTTTACAAGCTCTCATATACATGGGGTCCAGTGAGGGGCAGGGTGTAAAAAAAATGCAAACAAAATCTCATTTGGTAACTACCGATTAATATTTAATTGTGCGATGGAAGGGTGAGGTCAAAAGACAATTATATCTTTAAAGAATCTTTAACGAATCCTTAATGAATGATCTAACGATTCAGATCTGAACAAATTTGAACTTTCGTGGAGTTAAACTATACATTCCCAGATCCCTATAAAGAACCCTCACTTTTTTTTTTTCACTACTCACACACACACACACACACACAAGCGCCTAGGAAATCCTAGGGAGAGAAAGCCTTCCCTCTAACTTCTTGGGGGAGGGATCGAACCCATGACCTCCAGGTTGGAACCCTCAGTGCATGAGGTCCGGTGAAGGCAGGTTATAAGAAACTGAATACATAATCTCAGTTGGTAACTACTGATTGACTGTGCTTATTTGTACAGCTATGTTCAATGAGCCTTCTTGCTGGGCTATTAATACTACTGAGAAGCGCTACACGAATCACCCACAAAGCTCAGGCCGTGACCACGCTTGCAGCCAAGTGGCACGTCTGCGCAACAATAGAAACATTTGAATCAGCTGAAGCTGAGACCCCACCAATGGGGATGCTTGTTGGTAACCAAGTTTTTCCAGTTTCTTGTGAATCATCCGATGATGCTGAAGATGTTGGCGATGAAGAGGATGAACTCGACAACACTAAAATTATTCCGTCTTATGCCTACAGTACAATCTCTTTCCAAAAAAGACAAGCCTTGGGTAAATATTTATACACATGTTCTTTTCTTTTTCTTTTCTCAATTTTGTTGCTCCGCTCCCTCCATCCCATAATAACTGTCACACTCTCCTTTTTTGGCGTGCTATTTTATCATTGTACATGCGATGTACAACGATGCAAACAAGTAAAATCATACTCCCTCCGTCCCATAGAACTTTACTCCTTTACTGTTGAGAACGGAAAATAAGGAATAATGTTATTAAAGTAGGTGTTGTGAGTGGGAGGAGAGAGAATGAGTGGAGAGAATAGTAAATTTGAAAAGTGTTGTGAGTATGACAAGTGGGTCCCATGAATAAAGAAGTATTAAAAAATTTCCTTTTTAGGAAAGTGGGACTTTAAAGTGGGACGCCCAAAATAGTAAAAGGGGTAATGTTTTATGGGACGGAGGGAGTATTTCTTTTCTTTAAACGTTGACAAGTTAGCTGTGACATTTATATTAAAACGGACGGATGAAGTAATTCATTGAAAGATGTTGTGGAATTGAATTTGATCATGACATGTTTTGTTTTTTGAATTTGGCAGTGACATACTTCGAGAACAACAGAGCAGGGATAACATTGTTTGGGTTTATGCTGGATAGGACTTCACTCCACACCATTTTTGGGATAGAGTTGTCCTTGGTTTTGTGGTTGCTTGGGAAGACGGTTGGTATTTCTTAAACATGATAAAAGGGCAAATCTCGGTGCGCCAAGCGCTCCCCGCCTTGTGGGGGTTGGGAGGGGAACTCAAAGTGGAAGAACAATTTGGAGAGAAAGTACTTGCAGAGAGATTTATTTATTCATTTTTTTAGTTTTGATTTTTCAATATTTTGATTTTTCTTGTTCTGTTTTTTTTTTAAAAAAAAAAAGAAAACCATACCTTGGTGGTGTAATCTCATGTCTTCCTCCCACCCCGAAGGAAATAATAGTTGTTTGTGATTCTTTTTCTTACTCATTTCGGGTATTCTATCTAAAAATGTACACTCTCAAAATGATTTATTTAATACTTCTTTATTTATGAGACTCACTTATTATACTCGCAATAACTTTTTCTTTTTTGAAAATTGATTTAAAGACTTGTGGCATTGCATAAATTTGGGATCTAATTAGCTCTTACAATTCCTTGCTATCTTTAAGACTTTATCAAAGCATGAGATTAGGAGCAAATAAGTAAAAATAAACCAAGAAATCAATCATCTTAAAATACATGCACATTAAAAATATTTTTTGTAAATTTGGAGTGTAGATCTATTTATAAAAAGATTTTCATTTGAGTGTTATTCTTAATTCTTTTGAAACATAATATTACCTTCTTAACAAGATGAATATATAATATAAATTTAATTAAAAATGAAAACAAATACTTCCCACTGCCTCAGTTTCAGTTTCAGTTTAAAATTCTTACTTTCATTTTTAGTCTTTCCCAATTTAAGGTTCTTAGTTTACTTTGTTACTAAATTGGATACTGAGACTCATTTGATACAGTAACAAACTAACAATAATAACCAATTTACTATTTTCGACCAACTTTCTATTTTATATTTTACTTTTCATATTTACAATATTTACTTTTTTTAAAATTTGCCGTATGTATAAAGTTAAACTAATAACATTAAATCGATTAAATCGAAACCGAAGGGGAGGAAGTAATTAAATGTTTTACAATGTGTAAAGTCAATAACTTTGCAATCAAAATAAACCACAATATTCCCTTCGACCCACAATAATCTGCAAAGACATTTTTTGGGCGTTCCACAATAATTTGCATAGTCTCAAAATGAAAATGAGACTCACTTGTTATACTCACAACAATTACCCACTAACTTCACTTTCTCTCTCCTACCCAATCATCTACCCTCACAACACATCACATTTTTCACCTATTACCTTAATTCTTGTGCCAAACAATTTTGTGCGCATTTCTCTGGAAAGGAGGGAGTATGCTTTATGCCTTTACTAGCCTAAGCCCGTGTTGTGCGTTTTTGTTTTTTTTTTTTAATTTAAAAAAAAAAATTTAAGAGCAAAATGGGAAAGGGACAAATGTATGAGAGCAAAATGGAAATTTTCCCCATTGAAACTGTTCATAGAAATGTTTAAAAGGGGTTCCATTTATACTGTAGATCGAAGGATTAACGGTGAAAAAATCAACAGTGAAAAATAAAAATGCACCAAAAAGAATAAAATAAAATGCAATAACTTGTTCTACGTAACTTAAACGAAAACAAACGGCGTCGTACTCCGAAAAAAACGTCGGCCAAAACGCAAACACCACGAACAAGATCAACCGAAAAAACAACAACAGAATTACAGAAGCAATTGAATTTGTTAAAAAGGGGGAGGAGCCTGAAATCTTCAATAATATTGAATTTTGTTTTTCGTTTTTGTAGATTGAAACCTGAAACGAAGCCGCTCAATCCGTCCCCGTCCCCAGTTTTGAAAAATTCCTGGGGAATCTCTTTGATTTTCTTAATCAAATGGAGATTGATTCCGCTCCGATTAGCCGGTGTTCCAAGGTGCACCAGAAAATCTACCAGGAGTGGTTCAATTTCGCCGATTCAGGTTTTGTATTTTTCCGAACAATCTCTCAGTTTTTGTTGATTTTTTTCTTCAAATTCGTGCTCCAATTTAATTCCTGTATTTGTTTAATTACAGATGGGGATGGACGCATTACGGGCGGCGATGCTACGAAGTTTTTCGCCATGTCCAAATTGTCTCGACAAGATCTCAAGCAGGTGTCTTTCATATTTGCTCGATCAAATTGCTTATATTATCCCCTATTTATATCTGCTTGTGTTTTTCTATGTTTGGATCCTCCCCAAAAGGAGAATATCTAAATGCTTATTCTGACATTGTCTCATTAAATTTCAATGTTTTTGTTTCAAGAGAAGGCGATATTTTGCTAGATATGGTTGGTTCATTGTTTATTAATGGCCTCTTTGGTTCTCTGTTTAATTATTACATGTGTCCATGGCACCCACGATGTATGTGCAAGTATATACATTTATATTATTATTTTTTTCATTGTTCAAGATTGTTGTGAATTGTATTGCTGTTACAACTAACTTGTTGTTCAATGAAAATGTTTACGGTGGCTAATAGTTTCAGAAAAAGAATCTATAAGCTTGAGGGTTAAGTGGTCAGATATGATGGTAATTAAGGGATAAAATAGGGAGAGTGATCAAAAGAGTCCACTAAGATCCTCGTTGTTTATGTATAGTATTTATATGTGTGTGTGCTTGTGCTTGTGTTCATGTAGTCAATGCATGTTTGTTTGTCATTTTAGTGGTCAAATAGAAATATATGTAGACAAACTTATGGCCAAGTGTATAAATAAACTTGTATCCGTTCAAATGCTGCTGAATGCTACTCCCTCCGTCCAACCTCAAGGGTCCTAGGGTAGTATTTCACGCTTCTTAAGAATTTTTTTTTTTAAATGAATAAAGAATTGCAAGTGGGAAGAAGATTAGAGGAGAGAGAATGTAAAAGTTAAAACATTTATGATAAAACCTCTTTTTGATTTTTTTTTTTGTAAATATGTTAACATTATAAGGGCATAATGAATGGTTTTTTTCTAAATATATTTACATTATAAGGGTATAAATGTCCGAAACACTGTTCAAAATTTGCCATTTATGGAATGGGACTCTTAGTCTGAGACGGACCAAAAGGGAAAGTAGGACTCTTGAAGTGGGACGGAGGGAGTATTTTTTTTGCTCGTTCTGAGTTTATATAATGGTGGCTGTCGAGATGTTCTCGTTTTATATTCTAGTTGCTTTTGCAAATTGGAACCACCCATCTCTGTTAGATTTCTTATGTATTCTTACGTATGTGGATCCTCGTTTGTTGCTGCTGATTTACTGTCAACATTTTGTTTCTCTTGTTCTGTCTCTTAAAGGTGTGGGCAATTGCAGATTCAAAAAGACAAGGTTTTCTTGGTTTTAAAGAATTCGTAACGGCAATGCAGGTTCTTATTTGTTCCTGTTCTCTTTTGTTATATGAACTACTTTTGTTGTTTCTTATACGTCCTTACTTTCTTTATGCTAGATAATATCACTGGGTCAAGCCGGACATGCGCTCACGGGTGATCTCGTACATGCTGAAGGTAAGCAGTCTCATTGTTGGCATTTTCTGTTACATAACACTTCATATGTTCTCAGAATCAGAACAATTTTAAGTTGACTAGGTAGCTGTAATCAAGCTTTATTTGCTGGTTGGGTAGTCTTCGTCTGATATTATGATTCTTTGTGTTGAATGTCTAATTGAATTTATTTGCAGTTGATTTTGAAAATTTGAAGCCCCCGGTCATGGAGAATTTGGATATATTAATAGCGGTATGCATCCCTCCCTATTAGACTTAAATGCATGGTGATAGAGAAAAACTCCACTTGTAATAAAAATCCTAGTAAGAGCACTAGTTATCGAGGTAGTAACGCGCGTAAGCGAGGGTCGATCCCATAGAGCCTTGTGTTATCAACTGTTCAGTTCTCATCAGTAAAGTAACATATTGGTTTTAATTTTAGTTTTTATTAACTACTTAACCTATTAAAATTAATTACTACTAAAGCAAGAAATAACAGAGCGATGTAAGATATTACCGAAGTCAAGGGAAGAAAAACCTACAGAATGGGTTTATATGTATCTCACCAATATGCAAATTAATAATATAATCAATCAATGTTGGGGTTCATTCACTTAAGTAAAATTGGGCGTTCACACGTCCACTATTTAGTACTTTCAAAATATTATATTTTCTGCAAAGTCCACACAGTATTTAAAAACCCATTAAAGCCCTAGAAATAAAGAACCTACAATTTGTTTTGCAATCACTTGACAAACCAAGATTATATTCTTTACAAGTTGACTTTGTATGGATCAAGCAATCACTTGACAATAACCATAAATAATTTTAGTTAAAAAGCCAATCAAATCTACACATGTGATTGTAACTAGAAAACATTGATTTAAACCACTTTTAATGAACCCAACTTTTGATTGATTATAAAACTAATTAATGCATAAGGGATCGATACACATTACCTCCACTTCGTAGATTGAAGGAAACTAGCAACTCATCTTCATAATAAAATCACAAGAACTTGAATTGAATAAAACTTGAATCTTGAATTGAAGATAAAAACTTGTATCTGGAATCCTTCTTACAAACTTGAGTAATAAACTAAAACATATCATCCAAAAACTACCTAGAGTTCTTCTATTTATACATGAGTTGTAAAATAAGGCTAGATTACACAATCCTTGAAAGAAAAGGAAACTAAGATTTTGCTGAACGGGGTTGGGAGCTGACGCTCCCCATTCTTGGGAGCGGACGCTCCCCTCTGTTTCCAGGGGAGTACTTGATTTTTTCACTAATTCCTCCATGACCCTTTTGCCTCTGAGTTGTACAACTGGTCCTAGCTTTAAGAAAATACCTCTAAAGCCCACAATTTACAACCTTTTTCTCCTTTTACTATGTACTCATAGAAGACTCAAAAACGCATTAAAACGCTAACAAAACCCAAGGTTGAACATTAAACTAGATTGAAATGTATATCATTTGGACGTGTAAAAACACATCCATCGCATGGCAATGGATATCTTCATTTGTTATTGTTTATTTCTGGGAATTGCTAAGAAGTGTCTGTTGGGCACTTTCTACTGATTTTTCTGGATTCAGAGCATTTTGAAATTTGAAATAATACCAAGGTGCTGTTTGGGAACTCATTGGCAGTATATTTTTTCGTAGAAAGTATTAACTGTCTGATTTTTTATTTGCAGAAGAAAAAGCGCACATCTCATGCAAGTGAGCTTGATTTAAATGGTAAGTTAGGAGGTTCCCCCCCCCCTTCCCCAACAGCTTTGTTTGGCCATTTGGCATATTTCGTGATTTGTATTACTCTTTGGTTTGATCTATAGGTAGTTCACATGGGAAAATTTCACCTGTAGCTAGTTGGTTTACTTCTACAAAATCAGCGAAAAAGGTACATGCTATGTCTTTGTTATACCTTTCTATGGATTATACGACATGGAAGCTTGTTCATTTGAATAGGAAGATAATTCGACAGCAACTGAAGAAGGACCAGAGTATAATCTTCCTATTACTTTAAAGTTTTTGTGTCATATTACTTACCAATCAGAACACCTGAAGGCCCCAAGTTCAACTCTCTGCCTTATTGGAGCAAATCCATTTCTTCTAATTCCTTCTCGTGATAGTCTTGATGGATAGAAGCTATCCTTATGGTTCACCTCTTTAGTGGCAGAGCTAGGATCTTGTTGGAGAGGGCCAAGATCATACAACTGGCAAAAGTATAATTCATAATGGTATAAAGTTATATTATTGTACTAAAATGATATTTCTTCAAAGCTATAGGGTGTCAAACAACCCTTTAAGCAGGCTTAGGCTCCGGCAGTGGTCTTGTTTCTTTCTAGCTGCTTTAGACTTCTTGTATACTTTCCATCATTTTACTATATTGACCATTTCCATTTTGTTAATCTTTCGTTTCATTAGTTGCTAAAGGTAGTGCCTTCATCAACTGTTTATTGTATCTTTATCAGGTTCCCTTATCCTCCGTTACATCAATTGTTGATGGCCTGAAGAAGCTTTACATTCAAAAGCTGAAGCCATTGGAAGTTACATATCGTTTTAATGATTTTGTTTCTCCCTTATTGGTGAGTTATGCAACTCTTTCCTGTTACGAGGCAATATGTAGGTTATGAATTTTCATTTCTTTTTGTGTCTAGATGAACTGTGTTATTATATCAACAACGACAAGTAATTACCATACACATGTGTTTGATGTCTTATCCTCTGTAGACGAATAGTGATTTTGATGCCAAACCCATGGTGATGCTTTTGGGTCAATACTCAACAGGAAAAACAACATTCATTAAGCATTTGCTTAACAGTAGTTACCCAGGTAAGTCTTTTTCCCTCTCCGCTTGCACACACACACACACACACACACACACATACCTTCGTACCTCTGCTCATGTGAATTACTTGGTATAATTGATGTGTATCTTATTCTCAACAGGAGCTCACATTGGACCAGAGCCTACAACCGATAGATTTGTTGTCGTTATGGTACTCTCTAATCTTTTATTCTCCTTGTCATTGTACAAGTTAGTTGGGTTTTATATGAAACGAGTTTCAATGGTTTCACATTTCTATTTTATGTTTAAAGAGCTGTTGCTGGCTGGTCTATAAAATAGAATTACATGTTTGTGTATGACTTGCTATTTTGCAACTTGGGATTAGCTTTTGTCACGCCAAGGCTCATCCCCCTTTTAAATTTACCACTCGTCTCATGCTTTTGCATCCTTTAATCAAGGTGCAATGATTGTTTAAGGACATTGATCGCCAAAAATAATGTTCCGAAAAGGATGTGCTATGATCATTCCTGTTTCAGAATTTCTTGGACGCGAAATAGAAAATGGAGATTGAAAATAAAACATAGAAGCAGTTTTGAAAATGCTTAATGGGGTTCATAGTTTGTTTGGTTTAACCTACAATGCTTGTATCAGTAAGGACCAAGAGCCTTTTAATTAGTTCTAGCCTAAACTAGCTGTTATATCTCTTGTAAGAATGAGTGATATCTTCTATTGGCAAGTTTTCGATAAACCTGTGCAGCCATGGCAACTTTTCTTTTGCAGTATCAACATTTTACATGAAAGTGATTGTTAAAGAACTCCTTGTTGTTTCTTTGATCTCCAAAAGTCGAGTAAATAGTACTCCAATTAGTTCAGACTGAACTTCCTGCTGCCCCCTCTCTATCTCTATTCAGTTTAGGATTTTGGGTCTTTGAAATGTTGGACTAGTTCCCCTGTCATGAACCTTTGGCTGGCACATATGAAATAATTGAGGCTTGGCGTATGTGTTCCTGACTTTTAAATTTGATGATCTTTTCTTTGTTTGATTTACTTGTTTATTGTAGTGATCCAATATTTCTTTTAGCATGTGTTAACACATCAATTGTGCTTCCACACAGAATGGACCTGATGAAAGAAGTATTCCAGGAAATACCATTGCCGTTCAGGCAGACATGCCATACAGTGGTCTAACTACTTTTGGAACTGCGTTCTTGTCAAAGTTTGAGTGTTCTCAAATGCCACATCCTGTGAGTTAAAACTGTCGTGAGAATTTTCCTTTTATTTCACTTGTTAATTTCCTCTTAAACTTACTATCGTTTCCTACTAAAAGCTGCTAGAGCACATTACCTTTGTGGATACACCCGGAGTATTATCAGGCGAAAAGCAAAGAACACAAAGAAGTTACGATTTTACCGGTGTGACATCCTGGTTCGCAGCCAAGTGCGACCTCATTCTGCTTCTATTTGATCCTCATAAACTTGATATTAGTGATGAATTCAAACGCGTTATTTCATCCCTGCGTGGACATGATGACAAGATACGTGTGGTGTTGAATAAGGCTGACCAAGTTGATACACAACAAGTAATAAACTTTTGCGTTATTATCAAGTTTCCTCTTTTACCCCTACCCCTTGATGGATTCTCAGTTCTTTGTGTTTTGTTGCATCCATTATTTTGCTTATTAGTGTCAATTGTATTGTAGCTAATGAGGGTATACGGAGCTTTAATGTGGTCCCTTGGCAAAGTTTTAAATACGCCAGAGGTTATGCGTGTTTACATTGGGTACTCCTCTCTCTCTCTCTCTCTCTCTCTCTCTCTCTCTCTCTCCCTCCCTCACACACACATTCATTGCCTTCTTAAGTACTCCCTCCGTCCCATAATATGTCGCACTTTCCTTTATGGTCCGCCCCAAAATATTTGTTGTGTTTCTAATCAGGGAAATAAACAATTGTATCATTGTACAAGCAATGTACAAACTAATAAAACACCTTCCTTAAAAACGTTGACAAGTCAAATGCGATATTTATTCTGGGACGGAGGGAGTAGTTCTTTACAGTATTGGATTGCTTTGAAATGCTATATTCAGGCCAAGTATGTCTCTGGCTGTATACCATTGTTCATATATTTCTTCTTTTTATACTCCTTGTGTTGGATTTTTTGTTACATAATCTTGAACTCCATGTTTTACTGTATGCTGCCAGTTCATTCAATGACAAACCCATAAACGTTGCTTCTGCGGGTCCACTTGGGACAGAGTTGTTTGAGAAAGAACAGGAGGACCTTCTTGCAGACTTGAAAGACATACCTAAGAAGGCTTGTGATCGCCGGGTGAGTTCACTACATAATTTTACCCCTATATATCTAGACATCTATCATGGTGTCTGTTGAAAAAAATTTGGTCATTAATCTTGAGACGGAGGGAGTAATAGATTTTTTACGCAGATCAACGAGTTTGTGAAACGTGCTAGGGCTGCCAAGATTCATGCTTACATTATCAGCCATCTTAAGAAAGAGATGCCAGCTATGATGGGTAAAGCAAAAACTCAGCAGAAGCTCATCAACAATCTTGAAGATGAATTTGCTAAGGTTCTCTCTCTCTCTCTCTCTCTCTCTCTCTCTCTCTCACACACACACACACACTCGCACTCACACCCTCTCTCTCTCACACACACACAGGGGCGGACCCACGTGTACCCAAGAGGGTGCACCGGTTACTTCTCAATATATTTAATAAAAAGAAAAATAGACTTATTCTCTTAGAAATTTAGTCTATATAATTTTTGTGTAGCATTTTAAGCAATAAACACCAGTAGTCCAGTGGTTTGAATCCTGAATTCTAATGGAGAAGACCCAGAGCTATTTTTCTTTCTCTTTCTCTTTCTCATTTTGCTTTCTTTTTGTACTCCCTCCACCTTCTTATATATATGTATGTATATATATATATACTCCCTCCGTCCTAATAAAATCTTCATCTAATTTACCTAAAATGGCTATCCCTAAAGTTGCTTCACCTTTCCTAAAATGGTAATAAATGTGGGCCCCATTTGTCAACCCCACTCACTTTTTCCTTCTCCTACTCCTCTCCGTCCTATTACACTCCAACCATTTTTCAAATTTACACAAATTAAGGAAATAGTAAGAAAAATGTCTCCTATTTTACTATTACACTCACAAGAGAATTTTCTATGAAATAGTAAATTTAAAAGCGTGAGTGTAATAGTGTTTTGGTGAAGAATGATAGAGAAAACGGAGTGGGTGTAATAGAATATTAATAAAACATTTCCATTTTGCAAAGCGACGTTCAAAACGACGCCATTTTGGGTAAAAACTTGACATTTCCTAGACTGGAGGGAGTACTTAAATTGTGGGGCCCACTAATTCATATCCACTAACTTTTACTTACACCATCACATATTTAAATTATGGGTCCCACTTTCTCTCTCCAACCTCACTTTTTCCCACTCACAACCATTTTCTCCACTATCACTTTTTCTTAATATGCGCGTTTCACCAGAACCAGACTTACTCGGGACTTGAGTGAGTATATATATAGAATTAATCAATTAATTTAAAAAATTTAATGTAATTTTGCACCCACTTGAAAAATCTTCTGGGTCCGCCACTGCACACACACATGCTGAAACATATCATAACTATGCATTTGAGTGTACCATTTCCAGGTTCAAAGGGAGCAACATTTACCAGCAGGAGACTTTCCAAATGTTGAGCACTTTAGGGAGACATTAGGTGGTTACAACATCGATAAATTTGAAAAATTGAAGCCTAAAATGATACAAGGTGTTGATGACATGCTCGGTTACGACGTCCCAAATCTCCTAAAGAATTTCCGAAATCCCTACGATTAAAATGGTGTCCTACAGTTTTGAGCAAGAAGAAGACGACTTAGAAGAAGATTGCTAGAGGTAGAAATGGAGGCAGGCAGTATAGGCATCCTTGTAATTTATAAAGCTATTTATGCCAATTCTTTTGATTCATTCTACATTGTAAAATGAAATAGTCCAATTCATGTATTTATTTTCCAATAATACAAGTTGGAAATCAAGTAATTATTCTTTCCCGCGTATAATAATAAGTGTATTTTATTTTATATTTTCAAAATAAGAGTCCCGTTCCTAAATCAAGAAATAATTTAATGAATTTTTACCATAATATTGAATATTTTTTGGGTCGAGGGAGTGTTGAATATTGAATATTCAATTATAGGACCGGGGAGTTGTGCATTTTTGGGAGAGTATACAAATACAAAAATACCATGGGCGAAGACAAAGAGTAATGGTAGATCACAAAAAAAAAATTGGGAATTTGACCCGAAAGTTTGTTTTAGAACAAATCACTTCACCTCTTTCCCACAAGTTTCCCCTGAGTTACTGACTAAATCAAAATGACCTAATAATTTTTATGCAAATTCCTGATTAAATCAAAATGACCTAATAATTCTTATGCAATAATATAATATTGCATGCAATATTATTATATTTACTTATACGTGAATATAATATAACATGGTTCGGCCCGATCCTGCCATGAGGAGACTATGAGAGTGAGGCCGCGGCCTAGGGCATCGAAAAATTTCAATAATTAGGGGCCACAAAATTTAAAAGTTAATGTATACTCCCTCCGTCCCGGTAAAACTTGCACAGTTACTGTTTGCACGAGAATTAAGGAAAAAATTAGTGGAGAAAATATTGTGAGTATGAAAAGTGAGATTGGAGAAAGAAAGTGGGGTATGAAATTGTGATTTGTTTGGTGTTGTGAGTATAAAAGTAAAATAGGAGAGACAATTAATGGGTGGAATAGTAAAGATTCTTTGCCATTTTAGGAAGTGTGCAATTTGTAATGGCGCCCAATGAGGAAAATGTGCAAGTTGTAGCGGGACGGAGGGGTATATAAATATGACTCTAGTTATGAATACAAAGTGTTCTTTGTTCCGGCGGCAGAAGCACGCCTCAAAAGTCCTATGCAGGCCAATAGCCTATGTTTGAGCCATGGCGCTAGCGTAGAGCTTTTTATTTCTCTTTTTTTTCTTCATGGTTCTTCATTTGTTTAAAACAAATTTTTATTTTCTCCTATCTTTTTTATTCCTCTCTTTTTTCTTTATAGTTCTTCATTTGTTAATCATTTGTTAAACAGATTGTCATTATTCTCTTTCCTTTTTCTTTCATTCTATTACTCTCTTTCCATTTTCTCTTCATGTTTTTAATTTGTTAAATAAATTTTTATTATTCTCTTTCCATTTTCTTCATGTTCTCAATCTTTAATCTTATAAACAAATTTTTATTTTCTTCCGCTTTCTGTCTTTTTCTTCCTTAAAGTCACTCTATCCATTTCAAAATGAATTTATAAAAATATTTAAACAGATCTTTATTCTCTCTCTTGCTTTTATGCCTTTTTGTTCTTTAAAGTTTTTTTTTCTTCTTCAATCTTAAAAAGAATGTACAAAAAAATTCAAATTTGATGAATGTTCATTGTCAAATAAAACTTGTCTCGAAATTGTTGTTTTTTGTTTAAAAAAAATAAAAATAACTTTATTCATATTGTATATTTTTTTCATTGGTCACATTATGTTGCAAAACTAAATATTTAGAATACTTAAAATCAGAAGGCCATCTATTGAGAAAAATATTAAAGGGCCTCGACCAAATAATTGGTCTAGGGCCACAAAGTTCACAGGACAAAATACCGATCATGGTAGAGGAATTTCTCGAACGTTATGATATTTTTTTTAAAATATCATAATGGATGTCCCGTTAAAAGCTTCAAATTACTAATGGATGTCCCGTTAAAAGCTTCACTTTTTTGATACAAGCAGCATTGTCAATTAATTATTACATACTCCCTCCGTCTTATTTCAAGCTTCACTTTTTGCCAAAATGGATATCCCGTTAAAAGTTTTATATTTTTTAAAATTACAAAGAATTTTTACTATTTTATTCACTCATTCTCTCTCCTATTTCACTATTATACTCACAACACTTTTCATATTTACTATTCACTCCACTCATTCTCTCCACTGATTTTACTTCCTTTACTGGCTCACAATATTTTTTTCACTTACCTTTTTCTTTTTCAATTTGCGTGATTTGAAAAAAAAAAAAATTGCGTGATTTGAAAAAGTGTGAACCAGTGGAGTGGGACGGAGGAGGGAGTATTGTGTATATATGCCCCTGCTTATTAATTCTAACATCTAATCAAAATTCATTAACGGTAATTTGCGGCATAATTTTATTGTATTTTTTCCCCCAAACATTGCTTGGGGGACAATTATACTTTGGGCTGATCAATGCCAACAGGCAACAAGTGTGATTATTGGGCCGGCCCAAATCAACCGCTCTTCCGTTTTTTCCTCTCTATAACTAAAGACGTCTATAGGCTTTAGAGTAGAGCTTCAAGTTGCAGTTGATGTCACCGTAGAAATCAGCCGCGCCGGAGACAATTCCTTTCCCGGTGGGAATTCTCTCTGTTCCTTGCCTCCATTTGCTGCTTTAGAATTTGAAACTCCGGTATGATCTCGTTGTTGTTTTGAACATTTTGTATCTTATTCCGCGCATGTTAATGTGCACTCAAGGTGTTTGAATAAATTCCCCTTACGTTTTTTCGAAGATTACGTTACATTTGTGCCCTAATCATATTGCCCCATCGAATCTGTATAGAGTAAAGTTACAATCATTACTTAAATAGTTTTTAAGCATTGTGGTTATCAGCATATTTACATTTTGACGAATATGTATTTGTTTTGGATTTAATTTGGAACAATGGAATGAAGAGTTCGTTGGAATTTGAGTGACAGAGAGAAGAATCAGTTTAAAAACAATGTTTCCGCAGCGGATGAAGAAGGCTGTCATGGACAATCCAAAGAAACTGGCCAACTTGATTGACCTGGTGAATCTACCTTCAACACTTCGAGAATTTATGGGTCAGTCTCGGACATCACGTTTGGGTTGTTTCAGGTGTGTTTGGTCTTACATCAAGGAGAACAATCTTCAGGTAATTGTTTTTGGCAGCAATGAGTATGTTAATTTAACTAGAATAGAACAAGTAAAGCATGTATGATGAGGAAATTTAAAGAGAATTGTTATTCGCAGCATCATTACTGAATACCCCGCATTGCTTAAGTATACCAAGAAAAATAGACATTCAACATTATATGCACCACCATTATTCCCATTTTACCCCTTTCTTTCTACCTTCACTATCTCTCTCTTCCCACACACAAAATTAGGGTTCTTGAATTGCTTTTCTTCATCCCCAAATCCCATCCTTATTCTCAGAATATCCTTCTTTTGAGATCTCTCTCTCTCTCTCTCTCTCTCTCTCTCTCTCTCTCTCTCTCTCTCTCTCGCATCAATCCCAAGAACACTGCCCCTCAACTTAATCCCAACACCTCCTAGGGTTAGGTTAAATCTCTTCTCAAATCAATCACTCTCATGGCTTCCCTGGCAATCCTAATCAACCAGGTGGAGGACCATTCAGGTTGAAGATAGTGGAAAAAAAGCGTTGAATTCGGGTGAGAAAGAAGAATCAAAGGATTCAGCTGAGAAAGAAGAATCAAAGAAAGGAATAAAGGTTGGGTGTATCGATTCAATGGAAAAGATTTGAATTAAGGTTGATTTGAGTAGGAGCTATGGATGGGTAGATTTGTTGGATTTTTTCAATAATAGGAGCTTTTAAAATGGGTTTGTACATATGTGTTTTATTTTGTTTTGAATGTGTGTGTATTCGAATTTCATGGAGTTTGTAGTAGTGGTGCTAGTCGGTGATTATGGTGGTGGTAATGGTGGCTGCAATAGCTGTAGTGATGGAGATGGTTGGGACAGTTATAGTATTGAAGGGGAAGGATGTTGCGGTTACCAAGAGAAATAATTTGGAGTATCACCGGAGTTCATAGTTGTCGGAATCTGAAAATTGTGACGATGACCGAATTGGGAGGCATGGTGGTGGGGTTGACTGATGGGTGGTGGGATGTGAAAAGGTTAATATTGTCATTTCATTTAATACATTTTGTTATAATATTATTGCGGGGTATTCAAGAATAATGCGGGGGTGAATAACAATAAATTTAAATGCAGCACTGGGGGTCTTCTCTTTGAAGAGAACGACATCAGAGTATACAAAAGGAATTTTACTGTCACTTCACTAAAAACCACTCATTCATGATCTTCCTGGGAGACAGGAAGAGTATCTAAGTCTTACTTTGATTAGTGGTCACATTTTCTTCTTTGTTCTTGGTCAGGTTTATGGGTTAATTTTGATTTCTTCAATATCTGATCTGTATATTGTGGTAAAGATTTAGAATTCGCGCATGATTATTTTCTATGTGAAATCCTGATATGGAGTTTTTTTTTTCTTCCCCAGGATCCGAACAACAAGAACATTGTCAACTGCGATGAAAAGTTGAAGAGTATTCTTTTGGGTAAGCCTCAAATTGGGCTAGATGAACTTCCTATGCTGATCAAGCTGCATTTTCCTAATGAAAAAAAATAATTGTGAGGATTTGATATTAAAATACTTATATTTGCCTGTTCGATCTTAATGTTAGGTTCATCCACCAAGCACTTGACTGCATAGTCTTGTGGTGTCTATATGCATCTTTGTTGGATGCTGTATGACTAATTCTATGTATTGGGTATTGGCTTCGTACTATTAATTTTATGCCTTTCTCACTAGTTTTTTTTTTTTTGGGAGAGTACATCATTGTTGTTGTCTGAACATGACTTTTCTTCTCATTATGGAAATACTAATGTTAGTACCTCCGTCCCTGAAAAAGTTTTTCTATACGTTTTTGGGTGTCCATTGTCTAAAAATAGACCATCTTTTATGGTATATTTACCTTTTTATCATTTGGTTAATATAATTACTTCCATAGATGGGACGTACTCTTACATCAGTGTAAACCAGTTTTTTAAACCTTTTGAGTAAGCTCCAAGGGTAAAAGGGAAAACTAGTAGAGTCAATTGAATTTCAATAACCTGTGTGTCCGGTTAAGTGAAAATCTCTTCTGAGAATGAAAGGACGTTGGGAGTCGATGTTGATTTGTTTAATTATGATTGGCACATCCCTGGAACTTCAGGCAGTTGAATGTTGCTTTCCTTAGTTGTAATTGTGTGTGCTTGTGACATTTTACTTTGAGCAAGCAAGATATTTCATTGAAAACATATACTCTAGGAAATAACAGATATGCTATTGCTTCTGACGACTAACTTGAACAATATGTGTATACCACTTCATACATAAAAATACCTATAGAAATCCTGCTAGAGAATTCTTTATTGCATGATTTGCAACAATGGCATTTGTTTTTTCACTTGGGTGGAAGGAGTCCCAAAATACGTACTTGTTAGCATCCTTGCATGTGAAGGGGTTTAATTTGTTACATAGGTAACCCATCTCAAATCTTCCGGTTGCACAACACGCTACCTGTGCAAACTCGAATCCTGTGGAGTAGAACATCGAATTTAGCAAAAGGAAAAAGAAAAAAAAAACTGTTCATGGTTATGATGATTGTGCACATTAGAACTTCAACAATATAATTATTTGGTTGTATTACCTATTAGCTGCTGATTACATCTTCCTAATATTAATTAAACTAAACATATTCCTAACCACTCTATCAAACTCAAGGGAGCCGGAACAAAAAAAGAACATGAATGAAAAAAGAGAAGAAAACGTTTGCTTGGTGAGAAAACTGAATATTCAGTTTATATGATGGCTTAGCTATAGGTATGCATTTGTGCATCAGGCATATGTGGGGGTATAGAACCAAGCATACTTGAGATGATGAAACCCTCCGTCCCATAAATATAGTCCCGCTTTTTTAGAGGTACATTTGATTGAACTTTGACCAATAATTCATGTTAATTTATTTATCCTAAAGAAAATTTTAAAAAATATTATTGGTAGTACTTTTAATGGTGTATCAATAACAAGTTTAGAATATCATTTGGATAATTAGTCTTTCGTAAATCTTTAGTCAAAGTTCAATCAAATCAACCACTAAAAAAGTGGGACTATCTTTATGGGATGGAGAGAGTAGGAAACTTACCAAAAGCTTGAGGACTCCGAATAATGTCTGAGAGTATGTCATATGTATTAGAGAAAACCAGCTGTATTCCAGCAAGATCCTTGTTCAACTTCAGGACCAATTCTAGCAACTTCTCATTGAATTCCTTAGCCACATTATTGTAATCCTCTATACATTTATGCCCAGATATAATATTTGTGGTTCTTTCCAGTGGTAAACAACCCATTGGGGGAAGCCCACCTAGAGATATCTTTCGAGCTCCCAGATAATATAGCTCTATGACTAAGTTCCTGGCAAGCCCCACAAGAAAGTTTTGGTACCCATCAACAGAATATTCAAGTCTTCTATGTGAAGAAGGGGAATAGTAGTTCTCTAGGAAATCATTTGTTCCCATGCTTATCAGATATAGTGCTTCACTTAGTACCTTGTTCGCTTGTCCGTCACCGAGATAACTTTTCAGCTTCTTCTGAAATTCTTTGAAGTACTCGAGTTCTTTCCATAGAGGTATTACTGACTGCAGGCATAGTTATAATAAAGGTTAAGCCTGCAATTTATTCTTAAAGATTCTGAGTCCAAAAAAATGGATTGATTATACTTGAAGACTTAAAGTTATAAGCTTCAAGCTAATCAGGTATGTGAAACAACAGGGAGAAGAAGACTCGGTTTTTATAGGTAATATGTATTCTAGTTTCAAGAAGAGATACCCGTATTTTAACTTAACCGAAAAGGAGAGTTTGTTGTCTTCTTCTCTGTTAGGTGGTCAAGCTTGGTATATCTATATTCTCTTGGGTCAAAACATTACCTTTGAACTGCCCCTATCAATTTTATTGAGTAAAAAAAAAAAAAAAAAACCCTATTAAGTCTAGAATGATCTTTTATGTTTGATTTACGGTCAGATTACTGCGACTTTAAGAAATCTTCACTGTATTCTTTCCCATTACCTTCTTTGAGCTGCATCTCCGAGGTTCTCAGTATTCAAGACAAAAGATTATTGGGGAAATGACAAATTAGGGTCCGAAGTTTAGGGGGTGGGGTATGTGCCAATCGGGGTATGATGTTCCAATTTTGTCAATTTAGGGTGAAGTTGGCAATGTTAGTCATTTAAAGGTTTTTGGATGAAATTGCAAAGAAAATCCAGTTAAATCACATGTGCTTTGCACATGCACTTAACTGGGATTTGTTTTAATCTTTGGCCCGGGCATTTCGTCATTTCACAAATAATGTTTGTTAAGTTCACCTACCACCACCACCACCACCACCTATTCTCCTAAAACCCAGCAACAAACCACCATAAAATAAAACCCAGCAACAAACCACCATAAACTCCGGCAAACACCATAAAATCCGGCGAACACTGTTAAATCTGACAACCACCATAAAATCCGGCAATCACCACACCCAAATCTCACCATCATCATCCAACTACAGCCCATCTTCAACCTACCAGTAAGAATCAAAACAAAACCCATAACGTAATACACCAATCTTCATTTGATTTACATTCAAAATGAGCAGATCTTGAAAAATAAAACCCAAATCTGTAAGAATATGAAAATCATTTTTAAAATTTTGGAGATATTGAGATAAAATGTAAAACAAATTTAGAGGAAATTGAGAGGGAGGCGAAAATAATAGTGTTTGCATATTGAGAGAGACTAGGAAAGTGGCAGTGGGTGAGAGGTGAAGGACGGGGGAAGGCAGGGAGGGAAGAGAGAGGCGGAGAAGAGACAGAGAAAAGGGGACCAGTGGGAATGGCTTATGGCTCTGTGAGAGCAACAAAAGCAACATGAGAAGATGATCACGGCGGAGGCGGAAGTGGTTGCCGGAGTTGAAGTGGGGGGTTGAGCATGGCGGGGGAGAGTTTGTGACTGGAAGGGAGGAGGTGAAGAGGATGAGTATTTGGTAGGGGTGGGGTAGTTTAGCAAGTGTATAATTATTTTTTTATATCATAAATAAATTTAATATATCAATAGATTATGATTAAATTGTTTTTAAAAAATTAAGATTAATTTTCTCCGTGTGAAATGACGATATGGCCATGCAAAAAATCAAAACAAACTCCACTTAAGTCCATGTGCAAAGCACATGTGACTTAACTAGATTTCGTTAGCATTTCCGTCCAAAAACCCCTAACTGACTAACGTTGTCAACTTTGAACCCTAAATTGACAAAATTGGAACATCAGACCTGATTGGCACACACCCTTTATACTTTGGACCCTAATTTGTCATTTCCCCGTGATTATTTTGCATGAAAGAAATGTTACATCTACCAGATGTGCTTAAATGCATTGGAAATGTTGAGGAACTTACTAGAACATCGGAGGTAGCATTATCATAGCCCGTTCCAGCTGAAGCAAAGCAAACTCCCGTAGCAAAATCTTTTATATTGTACTCAGGATCCAAGTAAGCAGGTACAATTGGCTTGATGCCAAAAGCCTCAGAGATGAAATCTGTTGCAACTCTACCGTTGGAAAACCTCCCGGTAGGGCGACCACCAAAAAAATCACGCCCATACGGCATGAAGTTGCTCTTTAGGATTGTGCAAATTTGATTATTGTTCCCAGAATCTACAGAAGAGTCTCCAAATACAATGATGGAGGAGACTTTTGCATGGACCATGAGGATTTGCTGCAGGAAACGCGCAAGGAGGAGCAAAGGTATGACCTTATATGCCATTTGTTGATAATTTATCGAACTAGCTTGCGTTATAGCTTGTCAATGAATTATGAAGCCTTAAGTGCTCGGTTTGATGAATAATATGGTAGAGAATAGATGGAAAGTAGAAGTGATTAGCTTATCAGCCTTCAGAAAGTTGTTGCACGTTTTTTTATTTATACAGGCATCATGCCTTTAGTTGGGTGAGGAAATGACAAATGAGTGAATTGTTATACTGACTGGTGCAGTGGCGGAGCCAATTTTATTTTTGAAAAAGGGGCAAATATAATTTAGTGCAGTTTTTTCTCTACCCAATCGGGGGAAGTTTCAATAAATTGCTCTAAAACCCTCTCTTTTTTTTTTCTTTTTTTCTTTTTTTTAATATTTACACTAGTAAAAAGATGAGGGCGAGCCCTGGTGCAACGGTTAAGTTGCTCCTTTGGTGACCATAAGGTCATGGGTTGCCTCTTGGCAATTGTCAGGGAAAGCTCTAGCAAATGGTTCCCTCTCCCAACCCCCGGGTTTGCCCTTTACACTAGTAAAAAGATATGTTTTTTTTTTTTTTAATCAAATGGGGAAATTGCCTCCTTAACTCCTATGTGGCTCTCTCGGTGGACTGGTGTCAACTCTTTGTTTGTGACGCCACTGGAAATATCTGTTAGGCATGAACTGATTTGTCTGCGGAAAGTAGCGAAAACTCGTGTTTCTTGAGGTTTGTTCGTGTATGGAAAGTCATAAAAACAGGCTAAAAGAAATGCCAGCTAAAAGCAGAACCTGCCATGGCTTCACCATTACTGTCCTTAGCTAATCTGGTTGGATTTGTATGGCTGTTTGTTGAAAAGTTAGAAGCTGTTTTTGGTTGCCAGGAAAAGTAAAATTAATGTCCGTTTAGCTTTTTTTATAATTGGTAGATTGCAGTAAATATTGCATGATATGGGTAATTTTTTCACATGTTTCATCTACGGTGCTTTTATAAGTATCTGTAGTTGAATCAAAGCAGTTGTAATGGCTGGGACATGGAACTGCTGCTCCCGTTTATTTGATGAATTTGGCAAAATGTGGGTCCTACTCATCTTTTGGTCATTCATTTTGCAAAGTAGAACGTGAGATCAAATCTTGTTCGTCGTCAAAAGCAGTTTTTCCAAAAGAGCCCGCAAAGTTGACTACCCAATCGTGTATAGTTGTGTTTAGAACAATCGATATAAACAAGAAAATCATGCTATGGTTCTTGAAGATTGACTTTGACACAGATTGATGATGTTTCATAACTGTTCAAAACATTAAAGTTTTCTCAACTAATTCTTGCGGAGATATCATCGACTCGTTTTTATAGATGGTAAAATCGTCATTTTGATATTACATCCGGATCGTTTATTTGAAGAAAATTGAATATACTATCTGCTTATGTCTGATTACTATGAGAATCTCACTTTCGTAAAGAGTACAACAACACTTAGGCCCTGTTTTGTCGAGCGTTTTTATTAAAATGGAGATTAAAAAACTCAGCTTTTTTTTTATTAAGCGTGTTAGTCAAGAGTTTTAGACGGTTGAATTTTAAAAAGTTTGGGATATTTTGGCCGCTCAAAATTATAGCGTCCAGAAATAAGCTCTGTTTTAAAAATTCTCCGTTTATAAAACTGTGTACCAGACGAGCCCTTAAGCTAGATGTAGGTGGATATATAATGTTTATACTTTTTGTTAATGACCATTTTCTTTGCCCATAATAATACGAGATAAATTAAATTGAAATCTTGACACAAGTAGATAATAAAATAGAGGAACGAGAGAACATGCATATACAATCGAATGCTCCACAATGACCTAGTTAAATTAACAATATTTTCCGTTGCTAATCAGTAACGCAGTCAGAAGTTTAGTATAATATAAATAGTACTCCCTCCGCTCCAAAAATGTTTGTCCCATTTGACTTTTTTGTTGAACTTTGACCACAAATTTATGAGAGATTAATCATGTTCATGAAATTCTAAAAGTTGTTGTTGATAATATTATTAATGGTGAATCAATAGGAATTTTTAGAATTTTATGAACATAATTGAATTGTCATATATTTGTGGTCAAAGTTCAACAAAAAAGTCAAATAGGACAAATATTTTGAAACGGAGGTAGTATAATTTTTTAAAGTTAAAGAGGTAAAAATTAACAAAACTACTATTTATAGTGGTAAAAATGTTATTTTTCTAAATTCGATGATAAAATTGATATAGCTCCAAAATTAATGGGTCCAATGACCACCTTGATCATGGGGCTTTGCCACTTAGACTCCGTTTGTTTTACGAAAAATGTTTTACGTTTCGTAAAATGTTTTTCCGAAAATGACAACGTTTTTCGAAAAATGACATAAACTTGTTTGATAAATCTGAAAATATTTTTCGAAAAATATTTTTTGGTGTTTGATAAATTTATAAATGTAGAACCTTGAATTTGTTGTTTTTTGATCCAAAATCATTTCCTCCTTTCTTCACACGCACACACGCACACACATTCATAAATATAAATTCAACCAAATTAAGCTAAATCCAACGGCTGAAATGGGTCAATAAAAAATAAATTCAAACAAAAATTAATCATTCCCCATTTATTGGCAACCAAAGAAGTAAAATACAAGCATGAATACAATACAACAACAAAGTCTTAGTCCCAAAATAATTTGGGGTTGGCTAACATGAATCATCATATGTCATCGTGTGAAAAGGTTGTTGGAAAAAATAAATAAATAAATAAATAAATAAATAATAAAAATAATAATAAAAATAAAAATAAAAATAAAAAAATAAAATAAAATATAAAATAAATAAAAATAAATAAATAAATAAAAATAATAATAATAATCAACCCCCCACATGGATTTTTGCGCTCCATTCCGGCCTCTTCAACACCATACTTTCATCCACTCCAAGTAAACTCATATCATTTTCAATCACTATAATCCAAATTTGTTTGGGTCTTCCTCTACCCCTCGCCATTTTATCATTTCTCCACTATTCCGGCCTCCTAACCGGTGCATCACTCGGTCTTCTTCTCACATGTCCAAACCACCTCAGACGATTTTCCCTCATTTTATCCTCAATGGGCGCAACTCCTACCTTACCTCTGATCACCTCATTCCCCAATCGATCCTTTCTTGTATGACCGCACATCCATCGAAGCATACGCATCTCCGCCACATTCATCTTATGCACGTGACAAACCCGCTTTCACGGCCCCAATATTCGGTGCCGTAAAGCCAAGCCTAATTGCCGTGCGGTAGAATTTTCCACTTTAATCTATTCGGGCATGACGCGATCACATAGAAACCCCGTGCGCACTCTTCCACTTCAACCAACCTGCTTTAATCCTATGAGCCACATCACCATCTAATTCTCCATCCTTTTGGATAATGGATCC